>JAQPPZ010003047.1:920000-2120000 GCA_028583015.1 Wollemia nobilis | reverse complement strand
TTTTAATGTTTTTCGTTATTGTTCTTGTGTTTTTTTCGTTCTTGTTCTTGGGTTTCTCTTTGTTTGTGTTATTTCGTGTTTTTATGGGTGAGTGTTTTCTATATTTTTTGTTTTTGTTTATTGTCTATTGTTGGTTGTTTTTTATTTTTATTTTTGTTTTATTTTTTAATTTTTTAGGTTTTGGTTGTGTTTATTTTTCTTGTTTTTTTTTTTGGGTTATGTCTTTGTAGTGTTATGTTGTTTTTGTCTTGTTTGTGTTTTTTTATGTGTTTCTTGTGTTTTTCTATGTGGTTTGTGTTGTGGTTTCTTTTATCTTATTGTGCGTGTTTGGTTGTGCTTTTGTTTTTGACACACTCAAGGAGCATATTTTTTATTTTATTTTATTATTTTTGTTGTTATTTGTTTATTTTTAATTGGGTTTGTGTGTTTGTTTGCTCCTTGAGTGTGTCAAATGTGGTAGGCCAGGTCCGAGTCCTAGGCGTTTTTGGCGGAATGGATACCCCTACCTCCTTGGGTCTTACCCGAAAGTGGCATCCCTTTTGGGATGTTTTCCACAAATAAAAAAAAAATTATGGATCAACTCCAAATGATGAGGGTCACATCATGCTTTATCCTTAAAAAATATTCTTGATGGTGTTTATCCAAACATATCCCTCACAAAATCTTAAAGGAGGCTCAATTAATCTCTCCTTGCAATAAAAATAAAATTAGTATACTATATCCCTTAAACTTTAGGGCTTCAAGAGCAACATAATAAATAAATAAGTATGGGGAATATATATGGAGGATTCAAGATATTCAGGGTAACACAAGAAATTAATTACTATGAAGGATCATTCTTGCACTCTAATGCAACTATGTTTCAATTATGCAAACAAGGTTACTCTAATAATTTGAGCATAGGTTCCCTTAAAAGTATTTGTGGTTACTTCATCATTAGTGCATTGGATCTATTTTCTAAGATATACATGGGTATAGCCTAGACTAGAGTTATATAATTACCACATATTGTAGTGTTATATAATAACCACATCTTGGAACTATTATGGTCAAAGTTAGGAGAATTATGCATGTATAATAATTTCTAGTTGACACAATGATAGCATTTATATATAGTGTATTATTATTATTTAGCCTACATATGTGTTCCCCAAGCTTTAATTGCATTATGAAAGTATAGATTTATCCTTAAAGCATTGTGTACTTTCTCTTTAGCTATATATTTATGCTCCACATGAAATCAAATCCTTATAAACTTGCATTCACAACTTTGTGTCACCATAAAATACTAAAAATAGTTTGTATTATGATATTCATAGTTGATGTTTGATAAGGAACAACAAAAAATAATGGTTGGATCTAAAGATAAAAGAGCTACATATTTACAAGTATTATTCCATTTACGAAGGGCTAGTCTCCAATAGGGATTTAACAATAGGATGATTAAATCATGAGACGAATCAAATTATTGCATAGTTAAGCATCATTATTGAGAAAGCTAATTATTTGACAATATAATCAACTCAACTTAATCTCTAGGTCTATATATATATATATATATATATATATATATATATATATATATATATATATATATATATATATATATATATCTATTACATTATTATGTTATGAAAGGTGCATATCACTTGATGATATTATTTATATTATGAGAGTTGGAGTTATAACATACTCAAAATATGACCTACAAAAGTTACTTGTTAGAATCTTTATTTATGTATTAATACCATAATCTATTGAGAAAGGTATTGATTATCTCCATTCATAGCCAATACTGAATATTCAACCTAATGTGCTTTGTATTTGATGTTATTTAATATTATATATTTTTTTTACAAAAGATCATCCACTTGATCTCTTTCAAAAGGATGCAATATCCAGTTAAAATGTATGTCTCCAAGCTAGCAAGTAAGATAAGACACACCTAAAATTCAATTATAAGTTGAAGAGTCATTGTTTGTTTATTTTTTCAAAGATGGTTTTAGCATTTTAAAGAGAGTTCTTACTTTCTTGCATGTCCATGGTGAATAACAACACAAACTATCCAGCTAGCAAAATGTATAACATATTTTATTTTTCTTGTTTTATATTTAAACTTCAAATGTTCAATATAAGAATAATTCTTATTTTTAAAGAGATATAATGGTATGCATCTTTGAAAATGTTTCTTTCCAAACAAGCCTAGGTTAAGAATTTTTAGAAGTATGAAGGGCACTAAAAGCATAAATAGTTTAATTATATGAATACTAGACCCTCAAGTTATGCTTTTGAACCTAAATTAATTGATAAAATTTCACCAAATAATTGTGTTCCTTTTATTTCTACCTGAAATTGTGTAGTAAATAATTTTTATTAGGCAATCCCACCTCAATTCACTATGATAAATTTTCCAAATTCCAATAGATTATCATTAATAAATATTTTTTGTCTTTAACAACGAAGACATACAACTTTTCCTTGATTTCAATCCAATTGTATCCTAGTTCCTTTTTCACTGTGAGGTATTTAGCCGATGTTCTCATATTTGCTACATCATCCCACTTTCCAGCCACAACACAATGTGTTATTGCATCATATGGGTCTAGTTTTCAAACACCATCATCATAGACCATCACAAAGATCAAATAGGAACTCATTCAACCATAATGTTTTCAGCTATTACATAGCTATTAACATCTCAATCTGATACAAACTACAGCCACAAAAATTTAGATTCAAGCGTCTATTTGTAAAAAAATAGTTTATCAAATGAATCATATACTTGTCTACAAAAGTATAGTCTTTGAGTTTCTATCAAAATTATATTTAGTTGTAACTAAAGAAAATAATTAGTAATCACTTAAACAAGTGTGGAAAGAGCATTTGAATTTATTTGGCATCTTCCCATGTAGAATTATCCTCAATGCATTGATCCCACTAGACCTTGCACTAAGTTATCCACATATTACACAAATAAAATTTGTGTGTCTCCAAGATCCTTATTGGCTTGACCTAAACCACTCTTAGGTCTTGCACCTATAATGATTATAAATCAAGGATGTGAGATGTATCAACTTGATATGGATTCATTAAGGGTACATGAAACACATCATGGATTTGGAAGAGAGGTAGGGGTAGATCAAACCAACAAGTCATTTAGTTGATAACTTCCACAACCTTGAAGGGCCTAACATGTCTGGGAGCTAACTTGGATGACTTGCCAAAAATGATAAATCTTGTCTAGGGTTTGACCCTAAAAAATACTGTCTCCCATGGAAAATTTCTTTAATATTCTAGTTTGGTTAGCATAACTCTTATGCCTATCTGTTGATTCCTTTAGCCATTGCCTTATTAGCCTCAATTTTTCTTGAATTTTATTGAGTACATCTAGACCTATGACCACTTGGTCCTTAATCACATCCCAAATAAGGGTAATCTACACTTTCTACCATAGAGTGATTCAAATGGGGCCACTTCTAGGATGGAATTGTAAGATTCATTACATATGAACTCCACCAAGTGTAGGTATTCTCTCCACCTATATGATCATGTTGTATAGTACATCATCAAAAGTTCTTCCAGGACATGATTTACCTTTTGAGTTTGACCATCAATATCTAGTTGGGATGTTGAGCTTACGTTAAGTTTGGTTCCTAGAGCAACAATCAAAGTTTATTAGAATTTGTAGACACCAAAATCCAGCCACTTGTAAGTCATCTATACCTTCCTGCCAGCCACGTGTCAGTCATCCATCCTTCCCGCCATTATTTGGCCCAAATCCACACTTTCCCACCATTATTTGGCCCAATTTCACTTTTTCCGCCATTTTTCATCCCCAAATTTATTTAAATTAATATTTATATATATATTTTAATATTTTAATATATATATATATAAATAAAGTTTAAGTGATTTAATCTGAGCCGTCCATCCTTCATTTAATCTCATCCGTCCATCCATCTTAATCCGTTTCACAACCTAGATTTATTCTCTACCCTTGGATCCACTTTAATCTTAGCCACACGTTCAAAGTGTCGTTAAAACCCTAAAGTGTGCCCTAAGAGTAGATTATAAATTGAGTCACCTTGATGGCTCAAACCCTATCTATCTCTTTGGCTAAACCTACCTATCTTTCCAATCTAAGTTTGGAGTTGGCTATTGCTGTTAATCCTGAGTCTTCTGAGTCTTCTACGGCCCTAAGTCTGAACTAAACCCTTTTGCCGCATCCATCGCCGTCGCCTGGTCTCGCCGCGTTAACAGGAAAAGGTATAGATTCGTCTAAAGCAAGTAATCTTTCTTTATGTATTAATCTGCTGTTGAATTCTCGTATTCCGTTTATTTTTATTTCATAAATCTAGGGTTTTAGACTGTTTTCGAGGGCTCACACAGTGGAGCCCTCTTATTAGTTTCTAACTCTTTGATAATTTTAATGTGTGCAGGATTCTAGTGGTAGATATGATTTGTTGATAGCAGCTGCTAAGTCTAGAGTGGTCCGAGCCAAAGGATACAACGAAGCCCACTCATTCTGTTGAGGTTAAGGATACATTCTTTGGAGACGCCACCACATTGTGCCGCCTAGGGTTTCGGAGAACCCTAGCACAAATTGTAACTTTGTATCACGAAAAGGGTTACATGCCCTATTGTACTTAAAAGGAGTTTCTAAACTCCATTGATTAATAAAAATCATTCATTTTGTACAACCTGTTTCTGCATTCCTTTATTGTGATTTCTTTATTTCTGTTTGGCGTTGTATCGTTAATCTACAAATGGCGATCACGGTGGGACCCCCTAGGGTTTCATGTTTTTAATACTTGCTTTACTGATCTATTCCTATTTTTGTTTTATTTTGCAGGTTTCGAAAATCGCAAAATTCACTGTTCCAACAAACTAGGGTTTTTGAGGAGTTTGCAGAAAATGCAGCAGACGCAGAGCGGCGTCTGGAAGTCCGATCCGAAACGCAGAGGTGCGTTTCAGCCTGCGCAGACTCCCTTGGGCGTTTGAAGGCAGTTATACAGAAAAAGTGTAGGCTTCCGAGTAAGTGCATTTTTTTTTTCTTTGTTAAACTGTACTTTTTACGTTTTTGGTTTTTTTGCTGTATTCTGTTTCTTTTTTAGATCATTACTTTAAAATGAACAAAAACTAAGTAACTGAAAAGAACAGCTTAAGTCGTATATACATTTTTTTTGTTACATTTTTAGTTACATTTTTTTGCATTGCATTATTGGTTGTTGCTTGCATAAAAAAAAAAAATTGCATACCTAGTCGCATATTAGAATAGCTATGAATTATCTGCTTTAGTTATCTAAGTAGGACTATTGATTGGATGTCAATAGTACTCCCGCCATTGGGTGATTCCAGTCAGAGAAGTGGACGAACCTTCCAGTTGCTCCTTTGATATCTGATATCATTGGTAGGCAGGGGGTTTTAAACGGTGTACTCCACTTCTTCAGAGGAAATGACATATTTTCAGTGGCCTCTTGCTTAGATCATTAGAAATTTTGATTTATAGCTTTGTATGTATACATTAGACAACTAAAACACTTAAAATAAAATTCACTGCATTTCATATTGCATTTAAAACAGTAATATCTAGATTTCATCACCGTGTATTGCTTGAAGTTTAGTGACGGTGGAATTCATCTCCATCCATTAAACTTCCGCCTCGTACACCATAGGTCACCCCCGAGCAAACTTGCTAGATTTCATCACCAGTAAGAATCTCGTTGTCCTTTCCTAGCCATAGTTTTTACCTTTTTTTTGTGAATAATTCAAGATTAGATCACATGCAAAACTCATAAACCGGACACTTAAAATTTACTACGATTAAGATTAGAAAATAAGTAATTAACCGCAGGTAAGACACATTGGTTGAAACCTAGGTTGTGACTGTTTTCTGATAATTTATTTAGTGTAAATTTATCATTCAAGTTTTGCATTCTTCTTTTCTGAATTTGTTTAGATTTATTACGTTATGGTCTTAAAAAAGAATCAATCTAAAGTGTTAAATCTAAATAATCAAATGAATAATTCACAGAACATCCCCACCACCAACATGACCACTTATCCTAGTGAATTTTAGGTAGGTTCGCCTGCAGGTCTTTCACGTCCTTCTATCGTCTATTGCATGGCCATGCCCATGGAGGAAGACAATTCCTGTCATATTACCCACATTGATATGGCCCAAGTGCAAACTCACTTAAGAGATGGCACAGGTTATGTCCTTGAGCCAATCCAATATTCCCCTATGCAAGATTCTATTTTTTAGCAGGATATTGCATCAACCCTACCCACTGGTTTCACTCAGGTCTACACTAGCCCCATCTTTGAGGCTAATGTTGTATCTGCTCAGCCGAATTCATCTCCAACATCTTCCCAGATGCTCAATTGTCCTCCTTTGGAGACAAATGTAGTGTCTTCCCGACCACTTTCTCCTCCATTTACCCGGGTGTACACCAATTCTCTCTGAGGCTGGTGGAACCTCCTCTAACCATAACCAATTTCAACCCTCTTCTTCCCAAACCATTTATGGTTTCACCCTACCTGGGGTACAGTCTACTATTTCTTCCTAGGTACCGCCTACTTCAGCCACCTTCATTGCCCCTGCTATGCAGTCTCCTGTGACTACCATGGCAGCCTGCCCTCCACCTTCATCTAATCATCCCACATCCCTTGGGTTAGAAATTAATAATGTTAGGGAGTACCTCGACAAGTTGCTTCAACAACAACAGCAACAAAATGCCCAACCACCTGTCGTAGTAAATCCTACACCCCAACCAATTTCTACCCAACCAAATTTTCTTAGCTCAGGCCCCACCTGGGTGCCCCAATCTTCGGTGGTGACCATTCCTACCCCACCTTTCTCCCAACCCAGTCCAGTTCATCATTCACCCCAATCACCTTCTTTTCGGTATCATCCATACCAACAACCTGTCCATTCCACACCACCTAATCCAAGAAATTTCATCCCATCTCATCATTTTTCCACTCCTCCATTGCATCATCATAATCATCAAACGAATCAAAATTTTCATGAAGATTCTCGACTCCATGCTATGCAACAACAGATTGACAACCTTATGCTCAACATGCCTGGCTCATCTAGTCATAAACCTACGCTAAGGTCATTGATCAATCAACCAATTCATCCTTCGGTACCTTCACCGCCATATCCGACTGATTTCACATTACCGAAGTTTGACAAATTTTGAGGAACTGAGGATCCTCATGAACATGTGAGCTCATTCATGCATGCCTGCTTTAGAATCCAAAATAATGACGCTCATATGCTCAGAAATTTTCCTCAGACATTAGGGGGAGATGCTGTACAATGGTACAATCATTTAGCTCACCATAGCATTTATGCTTACGAGTAATTGATTAATCTATTTTTAGAACGATTATCCCTAAATGTACAAAGGAAAATCTCATTGTTCGACTTATACAAGCTCAAGCAACATGACGATGAGAATGTTTATGAATTTGGAAACCGTTGGAGGGCTATCATTAATAAATTGCCATTCTCCCTACCAATGGAGGAGTTAACCAAAATGTTCACCCAGAGTTGTCTAAAACCTATCTCTTGGTTACTCCAATTACAACAATACAGGACTTTTGAAGAGGCTTTGGCCCAAGCAAGTATCATAGAAGACATTAAAGTCCAAGAGGGTGTTTTAAAACCCCGTAGAAAAGAATGGCAACAAAAGGGCCAACAACGAAATAATAATTATGGCCAAAACAAACAAGCACAGGCTAGTACAGCCTCAAATGTTAACCAAGTTAATCAAGTGGTGGCGAGCTAGCCCGTAATGGCTCAACAACAACAAGTAATGCAAATTCAACCACAACCAATTGCTTATCATGTGGTACCTGCCCCTCCTCAACCAGCTCACAATACTGAGCCAACCATGGAAACTCGACCTTGGCAAAAAAATCATCCCAAGCGACAGTTCACACCTTTAGATGAACCATATGCAGTCATATTCAACAAGTTATATAGCACAAATCAGTTAACTTTACCTGAGTTTAAACCTTTAGAACCATCTAGAAGGGGGAAGTATTACAAGGAGTACCTATTTTGTCCTTATCATAGGCAAAATGGACACGATATCAATAATTGTATAGCTTTCAAACATGTGATCCAAGATCTTATTGAGATTGGAGCCATTAAATTGGATAGCCCCTTAGCCCAACAAAATCAAAATCTTGGTGTATTTCAAACACCCCTTCCATATCGGGAGGAAGCTCCAACAACTTCAGGGGGAGTAACTCAGGTAACTCCTCCTAATCAAGTCAACCATGTACAACCATACCAAGGTTTTGTGGGTACTATTAACGTAGTAACCCGGGGTCAAAGGGCGAACCAACCAAATAAGGCTGAACCACAACCACCTGTACAAACCCCCAGTCCACCTCAGGTAACAATGACCCAACGACGTGCTACTACTTCTCAACAACCGCTAAATCATTCTACTCAACGCCAACGACCCATCATGTCATTGAGTAGCAGGTTAACTACTAGTTTAAAAATGGCTTCTGCCAAGTTATCGATCTATGACCTCATTCAACAATCTCCCCCGCATAGAGAGGCATTAATGGAAATATTAAAGTCAATCGAGCTTCAAACTCAAGATACTAATGCCTTCAACAACTTTGTGGGGAGTATTCAAACATGCATGGAGCCCTCCATCACTTTCTATGATTTTGAAATCAAACCTTTGTCAAGAGAAAGTATAGATCCTCCACTGCATATCATGGCCAAGATCGATCACAAGCCATTCAAGAGAGTCTTAATTGACATCGGTTCCTCAATCAATATCATTACAACATCGACGTTGAGTCATCTAGAGCTATCGCCATCCCTTATCACCAAGTCGACTTTTACTCTTAAAGCATTCAATGATGCTTTATCTTCCATGGTTGGCACGGTTATCTTGCCCATTGAGGTAGGGGCCCAAACTTTGCATACCTTGTTTCACATCTTGGAAGGGTCCATGGCATACAATGTATTGCTTGGACGACCTTGGTTTAGGGAGATGAGATGTGTCCCTTCTATACTGCATCAATGTATGAAGTATGTATATGAGGGACAGGTTCATTGTGTACCTGCTGACACCGAACCCTTCAAACATTGCAACTATGTCTCAAATCCTTATGAGATTGTGTTGCCATCCACTCATATTTTCTTGACCCCATCTACTTCTTCTATACCATCTTCTTCTAAAGCTCCCATTCCTGAGGAGCTACCCATCATATCGCAACCATATTCCTCTTCTGCTATTCCATCTCATTCACCACTTTCTTCATCTCCTAATCTTCCTTCTTCTTCCCAACCATCACCAGCTGATGTTTCACAAGTCAGTGAAGCATCAACCCAACCAAATCCTTCCAATTCTTCTATCCCACATTCTTCTATTCCATCATCTAGTCCATCTCCCTCCCAAGTCAAAGTCCATCTCACTCGATGCAGGTATTGGTGAGTATGCCATCCAAGATGTCCACATCACACCGTTCAATGTGCAAACAGTTAAAGATTTTGGTCATCCACATGACCAACATTTATCCATTGGATCAGTTTATAACATGGGTTCTATGCCAAATTCCATTAATTTTGTATATGGGGGAATAGAGTCATCTTCTAGTCCTACCACCATACTAGAACCCAAGCATCTAGTCCCTGCCAATATCGAAAGGATGGAGGGTTTTCCCTCTCGCTATTTCCATAGACATAATTGGCAGCAATTTGGCCTAGGTCGATACGAGCAAGGGGTAACTGAACGCATCGATATGCCATACCAGAGACCCACTGAGCGTTTTGGTCTAGGCTACCAACCACTTCCATCCCTTTCTTCTTTTGAACAAGCTTTTCAAAGCATTAATCTTAATTCAGAAGAAGAAATCCTCCACCCCGATGAATTCGAAGATGAAGCCTATGAAGAATTTGACGTCATGTCAAATGGTGATGAATCTGAAGAAGAGTCGGTGCCCATTGTTCCCCTCACTAAACAAGACGAGTTTTATCTCCAATTTTTCCCTCTCCAAGAGGCCATATTTCGCTTGCTTATTCCATAAGAACGAGGTGAACCACCCCCTCTGCCACATCCATAAGCCATAATCCAAACCTGTATTATATGTATATACTAAAATAGTGGTTTTCACCACTACCAAAAAAAAAAAAAAATCAGAAAATTTCCAAAAAAAAAAAAAAAAAAAAAAAATCAAAATATATAAAAATACTTTATTGCTTTATGTATGTGTGTAATAGTGGTTTTCACCACTGCAAAAAAAAAAAAAAAAAAAAAACTCAAACTAAAAAAAAAAAATGAAAAATTATGTTGTTTTGCATTTCAGGTCTTCCGAGGTCTTCACCGGTTTTCCCTTCCATTCCGCCCATCCTTTCTTCCATAAGTCGACAATGAATTTTGAAGACTTATTCACCCCGCTCCATAATCCATATGATCCGGATAAGCCAATCCCGATCAACCCAAGCTCGATTGACATGGATCGGATTTCATCCTCTCCATCTATTTCAGAGTTCATCCTTTCCAAGGAATTGTTAAGGGCTTCCGCCAACTACATTCTTTCTTCACCTCCACATTCACCTTCATCTTCTAAGCCAGAGGTCTTCTAGGCAGACATAGACGAGAGCAAGGCACAGGAGCTTGATGAAATTTTAGATGACATAAATCTGATCCCTACTCCCCATCAGCTTGAGGAAGGTTCCCACATGTCTATTGAAGAAACTATCGATGTAGACCTTAGTCCAGACCAAGATGACACCCAAATTGTGAAACCGGCTAAAAGTCTATCATCAGAGGAACAAGAGCAAATGATTGCTCTACTCAAGCGGAAGAAGGAGATATTTGCATGGTCTTACAAAGACATGCCAGGCCTAGACCCTAATTTGGTTGTCCATAACCTCACCTTACAAAAATATGCTAAACCTGTCAAACAGAAACTTAGGAAAATGCATCCTATCGTGGCCCTCATAGTTAAATCGAAGAATCAAAAACTTCTGGATGTTAAATTTGTCGTCCCGATTGATTATCCTGAGTGGCTTTCTAACATGGTACCCGTTCGCAAGCCTAACGGGGGATACGTGTTTGCATCGATTTTCAAGATCTAAATAAAGCGTGTCCTAAGGATGACTTTCCTCTTCCAAACATTGATACTCTTGTCGATACCTGCTACTGGTCATGAAATGCTTTCGTTCATGGATGGATTTTCGGGATACAACCGGATTCGAATAAACCCCGAAGATCAACACAAAACAAGCATTTACCACACCTTGGGGAACTTTTTGTTACGGGGTGATGCCCTTTGGCCTTAAGAACGCAGTGCAACCTATCAACGAGCCATGACTTATATTTTCCACGATTATATGCATAAGATTATCGAAGATTATGTGGATGATTTATTGGCAAAATCTAAAACTCGACAAGAGCATTTTGATGTATTGGAAAAAGTTATTGATAGACTTCTAGAGCATAAAGTAAGGTTGAACCCTAAGAAATGTCTTTGGTGTTACCTCAGGCAAACTCCTAGGTTTTATTATCTCTAAACGAGGTATTGAGGTGGACCCAAACAAGCTCAAAGCCATTATGGAAATGTGTCCCCCAACTAATTTGAAGGAGTTGCGTAGTTTACAAGGAAATATTAATTCAATCCGTCGCTTTATTACACAACTTTCTGATAAATGTAGGCCATTTTGCCACCTACTACAAAAGCGGGTACAATTTTCATGGACAGATGAGTGTCAGAAAGCCTTTGATGACATCAAGCAGTACTTAGCGTCTCCGCCAGTCTTAGCTCTGCCTCGTCCAGGGGTCCCTTTCAATATTTATATCTCAAAGAACGGACTTTGCCTTAGGGACAATGCTTGCACAAAATAATGAACAAAATCGTGAGCAAGTCGTCTATTATATTAGTCAAACATTGGTAAGCTATGAAACCCGATATACTTATGTGGAAAAGTTGTGCTTAGCAGTGGTTTTTGCCACTAAGAAACTTCGTCATTATATGCTTAGCCATACAACATATGTCATAGCTAGAGAAAACCCTCTGCGTTATATGATGTCTCACACTTATAATAACACTCGTACCGCTAAATGGATAATGTTGCTTACCGAATTCGATCTTGAATTCATTAGCCAAAAATATGTTAAAGGTCAAGTTATAGCCGATCAACTTGCGGAAGCTTCACTACCTAGTGATCATCCTTTGATTATTGAGCTCCCAGATGATTCGGTATTTGCTATCACTGAACAAGAAGAGGACATCATTTCGGAGGAAGATGTTGACATCACGCTATTCTTTGATGGCTCTAAGTGCACGAAATGTCAAGGTGCTGGAGTTGTGTTTCATACACCTCAAGGGATTCCCATCCCTTTATCATTCAAACTAGACTTCCAATGCACCAATAATATAGCAGAGTATGAAGCCTTAATTTTAGGTCTTCAATCAGCCATATCTATGAGCATTAAGCGTATTCGGATATTTGGGGATTCTCAACTCGTGGTTAAACAAATTACAGGAGAATACCAAGCCAAAGAACCTACCATTAAGCTTTATCATGATGTAGCAATGAAGTTGCTCTCTAAGTTTGATTGGTATGAGATCACTAGTTTGCCCCGTTCGACTAATAGATTTGCAGATGCCATGGCCTCTCTTGGATCATTGATTCCAAAGGACTCCCTTGGAGAGGTACAACCCCTAATCATTTCCACAATCTCTAAGTCTGCAATTGTCCGTGCTAAGTCTAAGGATAAAAAAGATGTTTGCTTTATCCATTCGGATCCATATGAGCCTTGGTCTAGTGAGATAGTAGCCTTCCTCAAGTTTGGAACACTCCCATCTGATTTGTCTCGAATCGCCTCGTCTGTTTTAAGCAAAAGGCAGCTCGTTTTGTTCTTTTGGGGGATGTGTTGTATAAACGTGGATATGATGGAGTACTCCTCCGCTGTCTAGAAGCGGTGAAACACATAGAGCTATTGCTGAAGCCCATGATGGTACTTGTGGTGGTAATTTTAGTGGAATGGCCATTGTGAAGAGTATTTTACGTATGGGGTATTATTGGCCCACTATGGAACAAGATTGTTGCAAATATGTTAAACAATGTAAAAAGTGTCAAGAACATGCTAATTTAATCCATATACCATCACAAGCTTTACAGCCCATCCAAAGCCTTTGGCCCTTCTCACAATGGGGTCTCGATTTAATTGGCAAGATTTCACCTGCCTCTTCAGGACAGCATACTTTCATCATTACAACCACTGAATACTTCACAAAGTGGGTTGAAGCTATTCCTCTAACCAGGATCTGACGAGTCCTAGAATTATGGAGTTTATACTTCATATCATTTGTCGTTTTGGTATTCCCTCTAAAATTATTTCTGATAACGGCAAGTCTTTTAAGAATAAGGATGTTCGAGCTCTTTGCGAAAAGTATAATATCCAACATAGTTTCTCAACTCCTTACTACCCACAAGCCAATGGACAAGCCGAAGCTTCCAATAAGACCATAATTGCTATTCTTAAGAAACTTGTTAAAGAAAATCATAAAGATTGGCATACACAAATCCCCTTGGCATTATGGGCTTACGGTAACAAGCATCAGAACTCCCATTGGGGCAATGCCATTTTCTTTGGTCTATGGAGCTGAAGCAATCATGCCTCTTGAGCTCGAGATCCCTTCCTTGCGAATTTCTTTGCAGGAATTTATCGATGATGATACTGTTAGACAAGCACGTCTTGATCAACTCACACTCATAGATGAAAAATGAATCAATGCTTTAGAGCATTTGCGAGTTTATCAAGACCGATTGAAACGTGCTTACAATGCCAAAGTTCATCTAAGAGAATTTCAAGTAGGGGATCTTGTCCTTAAAGAGAATCAACAAAACACCAATGCATTGCCGCATCTTCGAGATAAATTCGCGGCTAATTGGTTAGGTCCATATATGGTCACTGAAAGAGTGGGTAATGGAACTTATAGACTTGCCAGTTTAGAGGGAGAGGAAGAACCCAAACCACTTAATGTTATACACTTGAGGGCATTCTATGCATAGTTTGAATTTTATATGTACATATATACATGGCTTGTACAACAAA
Organism: Wollemia nobilis; assembly: GCA_028583015.1. Lineage (NCBI taxonomy): Eukaryota > Viridiplantae > Streptophyta > Pinopsida > Araucariales > Araucariaceae > Wollemia > Wollemia nobilis. The sequence continues at coordinate 2,105,895 of JAQPPZ010003047.1, read as the reverse complement.
AAAAAAAAACAAAAAAAAAATAAAAATAAAATAAATAAAAAGAATTTGCATTTCATTGTTAGTTGCATACATCTCATTCAAAAACATTGCATTTCATGTGCATACATCTCATTGAAAACCATAACATTTCATTTTCAGCCATAGTTGCATATCATGTTAGAGACCATTCTATCTTTTGGATATAAAATTTGGTCAAGCAAAAGTCATGTTGCCTTAATCGAGGGCACCTTCATAAAATCCATCAAACCGAATTGTCATTCGTACACCCATTTTCCATTTGCACATATTTACATTGCCAAAATGTTTTCAGTCACTCAGCCATTCCTAGTGTTTTAAGCAAACTTCAAAATGCATGTCAAAGTTCTCTAGGGCCATATCACAAATTACACTAAATAAAATCTTGAGTATTGGGAAATGATTTCAAAAGCGGTCTTGAACCTATCACATTTTCACATCTTAAAAACATCTTGTGTAAAAGAGAAATAACACCATCCTTGGGTTGTGCCTTGAAGTGAAAAGGGTAATCCTCGTTTGTCCTATCATGCAAAAATAGTCCATAAAACAGTGGTTCTTACCACTATCACAAGCAATCACAAAATATAAATATAAACAGAGTAGTAAGGATAGGGTAAAATTCTCATCATACTTCGGTTGAGAATCCGATTCCCCAAAGCTCTAAGGAAATGAACATTTTTCACACACCACAGATCCCAAATAAGTTGTAAGGATCGTACTACTTGTCCAGTCAGACGGATAGGTAGTCATCCCCAAGGCTTACAAAGGTCAAAAACAACATGGACTATGGAGTTAACCTTCATTGGGGCTATAGACGCTTGACTGGCAGTGGAGTATACTCATTGAGTGGCGACATGTCTCTCCTAAAAAAGAGACCTCTGAATGCTCATACGGACAAACTAGCTTCGGGGTCTTCTCCATAATAGGGTTACCTAATTTATGCAAAATGAGGTTAATGAACACACTTGCACACACACAGGTTTTTGATTGCCTAGAGTCACTACCATGCTTCTAATTTGGTTAATGAACTCGCATGCACACACATTTGGTCCTAGTTGAATTAGGCAGTATTAGTAAGTTTGTTTGATACCACTAGCATGTTTGAGTCTTTATAAATAGTCTTCCTCCATATCTTCTTCCATATCATCCTCCATATCTTCTTCCATATTCATGTCATTCCATACATCATCCATTCACAAGCCACCAAGTTCGGTGCCCCTGATTAAACAATTATGATAACAGTTGGCTAAATCTAACTATCTAAAAATATGAGTGCTTCTTAGTGCATATTTCATTTACTTAGTCTTGCATTAATCATCCATAGATTTGTATGTTATATACTTAGTCTCGCATTAATCATCTATAAGTTTGCATTCCATTCCATCACATATGCATCAAAAACATTAAAACATATCAAAACATGCATCACAAAAACATAGGCATTCACACAAAAGAGAGTAAAACACCAAATAAATAAAAGCCATGTATATATATATATGTATAAAGGTCAAACTGTACAATGAATGCCAAAAGGCTACAATATACAATAGGGCACCAAGGCTCATAAAGAGTGCATCTACGCACTAAGCTAACCATCAAAAGAGGACCCCTGAGACCTAGTAGAAGCCCTAGACCTAGTGGTGTGCCTAGACTCACTACCTAGTGGTGTGCCTAGACTCACTACCCTAGGAGGTAACACTGCCTAATTCAACTTACTAAGTTTGTTTGATACCACTAGCATGTTTGAGTCTTTGTAAAACTATCTTCCATATCAACCTCCATATCACCCTCCATATCTTCTTCCATATTCATGTCATTCCATACGTCATCCATTCACAAGCCACCAAGTTCGGTGCCCTTGATTAAACAATTATGATAACAGTTGGCTAAATCTAACTATCTAAAAGTATGAGTGCTTCTTAGTGCATATTTCATTTACTTAGTCTTGCATTAATCATCCATAGATTTACATATCATTTACTTAGTCTTGCATTAATCATCCATAGATTTGTATGTTATATACTTAGTCTCGCATTAATCATCTATAATTTTGCATTCCATTCCATCACATATGCATCAAAAACATTAAAACATATAAAAACATGCATCACAAAAACATAGGCATTCACACAAAAGAGAGTAAAACACCAAATAAATAAAAGCCATGTATATATATATATGTATAAAGGAAAAACTGTACAATGAATGCCAAAAGGCTACAATATACAATAGAGCACCAAGGATCATAAAGAGTGCATCTAAGCACTAAGCTAACCATCAAAAGAGGACCCCTGAGACCTAGTAGGAGCCCTAGACCTAGTGGTGTGCCTAGACTCACTACGCCTAGAGACAGAGGAGGATGGAGGATCAGGCAACACAATGTGATGCCTAAAAAATGTGTCCTCCAGAGCCTCAATGTAATGAGTCCTAGACCTAAGCCTAGCTATGTCTATCCCGTGCCATCGCTCTCGCTCCGATAGCTCTGCTTGGAGTCTCGTCACCCTGTCATCCTGGGGCACCCCGGTCGCTCCATCCAAGTCCGCCCTGCACTGGGCCATCCTCTCCTCCTGAGCAGTTAACAAGGCATCCCGCTCTGTCACCTACTGCTCCAGCTCGAGCTATCCTCTCGTCCCGGGCAGCTAGCATAGCATCGCACTCTGCTATCTACTGCTGCAGCTGTGCCAACTCGTTCTCGTGCCCGCTAGGGGGTACCTCCCTAGCCTCTCCTACGACCTCTCCTAGGCCCTCTCTACCATCTTCCCCATCATCTTCGCTCCCCGAAGCCTACCGCGCCATCTTCCCCTTTTGCCTTCGATTGTCAGATCGAAGGCGGGAACCCTCCCTGCGCTTGGGAACCTCTGCGGTTCCCTCGCCCTCTCTAGCCCCAGCCTCAGGCTCTCTGGCTCTACCAGCCACTAATGGTGGCTCCCACCTCAGCTCTACGGCCATCCATGCTGCATACTCAGCTGTCACCCCAACGTCGTCCACGTCGGGGATCTCCATGTCCTCATCGTCCTCTACTGCCTCCCTCCACGGCTCGGCACACAACAAATCCCCCTCTGATTTGTGCTCGAACTACCTCCAACCGGGCTACCTCCGCTAGCCCCACTACATCCAATATCTCCCAGTCTTCCTGGGACAACGACCTCCTCATCCCCGGAATGATAGGGGAGAATCGGTGTCGTGCCTCTAACACCCTAAGCTGCAAAACAACAAAACAAAAATTTGTTACAAATTTTTTCGAAAAAAAAAAAAAACACATATAATAAGTACTTGCTTAAATGAACAAATACCTCAGCTGGCTGCACTGGTGCGTCCACTCCCATCTCCGCCATAGCTCCCGTGTGCTTCACTCTCCCACACAACCTTTCACTCCACTTCACTCCACTCCCTCAGACGCACTTCTCTTAAGCTCGAACGCACAAATGAGCGAAATTCTCGCTGAAACTATTTAAATAGCTGATTTTGGCACCCTGAAATGCAGTAGGGCATTTCATGGTAGATTCAGACGTAGTCCTGCGTCTGCAGAGCGCCTAAACACTGGCGGGCATCTCTGCCAACCACAAACACAGACCGACATTTGGTGTCAGTATTGAATAAAGGAACAAAACTTACAAAATTGAAGCTTACCTCCTCCAAATTTCATCAAATTGCATTCATCCATTCTTCTTATCATAATAAAACATTTTGTGAAGGTTATAATAGTTTTGGACACAAATTTTGTCATTTCTCTCAAAAAGCGCGTCATTCATCATTGTTTTACAAATTGGGTTAAAAATATTCAAAACCTTCACAAAATTAACCACATTCATCAATTCTTCTGATCTATCGTCAATTTCATTCTTATTTCATCACGCATATTTTTGTCAAATCAAATTAAATTAAACCTCGTATCTAGTGGTATATTCTATCACCTTGGCGATTGCAACGACTTGAATCCATGCAATTCAGTAAGAGGATTAAACCACCATAAGGACACTTACCATTTATCATCATCAATTATTTCACTGTTTGAAAATTGGAAATCAATTTTGGGTATTCTACTTTTCAAGTGACCTCATACCAAGATTAATTTGCTCAACAGTTGTCATTGATGGCCTAGTTCATGGGGCCATAAACATGGACAATCTTTCATATTGTCATTATTTTAAGTCTTGCTAGAGATTGTGGCTACCTAGGTTGATTGGTTCCGACTCGAGGAATTATCCATACAGTCACTAGGAGCATCTCTGAGTTATGGAATCTTTCATGCATCTTTCATCTCTGCATATCAATGGTGCCAACAAGGCAATTTCATCAACAGTATGGATTCACACACAGGAGTTGGGGCATCCGTTATCAATTTCTAATTTTCCTATAGTGGAATTCATCTTACATGATCATGGAATTTACAGTTTGGCAAAAATCCCTTTATAACCGTTGGGGTAGAAAACGGTCCATCTTTCACACCACTCATATCGTCTTCAATCATATTCTTTTCTGGTTTGTACACCAACCCCTTTTCTGTTGGGACATAAACAGATGGTGCATGCACCAACCCTTTTTTTCACCGTTGGGGCAAAAACGGTTCATTATCTTCCGAATTTCTTCCAATTGGCTTGTGAGAACCATTCTCGCTCGCCAATTGAGGGGGTAAGCTAAAATTTTTTTAAATATTATTTTATTCTTTGGTCTTCAAAGTTGTGCTTTAGTCTTGAGAGAGAGTTGCATCTGATCCAGCTTTTCAGGTGTCTTAAGTTTTTGTGCTACATTGTGTCTTCACACAAAGCAACTCAAAAAGGGGCATCTGTAGACACCAAAATCCAGCCACTTGTAAGTCATCTATACCTTCCTGCTAGCCACGTGTCAGTCATCCATCCTTCTCGCCATTATTTGGCCCAAATCCACACTTTCCCACCATTATTTGGCCCAATTTCACTTTTCTCGCCATTTTTCATCCCCAAATTTATTTAAATTAATATTTATATATATATTTTAATATTTTAATATATATATATAAATAAAGTTTAAGTGATTTAATCTGAGCCGTCCATCCTTCATTTAATCTCATCCGTCCATCCATATTAATCCGTTTCACAACCTATATTTATTCTCTACCCTTGGATCCACTTTAATCTTAGCCACACGTTCAAAGTGTCGTTAAAACCCTAAAGTGTGCCCTAAGAGTAGATTATAAATTGAGTCACCTTGATGGCTCAAACCCTATCTATCTCTTCGGCTAAACCTACCTATATTTCCAATCTAAGTCTGGAGTTGGCTATTGCTGTTAATCCTGAGTCTTCTGAGTCTTCTACGGCCCTAAGTCTGAACTAAACCCTTTCGCCGCATCCATCACCGTCGCCTGGTCTCGCCGCGTTAACAGGAAAAGGTATAGATTCATCTAAAGCAAGTAATCTTTCTTTATGTATTAATCTGTTGTTGAATTCTGCATTCCGTTTATTTTTATTTCATAAATCTAGGGTTTTAGACTGTTTCTAAGGGCTCACACAGTGGAGCCCTCTTATTAGTTTCTAACTCTTTGATAATTTTAATGTGTGCAGGATTCTAGTGGTAGATCTGATTTGTTGATAGCAGCTGCTTAAGTCGGAGTGGTCCGAGCCAAAGGATACAACGAAGCCCACTCATTCTGTTGAGGTTAAGGATACATTCTTCGGAGACGCCACCACATTGTGCCAGCTAGGGTTTCGGATAACCCTAGCACAAATTGTAACTTTGTATCACGAAAAGGGTTACAGGCCCCGTTGTACTTAAAAGGAGTTTCTAAACTCCATTGATTAATAAAAATCATTCATTTTGTACAACTGTTCTGCATTCCTTTATTGTGATTTCTTTATTTCTGTTTGGCGTTGTATCTTTAATCTACAGAATTATGAGGTAATTTCCTTATCTCTATCAGATATGATCCTTTCAGGGTTTGCAACCTAAATATATTTTGCATGAACCTTCATGTTGAAATCATAATACCATTCTAAAAATTATTTGAAATTAATTATGCTATGTTGGTTAGTTTGTTAACCATTATATTTTGTAGACCAAATATACTTATTTTATTTTCTTTGAAGCGAGGGATGGGTGGGCTATCTAGGATAATCATTCTCTAATAGTCAGCTAAACCCATGAAACTACATAATTCATGCATATTTTGGGGTATTGATCACTCCATAATGACTATAATATTTGTCAAATCAAAAGAAATACCTTTTACATAAATAATATGCCCCAAGTAATGCACACTTTTCTAAAAATATCACCTTTAGACAATTTTCCATATAACTCCTACTCTCTCAATCTCTACATTAGCATTCATAGATGCTTTAACTACTCTTTCTAGTTGTGTAAGTAAATAAAAATATCATCCAACAAAATTTTATTGAAGTAATCCCTGAATAAGGTTCATGAAAGTAGATAGAGCATTCATTAATCCAAAAGGAATCACAATGAATTCATAATTCCCATACCAATCCTAAACACTATTTTTGGTATATCCTCTTCTTTATTTCATAGTTGATGATATCCTAGAAAAAGGTCAATCTTTGAGAAGAAAGTTACCTCTCACATTTGGTTAAACAAGTCATCACTTATTAGAAGAAGGTATTGATTCTTAACTATTGCCTTGTTTAACATCCGATAGTCAAAACACAACTTTATGTTACATCCTTATTCTTCATAAAAATCACATGTTCAACTCAAGGTGATAATAATTCACAAAAATACATCTTAGTATTGAAAAAATCAACAATGGTTATTCCATAGGGAGCCTTAGATTGTGGCTCATTCCTTGAAATTTATTCTATCAAAAGGTCAAACTCCTTTCTTGGAGGTAAACCTAGAAGCTCTTTAGGGAAAATATCCGTAAATTCTGTCATAAAGGAGTATTATTTTGTTTTTTTTTCATATTTTATATAATCGATATGGATTTTTAACAAGTTTCTTGGATGGTGGTACGATAACCATTGTCATCAACACACTCACACCTTAGCATAGAAGTCAACTTTGGCCTTATACTACAATAACTAGTTGACTCTAATGATCATATAATATGATCCTAAAGGGTCCACATATATATATACTTCTATGGTGAAGTTAGAAAACTCAAACTTAGTCATGCTCACACATTTCTCTATTATTTTCTTAGCCCAATTCCCATATTCAATCATCCATGTGTGCTCCATGAACCTAGATTTTCTTTTAATTTTCCTAACAAATATGGATTGATAATCCATAAAATATTTAGTTCCTCTAGTATCTATCAAATCACTTTCAAGGAATTTGTGGAGCTTACATGAGGTTTGAATAAGAGTGTTTTGATGCTTTGCTTGACAATTATCATCTTCTACATGAATATGGTGCTATAGTTGGTTATACTATGAAGGCTACTTAGTGATGGTTCTATTTTATTTCTTAGGAGATAAATTGGTATAATGGTCCCCTCCATAAATTAAAAATTCATATTTTGGTCCCTTCTTGACTTGATTACCTCCATTTTGTTTAAAGGTATTTTCTACTAAAAGTTCTAGTAATTGTTGTCCTTAAAATCTCTTTTTCCAAATTTTTCTTTACTTTCATTTATAGGATTTCCTTTCATTTTTTGAAATTGGGTATTGGTTCTTGAAAGGTATGACCCTTATCCTTACACGATTTTTGGTAGGTAGCTATCAATTACAATTATTACTCTTGCTTGAGGAAAAACTTTATAGTGAATTTTTAGTGCACGAGGAACCTGAAGACAAGTCTTCACCCAAATTGGAGTTTTGTAGGGAAGCCAGTGCTAAAGGTATGCAACAATGGAACAAAAAAATCCCAGAATAAAGTCTTAGGCTAAAATACACTACCAAAACCTAGTAACTGAAACCTCAAAAGTTAACCTTGGATATAATATTTTAGTCACCTTCCTTCTAGGTATTAGTCTAGACTCAAGCCTTGAGTCATTGCATGTAAAGGTCTTCTAGCCTCTTTCATTCTTAGTATGATTGTAATGTGCTTATAGAAATATATATAAATATTTGTGACTACTATATATATTATCCTAATATTTGTGTGTATGTATCTCTATGTGGAAGGTTGTTACTATTATTTATCTTAGTTTTTATAGGAAGTTAAAAGATAATCAATTGTATTGATTTGAAATTGTGTTCGCTTTTATTACCATATTCGATGCATGTGTTCACTAATACCATTGATATTTAGGAGTTTGTAATTTTTGGTGCATCATCACTCTTAGTTTAGGCTAGTTAGCTTTATTGTTTTCCTCCTATCCCTTTTTCCCAAACATATTTGATATACTAGGTTAGATTAGGAAGTGAGCATCAAAGATTGCATTTAAAAAATGAGCCAACCTTGAAAAAACCTCATATATTATCCCTAGAGCCATGTCACACGATCCTTAGACTTACAAAATTATGTGATCCATAAGGCACGAGCACCAAGTTCACCCGACCAAGTGCACCCGACCATATGCATCAGATGGCTATTATACTATGAGCATTAAATACTACTTTTTACTAGCATGCATGATGGGACAAATCTCAACATTTGTCTTACTCATAGAAGGTATTAAACCAAGATTTTAGTAAAAATATTAGCTTATCTACTCATTGAAGCACGTCCAATATTTCACCTAGTGACTCTACTATTTGAAGAACTCATTAAGCCATGACCTACTAGTTGGAGATGAACCCTATAATTTATGAGCTACAAATCTATCACAAGGTCCAATACAATAGGAAATCCATAGTTGTTACCACCATTAAATCATGCTCATAGAAGAAGAGATAGACGAAAAAACATGGTTGCACCACATAAACCACATCAAAGGAGGCTACTGGTATAGAATGATAAAGGTCCACTACAACCATCGGTTCCATTGGCCACTTGGGATGAAATTTATCCATGTTAAAATCCTTTCGATTTTCCATTGAAGAAGATACAACAAATCTAACTGAGCAACTTCAACGTATGGTAAAACTATATACTCTTTACAATATTGGAGATATAATGTGGTGCTAAGGGTAATAGCTATATATTTTAAGGGGAAGGCACACGAGTGGTGCATCTCACTTTCTCTACATTCAATCACTAACTGGGACTAGTTTGCTAACTTGCTTGTGGAAATATTTGGAGAGAAAACGGATGGAGTATCCCTCTTAGAGTAGTTATCAACCATCAAAAGGTATCCTATGAAAACCATGGATGATTTTAATACCAAATACTACAAGACCTGGTACATAATCCCTTATGAGGTTAGACAACCTCTAGGTATGGACTTCATTTATTATCTAAAATATTTTGTTAGGACCACATCCTAACATTATTTTGTAATTCTCATAGTATTATATAATGACCCTTTTCCAATGTGGGGACCCCCTTATAATGATATTTTGTAAAGATATGTGGTAATTGAGGTGCCTAGACAATTGGGGCCATTTCATGAAACCGTTATCAAGAATGTAACCGATGTTTGGTACAAGATTCTATCTCGAGTGGCATTTTGCATGTAAGCCAACTCTTGAGCATTAGGTTAGGGTTGCATGAAGTGTATCTTTAAAATACAAGGGTCCATAAATAAATGTATCTTTTTGCAAATTGAATGAAAGTATTGAAGGAGGTTTCCACCTCAAAGTGGCCTACGATTTTGTGTTGTATTGTAATATTATTACATTTTTGCATTTACATTTCATAATGTAATATTTTGTTTTCATGAATTTATGCTTTTACTACAATATTTATGTGAATGTGCTTATTTTAAATAGAATATTCTTAACAAGTGGTATCAGATCCCTTTCTAGGGTTGTATTTCGCTATGACTATGATAATTCTTACCCTACCATTTTGGTTGCTAATTATAATTAATTTGCATTTTCATTTTTTTGTTTGTTTCTATACTGAAAAAAAAGATATTTTTTTTGCATTAGTTTATCAGGTTAGAAACCCTATGTTGGGGGTTTTAAATTTCATGGATAAGCTATTGCTATTGGCTAAGCAATATTACCTATAAAACACTTAGTGAAGTGGGGCGATCAGGCTCCAATACCTAGGCCTTAGACAACACCCACATATGGAATTGAGTTCCCATGTATCTTTGGGTATATCAGGAGACCCCCTAAGATTAAAAAAAACCTTTATCCCTAGGAATATTTTTTGCTCTGTATTCTCCATAGTACACTAAACATAACATTCAAAAATATCACCCTCTTGTATTGTTAGAGAGGCAAGTAGTGTGCTCAAGGGTATGCATGGAATCCTCCTTGAGTAGTGGTCTAAAATATTGGTCTGAGCACTATCATTTGTCACTATAATATAATAGAGGGCCTATGGGAAGTACATACATTCTAGATTAGATTACGTTATTTCTGTTGAATATTAAACCTGCAACAAAAAATTCTACCATAAAAATTGAGCATACGAAGGAGACTTCACTATCCCAAAATTATTGCATAAAATAAACACAAGAATTTGGTGATAAACATAATGGTCAAGAATGGTTCCATCAAGAAAAGTCAATACTAGTCAGGTATGAATTTAGTTAGAGTCAGTAATAGTTAGGATAAAGTCTACCAACGTTAGTAACAATTGCTTGTGACATTAAAAAATCATAATAGACAGGGAGTTTGTCAGTGACAGAGTTAGCCTAGATAGTTATCAAAAATAGTGAGCTACAATGTCAGTGACATAATAGCATCTAACAAAACAATGTCAATAACAGACAATGTAGAGTCTCATAAGGGGTTGTTCGATAAAAAACCAAATTTCTAAGTGAACCAAGATTCCAAGAGAAAAATTGACAACACTTGAAGATAACTCCCCTAGAAAAAATGTTTGAGGTGCCCAAAAATAGTGCTGTGGTATACAACTCATTCTTATTGTCTCGTCAAGCTGATTAGTTTGGTATATAACCTCCATGTACATTTTTAGGGGTGCCAAAAAATATCATTATGGGACCTAGTCCATTACGATCATTTTTTTGTGTTGATCATTTTGATATATAGAACCCAAAGACTTTTTTTGGCTCATTACTAAAAATAAAAACTCCAAAAATACTTCTATTTTTAATAAGTCAATGGGAGTGGTTCAAATCATACATCAATGGTTGGAGGAACTAGAGGATACCAAAAGGAGATAGAACAAAACACCCTTCTAGAGAAAATTTATACCTCAATTTCTAACCTTATTAGTGAATTTAAACAAGTGATGAACGAAGTATCGCTTTTGAGAGGTGAACACATGAGATCCAAAGCTTCATTTGAAGAAAAATTCCTAGAGGTTGAGGAAAAATTTAGGGATGACCCAAAGGTGTTTGAGCATCTTAACATTGACAAACTAGGTGGTAGTATTGGCAATAAAGAGAAAGGAATCCATAAGGAGAAGGAAGGCTATCATTCTATTTTTGACATAGATACTCTATTTAAGATGCCTAAATTAGACTTTCTTAAGTTCAACGAGAAGGATGTTGATGTGTGGTTATGTTGAGCAGACCAGTTCTTCAAACTTCATAATGTTCCTAAATATTTATGGGTCACTATGGCATCTTTTAGCTTTAAATATGAAGCTTTACAATGGTATCAATGGTTATAAAACACAACTTCCAATCTTTCTTGGGAATATTACATCATAATTACTCACTCATTTTGGCCCTAGTGAGTATGAGGACTTTGTAAGAGCATTACCCAAATTGAAATAAACCTCTACAATGTATGACTATTAGATCCAATTCGATAAATTGGCTAATAGGACCAAGATGTCGAATGAAGGCTTTGTTTAGGGTTGTTTTATCAGTGGTTTGAAAGATGATATCAAGGCTAAGGTCAAAATGTTCAAACCATAGTCTATGATGCAAGCCATAGGATTGACAAGATTGGTTGAAGATTTTTTTTTGGCTCAAAGGAGATCACCTAAATTCCCATAGGCCAAACCCCCATTTTTCTCCAAGTTCACACCAAATTTTGGTGATAAATCTAATCCATACAAGTGTTTGACTATGAAAGAGATGGATACCCATCGAGAATAAGAATTACGTTGTAATTGTGATGAGAAGTATCCACCAAAGCATAAATGCATCCAAAATAAGTTATTTTTAATGGATGTAGAGGATTCAATAAGCAATGAACCACTTGATGATGATGTAGAACCATTAAAGGAATCACTTAAGGATGAGGGTGAAACCCAAGAAGAATTGTAGCCAAAATTTTTTATCCATGTCCTTGCAGGAATTTCCACCCCTCAAATGATGAAGGTAGTAGGATATTTCAAAGGAAAACATCTTAAAATTCTCATTAATTTAGGAAGTACACATAACTTTATTGATCCTCAAGTTTCCAAGCAAGCAAATTATTACATACATACTTGCAACTCCTTTGAGGTTATGGTGGAAAATGGTAGAACATTACCTTGTAAAGGTAAATATCACAATGTTAAGTTGAAGATAAGGGATTATAAACTCAAAACTAATATGTTTTCTCTTCAACTAGGTGAATGCGATGTGCTAGGAGCTCAATGGCTAGGCACCTTGGGAACAATAACATGGAATTTTATAGAGTTATGGATGCAATTTTCATAGAATGGTAGGTCCTACACTCTTCGTGGTTTGCTAGCAAGATCTCCATAGATTATCAGTTCAAGCTATATCGATAAGTTAAAAAAATGTTCCCATGGGATAGTAGCTCAAATATTTTCAATTCAACCACAAAATTTAGCTAAAGACATGTTCCCAAAATATTTGTAGCTCATTATAACCAAGCATGATGTAGTTTTTATGAAATTGATAGAATTACCTCCACATTGTTCCCATGATCATGCAATACCTTTGGTAGTTGATAGTGTTCCACATAACATCATACCTTATCGGTACCCCTATGCACTTAAGTAAAAAATCATGAAATTGATACAAGCGGGAGTCATTCAACCTAAGTTTTAGTCCTTATTCTTTTCTAGTCCTATTGGTTTGAAAGAAAGATGGGTTATGGTGCTTGTATATAGAAATTTGTGAGCTCAATAAGCTCACCATTAATTTCATATTCTAGTGATCAATGAATTTTTGGATGAGCTGCATGGTGCTATGTTTTTATCTAAGTTATATCTTAACTCAATTTATCATTAGATAAGGCTCAAGGAGGAGGATATTTTTAAAATAACATTTCAAACTCATGAGGGCCATTATAAATTTTTGGTTATGCCATTTGGTTTAATGAATGCACACTCCACATTTTAGAACCTCATGAATAACATATTTCATCAATTTCTTCACAAATTCATTCTAGTTTTCTTCTAGGATATTTGATTTATAGTTACTCTTAGGAGCATGTCATCCATTTGGATCAAAATTTACAGCTTTTGTCTTAGAATTAAATTTATGCTAAAAGGTGTAAGTGTTCTTTTGGGTTGATAGAAGTGGAGTATTTGGGATACATTGTAACCAAATATGGATTTAAATTTGACCCTAAGAAGATTCAAGTTGTTCAATATTGGCCAAAGCCTCACACTCTCAAGGGACTTCAAGGATTTTTGGGACTCACAGGGTATTACCACAAATTTATCTAAAACAATGACAAAATCGTTGCTCCTTTAATTACCATGTTGAGAAAAAACTTTTTTTTGGTTAGTCCCAATTGAGAAGACTTTCTTTGACCCAAAGCATGCCACGACAACCACTCCAGTGTTAGCCATACCTAATTTTTTGAAACCTTTTGTAATTGAAAGTGATGTTTTGGGAAATGGCATAGGATTCATGTTGATGCAGGAGGGAAGACCATTGGACTTCACTATTAAAGTACTTTTAGACCAAAATTTGGGAAAATCTAGTTATACAAAGGAGATGCTCAATATTTTGCATGTAGTTAATCACTAGCAACCCTATCTCATTAGGCATCATTTTTCCATAAAAAAAAAACCACCAAAGTCTCAAATCCTTCTTAGAGCAATGGGTTGCCATCCTCGAATAATAAAAGTGGTTCTTTAAATTAATGGGCTATAACTATAAGATTACATATAAAAAGAAAAATGAGAACATTGTGGCCGATGTGATCTCTAGATAATTTAAGGATCAAAGTATGTTATATGCTAACTTTTTTCCCATACCTTATTGGATTAATTCTTTCAGAGAGGACGCGATCAAGGACTCAGGATATCAAAATTTGATTACCAAACTTCAAATAGAGCCTACATAATGATCGAGATACACTTTTGATGGAAAATATTTGAGATACCTCGATCGTCTTATTCTTTTCCAAACTTCTCAATTTGAGGAACTCATTTGGAAGGGAATGCATACCTCACCAACCATAGGATATTCTAGGTTCCTCAAGACTTATGAAAGGATTAAGTGTACTTTATTCTAGAATGGAATGAAGAAGGATATTCAAACTTTTATGGTTTAATGTGTCATATGCCAGCGAATGAAAGGAGAAACAATTCATTCCCATGGAACTCTTCAACTCTTGCCCATTTGAAAATAAATATGGAAAAATATTTTCATGGATTTTATTGAAGGGTTACCTAAGTTAGGAGACAAATAAGTTATTTTGGTGGTAGTGGATCGCCCATGAAGTATACTTATTTTTGTTTCCTCTTTCATATCTACACAATCTCAGTAGTAGCCCAAATATTTCTAGACTCTATTTTTTGCCTTCATGGCATGCCCACATCTATTGTGTTCGATAGAGACCCTACATTCACTAGTCATTTTTGGAAAGAATTATTTAAGTTGTAGGGAAATCAGCTCAAAATGAGTTCAACTATCATCCGCAAATAGATGGTCAAACAAATATTGTAAAAAAATGCTTGGAGATCTACCTTCATTGCTTTACCTATGAAGTGGTTTCCCTTGGCTGAATGGTGGTATAATACTTTATATCACACTACGACCAAGGTTATCCCGTTTGAAGTAGTTTATAGTTGTCCTCCATCAACACCCTCCTACTACATTCCAAGAATCTCCAAGGTTCATGTTGTTGACACTACACCTAACCAACATGCCATAGTCCTCCATCAACTGAATATGAATCTAGAATTGTCTTAGAATCGTATGTGCTAATAAGCTAATCATCACCATTTTGAGCATAAATTTGAAGTAGGAGATATGGTTTTACTCTACCTATAGTCATATAAATAATCCTCACTCTAGCTCTGTAGATACCAAAAATTAGCTACCAAATACTATGAATCCTACCAATTTTTACAATGGATTTGTGCAACAACCTATAAATTGGATATCCTAGCTACATCAAAGCTTCATCCTATATTTTATGTCTCTTATTTTAAGAAGGTCACTGGTAATCAGGTATAGTTTCAATAAGCTTTACCAAAACTGGATGAAGAGGGTTTCATTCTTCTCGAGCTTGAACAATATTTGGACTATAGATCATGCATTCTTCAAAATCATGTCATATCTAAGTTTCTTGTTCAATGGCATGGACTAAAACTAGAAGATGACACTTGGGAGTCTCTCCAGTAGCTACAAAACTAGTTTACTCATCTTTAGCTTTGAGAACAAATATTTTTGAAGGGGAAGGGCATGTTAAGACCCCATCCTAACATTATTATGTGATGACCCCTTTCCAACGTGGGGACCCCTTGTAATGATATTTTTTAATATTTTGTAATGGTATGTGGTAATTAAGGCACCTTGGAAAGTAGGTCCATTTCATGTAACCATTATCAAGAATGTAATTGATGAATTATAGAAGATTCTAGCTCATATGGCGTTTTGAATGTAAGCCAACTCTTGAGCATTAGGTGAGGATTGCATGAAGTGTATCTTTAAAAGAAAAGGATCCATAAACAAATGCATATTTTTGCATATTTAATGAAAGTATTGAAGAGTGTTTCCCCCTTGAAGAGACTCGTGATCCTGTGTTGTGTTGTGAGATTATTATATTTTTACATTTACATTTCATATTGCAATATTCTATTTTCGTGAATTTCTACTTTTACTGCAATATTTATGTGAATGTGCTTATTTTAAATAGAAGGTTACTAATATATTTTGATTCAAATATCTTCCTCTTTACCTTCCAACAATGAACCTCTCCTTGAATAAGATTATTGATAGTGGATGACCCAATAGGTAAATATTTTAGTGCCACTAGACTCGTCCTTCAATGAGGGGGTGGACCGAGTAATTAAGCATGGTCCTTATAAATGTTAAAAGTTAATTCACCTATTTTTTCATAGAGGAATTCAATGAACTAGAGAAAGATTACTTGCAACTCACCTAGGTGAAGTTTCCTTCTAAAGAAGAATGGATATAAGTTATCGAAGCTATGAATAAAATTCTATCATGAATTCATTACCAATAATAAGGTTTCTAATCCTAGGTCCTTCACCCCCAATAGGCTAGATATTCCCTGAGAGTTACCATTATTGTAGTGAATTTTCACTACATGAAAAATTTGAAGATAGGTTTTCACCCGAACAGAAGTTCCAAAAGGAAGCTAGTGCTAAAGGTGCATAGCACCAGAACAACCAGATCCTATAAGGAAGTCTTGGGATAAAATTAACTAACAAAACCCAATAACCAAATCCTCAAAAGTTAAGAGGCAATGGAAAAAGGTAAAACTAGAAGATTGACAAGCCTTTGGACCTGCACCATGCATAAGGTTTCAGTTACCAAATTATGGGTAAAGATTAGTAGAGACAAGCAATGATTGAATATAGTAGAGGTCCCATGAAAACAATGAACTAGGGATTGGAAACATGAGGATGAGACCCTCACAATTGGGACTAGCCTTGGGATTGGAAAATAATATTCTCTCCAACAAGCAAGGGTTCCTTTAGAAGTGCCACCTAAGCCCGAGTTTTCTAAGGGGGAAATGCCCATTTATTACCAATTTTGAAAGGAACCACCTTATTTATAAAGCATTTATTATGATGAGACCCCATATAAACTTTGCATCTACCAATATTAAATGCCTTAAGCCCATATATCAAGAAGGACACATGTTTTCCTACTCATGGCCATTGGAGGGAAATTTTAAATTTCAAATTTTGAGACGTGTTATATAAATAATTGGTTTTGTATCAAGAGGAGAGAGAATAATTATATTTTGTGTCTGCTATCTGAAATTGGATATATTCTTTCATTTACCTTACTTTTAGGTGTTAGTTTGGACTTGAGCCTTGAGTCATTGCATGTATAGGCTTCAAACCTCTTTCATTCCTGGTATGTTTGTAAAGTGCTTATAATCATATATAAAGAGTTATGAATACTAAATATTCTATCCTATTATTTGTGTGTATGTATCTCTATGTGGAAGGCTATGACTAGTATCTATCTTGATTTTCATAAGGATTTAATATATAATTAGTTGTACTAATTTGAAACCATGTTCACTTTTACTATCATGTTTGATGCATGTGTTCACTAATCTCATTGATATTTAGGAGTTTATAATTTTTGGTGCATTACCACTCTTTTTTTAGGCTAAGTTAGCTTTATTATTTTCCCTATCCCTTTTACCTAGACAAAATTTGATATATTTAGGCTAGATTAGGAAGCGAGCATCAAATTTCACATCTAAACAAGAAGACATCCTTGAAAAAACCCTAAAGTTTGTCCTTGGAGTCACATCCCACACTCCTCAGAATTTTGGAACTATGCACTCCATGAGGTGTGAGCACTAGGAACATCAAAAAATGCATCAGATGGCCATTGTAATTTGAGCATTAAACAATAGAATTCTACCATAATCTCTAGATGAAAAACATCCACTTAATTTTCCTGTGTGGGTTCAAATCCATGATATAATTCTTGATCCAAAAATTTCATCCATTTGGTATTGAGGAATGTATTTTAGAAGTCTAGTCAAGGTATCATAGTACTAATTCATAGTATTAACACCTTGCATTAGGCTCTATAAAGCAGTCATTTTCTTATCAAAGTACAACTACGATAATAATTGCTTTTAGAATAGAGCAACAAATTGCTTCAAATTGACATTACTTGCCAATATGCCTCTTTCAGATTTTAGGTTTTCCCACCAAGAAGTTACTTTAGTGAGCTAATATGCATCCCATACTATTTTAGTATCCTCCATAAATTTTTGAAGTTCAAATATTTTTTATTTCATTTCTATCATATTTTATGGTAAGACCTTCTTGATATCCTTGGACAATTCCTCTACTAGATAAGCCTTCTTAGATATTTTTCTATCATTTTAGTCTTTCTCAACTTGAGTGGATTCTAGATCATTAATTTGTATGATTATCACTCCTTGAATTCTTCAAATGATGATATTTATCCTCATAATTCTCCTTCTACCCAATCATTTTTTCTAGTTGTTTTGTGCTCAAGGGTTGCCGCTCAATACCTTGTTTCACTTAACATGGCCAAAATTTGATTCAACTTATCCTTAGCTACGTCATTAGAGTCTCTACCACTAGAGTGACCCACTTTTTTACTGTTAGTATTTTTTTATTACAACATATATACACATGGGTCAACATTGATAGGCCCAATGAGTCCCTAATTTTTGAACTAGGCTTTGATACCACATGTTACAACCCCATTCCTTGGGTTGAAATGATAACACTTTTATTTTTATAAATGTATTAATCAACACTAGTTCATTCTCATCATTGAATTATCACTTGAACAAGTCCATTCATCACACACAGAAAATAGTTACAAAAGAGGTTAATACAAGCAATGGTAATAATGGATATCAACCAATAATTCAACCATAAACCATTATTAAGCTAATGAAATTATAATCTAATTCATGGCCAAGAGAAGACATTATATGATGTACTAGATTTGTCCAAGGATATTTCATTATATAATGTATTTATTATTTTATAATATTTTATTATGTAAGCCCAATGGGCCATGGTTAACCTTGTTATGGTTAAACCCTATTTATTACTTGTAATTAACCTAAATCCCACATGTTACATCAAATTAGATTAAAAATTATGATGTAAATAGGTTTTTAATATTTTTTCTATAAACACCCCCCTCACACTCATCATTTGATCATTGGTGTGTTGTGAAATAATATCTATAGATATAGTGAAGATTTATGGTGCCTATGGGTGTCCACCATATCTCTCTCTTTTATCCTATTTTTATGCTTTCTATATAAGATTTGAATGGATGGATTGATTTTGTTCATTTATACAAAATACTATAAAATCCAATATTGTATTGGAGTGAGTATGGATTTGTATCACTTTGTCATATAGAAATGTTGATCAGAGCCTCCAATTCTTCCTCTGGTTCGTAGGGTAATTATTTTCTCAAAGTCTCATGAGCTATTTCTACATAAGATATGAGAAGCTTTTATTTTTATTTTTTTATTTCCTTTCTAAAAGCATTGGCTAAAAAAGTACTACATTGTTCTTCTAATCATCAAAGTGGATTCTTATAAAGCATAGGAGTGAAGAAAGGTATTTACAATTTTTTGAAAGTGTTCACACAAAATTCAAATATAAAATTTTAAATTTTGTGTCTTTTTCCCACTCTAGCTTGGTGCCCTTCTGACTAGAGGTGTCTTTTTCCTTCTTCAAGGAGAAGGGACATGCCCTAAAATAGTCAATATGGGTAGCATTATATCTAGTTAGGTGCCTTCCAAGTCATTGCATTGTTGAAAATATGGGTTCAAATCTTCATGTTGATTTTTTTTAATAGGTTGAAAATCTGGGGCACATTAGGGGCCATCCTCCCTATGAATTGAACTTGGGTATCCACTAGGAGAGCTAAATTCCTTTTGCCAATGTGGTGTCCCTTTTGGGACAAATATTCATGCTACTTAGTTTTTGAAGAAAACATTTTTTTGATTACCTATGTTTGAGAGGAAAAGCCAAAGATCTAAAGATTCCTCTCTTCTTGTTCCCAACAATGGCATGATAGAATGCACTATGATTTGAAGGTAAAGAGTTGTGGGTTAGAATCTTGAAAATGTTTCATTTTTCTATAGGATTCCAATTAGAAGTGCTTCTATGGGATCATTGGCATCTCAGTCACACCAACATGGGCTCGAATGTTGGTCATTGGATCATTTTTGCATGAGATATGTCATACATTTGAAACTCATACCCATTATTTCTTTTGAAGTGGAATGAAGGGTTATGTAAAATGAGATTCTTTTTCCTTCCAAATGGCTAGCATGGAAAGGAGGTTGACATGATGTTTCTAGCATAAAAGAGACTCAAGTTTGAGTTCCTCCAATGCTCCTCTATTCTTTTATAAATAAGGCAGTTATAAGGCTAGCATGGTGGCCAACATGGTGATATTTCCTACCACTTAAAACTCTTTTTCCAATACTTATAACAACTCAACAAATAAAATTATAGCAAGAGGTAGAGTTCTAGTTAGTCAAAGGTGACCATATGGCACATAATTAATGGATGTCACCAAAATTGAATGATTGAAAAGTGGCATATTGGAATTTGCTAGAATTTTTCTAAGGTTTGCAAATTTAGTTTTTGCTTTTAAAGGTATTATTAGGGGGAAATATTTGGAATCAATAAATTTTCTATGCAAAAGTGTTTTCAGACCTTTTGAAAACAACTGTATGATTTTTTGAGCTTTATGCATTGGTAACATTAGTTTACAAAATTTTCTTTATATTTGATTTTTAAATTATGTGAAATAACCCTCAAGTCCTATTGACTTAATTTCAAAGGGAAATTTTACCTTTTCTATGTAATAAGAGTCTTTGGCCTGTGTTTTTAGGAGATATAGATGGATTTGTGATAGTTCTAGTAGATTTTGAGTCTTTTGGAGGCTTGCAAGAAAATAATTTAGAATATGCTTTAATCGACCTATCTTCCTCCTTTGGGGGATTGATTCAAATTATTCATGAATCTCTAATATTTCATGATATATTCTTTCTATTCTTTGTCTAGGTACTCTTTTATGTTTGTTATATCTATTCATTTGAGTAGAATCATGCAAAACCTCTTTTGGTGACTAAAATTAGGTGGTCCCAAGGCAAGAGGAAATAATTAATTAGGGTGATGCATGTTGTGAATGGAAAAGTGGTGCCTTCAAGATATATCTTATGCAACAATGGAAGATTGAAAGACCTTATATTTGAAGGATGCGATGATCTTAAAATTTATTCTTCATTTAAAGTCTTAGTGGAAGTGTTTTTTTGGTGTGTAGGAGTGTCTAATAGTGATAGTGGTGACTATAATCAAGCTTAACGAGACTCTTGTATAGGGAATTTTTTTGCAGTATTATATTTTAGATGATGGAGGGATCTAGATGAGTCTAACTCAAAATTCAAAGGTCCACTAGATAATCCATTATGAGGGATGATATTGTTACTAATTTCTTCTCTTTTTGGGCCCTTAGTTTAAATTATGGGGGGTGTTGAAATTGTAATTTGATTCATGACCAAGAGTCAACATAGTGCGATGTAGTAGATAGGCATAAGGAAATTTCATTATACAATGTAATTATTATTATTATTTTATAATATTTTATTATATAATCCCAATGGTCCATGGTTAACCTTGTTATGGTTAAACCCTATTTATTACTTATTATTAACCTAAATCCAACTTTCTATGTCGACTTAGATTAAGCTTTATGATGTAATTAGGGTTTTGGTATTGCTATAAAAAACCCTTCACACTCCTCATTTCATCATCAAATTATTGCATAACAATATCTACAAATATAGTGAATATTTATGGTGCCTATGTATGCCCACCATACATTTCTTTCTTTCATCCTATTTTTATGATTTCTATATAAGATTTGAGTGGATGGATTAATTTTGTTTAGGTTTGAAAATTATTATAAAATCCAATATAATGCCTAGATTCTAACAAGTCAAGTCGTCACTCTAGCCTTTGCACTACACCATATCCAACTAAATACCCTTCACTATTAGTTCCACATTGACAAGTTATTTTGCTTCTCATTGAAGTAGAGTTGACCTATTTTACTTCTTGTTAATTGAGGTTGTTTTATTAAATATACTTATATATTTTAAAGATTCACTCTAGTGGATTCTGGTTGTCCATTTTTGGTTGAAGCCAAAAACCTCCTGTTACTTTCTAGGGAAGTGTTATTAGATGACTAAGTTATACAGGTTGTTCCAATTTATTTTTGAGTATCAACAAGAAGGTATGAGTGTGTTAATGCATAGCTCAAGAATATTTGAACTCAATATTGAATGTTTTAGAATGGATATATTATTCATAGCCAAATAGATGGTCTCCTATCATTCTTACAAGCATATAGACACCCTAGAGATGAGAGTATCTCACATGAGATAAGCATAATAATAATTGTCAAGTAAAATTGGATCCTATGAATCAAAGTAAATGGCTAGTTCAAATGATGAACTTGAAGCAAGAAAAAAGGTCCCCATCCACTATTAAATCATACAAGCCATTTAAAACATATAGTCATCACACTAGCCTTTAAATGAATACAAGAATTATGTTACATCAATGATACTAATCATCCAACCATGATGTATAAAAGTGTAATCCAATCATATGATGTAATAAAAGTATAATCCAATTATGTTAATACACATATAACCAACCATACATTTCTAGATTTGTTACTTCATGAACAACAATGGATCAAGCATTCATTATGTTGATTAATAACATGACAGCATATAAAATTTTACAACTGATAAAAATCATAAATCAAATCTACACAATTGATATTAGGACATGAAAAGATATTAGAGTTGTGAGTGCATATATATTTGGATTTAGGTGAAGATAAATTACCAACACTTGGTCAAAATAAGATTTAAAAAATGCTATTTCTATAATCCAAGTCATACATAGATACATCTTTGATTAAGTTTAAATTTTACATGTTCTATATTACGGTTGTGTAAAATTATACACCAGAACAACATTGTAGTCTTAAATACATAGTATTTTTAAGATAATAAAACATGAAAAATAACTTATTTGTATAGTAACAATTATAACCCAAGAAATTTTTTATTACTTTAATATCAAGACAATACTACTACATCAACTCAAGAAATTGACACATCAATTTGGAAACTATCCTCCAATTCAAGTTTTCTACAACAGTCATTAGCTTTACATGCATAAGGCTAGTAGTTATGTCACACTCTACAAGCAATTATTAGTTTATCTTCGTTAAATTATCTATCAATAACTAATTATTTTCAACAAAACAATGTGGTATAAAGAATATTGTCATCGTGATAAAAGAATTTACATGAGAAATCCAAATTTCAATCTATCTCAATTTATGCCCACTTAACCATCAACCTTTATTTGACCACTTCCTAATGATTCCAACCAAGATTTATGGTAATCACATGTAGACTCAAAATTAATATGTGTGTAAGCCATCCAATTTCCAATGAATCTAATTAGATTTTACCTATGAGTTGTGAGGATGAAAAGTGATTTACCATGCAATAAAATATACTCCCATCCTGACAAGATATTGTATAGGATATTATATCATCTATAATGGTTCATGACCAAGTGTCGACTCATGTTGGAAAGGTATTGCATTTGGTATAAAGACACATCTATCCAGTCCTCGACAAAGTACTAGGGTAGATCATTGAATCATTTACAATAGCTTAAATAAAGTGTTATTTACACTTGATTTAGTAATAAAACAAAAATTTTATTTTACACATAGTGATTATTCACTCCAATAGGTATTGGTGTCAAGTGTGTGATGGTTAAGCTTCACTTGAGGCCATGATAGACTTTGTATTATAGTATTTGTATATGCCCTTTGGGCCCTTGTACACATTGTATAGGTGAATATTTTAGGATATTTTTTATTTAACCTAAAGCTTAGTTTTTTGACTTTGAAGTAGAGGTATCTTGTAATTTGTTATAATACCCTTTTATATCAACCATTTTGTTATTATTTGGAGTATAATTTTTTTTTTTTTAAAGGGTAAAAGGATAAAGTAGTTTTTAAATTCTGTGAGGCCATAGGCTGTATGAGATGAATATTATTTACCCAAATTATGGCTATCCCTAACCATACTCCAATTACTAAAGCATGGTGTACAATCCTACCTTGTAGGATTCGAACCTAGGATCTCTATTCATAGTTTCAAAGTATCCACCATGAAATATTTTGGTATCCATGGACACTCTTTTATATTGTGTATTTATTTTTTGTGAAATATTTATGAATATCTAGGAGGTTTGTTGATTTTATAATTTTTTTGAAAGCATTATGAAATCTAACTATTTTTAAAGTGAGTATGAATCTCTATTAATCAATTAATTGTCTTTGAAAATTCATCTTCTACAACAACTCCTAAGGGAACCATTATTTGAGAGCAACTATAATTTTTTTATGCCACTGGCAATTTGTTAAAAAAGGTTTTGTATTGAACCTAAAAGGACTTCGATCATGAGGATCTCATTGGATTCATAAATTTTATCAAGAATAAGTATTCACCATAAATTTCTCTTTCCTCTCTCAATACTCAATCCAGTATATTACTTTTCATTTTGGACAAAATAGATGCCCTAGTTTTAAGATAAAGTTTTATGAGGTCTCTTGAAAACCTCATTTTTATTTTCTGAAAATTTTGAAAAATCTATTTATTTTTATCTTCTAGAATCTTTTGTCTAGTAGCATCATAGAAGAGTGGATAGTTTACATGTTTTCTAAAAAATAATAGTAGAAGAGGTTGAGTCTTTTTAATATTTTTTGGATTCCACAAAATCATAGGTAAAATTCCATGCATGACAAAGATCTCCAAGCCACTTGAAAAAGTTTCTAAAATGCTCTAATAATATTTTTGTTGCATTGGCATGAGAGGATGGACGTATTGATTGTATTTGATAAAAATGTTGTGTAGGAAAACCCTTGATAGATATAAATGCACCATTGGCATTTTTAGATTCTTTGTAAAATTTTAGAGGGGGTCCTAGTTCACCACTTTTCCCATTTTACCTCGAGGTACCTATTTTATTACATCAATTATTTGCTCTCTTTCCCTTTATTTTTTTAAAATTTGAATTTTTAATTTTAGAATATTCCATAAGGGAAAATAATAGATTAAGTAGGGTTGAGAACATGGTTGTGTGAGGGCTCAAAGCAGATTTGGGTGTATAACACACAATGCAAAGGTAAAAATGGGAATGCTCTCCCTTAAGCCTTAGTCTTGGAACTTTTCATTTGCATTGCACCCAAGCTAAGGTATCTAGGGGAACCTCTCTTAAACTTAGGATCATGGAGGTCAAATTTTTGACTTCCACACCCTTCACCTTTCTTGCAACAATAATGACATCATCCCTCTAACTTATGATGACATTAACAAGTATGATATGACATTGTGTGATGATGTGATACTCCTTTATTATGTCATCTTATGCAATGACATAACATTTATTTATGACATGATATTGTTTGAGGACATCACCCTCTTTAATACTACACATGCTAATGTGGCACCTTATGATGACATGGCCCTTTGATGACATGGAAACCTATGGTGATGTGGCATCTTATAATTATGTG
This sequence comes from Wollemia nobilis, assembly GCA_028583015.1. Taxonomy (NCBI): domain Eukaryota; kingdom Viridiplantae; phylum Streptophyta; class Pinopsida; order Araucariales; family Araucariaceae; genus Wollemia; species Wollemia nobilis. The sequence continues at coordinate 2,080,430 of JAQPPZ010003047.1, read as the reverse complement.
ATAGTTAATAATGGTATAAAACTTGGTAATACATTATATGATGATGTCATACTTGATGATATGGTATGTGATATGATAATTACTAATGTGGCATGTGCTGATGTGGTAGATGCTAACATAGCAGATGTTGACATATCAATAGCCAACATGGTAGAGGCCATTATGGAAGGTAGGATTCTATATGAAAGGTATAAATATAAATTTAACCAAATTATAGAACCTGTTGGACAAGAAATCACATAGTAGAAAACTTGAAGAGTTGTATATTTTAGATTGAACCATAATACAAGTGGCACAATCTAGTTCATAGGATTTAGAGAGAACTAGAGCATGATAAGTGGAACTATTTGGTTTACTTGTACACTATCAAATACCCTAAACAATCAATTCCTAATTGGAATAACCTTACAAAAAATAATATTTGGTAGATTCTCATTCATTAGTTCTCTCTCTAGTCAATGCCCAATTGACAATTTGACACCTATTAGCCACTCATGTGATTGAAGAACACAAGCTTATATTGAGAGGGGGGTGAACAGTATAAGACCACTTTTTACTTTTCTTTCCCAAAAAGTATTATCCAATATAATCAATGGCAATATCAATAGCAATAACCAAAGCAATGCATAAATCATCACACACAATAGAGAAACCAATTTAATGTGGTTAACCCAATGTGGGCTACTCCACGGAGAAAATATTTCACTAATATTTTCTCAATAAATATCTTGGGAATCCTTTCTCTATTACAATTTTTATGGACCTCTGTCCAAAGGAGATACCAATCCCCTAAATCAAGTTCGTGGATCTCTATCCATAGGAGACACCAATCTCCTAATATATTCTTTGGCTAGTGATCCTCTATAAGACCTCTGCCTCCACTACCATTAGCAACTAGAACTCTATCCACAGAAGACACTTGTATTCCTTGATTTGGCTTGATATTTTTGTCCTCAACTCTGTCACCTCCAAATATCTATCTAAAATATGTACTAAACACAGTTCGTCATTCTAGCACAAATCTATCCTCAATATCTGTATCTAGTCTGGCATAAACCTGTCCTCAAATCTACACCAAAATTTATCCTTGAATATGTACTAGACACAGTACTTCGGTATAGCACAAGTTTGTCCTCGATCTCTATCCTCAAGCCTTAACTCAAAGCTTGACTCAATCTCAAATCAACTCTGCTAGATCTGCCCCAAACCTTAACTCAAGGTTTGAACAAATCAATCAACTCTGCTCTCAAGTATTCTCAAAGACTTATCTCAAATCTACCTTGTAAGCTTCCACAAAAGCTCACACTAATATGTCCTCAAGTCCTCTCTAGAAATTGTCCAATATGCTCAATAAGTTCTCACAATAACTTATCCAAATTTGCTCTCAATATTTATTGTAAGCTTCCACAAAAGCTTACCTAAATCTGTCCATAAGTATTCTCAAAGACTTACCTCAAATGTGCTCAAAAAGTCCACATTAGAACTTGTACAATATTATAAAGAGAATTGTTAGAGACTCAATATGCTCTATACTCATCACAATGCTTAATCACTTTCAATCACTCTTTTAGAAACATATAGAGAATTTTTAGAGACTCAATATGCTTCAAATTCACCTCAATTCTCAATCACTTTCAATCACTCTTTTAGAAACATACAGAGAAATGTTAGAGACTCAATATGCTTCAACTCAATACTCAATCAAATTCTCAAATCAATTCAGAATATAGAATAGTTTGTTTTATGGAAATTGAAAAATCTGTTACACATCCACTTGACTAGGGTCAACCAGTCACTCAATGAAAAAATCCTTGCTTACAAACCCTAATCCAATCATATGATCCTTTACTCAAAAATTTTCCAACAATGCTTATCAACCACTCTCACATAACAATGATACTCATGTTCTTTTCAAACCCTAGTTCAAGTTCTTCACACAACAAATGGCTTCAACAACAATGCTTATAAAAAACTCTCACATAACAATGATACTCAAACCGTAGTCCAAGTTATTCACTCAACCAATGGCTTTTACAACAATGCTTATAAAAAAATGTTTTAACAATAACTCTTTATTCCAAAAAACCTTGAAGAATTAAATCAACACACTCAATAAGGAAACCCTAATCAAGTCATTTCACTCCAAACTTATTTTCCAGAAAACCAACCAATCAACTCAACTATGAAAGAATGTGCTCATACTTTTTTCTTGATGATGAAGGAACCTCTAAAATCTGCCACAACCACAAACACCTCTTTGCCAAGCTCAAAGGAGTTAGAATATACTAAGCTCTCTAAAAGATACAATGCAAGTATCAAAACACACATACACCTTATCACTCAATATTAAAGAAAACATCCATCAACATATAAAAATAATTAACCAAATACACCTTATAATATCCCAATAATATTCAATACCAAGAATAATGTCAATGCAATCTCCTTTTCAAAAAAATCAATGGCAAGAAGTCCTCTCAACAATTTAAATTTCCAATACACCAAAGTGATACAAATACTTTATTCAATAATAAATCTAACTCCTTATTCCTCCAATTTACCAAAAAAATGATCAATTAAAAACCTTTTAAACAACCTTTTTAACTCCCTAAGATCTCATGTCAAACCTTAGGCAATATAAAAATTATATTCAAAATTTATTACCTTTACCTTGGTGGGATTCGATCTCACAACACATCCTTAACCAGTGCCGTAGCCGTGGCTCCAACCACCGCGTGAGCTAGGTGCTCGCTCGGGGAGAAAAGAGCACCATGTGCTCTATAAGCCTCCTTGAATCATCTATGCAAAAATTGTGTCGCTTCCTTTGGCGCTTCTAACACAAGCACAACTAACAAAACAATGCTACCGTCATGATTCGATCGTCGGTCACTCCACATCCAAACACTCTAGCCACTATCCACTTACCACTAGGCCACACTACCCATATGGCTCGTGCAATTTGGTGCTCATCGATTTATCCTTATTTGCTGGTGCTCAAAACAATGTTCTCTTCTCTTTTTCACAGAAGTTCTCAACACACAATTGCACGCATTATCATTCAAGCAAAAGGATAATTAAGTGCCTCTAAGGCATAGCGTTTTTATATTGATTTCCTCCTTCACACATAAATGTTGACACTTCGATTTTTCTTCAGACTTAAATGTCGACACTTCGATTTTTAATTTATTAATTTATAAATGATTTAAATTATTTAGAATTTAAATTTTATAAATTAATTTTTACATCCCTTTGGATTTATTAAAGCCTTCTCTAATTTTACAATTTTGTATAAATAATATTTATTTATAAAATTTAAATTCAACTTGAATTTAAATATTTTATAAAATAAATATTAAAACCTCCTTTAGCTTTTCAATAAGCTTCCTTTGGTTTTTATGAAAAACCTTCTATTTTTTCTCACCATTGGTTTTAATAAAAACCCTTATAACTTATGCTTCCACATAATATAAAAAATATTATGAAGCCCTTTTGCCTTTAACATTTGCATTGTTCCTCTTGACCTTTTGACATCAACGATTACTTATTCCTTGACATCAATGACAACTTCGTTCCTTGACATCAATGACAACTTTGACTCAAAATGTCCAACAGTGATAATACATGGAAGCCTCCCGTTTGCTATTGGTACTAAATTATTTTTCCAATTTATAGATTTTGTAGGTATTTTATGTATTTTAGGACCAAAATTTTGAGGGCCATAACTTTCATATATGAAAGCATTTTGAGCCATTTTTTTCTCAATCTCTTTACATTGGTAGAGTTGTCTTTGGTCACAACTACATATAAAGTTTGTATTTGGGAAAACAAATTATGGATAGCATGTGCCCTTATTGAATGGTCCAAACTATACCACTTGGAAAACCATGAACGATGATTTACTTTGAAGTACAAAATAGCTCAAAAATATGGATGAGAGACCTCTAAAGACTAATTTTGAAGAAAGAGAGTAGGTGTTTAGGAATAAGAAGGATGATGCTCTTGGTATAATATATATTCATGTTAATGAGGCCTATGACAACTATTTTAGTCACATTATAGATCCCAAGGAGTTACTTGAAAAATTAGGGTCTGTGTGATTGCATTGGTTCCACACAAGTCAACAAATGAGAGTCAAAGCTTGTTGCCTTGACCATGAATTATTTTGATACCATTGGTAAGTATATAAATTAATTCAATAATTTGGAAGATGTTATCCACACTATCATTAAAATTCCAAAGGATAAGGAAGTTGATGATGGAAAGAAAAACATTGAGCTTCTCAATATTATGTTCAATAATATTTATGATATATATGAGATAGTTATTGCTATATTTGAGATACTTTGTGTCTACTTCCGTTATAGATTCCTATTCTTTGATTTATGAAGTATTTAAGTACCTTCTTCATCATTAGGCTCAAATATAATGGTATAAGGATCATACTCTCACCATTTAGGCTCATGCAAAGAAAATGATTGAGATTGACAAAAACTAAAGCAAGGTGAGAAGAAAACTAAGATGTTAGTTTGTAGTTTTTGTAAGGAAACAGTAAAATTTGTTGGGTATGTGTCATGAAGATTAGGAAAGTAGTCAAAAATAAGGTGTTGATGTTTCTTTCTTCTATGCTTAGGATGATGATGATCATAACTGTGAAACCTCACAAGTGCATGTAGTTGCTAATTCAACATATTGAACATCCATTTATGATGAGTGGATTATATATTTAGAGGCAACTTGATAAATTACTAAGCATAAAAATCTTCTACGTGATTATAATAAAAAATATTATAGAAAGGATATCGTCATTAGGGATAGTTCTTCCTTACATGTAATTGGGTGTGGTGAGGTTGTTAGATTATATTACATCATTTGAATCATGTAAATGTACCACCTTTGGTACATAACTAGAGTAGGAGTTTACTTTATAGTAAAGTTAAATAGTTACTTCAAGTATTGTAATAAATGCACAAATTTCAATGTGCAAGTTGTAAATGTACAAGGATTCCACTTATATGTCAGGTAGAAAGGTAGAGTAAGGGCCAAGGAATCTATCTTACTATATAAAGGGCTCATAGTGAGTGTTTTATAGAGGGTAGTAAATATAGAGAGTGTGTGGTATAGTTTAGTAGTATGGTATAATGTAGTCCTTTCATATGTGTTCATGTCCTCCATTATATAGCATTGTACTATTTTTGTCACTTTCATTAATGACATATTTCTAAGTTATTTGTAGATGTTTATTTCATTATTTTCCTGCATATTATTGTGCCATTAGTTTATAGTTATCTTAGATTAGTTATCTTACCTCTTGTGGTTGTACTTCCTATAATATCATTCTATCAAAATTTAATCATGGTATCAGATCACATGGTAGATCAGATAGGAAATAGAGAGAGCCACAAAGAGAGACTAAGAGGAGTTAAAAAATATTAGTTCTAGAATTTTTGAGATTACATTTGGCTAGAGTCTTTCCATAGGGTTGCAAAAATACTCATGAAGACTAGGATTCAACATAAATTCCACTAGATTGACAAATCAACTAGTGAAGATTAATTATCTCTAGATTTAGAGTTTCTTCCATTACAGTCCTAATACTTTATTGCAGGAAAAATGAGATTCAAAGAGAGTTGGAAAGCTTCTTACAAAAGAGCTAGGAAAAATATCTTCTTTAGAATTAATCTAGTACCAGAAGCAACAAACAAAAAACAAATATTTGGAGGCCTGAAGAAAAGGTCCCATTACTAGAGATTGTAGACCTATAGAGTGCAAGAGAAAAGGCCATAGGAGCCTTGTTACAAATTCAAGGGAGAGAAGAAGACTCCAATGAAGAGTCCCGATGAAGATAGGAGATTGGTGATCTTGAGTGCATATTGAAGACTTCACCTTGAAGAATCTGGAGAGACTCTTAGAAGGTCCAGTTACAAAACTCCCAATTCTAGAAGATTGGAGGTTGGTGATCTCTATTAAATATTGTATATTGTAGAAGTGAAGAAGAACTAGCAAGATCTCGTTCTAGATTCTAGGAGCAACAAATTTTAGAGATCTGAGAGAAAGATCTCATTATCAACACTTCTATAGTAGCAGGTTGAAGGAAAGGTCTTATTTGGAAGACGATAAGAGCTATGATATTGAAGACCTTAGAGAGGTCTCAAGGAGAAATAAGGAGAAGGCTTGGTGAACCTCATTAAAGGAGATCCAGAGAAGGCCATTAAAGGAGTTCTTAGGAGAACTCATTAGAGAAATTTACCACCAAGGAGAAGTTCCTAATAAAGGAATATTTTGGGACAATTGTCACCATTCGAAAACAAGCCCAAGGGAGATAGATTTGTCAAGCATATTGCCAAATCTTGGAGGATATTGATGAAGACCTCAAAAATTTTAGATTCTTGAGAAGAGGGCCTATATTGAATCAAAATTTGAGAAGGAGGTTGAAGAAGAAAGGAGCCAAACATTACTACCAAACCTAAAAGGTTTGAAGACTACATTTGAAGGCTATAAGGCTCATTCAAAGATAGATTTTTTTTGAATATTTACCATAAAACTTAAGGGTTCTTGAAGGAAAACTCAGCTATGATTTGGGGGAATTTGCTACCAAATTTTTGAGTTTTAAGGATAACATTACTAGCTGCAAAAATTCAGATTTTCAGGATACATCCTGAATGAGAATCGAAGTCATCTAATGTAGTTAAATGGAAGAAAGGGTTTTTGAAGCTACAAAAAGGTGAGGTAAAGAGATTTTTCAAACAACCAAGTAGAGCTACAAGTTCATCCAGTTAAATATAACAATAAGATGAATCTAGTCACCTAGCAATCCTTCATATACAAATATCATTAAGGTAAGAAACTTAGGTGCAAATAGGTTCATTAATTGAACTTTAAATTAATTCGTTATAAAGTTACATTAAGCACCATATTAGAGTTTTAAGAAGTTACAAAGAGAAGGTTGCATATTATAGTATTAAAAAGAGTGTAGAAGGAAGTTTATTTTAAAGGTTTATACCTGCACATTAAAATAGGAGTTATATATTTTGACATAAAGAAAAATATCATCTTCCTATTTAGTTACAACAAAGAAGACTACATTAAGTTACAAATATTTTAGTGCATTTAGGAGCAATTACTACTGTATGATTTAAAATTCATTTAAAGGAGTAATACGGTGAGATCAATATTACATTATACTAATTGTTCTTAAATATTTTTAAGGTGCACTAAGTATTTTAAGTTACAGTGAAAATTAGTGCATATTTTGAGTTACTTTGAGGGTGCATCTATAGGAGTAATAAGAAAACAAATGCTCATTGCAAGGTGGATAATACAAAGGACAACACAACATATCCTACATAATACAAGGAGTGTCTTACCAAGGTTCAACGAGGATGAACTACCAACTGAGAGGCAACGCCATAAGACCTCCATTACAATGCTCTAGAATCTTCATAGTTGGAGAATTCATCATCCATATTCACTAGAAAAAGGAAGGAGCCATCTCACAAACTGTTGTCACAAATAAAGCTTGTAATAGTTGGAAAGAATACATTGAGAAGCCTTATGGAGTGGTATGTTGAAGGAAAGAGTGCATGCAAAGAAGGCTCAAATACTTTTCTTAACAAGGAGGGAATATTGTGCCACTTGGCACAAAGGTGTAAGAAAATATTCAAACCCTAATTTCCATGCTCAAGGAGGAAGAGTGATCAACCAAGTAACAGTATCATTTTATCTCCAACGTTTGGAAGAAAGGCACCCATATAAGTAACACCTTCCATCATTACCCAAACATCCAAGTTTTCTTCAACACTCAACGAGAAGGAATTCGTCCTGCACCATATGGTCTAACACTCCTCAAAGACAAGCGCTACTCAAGAAGGAGATAAAATAATTTTGGTAATATCTCATACCATATGGTACACCGATCAAGAATATGGTAGCAAGTTTGTAGATACCATAAAAAGGAGCACTCTTGGAGAGAGTCGAAGCACATCTAAGCCTACATTAAGTGAGTGTATTCAAATATTGAAGTCAAGGATTCAAAGGTGCATTTAAGACTGTCATAAGAGGACATCTACTAGCCTGTCATAATCTAGCAAGAGGATACAACCATTTTCAAGGAGTTACAACACTCATCAACCTTACTAAGGTATTTTTAATATAGGCTGATTGATTTGCTTTCATAAGGATTAATAAGGAATAGTATAAGGTTGAAATTATCATTTTCTTTTGCATTTAAAGTTATTTGCAAAACAACCTTAATAGATTTGAAAGTAAATCAAGAAGTTAGTTATTCTTATCCTTAAATAATATTTTCACTCTAGTTGAAATATAATATTTGCAATTACTATCATAGGAGGTATAAGGTTTTCTACTTGGAAATAAATTATTATTATTGCAAATATCATTATTTTATAAAATTCTAAAATTAGGGAGATATAAGGTATACTAAATCAGAAATAGATTAATGGATTTAGAAATATTAAACTATTGGATATTAAAGGCTATAAAAGGAAGTTCATTATTTACTTAAAGATATTGGAATTATTTACTTACACTTGTCTCATACTCATAAAAAAGGGATAAAATAAATTCAATCATAGATAAATTCAAATTGATAATCACATAGTTCATTAGGGGAGATAAGGTAAAATAGCAGTTGATTATTGATTTAAAAAATATTATAAAATCAACCCAAAAGGTGAACTATTACTTACTAAGTACTTTATCAAACTTATAGCACATTCCAATCACTAGGGAGACATAAGGAATCCTACAAATTCTAAGTTTTGAAAAAGGGTTAAATTTAAGGTAGTTCATATACTCTACACTAGGGAGACATAAGGAAGACAACTTCAAAAGGTTTATTATGGAGGAAATAATTAAGAATGCATTCAATGAGAATATTGAAATGATATTTCATAAACTTAGGTTCTATTCACAAAATCTAATAGAAAAATTTGATGGATTCAATCTCTTATCTACAAAGTTGAAATTTTCTCTTTATTTTTGAAAGAAGCAAAGGAAGAGAAATTTACAACATTAATTGGATATCTTCATGAAAATCTATTCAGAACTTGGTGGAATACTCAAAATATGATCATTTTCTCTTAAAAAAAGTGCTTAATGTTCTACTTGTCATTAATCACTTTTCAGTTCTTTTGAGGAATGAAACAAAAGAAAGTAAATATTGGTAGTGAATCCTTGAATCTAATTTAATTTTATTTTGATGATAAACTAACTCATCATGAAGCAGATATTCCTCTAGTAACAATGCAAAAATGAAGGAGGAAGAAAAAACATGGTAGAAGAAAACAAGATAAATATCCTAATTTGGATACAAACAAAGAGTATAATGAAGAAAGCACAAATATTGAATTGAATGAGTATGATCAATTCAAAGAACTAAAATAACCTATATTTGAACCTGAAGTAAAAGCCCTCTCAACAAAGATAGCATTTTATGAAGACACTAACTACTTGCTTGAATAGGACATAGAAAATAGAGAAGGAGAACTCAAACTCTAGTACTAGATAGAAGATCCATATTGAAGACTAAAGTCTTCAATACCCAAATAATGTAATACATGGGGTGTTAGAGTATATTACATCATTTGGATCATGTAAATGTACCACCTTTGATACATAACTAGAGTAGGAGTTTACTTTAGATTAAAGTTAGTTAGTTACTTCAAGTATTGTAATAAATGCACAAGTGTCAATGTGCAAGTTGTAAATGTACAAGGAGTCCACTTGTACATCAGGTTGATAGGTAGAGTAAGGTCCAAGGAATCTATCTTCCTATATAAAGGGCTCATAGTGAGTGTTTTATAGAGGGTAGTAAATATAGATAATGTGTGATATATTTTAGTAGTATGGTACAATGTAGTCCTTTCATATTTGTTCATAGAGTGTTCATGTCCTCCATTATATAGCAATGTACTATTTTTCATTTTTATTAATGGCATATTTTTGAGTTATTTGTAGATGTTTGTTACATTTGTTTCCTACATATTATTGTGCCATTAGTTTATAATTTTATCAAATTAGTTATCTTGCATCTTATGGTTGTACTTCCTATAATAATGTCCCATCAAAAGCTAACATAGGTCGATACTGGTTCTTCCTCATTTTATGAGGTCCTTCATGTTTTAAATGTGGGCCTCAATATTTTTTCTATATTTCATCACCCACACAAATAAGAAAGTGAAATTTTAACCTTATCAATGGATTATCAAGGATATTGATATTGTATTCAAGGAAAATGCCTCAGGGTATTGTGATGAGTCAAATCAAATGTATAAGCTAGACAAGAGATTGTCAGATTGACTCCTATTATTTCCTCCTATTGAATATATTTTTTTATCTATGGTGACACATATAGATGATGTTAATTAGTGATGGAATCACAAAATTGGGCATCTTGGATATGGGTCACTGAGTTATATGAGTTCTCATCACCTGGTTGTTGGGCTTCCTCCTATTTCTCACCTTAGTGGTATTTGTGAGGGGTGTATTTTGGGCAAGCATCACAAATGATCCTTTCCAAAAAGGACAACTAGGCATGCCACATGACCCTTGGAGATCATTCGTAGAAATATTTATGGACTCATGGGTACATCATCTCTTTTTAGGAATATGCACCCCTTATTTTCATTAATGATTTATCCTAGTATGTATGATTGTATAATATTCATATAAAAAATAAGTGTATATATTTGCATATATATTTTTCCATATTATTTTCATATATAAAAAGACAAGTCTTCCTCCTTGTATAAAGACAAAAAGAGGATAATTTTTTGACAATTAATAATTCTTCTAAATAATTCAAAGATAACAATATAATAATTATGATTATTATTTACAGTTAAGCATAATAAGCCAATTTTGATAGCAAGGTTGATATTGCCAGTACAACAACCATTAATGTCATAACAATGATCCAAAACTAGGAATATGAAGAAAGAGTGTAATTAAAAAATAAGAGTGTAACAAACTAAAACACAAAAATATAATTAAAATAACATAATGATTTTATCATTTGATAAATAGAGTACAATGCAAACAATCTCTAAGAAGGGATGTGAGGCTATAACATTACATCCATTACTCATGCCTTGTAAAATTAGGGGTGCATCTCTCTTTATAAAATATTTTGGTGTGTTGAAAATCCACTATATTGAATATGGAATGTCACCTATATGAAAAATTTAGTATTTAGCTTTCATATCGATGTGTCAACATGGCTGTAAATGCATTTTGGCTACAAAAAACTAAAAATATAAAATTACTAGTTTTATTAAACATTTGCTTTATATTATTTAGGGCCTCCAAAGCATTTTTCCATAAATTTGTCAACAACTCTATCTATGAAGAGTTGCTTGTTGATTTTTTGTTTTCTCTGTAATATTTCCAATGATTCTTGAATGGATCACAATTGAGTCCTAAGCATAAGGTTATACCCCTAACAATGTGTTTAGAATCAAAATTATATATTTTAAGAATTTTTGAGCAAAATGATATGCCCTAAAAATGTCACAAACCTAGATCATTCATCACCACTTAGAAAGCAATGGTCCCTATTACATCAAATTTTGATATCAAGTGTGGAAATTGTTTTTTATATGATTTATTGTCAGCCATTCCCCTTGGCAATCAAGTTGTCCTTTCTTGATCATTTTGTACATTTCAATGGACTACCCTCTTATAGTCTTAATCCATGTATCAACAATATAATCCTCCTCCACTACTATTAATTTGTCTAGTTTGATTTATTTAGTGTCTAACTATTCTGCTACTATAGAAGTGTCCATAAAGTTGGGTGATAAGGATTACAAAATTCAACATTGAAGATTGGATGTAAACCAAGATAAGATGGACAATTCTATTCAAAGGTATTCTCTCCCACCTTCTTGGTGATTGTGTGTGATTTATAGTTAAGAGGTCTAATATTCCTATGAGGTCCTACAAGTATCTCTTTCTAAATACATAACCATACCTTATCTCCAACATTGAATTTATGATTGATCATGGCATTGTTTGTATTGATGAATTATCTTTTCTAATAGGTCATAGACTTATTACTGGATATGTTGAATCTATTCCATAAATTAAGCTACCTTTTTTGCTTATTTTCTTCCATGAGGTGAGTACTTCATGGATTACATAGGGAGAGCTATATCAGTGGGTGATAAGAGTTACAACCCAAAACAAATATAAAATAAGTTACGTTTGGTAGAGTTATATAGAGATTGATTATATGCATGTTGAATGTAGGGGAGGTTGTTATCCCATGTATGTGGATTCTTGGAATTGAATACTCAAAGAATATGTACAATAAATCAATTTATAAATTGTGTCTAGAAATCAATCTAATGATGAAAGGCTATAGATAAGGTAAACATGGTGTCCATCATACTCTATAGTATGGACTAGCAATGGGTACAAGGGTTACAATCCAAAACAAATATGAAATGGACTATGTTTGGTAGAGTTATATTGATATTTATTAGATGCATGTTGAATGTAGGGTAGGATATTATCCCATGTGTGTGGGTTATTGGAATTGTACACTCAAAGAAGATATACAATCAATCAATTCATAAATTTTGTCTAGACATCATTCTGAGGATGGAATGCTATAGTCAGGGTCAACTTGGTAATCATCATACTCTATAGGATGGACTAGAAGATGCTTAGAAATATGGTATCCTTCTCAGGTATAATGGAATTTGAAAAGTCAAAATTGATCCACACATGACTAAAATAGAGCTTGGAAACAACACAAGGTGTACATGACTTTATGTACCTATCAAAATTATTCCTCATTTTGGTCAAAAAACCCTAAAATGACATGCTAATTTGGACTACCACATGGTAAATCACTTGGTCCATTGTGCCCATTTTGAATTAATTCTTGGATCTACCTCATAATTTCACTTTTAAGGACTAATATATGATTAACAAGTGCATTAGGCAAAGGATAATCGAGAACTATGTCATTGAAATCATTTTTCTAACAATGAAGTGGAACCCCTATTGGTGACTTGAACAACTAATAATATTTTTCTATAATATTATACATATGCTTCTATAGTGTAGAGCTTCTGATTAATGTAGAAATGATCCTCCTTATGCTTTGTGGATTTATCATCAAAAGAATGATTTTTCTTAATTTGGTTATCATATTTTTGCATTGTTTAACACCAATTACGGAAACACCACCCCTCTTCCACATAAATGGTTGGACCAAAATACTATCACAAACACCCAAAGGCAAAATATCACATAAAAATTTATATTTAAAGGGTTTGATGTCATAAGAGAGGAAATATTATTGAGTGGAATGAATGTATATCCACTATTGTAACCATCCAATATTATATGGTTATGGGTGTGGTGTGACAGGAAGATTCAAATTCTTTACCAATTGAGTAGAAATTAGATTCTATTGAATTCCACTGTCAACAATGAAATATAATGACTTATCCTTGACCCATATTTGTGAGTGAAACATGTATTCCTCATCTTGTGAATCCTATAGTATTGCATGTATGGTGGCAATAGTCACATTTGGTTCAACTTCTATGGTTCGTTTTCCTCTATCCTTAGCCTATAGGTGTGATGTTGATGGTGCAATGGATGTAGATATTTGTGATTTAGCAATCAATGAATAAATTACTTGACACTCCTCCCTTGAATGTTGGTCACTCTTGTGATAGTCACACCATTTTCTAGTCTTGGAATTTCAGGGAATTTTTTCTTGTGAGTTTTTTTTTCTTCTAATTCTAATTTTTAGGATGACCCATTTTATCTTGATTCTTTGGAGAGATACTTTTTTATTTATTTAAGTGGTACTTATTGTTATGGTTTTTGTTATTTGCTCCTCATCCTTTTCTATTTTTATTATTGTGTGTTTGCTCCAATTTAATAACATGTTTGTATACCTCTCCTAGTGTCTTAGATTCAAAGTGGTCCATGTATTCTTCAATGTACCATTGCATCCCACTATAATAATTGAGGATTCTATATCTTTCAGTATCTTGAATACATAGATTTACTACCATGGAGGGGAAAGTATCAGTATAATATTGATCAAATTGGTCTTTACCTTGAAATAGTTGTTCTCATCACATGTATTAGTCTTCATAGGCTCCCATAAGATAATATTCTTCCTTGATAGTATCCATGAAATAATATTCATTCTTCTCCTTGATCCTATTACAATATGCTTCCTACTAATTTAAAACCAGTAATAAAGCTTTTATAAGTGTAAAAGTGATTTCTCACTATGAGTGAATTTATTTACAAAGAAGCATGAAGGTAACTACTCTAACCAATTTCTAGGGCATCAACATTAACTTTTCATTCAAAAGTAGAAATATTTAAATTTACCTATTTCTTAAAGGATGTGGGGGCACTAAATGGTGCTAGGATAGTGAGAGGTTTCATAGAGGAAGTTGTAGAATTTATAGTAGATATCCACTAAAGAATTCAGGCAAATTGACCCATCATCTCATTACTGTATTTCACAAGGGATTCATTCAACATCTTCTCTAAAGGATTGACTATCTCAATGTTGTCCATTCTAGTTCTAACATGAGATCATTTGGAATTAAAAGGAAGGTAAGAAAAGGGATCTTGTGTCTGATTTTCAAAATTTCAATATCTCGATCTTGTGTTTATGGAGATATACTCAAAAATTAAGTTGCTTTAATACCACTAATTTAAAACGCAAAATTTTTATTGCTTTGAAATTCAAAATTTCAAGTTAATAAATATGAAGAAAGAGTGCGTGCAATTCAAGAATAGTAGGATATAACAAACTAAAACATAAAAATATATAAGCAAAATATCATAAGGATTTTATTGCTCAAAAATTAAATTACAATACAAGCAATCTATAAGAATATATATCAATATATAACATTGAATCCTTTACTCATGCCTTTTATAGTCATAGGTGCATCTCTCATTATACAATACTTTCATGTGTTGAAAATCCATTGTATTGAATATGGAAGATCGCCCATATGAAATGTGATTATTCAACTTCCATGAGTTGAAAGTGTATCTAATTGAAAACTACATACATATGACCTGTAATTTTATCTTTTATCTTGTATTGATGTGTGAACATGGCTAGAGATGCATTTTATCTATGAAAATCTAAAACAAAAAATTACTATTTTTAGTAAAATATTTTTTTTTGTAATTTTGAGGGCTTTTGAAGCATTTTTTCCACAATGTTTTTTTGATAAAAATATAGAAGGTATTTTGAAAGGGCTCCAAAAAATTTTACAAGCCAAAATTAAACCACATTGACCAAGGGTCAAAAATAATTTAACCGAGGATCAAAACATCATAACCAAAAAAGACATACCAACCACCACCCAAAAATAACCCAAGGAAGCCTCCACACGCTGGCTCAACAACCACCCAGTGGGAGACTTGCAAAATATGATAGAATAACCACCTTGAAAGAAAATAGGGTAAAGGCACAATATAAGCACCTCACACGCAAGGGAAACCTATTTAATTTGTTCTCTCTAATATTTCCAACACTTATTGAATGAATCAAAATGGAGTCTTGAACATAAAGTTACACCCCTAATGATGTGGTTGGAATTAAAATAGGTTTGTGAGTATTTCTGGGTAAAAATACATGTCCTAAAAAGGTCATAAAACTAGATGAAATAGAAAGGGGTTATATATGCACCCTAGGTATTGAGTTCATTAGCTTCCAAGTTGACCTCACACAAATTTAAAAGTAAATACTACTTACAAACAAGTAGAGAGAGTCAAATCATAGTTTTGGTGTCATAATTCCTATATTTGACTCAACAACATACTACAATTCTCCATCCCATGGGTAAGTTACAACTCTTGGGTTAACTTGGATAATCGAGAACCAAATCAATGGAATAATTTTTCTAACAATGAAGTGGAATTCCTATTGGTGACTTGAAAAAATCATCATATTTTGCTATAATCTTGTCCATATGCTTCTATAGTGTAGGGCTTGTGATTATTGTAGCAATGGACCTCTTTATGCTTTGTAGATTCATCATCAAAAGAATGAATTTCCTTATTTTGGCTATTATTTTTTTGCATTGTTTAGCACTAATTAAGAAAACAAAGGTAGGAGAATATACCTATGTTATCCTATGAGATTGACCTTCAATAGTGATGATGGCACTTTGAACCATAGACTCATAAAAACCATGCCCCTTCCACATAAATGGTTGGACCAAAATCTCATCAAAAACATCCAAGGGCACAACATAACATAAAAATTTATCTATAAAGGGCTTGATGGGATAAGATAGGAGATAGTGTTGATTGCAAAAATGTATCTCCATTATTGTAACCATCCAATATTATATGGTTATGGGTGTGGTGTGATGGGAAGATTTAAATCCTTTATCAATTTAGTATTTCCACTATCAACAATGAAATATATTGGCTTATATTTGACCCATATTTGTGAGTGAAATAGGCATTCCTCCTCTTGTGACTCCTTAGCCTATGGTGGCAATAGTCACATTTGTTTTGATTTCTATGATTCACTTTCCTCTATCCTTAGCCTATGGGTGTGGTTTTGGTGGTGCAATGTATGTAGAGAGTCGTGACTTAGAAAATAATGACTTGACACTCCTCCCTTGAATATTGGTTGCTCTTTTGATAGTCACAATTTTTTCTAGTCTTTGCCTTTGGGGGAATTTTTTCTTGGGACTTTTTTTTTCTTCTAATTCTAATTTTTACGATGACCCCTTTTATCTCGATTCTTTGGAGAGACACTCTTTCCTTTATTTAGGTGGCACTTATTGTTATGGTTTTTGTTATTTTCTCCTCCTTTTCTAGTTTTGTTATTGTGTTTTTGCTCCAATTTAATAACAAGTTTGTATACCTCTCCTAGTGTCTTGGATTCAAAGTGGTCCATGTATTATTAAATGTACCATTGCACCCCACTATAACAATTGAGGATTCTATACCTTTCAATATCTTGAATACATAGTTTTACTACCATGGAGTGGAAAGTATCAATATAATCTTGATCAAATTGGTCTTTACCTTGAAATAGTTGTTCTGATCACATGTATAAGTCTTCATAGGCTCCCATAAGATAATATTATTCCTTGATAGTATTCATTAAATAATCTTCATTATTCTCCTTGAACCTATTACAATATTATTCCCACCAATTCCAAACAAGTTATAAAGATTTTAAAAATGCAAAAGTGATTTTCTCACTATGAGTGAATTTATTTACAAAGAATCATGAAGATAATTGCTCTAACTAATTTTTAGGGCATAAAAATTAGCTTTTAATTCAAAAGTAGGAATATTAAAGTACACATATACCTTAAAGGATGTGGGAACACTAAATGGTGCTAGGGTAGTGAGAGGTTTCACAAAGGAGGTTGTAGAACTTGCAATAGAGATCCACTAAATAATTTAAGCAAATTGACCCATCATCTCATTCCTCTATTTTATAAGGGGTTCTTTCAAAATATTCTTGAAAGGATCAATTATATCAATGTTGTCCATTCTAGTTCTCAAATGAGATCATTTGGAATGATAAGGGAGGTAAGAAGAGGGATCTTGTGTCTGATGTCTAAAATTTCAATATCTCAATCTTGTGTTTATGGATATATACTAAAAAAATAGGTTGCTTTAATACCACTAATTTAAAACTCAGAATTTTGATTGCTTTGAAACTCATAATTTCAAGTTAAGAAATATGAATAAAGAGTGCAATTCAAGAATAATAGTATATAACAAAATAGAACATAAAAACATATAAGCAAAATAACATAATGATTTTATTGCTCAAATAATAAAGTACAATGCAAGCAATCTCTAGGAAGATATGTCAAGCTATAACATTGGATCCATTACTCATGAATTTTAGAGTCATAGGTGCATCTATCTTTATACAATATTTTCGTTTGTTGAAAATCCATTTTATTGAATATGGAAGGCCACCCATATGAAAACATGGTTATTTAACTTCCATGAGTTGAAAGTGTATTTAATTAAAAACTACATAAATATGACTTGTAATTTTATCTTTTGCCTTTTAATGATGTGTGAACATGGCTAGAGATGCATTTTAGCTATGAAAATCTAAAAATATATATTTACTATTTTTAGTAAAATATTTTATTTTGTATTTTTGAGGGCTTTTGAAGCATTTTTCTACAATTTTGCAAATAGAGTTGCTTGTTCAATTTGTTGTCTCTCTAATATTTCCAACACTTATTGAATGGATAAAAATGGAGTCTTGAGCATAAATTTTCACCCCTAATGATGTGGTTAGATTATAAATAGGTTTGTGAGAATTTTTGGGTAAAAAGACATACCCTAAAAAGGTCATAAACCTAAATGAAATAGAAAGGGGTTATATATGCACCCTAGGTATTGAATTCATCAACTTATAGGATGATCTCACATAAATTTAAAACTAAATACTACTTACAAACAAGTAGAGAGTCAAGTCAATGTTTTGGTGTCATAGTTCCTTGCTTTGCCTCAACAACACACTACAATTCTCCATCCCATGGGATAAGTTACAAATCTTGGGTCAACTTCATGGATAAGAAAATAAAATTAAGGTGTATCCATATTTAGTCACTACTTGAATACTCTTTAGAATGATAAATACGATAACAAATTTCTTTGATCTTGAACTTGAAAAATTGTTTATGTGGACATTGACAATCTCAGTTTGAAAATCAATTTCATCAAGCCCTCAAACTTTTACAATATTCAAAATGAGATTTACACAAATTTAGTAGAGAAACACAAGTATTTTCATAGTTCAAATGAAAATCAAACAAAATTGACTGTATTTCCTCATTTTTTAGATTTAAAGATGAAACTCAACTTTCAAAATAACATTTATACCCAAGTTCATGCTATAATTTTCTTACAAGCAAAAGCAATATAAAAAAAAATAAATCATACTAAAGTTTTTACTCTCTTGAGGATTGGAATATAATTAAAAAAATGGGTATCTCACAAGGTTAATCTCCAAAAATTTAAAGATATATGGAAGCCAAAGAACAAATCTACAAGTTTCTGTTCATTTCCTCAAATAATAATGGGTATCATTGTCTTCCCTCTTGTGAGTTCTAGTCATAATATTATTCTTCCTTGTTATCCCTCTTATGGTCAAGGAAAGGATTATTTAAAGAAATTTGCTTGGTCTAAATTTAGTGTTCTTGTTGAATAAGGAACTTCTTCGTAAAGAAAACTTACATGGAGAGATCCAAAATAAACTTATCCTACATGCAATTGATTTTTCCTAGTTTACATTCTCATCACAATATTAGAAAAAATAAGAAAGAAGTGTTTTCAATTTCTTTGGTCATGAAACAAATAGAAGGATGTAATAGCACTAGTTAAATGGAACAAAATAGCTAAACCAAAATTAAGTAGAGGATGGGACCTCAAGAATATACATAATTTTGGAAAAGCTTTAGCAACAAAAAGTTTATGGAGATTGATAATCAACAAAGGATTATGGAAGGAAGTAATTAAAGAGAAATATTTAGGCTCCTTATCCTTTGTAGATTGGATTAGATTGCAAAATAAACCAGTTTCAAAAGCTATAATTATTTGGAAAGCACTAGTGAGAGCTTTCCCATTAGTTGGGAATTTCTTGACATGGAAAATAAAAAATGGAAAGAAAGTAAATATAGGCAAATACCCTTGGCTATGCAACAAAGGATTATTTTAGCTCTTCCACAAAACATAATAGATCATCTCCATAGAAAATGAAATATGGTATTGGCGTAGGTGGTTTTGGTAGAGGGCACTAGTTTATGGAAATAAGGATGGCTCATAGTAGAAGAGCTAACATTGGGAGGAAATGAAGCACATATTTGGCATGATTACACAAAGAAAGTGAAAAGATAAATATAAGACTAAATTAGCAAAGAGAATTTCTAATATGGCCTCAAAATCGAACAAGTGGACAATACATGACTATAGAAGGGTATACAACAAGATTTAATAACAAAAATGAGAAAAAGCTTTGGTGGTGGAGTAGAATATGGAAGGTAAAAGCTCCCCTAAAAACTAGAATCCATGTTTGGTTAGCTCTAGACAAAAAATCACTAACATGGTATGTTCTTCAGAGGAGCTCCTAATAAGGACCAAGTTAGTGTGCCATGTGTAGAAAGGAAGAAGAAACAATGAAACATCTTTTGATTCATTTCCCTTTTGAAAGAGAAGTGTGTAATTCAATTATTCTTTTGACTTAAGGGAAAGGACAGTGGTCTACTAGGAACCTTTCAGATAATATGCAACAATGGTTCAAAGAAAGAGGATTAAAGGAGTATAAATGTGTCTCTTTGATAGTGGCATGGAGCTTATGACTAGCTAGAAATGCTGGGTTGTTTGAAGGTAAGGAAATTCTAGTTGTTCAGGTGCAAATGCAAATTAAATCCACTTTTGAATGTCAAAATCTCCCCAAAACCAAAACTAAACAGCATATAGGAACACATATTGTGGATCCTATGAAACCATAAGCCTTCTTTAATGGAGCTTGCCTAGGTATCCTAGGTAGGTGTGGGGTAGGGGGAGCACTTCACTTATATAAAAATCATAAGATCACTTTCAAGGCAAGTTTAGGAGAAGGCACAAATAATATGGTAGAATGGAAAGCTTAGATCATTTTGATGATAATAGTAGTGGATCAAGGAATTACAACTTTATATATTTATGGAGATTCAAAATTAAGTGATAATTTGGGTTACCAATCATGTTGAAATGAAAAAATTACTCCTCAATGCTTTCTATGAGCAAGTAAAATTATTAAAATCTTTTATAAAATAAATTTCATACAAGCACATCTATAGGGAACTAAATGTAGAAGTAGATGGTCTTTCAAAATATGGTTTGAACCTTCTAATAGGCACTTGGTAGAGGGAAGAAATGGTTAGAGGACTTGGGATTTCCTCATAGTCCTTTTATTAAGGATCATATCAAAGATCTATTAATAGCAAAAAATGTTTTGAAAGGGACCCTTGCCATTATTCTATAGAAAGATAGGATTTAGGATTGAAATATGAGTACTCCTAAGTTATAGAACTTAGGCAAGAGTCATTCGAGAACTATGATTGATCAAGAAGTTACTCTTACTTTCCACATGTCAGTCCTATTATTAGGATTTTATTTTTGGATTATATGTTGATCGTATGTTATTATAGCAGGGAATCTAGTACTCCTCTCAATTTAGTTTAGACCATCTCCTATATGGGATGTAATTGAAATTCATAAGGGTACTTCATACCCTTAGCATTATAGTTTTTTTCAAACTCAAAAATGAAAACTTGGTTTTTTTTAGGAAATATCTATATATATATATATATATTGATAATTAAGAATCCTTCTAGTATTTATAAAGACAAGTATTAGACAATTATTATTTTATTGCTATTCAAGAATTCTTCGAGTATATTCAATAAAAAATATATAATTTTTTTATATTTTTGGTAGTCAAG
Organism: Wollemia nobilis; assembly: GCA_028583015.1. Classification (NCBI taxonomy): domain Eukaryota; kingdom Viridiplantae; phylum Streptophyta; class Pinopsida; order Araucariales; family Araucariaceae; genus Wollemia; species Wollemia nobilis. The sequence goes on along the minus strand of JAQPPZ010003047.1, from coordinate 2,058,927 downwards.
AATAATAACTAAAGTTTAACAAGGTCAATATGGCTAGCACAATAGTCATTCATATCATAACAAAGAGGGGTTATATATATGCCCCAGTTATTGAGTTTATAACTTCCAAGCTAACCTTACACATATTTAAAAGTAAATATTACTTGCAAATAAGTAGAGAATTAGATCATAGTCTGAGCATCACAATTCCTTGATTTGTTTGAATAGCAAACAATTTATTCCATCCCATAGGTTAAGTGGCAGCTCCTAGGACAACTTCATGCAAAAGATAATTAAACTAAGGTATACCAAGATTCAATCACTACTTGGGTACCCTTTAAAATGATTAAAAGACAACAAATTACATTGATATTTAATTGGGATAAAGTGTTGATATATACATGGATAATATTGGTTTGAATACGACTGTTAGCAAGCCCTCAAACTCTTCCAACATTCAAAGTGGATTTTACACAAATTTAGAAGTAAAATATGAGTCTTATCACAATTCAAAAGATAAAAAAGTATAATCAATTCTTTTATTTTAAATTACATTAAAATTATGACATTTAACTATAATAAAAACATTATATCCACATTCATGCTAATTTTCTTACATGCAAAATCAAGATAGAAAATATAAAATAATACTAAAATTGTTAGTTTCTTGGCGATTGAATTTAAATGAAAAATTAGGTACCTCATAAGATGAAACTCCACAAATTTGAGGATGGAAGAAAGTTGGAGGACAACTCTATTAGTTTTTGCTCATTTCCTCTTTGAAAATGATGGGTATCAATGTCTTCTTCTCATGAATTCTACTCTTAATGTTGCTCTTCCTCTCTATCACTATTATTATAAGGGCAAGGCTTATTTTAAAAAATCCCCTTGGTATGAATTGAGTGATCTCCCCAAAGCAACTACTTCATATTGAAAATATCCATGGAGAGATCTCAAAATAGAGTGTTTTTCATGTAACTTATTTTTATGGCTTTTTAAGCCTTAATACTAACATAAAAATCACAAGATAAATTCCACAGGATCAAATATAATATAGCCACAATATAGTAAGATCAAGATAATAATAAGTAGAATAATATAAACAAATTAATATGTAAATCAAAGCTTATAATGTATCAAATAATATTCATTAATAAACAACAATATGAATGTAATAGCCTGAATCATACATGTACAAAGCATGTAGCACAACTTACAATATTAATTGCTCAAAATGTATGCAATCTTTATTACTCCTCTTTCAACACTTGATACTTGGATATTACACTTGATACAATACTTAATGTGATACTGAATATGATACTTGATACAACTCTTGATGCAATCCTTGATGTGACACTTGATGCTTCTCAATGGAATACTATATAGCCATAATAGAATGGCTCTTTGGATACTTGACTATACCTTTCCATATTCCAAGTCTCATGAATCTTGATTTCTCTACTTACCACTTGCATACACATGAATCTATCTTGTATGCACACCTAGACATGACTCTTCACTTTACACACTCTAATCTAAAGATACTTGTGCACACTTACATATAAGACACTTGTGCACATAGACTCACATTACACTTGCACACTCACTCACATGACACTTGTGCATTTTTTGCACATTACAACATTACATAAAATATTACTCACACTCTAAACTAAGACTTAATCCTAATATAATATTTACAATATGTACCATGAATGTACCATGGATGTACATTAGCATGTACCAAATAATGTAATAAACTCCAACACACCCATGTATTACATTATTTGGTTATTGAAGAGTTTAGTCTTCATTATTGGTCTTCAATATTTAAGTGACCTTACAATGTTCACTAACCTTTGTTGGAAATATGCTGAATATTTTCCATATTATTTTGGTGGGGTTAACCCTAAAAGATATTGGATACTCTCCATGTATCCTTATTGGGGTTCAGAATTTTTAGGGTTTTTTAAGCTATTTTTAGACCCATATGGGCTGTTTAGGGTTAAATATTTAAACCCATGGTTTTTTGTCCATGGTATTGTAAAATTCGTTCTTATGCTATTGTTATTTAATTGCACTTTGTCATTTAATTTATCAATCTAGGTCTTAATCGATTTAAAGAACATATATCCAGTATAGATATTCCATGACATTAACCAACTTACTTAATTCAATTTCTTAAGATCAGGTTACAAAAAATAAAGGTTTGCAAGAAAATGAAATGAAATGAAATTGTGCTTAATGTAAAGAAATGCAATTTATGACTTAGTCTAATGTGGATCCATATAATGATTTACCTAATGCATTATTTATCTAATATATTTTTTAATAATTTTTTTATGCAAATTAATCTATATTCTAATTCTATCTACCGTGTTAGTGGGGGAAAGATATTTAGGGACTAACCTTTCAGAGTGGGCCTTGCCTCTGGAATTTTAGTATTAACCTCTTCCCATTTTTCTACTCTATTTTAGCTTTAATTTTCTATTTTCATTTAATTAATCTAATGCTAATTATTTCATGGTTGTAGAAAAATAAAAGAAATAGAAATTACCAAGGCAAGCAAAGCATAAAAAAATTATGAGATACAGTTACCATATTCAGAAGAAAATATTGTTGCTAAAATATCACTTTATTCCAAGCTTCATAACTTGTACAATGTAAAATGGATGCATAATCATTCCTCCATTCTTTCTTGTGTTCATCAACCCCGTAACATGGAGAGCTTTGTTTAATTTATAGTTTACATTATGCTCTCCCAATAGAAGTCTTCAACTTATTTTTGGTTGCATATTGAACGAACTCAAACTAAATCCTAAAATTACATAACAATATAATCTAATATTAAGAAATATTTGAACTACTTTTGGACTTTTAAAATATATGGAGCAACATAACTACTAACTTAGACTTATTCCAACAACTATATAACAACATAATCTTTAAATTAGACTTAATACAACAAAACCACTAATTTAGACTTAGTCCAACAACTTTATCCTTTTCTTTAGGAAAGGACATATTTATTATAAGCATACACGTAGCTTTATAACAAATCTCATAACAACTTTATATGCCCAAATAAATAATGATGAGTCATCCCATGTTTGATTCTTCTAACTGCCTATGTGGCATTTGAAATTGTCCATGTTTGATTCTCCCACTACCCATGTGGCATTTGACCAAGTTGTAGCATATGTGGCACGTTTATTATGCAAAACAGGTTTTTCATAGATTTTTCCAGGTTTTCATAGCGCTCTTTCCATAGCACACATCCATGCATCGTAGTATATTTGCATGATATTGGTTCATCCTTCCTTCAGTATCTGACTTGTATTTTACTGCAATATTACCTGTGATCGTTCTATTACCAAAAACATACAAAACCTCGCACAATTTGTGTAAAATACAAACATTTATTATTTTAACATCATAAATCAAATTTACTTATAAATAATGCAAATAAGATAAATCAACCATCATAATACATTCATTTGCACACATTTATAGATAAAAGACATAAAATACTTCATAAAACATGCACATTTTACCACTCATCATTCCCCCAAACTGAAGGAAATGCATGTCCTCATGCATACAAGTTTTAAATATCACAACGTAAAACATTGCAAATATTATAGATGAGATACAACAAATTTTATAATTGAAACATTGTAGATATAATGAATGAAATATTGTGGTTTTATAGAAATAACTTTGCAGATGTATAAAATAAAATATTGTAATTGTTTATGGAGAAAATAGTGCAAATGTATGAAATCAACATACTCGATTCTATCCTTTGTATAGCATGTTCAGGAGCAATTAAGTTAAATTTCATGTGAAATCATTGTTGAACAACCAAGGTTTTGCCCTAGATATTTTATGGAAAAGATGGGTTTCAAAATTAGGGATTTCTTTTATGTTTCTCCATGCACCTTTGATCATGATTTGCTCGATGGTTTCTATATATTTATCTATTTGCTCCTTTGTTGCTAGCAGTTGAAGTATTATAACCAAGGGAATATTAAATAAAGAAAGAAATAAAATATAAAAATCAATAAATAATATAATAATAAAGTAGGACAAATATAATAAGATTATTATCATATTGAATAACTATTATTATTATAATATGTACCTGGGGGTACAATGCAATGGTTCGGGCTTTGGCTCTTCTTTGGGAGGTCCAAGGTTCAAACCGCAACATGGGTGAGTGTGTGAGGGGGTGGGTGTGTGGTGGCTTTGTGTTAAATTTACCTATTGATAAGTATAGATCTCAAATTTAGGAGGGGTCATGGTTGGGAGGATACTGCTTAGCCCTGTACGTTGATCATAGGATGTTTCTCATAATAACCAAATCCAAAAAAACTATTATTATAATAATTCGGGAGGTCCAAGGTTCAAACCACGACGTGGGCGAGTGTGTGAGGGGGTGGGTGTGTGGTGGCTTTGTGTTAAATTCCCTATTGATAAGTATAGCTCTCAACTTTAGGAGGGGTCATGGTTGGGAGGAGACTGCTCAGCCTTGTACATCGGTCATAGGGGGTTTCTCATAATAACCAAATAAAAAAAAAAACTATGATTATAATAATAATAAAATATTTATTAATTATATTAGACTAATAATATTATAATATAATATTCTTAAACTTATTATAATAATAATATAATTATAAGTATAGTATTATAAATTAATACAGTATGACCTAAGTTCGTTGAGTGTGCACTAACTTGATGATGGTGGTACCAACCCCGAACCACCGAGGGTCTCCTTCACTCGGACCGTGTTTATCGAGGTGAGGTAGGGGTTATAGTGATAGCACCATGATTTGAATCTACAATAAAAGGCAATGCGACTTGACCCTATGACTAGTTGTTCAAAAAGGAAAGGTAGTTGTCGATTCCTCTATGTATTAAAAAAAATATTATAGTTATGAAAATATAATAATAATATTATAAACGAATATAATAGCTAATAATACTATTAATAGTATAGAAAAAAATCACTTCTAATTATCTTAAATTTTTCTCACATATTAATAATATTATTATAATTACTGAAATCCGAAGGCAGAATGACGATGTACCAGATTATGATGCAAATGAAATTGATACAAGGTATGGATGCTAAGTCCTACGAATGCGATGAATAAATGCATGTAGGAAATAAAGCAAAAAGAAAAGAGATGTAAAAAAAAAAAGTGGGGCCTCTTTTATTAATGTTACTTTTAATCCGGTTACAATATGTTCCCCCTATCTAGGGCTCAGAACGTTTGATACAATTCATTACATCAACGGATGGTACGCTTCTAGTGTCTTTCACATGCCCCCATTCGAAATGGGCGGGCCAAACGTTACCGCCGCTTGCATCCATGTGTTCGTCGTTCCTTTCTGCCCCCTCGGTGTTCCTAGTGGTGATATCCTATGCATAGAGAAACAAAAAATAGTTAATAGCATATACGGATGTAGGAAAACATGCAATCCCTAAGGCCTTCGACTAGTTAATGTAAAAAAGAATGAAACGATGGTCAAAACATGTCATAATGAACCCAAAATTTTACAGAAGCATCAAGACATCATCAAGGACCCATTACAAAAATAATAGTCAGGAAATCATGCATGTATTTCTAATCGCTCCGGGGTGGGACGATTGGGACTGTCACAAAACATGCAAGAGCGACCTTGCAAATGTCTTGCCTAGAGGCCTCCAAAACTCTTGCAAACTTGGGGTTAGGCTAAAAGGGGCATTTTGAGATGACCCAGAAGGTCAGATTTGGAATATTATGCCCAGATTATCCTATATCCGAAGGTGCTCCCTGCATATTAGTAAATGCATAAAATGATAAAAACAAGGTCAAATCAAGTCAAAATGCCATGAAACTTGAATAGCAACATAAGTATATGAAACATGATAGAATGCAAAAATAACAAAAAAGAAATCCTTTACAGATTTCTAATCGCTCCAGGGTGGGACGATTAGGACTACAGTAGTGAAGGGGGTGCCCGGGGGCAGGACACCCATCGTTTGGGGCTTGGTTTTGGCACCAATCCAAGTGGGATGGGTCCAAAACCTCCTAGGGAGTTGTGTCAACAAATTTGGTGTGGGATTGTGGCCAATTTCTCGGGTTTTGGGTCTAGATTGCGTTCCTAGTGTTCACCCGATAACCTCTCTCCCAAAAGAGAAATTAAGGATGTAGGAAGCATAAAGAGGTATGGGGTATAATTTTGCAGCACTCCGTTGCTCAAAATGCTCTAGATCTGTCCTTTTTTGGGTGAGGAGGCTCACCCTTTTATAGACCTCAGGGGTCTCCTTTGAATATGCATGCGAGGGTGCCACTTGGCTCACCATGCCTTTCTTGGGAGGAGAGAAGATTCCTTCCTGATTTAGGGCCTCCATGATCAAGGCATCCTTGACTGAAGTCCCTATCTCTAATTTGAAACCGTTCCTTGCAATTGCATGCCTTGAAGGTGAAGTTGGGTGGCAGATCTAGGCTGCCATTTGTCAAGGATTGACTTTTTTCCAGTCAAACCTGCTAATCGTCCCACCCTAGAACGATTGCTGCTAATCATCCCGGGGTGGGACGAATAAGATTCTACTCATCCCAAGGTGGGACGGATAGGGAGAAAAGTGCTTAAAAGGTGCCAGATTGACCTCTGACATTCCAAAACTAATTTGGGAGTGGTTAGGACCATTTTTTAACCTCTAGAGGCTGCCCTAGGGGGTATGTATGCCAATTCGGTCAGTGCTTGTAGTCACATAATCGGATTGGTGCTGTTTTGGTGTCTACATATGCCTCTTTTTGGGATGTGCTGTGTGTGGTGTAGTGCTAAGCAAAAATATATGACCAAAGCACTTAATTATTTGGGTTTCTTGGTAACCTAACCAAATTTTGATGCCCCAAGTATGGAAAGGGCACGCATTCTTGAATCCTTGCTCCTGACGAGCTAAGAAGCTTAACTCAAGTGTAACCTCTTTCAGCGAGGTGTACTTGATCTTGGACATTGTTCAGTCATGAATAGGCAAAGGGCGCAATATTTTGTCTAGGGAACCTTGTATTCATGCTTCCAAAATGCCAAGTGTTTTTTTAGCTTGTGATTATTGCTTATTTGCTGCCCCAATCAGGAGCATGATTGTATTTGTCACCTATTCTTTGAATGCATGCCATTTCCTTGATTTGGTGTGTATTTGTTGATTTGTGACTAAGTGTGACTACCCCCTCAAGCGACGAATCGATGAGGGAATGACCAACATGAGAAAAGTGACAAGTCTCTTGACCCAAGATGATGTTTTTAAGGGTGATTTCAATTGTTTTCCATTGAAGGCTTATGCAGTTTTCCAAAAATCAGACCTATTTTTGGTGGGTTTTAACCCTTTTTGTGATGCCGATTGGGGTAGAAATTACCAAAAATCCTCCTTCCTGTGGAGCGGTATGGCTATGCTAGCCTTCTTAGGGAGTAGGATAGTGATCATTTGTGACCCCGACGGTGGTTTTTTATGCCATGAATGTCTGGTGCAAAGGCACCTCTGTTGGGATGATTTATTGTTGTTTTTGGTGCATTTTTTGGATGCAATTTTTGTTGCTTTATTTCTTGCTCTATAATCGTCCCAGGGTGGGACGAATACCAATTTGGTAATCATCCCAGGGTGGGATGAGCGCTAACTAGAGCACTCATCCTAGGGTGGAACGATTACAGGCCTAACAGCCTATATAAGGACCAAAACTAGGTTTTGGGCTCATTTACAAATTTTTTCCTTGGCGATTTGGAGTAGTGAGGAGGAGTGCGAGTATGTGTAGCGAAGTGCTACCAAAATTTCATGGACATCATGAGTGCAAGAACCGGATCTCCGAGTGGAGGAGCCGAGGTAAGACCGGTATGATGTTCCTTCTCCCTTCCTATTATTTGTTTTTGTTTTATATGAAATTAAAAGCTTACATATAAATGCTTGTTTGTGGTATTTTGTTTTGCGTTAATCTTAAGGTTGAAACCCTAGTGTTAATTTTTTTGTTTTATTGTATTGTTCACGCTAAGGGTGAAACCCTAGGATGATATTTTTTTGTTTTATTTTGTTTTTTCATGCTAAGGTTGAAACCCTAGGATGATTTTTTTTGTTTTATTGGTGTTTTTTCACGCTAAGGTTGAAACCCTAGGACGATTTCTTTGGTTTGTTGTATTTTTTGTTCACACTAAGGTTGAAACCCTAGGATGAATTTTTTTTGTTTTGTTTTTTTTTTGTTCACACTAAGGTTGAAACCCTAGGATGAATTTTTTATTTTGTTGTTTTGTTTTTTTTGTTCATACTAAGGTTGAAACCCTAGGACGTTTTTTTTTTTTTTTGCTTTATTGTGTTTTTTTTTTCATTTTTTTTTGTTTTTTATTCACACTAAGGTTGAAACCCTAGGATGATTTTTGTGTTTTGTTTGTTTTTGTTTTTGTACAATTATTTTTATGTCTGCTGTCGTTGCTATATAGTTTGATTTTAATGTTTCTGTACTTTGTTTGTCTGTACTTTTGTTGTACTTTTGTTTTTCTATACTTTGTTTTTGTTCTGTATGGTTTTATTGTATTGTTTTTGTTTATATTAAGTATGTACTTAATATCTTTTGCTTTTTATTTTTTTTAGGTTGTGAAGAGTCGGTACCGCCAGTCGACTATTTTCTCTGATGCCCGGGAGGCCTTGACAGTTGGGGATTGGGAGTGGCTTGATGCCCTTGGGCTCAATCAGGTGATGCATTTGGAGCCCGTGGTGGGGGATCAAGAATATTTGACTGCCCTGATCAATCTATGGGATCCCCGCACCAAAACATTTCATCTCCTAACAGGGGAGATGACTGTGACTCTGGAGGATGTGTATCAGATTCTACAGATTTTGATAGATGGACTTCCTATCCGGATGACCCACCGGGACCAGCGGACAACGGTGCTGACACGATGTTTTGGTAGGGCGAGGGAGATGAGGGTGGAGAGGGCTGAGGTTGACTACCAAATAGGCGGTATTTTGGTGCACTGGTGGCTGGAGAAGGGCGTATTGGGGGTGAGTCATGCTTTACTCATGGCCCTTATTTCCAATATGCTGCTTCCTGAATCCTTAGGTGGGAGGTTCCCTTGGAACCTGCTGGAGTTGGTTTTCACTTTGGTGTAGTGTCCGACATCAACTCCACTTATTATGAGGTGGGTCAGACATTGTTGGCACATTTGTACGATGAACTATACGAGGTCCACTATCGGATGCGAAAGGGGATCGGGTGTAGCTATATTTTGCAGTGTTGGGGGTGGCAACACATAGCTGTGGAGTGGCCACAGGGTTTGCCTTGGACCACCCGAGGTGAAATGGTGGATCGAAATATTGGTATGCGAATCTATGGCGACGGTCAGAGGAGCATGGATAGATTTGATAGCAGGTAGGTGACGTAGGTCACTATACTGATGCCTTCTCTCGTCTAATGCCAGGGTAGGTGTTTTGGCAACTATATCGAGACTATCCAGCCTGGCCTGAGGATAGAGAGTGGCTTCGATGGGTGCACAGGGGTAGATGGTTGATTGGGTGGCATGGGATAGAGTAGGAGTACTTCTTGTATGTTTGGGTGAAACAGTAGTTTGGGGTGTTCTAGGGATTGCCTTGTGATCCCTTTATCTATCGACGTCACAACAATGAGAGGAATCTAGTCTGGCCGATCATTGAGCCATTGGACGAAGGGTCTGATGCAGTTATTGATGTATCCAACATGGAAAATGTCAAGGTAACTGCAGAGTATGACAGATGGTGGACTTTGCAGTGATGGCAGGGTGAGGGGCCTCTGGGAGGTGCAGATACGATAGTAGCAGGAGGTGGGGGTGCAGAGGCACTGGTGGAAGGTTGGGGGCTTTGCTTGATGATGCGAACATGATGGAGGTCGATGAATTTACTGGGATGGAGATGAAACAGGGGTTTCAAAGCAGTCAGATGTATAGGATGTCCCGGAGTAGTGGGTGTCAGAGCAACAGGTTGTCCCAAAGGTGTCCATACCTCAGGCTATCTCAGGGGATGTGGAGGCTGGGTTTCATGCTGAGATAGCATGATTGGAGGGTCTCTTATGGAGATAGGATGAGGATCATAGAGACATTTTGTAGGAGAGAGATCTCTTGTGGACTCAGTTGGCACAGTGGGACAACACGTTGGATGTGTATCACCAACGAGATGTGGAGTGGGGGCAGTACCTAGTGGAGTTAGAGATAGAGGTTGTCTGCCTTGGTGGACAGTTACCTGAGCTCGATGGAGGTGGTTCATCGTGCTGTATGAGAGGCAGTGAGACTAAGAACTTTGCATTCTCTCATCACAGGCGGCTGGATGAGGGTAGAATTGGTGGACAGGTTGCGCGGGTTGGTAGAAGCTGCCCTGAGAGGTCCCATAGGACCCATACTACTGGGGATAGTTCCAGTCACACCGATCCTACGTGATCATGGTGGACAACTCCCTAGGCTTTGGAGATTTTGAGTTTTTGGTTTTTTTGTGAGGTCAGAGGACCTACTTATTGTAGCCTGAGGGAATTTTGACTTGATATATATACATGACTCATTTTTGGTTTGATGATATGCTTGTCATGATTTATTATTCTTTATGCACATTTATTTATGTTGATGTATGCATATGCTATTATGACTGCAGATGATGTTAGCTATATAATTTAGATGTATGCATATGGAATGGATGGAATGATTTATTGGTAAACAGGCGATGGCACCATAGATTGTATAGGATTTATTGGCTTTCTGTACTATGTGATTGCTTTATGGAATAACTTTGCATTTGTAATTTTTGTTTTGTATTTTCTGATGGTGATGTAAGTAATGAAATGTACAACAATTGTTTTAAAATGTAGTTAAGGTTTTTCTAAGACTCGAATGCTTTAAATACTAATCAAGACTGTACATTATCTTACAAGACTTTCAAACAAGGTAGGAATCAGACTTGAGTTTGATCAATTTATTTCACATACCTGTGTGTGCGATTGAGTTTGTTTATGTGGTATTTGCAAGGATACCGCCAGTGCCAGGTAGGCTGTCCACCAAACCTGTATTGAGGATCACCTAATTAGCTCCACTAACTCCTTTGTTGCATTTAGTAAGATTAATCTACGGGGCAATCTAGGATACCATAAGCTGGCTCATCCACATGCAAACATTGGTCTACACACATGCGAAGCTAATGTGATAGACATATCGTCATGCATTTAGGATACCACCATTGCCAGGTAGGCTATCCACCAAACCTATAATGAGGATCACCTAAATGGTTTTTCAAATGCTGAGAATTCCTAAGATTCAAGCTCAGGCGTCGTTCGGTTGTTCAACTGGTTGGGATACTTGCTCTCATACATAGTGATGAAAATCACTGTTTATTTTTTTCTCTTTTCTTTTTTTTGAGCAAGGGGTTTGAGTAGTGGTGATAACCAATATTATTTTTTATTGTTGCCTTTTGAGGATTTAGATTTTTGATTTCAAAGTTGAGCTTGTGGGTTTTTGGCTTGTGAATGGCATTGATCCTTTTGGCCTTGGGGATGACTACCCATCATTTTCAGGGATGTGTAGTACGAATCCTTAAGACTTTGGGGATCAAAGGTGGTTGGGAATTTTGATTTGGAATGGCATTGATCTTTTAGACCTTGGGGATGACTACCCATCCTTCTCAGGGGCGTGTAGTACGAATCCTTATGACTTAGGGGATCAAAGGTGTTTGGGATTTTTGATAGTGGACTTTTGGGATTTTTCTTGTGCATGGCATTGATCCTTTTAGGCCTTGGGGATGACTACCCGTCCTTCTCAGGGATGTGTAGTATGAATCTTTATGACTTTGGGGACCAAAGGTGTTTAGGGTTTTTGATAATGGTGAAAACCACTATTTATTTGATTGGATGGGGAAGAGCTTGTCCTTTTGTCAATTCTCAGCATTCTTGAACCATTCACACAGGGGGATGAGCAAGATAACCATTTCATTGTATGGTATCCTGGACCACTTTGCAGGTTTCATCTTTCATTCACACAACTTGGGAATTTTTATGTGTTTTAAGCTTGTGTTGGGATGCTATGTAACAAGGTGTGATCCAAGTAAAAATTTGTCTGACTTTGTACAACATTTGACTAGAAATCTAAAGATAGCTGAAAGACGAAACCCTAAAGACATTAGAAGACAACTGACTATGATATGGCGAAAATGTGAAGGGTGTTATTCTTGATGGATCTTTTTACAAAATGGACTGAATTTGGAAAATGATGGAATTGCCAAGTAATTACAGTCTATGGTGCTTTTGACATGTATGACCAGCAAATATGCAATGTATGTATGGGATGCCTAATGCAGCTTTTGTTTTCTTTTTGGTGTTTTGATTTTTAAGAATATGCATGAAAGTGAGATGCAATTTTCTTGTTATTTTTTTATTATTTTTTGTTTTTGAATATTTGTTATAGTGGTTTAACCCGAATGGGTGCGGACCAAGTGATTCTTACGGATCTTTGGAGGTTTTGACCAAAGGGATTATAGATACCTTTGGGGCATTTTGAGTGACCAAGCGGTTGTGGGAACCCTTAGAGCTTTTGGTTTGACTAAAGGGGTTATGGATATCTTTGGGGCATTTTTGGTTGACCAGGCGATTGTGGGAACCCTTGGAGCTTTTGGTTGGACCAAAGGGATTATGGATACCTTTGGGGCATTTGGGATTGACCAAGCAATTATGGGAATCCTTGGAGCTTTTGGTTTGACCAAAGAGATTATGGATACCTTTGGGGCATTTGGGGTTGACCAAGCGATTGTGGGAATCCTTGGAGCTTTTGGTTTGACCAAAGAGATTATGGATACCTTTGGGGTGTTTAGGGTTGACCAAGCGATTGTGGGAATCCTTGGAGATTTTGGTCTGACCAACGGGATTATGGATACCTTTGGGGCATTTGGGGTTGACCAAGTGATTGCTAGAACCCTTGGAGCTTTTGGTTTGACCAAAGGGATGATGGATACCTTTGGGGCATTTTAGGTTGACCAAGCAATTGCTAGAATCCTTGGAGCTTTTGGGGTGGGCTATGGCTCTCTAAATGTTGAATGGCCTCAAATGACTGATTTTCAAGGGTTCTAGTTCCTTGAATCCTTCAAGAGAGGCGAGCCAATATGTCCTAGGTCCTATTTTATTGTCGATTACATAAGGACCTAACCAATTTGCTGCGAACTTGTCCCTTAAATGTGACGACAAGTTAGAATTTTGTTGGTTCTCTTTTAAGACCAGGTCACCAACCTGAAATTCCCTCAGGTGAACTTTCATGTTGTATGCTTTCTTAAGTCGCTCTTGATAGATACGCAAATGCTCGAGAGCATTGACGCATCATTCATCGACTAACATAAGCTGGTCTAACCTAGCCTGCCGTGCAACATCATCATCGATGAACTCTTGCATTGATATGTGCACAGAGGGTATTTCCAACTCGAGAGGCATTACTGCCTCGGAGCCATACACTAGCGAAAATGGAGTTGTCCCAGTGGGCATCCAAACTCTAGTGCGATAAGCCCATATGGCAAGTGTTATTTGGATGTGCCAATCCTTATGATTATTTGTGACTGTATTTTTAAGGATGGTGACTAGCATCTTGTTTGACACCTCTGCTTGCCCATTTGCCTACGAATAATAGGGTGTCGAAAAACTATGTTGAATTTTGTACTATGTTGTCAAAGCACAAACATATTTGTTTTTAAATGATGTCCCATTATCCGAGATGATCTTGGATGGAATACCAAAATGACATATGATGTTATGTAAAATAATCTCCAAAATACGGGGCCCAGTCATAGAGGTAAGCGAAATTGCTTCCACCCACTTAGTGAAGTACTCTGTGGTCGTTATGATAAATGTGTGATGACCTGACGACGTAGGGGAGATATTTCCAATGAGATCGAAGCCCCACTGCAAAAATGACCAAGACGATTGGATCAACTGCAAGGCCTGAGAAGGTACATGTGTCAAGTTAGCATGGTGTTGACATTTCATGCACTTTCGCACATATGCGCAATAATCTCACTCTAAAGATGGCCAATAATAGCCCATGTGAATAATGCACTTGGTGATGGACATACCGCTGAAGTGTCCATTGCACGTACCATCGTGCGCTTGGGTGATTGCCCAAGTGGACTCCTGTTGGTCCAAGCAATGGAGGAGGATCCCTTCGTAGCTCCGACAATACAAAATGTCTCCATACAAGACATGTTTTGTCGCTTTTTTTTTAATGACCTTTTTGCAACGTGTGAAAATCCAAGTGGGAGGCTACCTAACTTGAGATAGTCTCTTATGGGTGTGTACCAATCCTACTGATCAGAAACCTCGATGGTATGAATGACCGATCCCTCTTGGAGTTTGTCCCTAGCAAAAGCTGAGTGGGGAAGAACTTGTAAAAATAGTGTTGTGTTGCTATTAAGAGGAGTTGGAGAGAACAAAGACCCCCATTTGGCATACAATACGTTCCCCCTCTCTAGGGCTCAAAATGTTTGATACAGTTCGTTACATCAACGGATGGTACGCTTCTAGTGTCTTTCGCATGCCCACATTCGAAATGGGCGGGCCAAACATTGCCGCCACTTGCATCCATGTGTTCGTCGTTCCTTGCTGCCCCTCCGGTGTTCCTAGTGGTGAGATCCTACGCACAGAGAAATAGAAAATAGTTAATAGCATATGCGGATGTAGGAAAACATGCAATCCCCAAGGCCTCCAGCTAGTTAATGTAAAAAAGAATGAAACGATGGTCAAAACATGTCATAATGAACCCAAAATTTGATAGAAGCATCAAGACATCATCAGGGACCCATTGCAAAAATAATAGTCAGAAATCATGCATGGATTTCTAATCGCTCCGGGGTGGGACGATTGGGACTGTCACAAAACATGCAAGAGCGACCTTGCAAATGTCCAGCCCAGAGGCCTCCAAAACTCCTACAAACTTGGGGTTAGGCTAAAAGGGGAATTTTGAGATGACCCAAAAGGTCAGATTTGGCAGATTCTGCCCAGATTATCCTATATCCGAAGGTGCTCCCTGTATGTTAGTAAACGCATAAAATGATAAAAACAAGGTCAAATCAAGTCAAAATGCCATGAAAATTGAATAGCAGCATAAGTACATGAAACATGATAGAATGCAAAAATAACAGTAAAGAAATCCTTTACAGATTTCTAATCGCTCCGAGGTGGGACGATTAGGACTACAGTAGTGCGGGGGGTGCCCGAGGGCAGGACACCCACCGTTTGGGGCTTGGTTTTGGCACCAATCCAAGTGGGATGGGTCCAAAACCTCCTAGGGAGTTGTGTCAACAAATTTGGTGTGGGATTGTGGCTGATTTCTCGGGTTTTGGGTCTGGATTGCGTTCCTAGTGTTCACCCGATAACCTCTCTCCCAAAAGAGAAATTAAGGATGTAGGAAGCACAAAGAGGTATGGGGGTATAATTTGGCAGCACTCCGTTGCTCCAAATGCTCCAGATCTATCCTTTTTTGGGGTGAGGAGGCTCACCCTTTTATAGACCTCAGGGTCTCCTTTGAATGTGCATGTGAGGGTGCCACTTGGCTCACCATGCCTTTCTTGGGGGAGAGAAGATTCCTCCCTGATTTAGGGCCTCCATGATCAAGGCATGCTTGACTGAAGTCCCTCTCTCTGATTTGAAACCATTCCTTGCAATTGCATGCCTTGAAGGTGAAGTTGGGTGGCAGATCTAGGCTGCCATTTGTCAAGGCTTGACTTTTTTCCAATCAAACCTGCTAATCGTCCCACCCTAGAATGATTGTTGCTAATCATCCCGGGGTGGGGCGAATAGGATTCTACTCGTCCCAGGGTGGGACGAATAGGGAGCAAAGTGCTTAAAAGGTGCCAAATTGACCTCTGACCTTCCAAAACTGATTTGGGAGTGGTTAGGACCACTTTTTAACCTCTAGAGGCTGCCCTAGGGGGTATGTATGCCAATTCGATCAGTGCTTGTAGTCACATAATCGGATTGGTGCTGTTTTGGTGTCTACAGATGCCCCTTTTTGGGATGCGCTGTGTGTGGTGCAATGCTGAGCAAAAATAGATGACCAAAGCACTTAATGATTAGGGTTTCTTGGTAACCTAACCAAATTTTGATGCCCCAAGTATGGAAAGGGCACGCATTCTTGAATCCTTGCTTCTGACGAGCTAAGGAGCTTAACTCAAGTGTAACCTTTTTCAATGAGGTGTACTTGATCTTGGACATTGTTCAGTCATGAATAGGCAAAGGGCGCAACCTTTTATCTAGGGAACCTTGTCTTCATGCTTCAAGAATGCCAAGTGTTTGTTTAGCTTGTGATTATTTCTTGTTTGCTGCCCCAAGCAGGAGCGTGATTGTCTTTGTCAATGATTCTTTGAATGCATGCCATTTCCTTGATTGGGTGTGTATTTGTTGATTTGGTGACTAAGTGTGACTACCCCCTCAAGCGACGAATCGATGAGGGAATGACCAACATGAGAAAAGCAACGAGTCACTTGACCCAAGATGACATTTTTAAGGGTGCCTTCAGTTGTTTTTCATTGAACGCTTATGCAGTTTTCCAACAATCGGACCTATTTTTGGTGGGTTTTAACCCTTTTTGTGATGCCGATTGGGGTAGAAATTACCAAAAATCCTCCTTCCCGTGGAGCGGTCCGGCTATGCTAGCCTTCTTAGGGAGTAGGATAGTGATCATTTGTGACCCCGACGATGGTTTTTTATGCCATGAATGTCTGGTGCAAAGGCACCTCTGTGCGGCAGATTTATTGCTGTTTTTGGTGCATTTTTTGGATGCAGTTTTTGTTGCTTTATTTCTTGCTCTGTAATCGTCCCAGGGTGGGATGAATACCAATTTGGTAATCATCCCAGGGTGGGATGAGCACTAACTAGAGTGCTCATCCCAGGGTGGAACGATTACAGGCCTAACAACCTATATAAGGACCAAAACTAGGTTTTGGGCTCATTTGCAAAAAATTTTCTTGGCGATTTGGAGCAGTGAGGAGGAGGAGTGCGAGTGTGCGTAGCGAAGCGCTGCCAAAATTTCATGGACATCATGAGTGCAAGAACCGGATCTTCGAGTGGAGGAGCCGAGGTGAGACCGATATGATGTTCCTTCTCCCTTCCTATTATTTGTTTTTGTTTTATATGAAGTTAAAAGCTTACATATAAATGCTTGTTTGCGGTATTTTGTTTTGCGTTAATCTTAAGGTTGAAACCCTAGTGTTAATTTTTTTTGTTTTATTGTATTGTTCACGCTAAGGGTGAAACCCTAGGATGATATTTTTTTGTTTTATTTTGTTTTTTCACGCTAAGGTTGAAACCCTAGGATGATTGTTTTTGTTTTATTGGTGTTTTTTCACGCTAAGGTTGAAACCCTAGGACGATTTCTTTGGTTTGTTGTGTTTTTTGTTCACACTAAGGTTGAAACCCTAGGATGAATTTTTTTTGTTTTGTTGTTTTGTTTTTTTTTGTTCACACTAAGGTTGAAACCCTAGGATGAATTTTTTGTTTTGTTTTTTTTTTGTTCATACTAAGGTTGAAACCCTAGGATGATTTTTTTTTTGTTTTATTGTGTTTTTTTTTTTGTTTTTGTTTTTTGTTCACACTAAGGTTGAAACCCTAGGATGATTTTTGTGTTTTGTTTGTTTTTGTTTTTGTACAGTTATTTTTATGTCTGTTGTCGTTGTTGTACAGTTTGCTTTTAATGTTTTTGTACTTTTGTTGTACTTTGTTTTTCTGTACTTTTGTTGTACTTTTGTTTTTCTGTACTTTGTTTTTCTTCTATACAGTTTTATTGTATTGTTTTTGTTTATATTAAGTATGTACTTAATATCTTTTGCTTTTTATTGTTTTTTAGGTTGTGAAGAGTCGGTACCGCCAGCCGACTATTTTCTTTGATGCCCGAGAGGCCTTGACAGTTGGGGATTGGGAGTGGCTTGATGCCCTTGGGCTCAAGCAGGTGACGCATTTGGAGCCTGTGGTGGGGGATCGAGCATATTTGACTGCCCTGATCAATCTATGGGATCCCCGCACCAACACCTTTCATCTCCCAACAAGGGAGATGACTGTGACTCTGGAGGATGTGTATCGGATTCTACGGATTTTGATAGATGGACTTCCTATCCGAACGACCCACCGAGACCAGCGGACAATGGTACTGACACGGTGTTTTGGTCGGGCGAGGGAGATGGGGGTGGAGAGGGCTGAGGCTGACTGCTAGATAGGCGGTATTCTGGTGCGGTGGTGGCTAGAGAAGGGCGTATTGGGGGTGAGGCATGCTTTACTCATGGCCCTCATTTCCAATATGCTGCTTCCTGACTCCTCAAGTGCGAGGTTCCCTTGGAACCTGTTGGAGTTGGTTTTCACTTTGGTGGAGTGTCCGACATCAGCTCCACTTATTATGAGGTGGGGTCAGACGTTGTTGGCACATTTGTACGATGAGTTATACGAGGTCCACTGTCGAAGGCGAAAGGGGATCGGGTGCAGCTATCTTTTGTAGTGTTGGGGGTGGCAACACATAGCCGTGGAGCGGTCGCGAGGGTTTGCCTTGGACCACCCGAGGTGAGATGGTGGATCGAGAGATTGGGTATGCCAATCTATGGCGATGGTCAGAGGAGCATGGATAGAGTCGATAGCGAGGCAGGTGACGTAGGTCACTATACCGATGCCTTCTCTCGTCTAATGCTAGGGTAGGTGTTTTGGCGACCGTACCGGGACTATCCAGCCTGGCTTGAGGCTGGAGAGTGGCTCCGGTGGGTGCACAGGGGTAGGTGGTTGATTGGGTGGCATGGGATAGAGCAGGAGTACTTCTCGTATGTCCGGGTGACACGATAGTTTGGGGTGTGCCAGGGATTGCCTGGTGATCCCTTGATCTATCGAGCATCACGGCGATGAGAGGACTCTAGTCTGGCCGATCATTGAGCCGTTGGGCGAGGGGTCTGATGCAGTTATTGATGTACCCAATGTGGATGATGTCGGGGTAACTACAGAGTATGACCGATGGTGGACTATGCGGCGATGGCGGGGTGAGGGGCCTCTGGGAGGCGTGGATACGATAGTAGCAGGAGGTGGGGGTGCAGAGGCACCGGTGGAGGGTTGGGGGGCTCCGCTTGATGATGCGGACATGGTGGAGGTCGATGACTTTACTGGCGATGGAGATGATGCGGGGGTTTCGGAGCAGCTGGATGTACAGGATGTCTCGGAGTAGTGGGTGCCGGAGCAGCAGGCCATCCCGGAGGTGCCCATGCCTTAGGCTATCTCAGGGGATGTGGAGGTTGGGTTTCGTGCTGAGATAGCATGATTGGAGGGTCTCCTACGGAGATGGGACGAGGAGCATAGAGATATTTTGTAGGAGAGGGATCTCTTGCGGACTCAGTTGGCACAGCGGGACAACACGTTGGCTGTGTATCACCGACGAGATGTGGAGTGGGGGCAATATCGGGTGGAGTTAGAGATAAAGGTTTTCTGCCTTGGTGGACAGTTACCTGAGCTCGATGGAGGTGGTTCATCGTGCCGTACGAGAGGTAGTGAGACTAAGAAGTCTGCATCCTCTCGTCGCAGGCGGCTGGATGAGGGTAGCATTGGTGGGCAGGGTGCACGGGTTGGCAGCAGCCGCCCTGAGAGGTCCCATAGGACCCATACTACTGGGGGTAGTTCCAGTCACACCGATCCTACGTGATCATGGTGGCCAACTCCCTAGGATTTGGGGATTTTGAGTTTTTGGTTTTTTTGTGAGGTCAGAGGACCTTCTTATTGTAGCCTAAGGGAATTTTGACTTGATATATATACATGACTCATTTTTGGTTTGATGATATGCTTGTCATGATTTATTGTTCTTTATGCACGTTTATTTATGTTGATGTATGCATATGCTATTATGACTGTGGATGATGTTAGCTATATGATTTAGATGTATGCATATGGAATGGATGGAATGATTTGTTGGTAAACAGGCGATGGCACCATAGACTGTATAGGATTTATTGGCTTTCTGTACTATGTGATTGCTTTATGGAATAACTTTGCATTTGTAATTTTTGTTTTGTATTTTCTGATGGTGATGTAAGTAATGAAATGTACAACAATTGTTTTAAAATGTAGTTAAGGTTTTTCTGAGACTCGAATGCTTTAACTAACTAATCAAGACTGTACATTATCTTACAAGACTTTCGAACAAGGTAGGAATCAGACTTGAGTTTGACCAAGTTATTTCACATCCCTGTGTGTGCGATTGAGTTCGTTTATGTGGTATTCGTAAGGATACCGCCAGTGCCAGGTAGGCTATCCACCAAACCTGTACTGAGGATCACCTAATTAGCTCCACTAACTCCTTTGTTGCATTTAGTAAGATTAATCTACGGGGCAATCTAGGATACCATAAGCTAGCTCATCCACATGCAAACATTGGTCTACACACATGCAAAGCTAATGTGATAGACATATCGTCATGCGTTTAGGATACCACCATTGCCAGGTAGGCTATCCACCAAACCCGTAATGAGGATCACCTAAATGGTTTTTCAAATGCTGAGAATTCTTGGGATTCAAGCTCAGGCGTCGTTCGGTTGTTCAACTGGTTGGGATACTTGCTCTCATACATAGTGATGAAAATCACTGTTTATTTTTCTCTCTTTTCTTTTTTTTTTGAGCAAGGGGTTTGAGTAGTGGTGATAACCACTGTTATTTTTTATTGTTGCCTTTTGAGGATTTAGATTTTTGATTTCAAAGTTGAGCTTGTGGGTTTTTGGCTTGTGAATGGCATTGATCCTTTTGGCCTTGGGGATGACTACCCATCCTTTTCAGGGATGTGTAGTACGAATCCTTACGACTTTGGGGATCAAAGGTGGTTGGGAATTTTGCTTTGGAATGGCATTGATCTTTTAGGCCTTGGGGATGACTACCCATCCTTCTCAGGGGCGTGTAGTACGAATCCTTATGACTTTGGGGATCAAAGGTGTTTGGGATTTTTGATAGTGGACTTTTGGGATTTTTCTTGTGCATGGCATTGATCCTTTTAGGCCTTGGGGATGACTACCCATCCTTCTCAGGGACGTGTAGTATGAATCCTTATGACTTTGGGGACCAAAGGTGTTTAGGGTTTTTGATAGTGGTGAAAACCACTATTTATTTGATTGGATGGGGAAGAGCTTGTCCTTTTGTCAATTCTCAGCATTCTTGAACCATTCACACAGGGGGATGAGCAAGATAACCATTTCGTTGTATGGTATCCTGGACCACTTTGCAGGTTTCATCTTTCGTTCACACAACTTGGGAATTTTTATGTGTTTTAAGCTTGTGTTGGGATGCTATGTAACAAGGCGTGATCCAAGTAAAACTCTACCTTGTAAAAATCTGTCTGACTTTGTACAACATTTGACTAGAAATCTAAAGACAACTGAATGACGAAACCCTAAAGACATTAGAAGACAACTGACTATGATATGGCGAAAATGCGAAGGGCGTTATTCTTGATGGATCTTTTTACAAAATGGACTGAATTTGGAAAATGATGGAATTGTCGAGTAATTACAGTCTATGGTGCTTTTGACATGTATGACCAACAAATATGCAATGTATGTATGGGATGCCTAATGCAGCTTTTGTTTTCTTTTTGGTGTTTTGATTTTTAAGAATATGCATGAAAGTGAGATGCAATTTTTTTGTTATTTTTTATTATTTGTTGTTTTTGAATATTTTTTATGGTGGTTTAACCCGAATGGGTGCGGACCAAGTGATTCTTACGGATCCTTGGAGGTTTTGACCAAAGGGATTATAGATACCTTTGGGGCATTTTGAGTGACCAAGCGGTTGTGGGAACCCTTGGAGCTTTTGGTTTGACCAAAGGGGTTATGGATACCTTTGGGGCATTTTTGGTTGACCAAGCGATTGTGGGAACCCTTGGAGCTTTTGGTTGGACCAAAGGGATTATGGATACCTTTGGGGCATTTTTGGGTTGACCAAGCGATTGTGGGAACCCTTGGAGCTTTTGGTTTGACCAAAGGGATTATGGATACCTTTGGGGCATTTGGGGTTGACCAAGCGATTGTGGGAATCCTTGGAGCTTTTGGTTTGACCAAAGGGATTATGGATACCTTTGGGGCGTTTGGGGTTGACCAAGTGATTGTGGGAATCCTTGGAGCTTTTGGTTTGACCAAAGGGATTATGGATACCTTTGGGGCATTTGGGGTTGACCAAGTGATTGCTGGAATCCTTGGAGCTTTTGGTTTGACCAAAGGGATTATGGATACCTTTGGGGCATTTTAGGTTGACCAAGCGATTGCTGGAATCCTTGGAGCTTTTGGGGTGGGCTATGGCTCTCTAAATGTTGAATGGCCTCAAATGATTGATGTTCAAGGGTTCTAGTTCCTTGACTCCTTCAAGAGAGGCGAGCCGATATGTCCCAGGTCCTATTTTACTATCGATTACATAAGGACCTAACCAATTTGCCGTGAACTTGTCCCTTAAATGGGGTGACAAGTTAGAATTTTGTTGGTTCTCTTTTAAGACCAGGTCACCAACCTGAAAGTCCCTCAGGTGAACTTTCATGTTGTATGCTTTCTTAAGTCACTCTTGATAGATACGTAAATGCTCGAGAGCATTGATGCATCGTTCATCGAGTAACGTAAGCTGGTCTAACCAGGCCTACCGTGCAGTGTCATCATCGATGAACTCTTGCATTGATATGTGCAGGGAGGGTATTTCCAACTCGAGAGGCATGACTGCCTCGGAGCCATACACTAGCGAAAATGGAGTTGCCCCAGTGGGCGTCCGAACGCTAGTGCGATAAGCCCATAGGGCAAGTGGTATTTGGATGTGCCAATCCTTATGATTATTTGTGACCGTATTTTTAAGGATGGCGACTAGCATCTTGTTTGACGCCTCTGCTTGCCCATTTGCCTACGGATAATAAGGTGTCAAAAAACTATGCTGAATTTTGTACTTTGTTGTCAAAGCACGCACATATTTGTTCTTAAATGATGTCCCATTATCCGAGATGATCTTGGATGGAATACCAAAATGACATATGATGTTATGTAAAATAAACTCCACAATGCGGGGCCCAGTCATAGAGGTAAGCGAAATTGCTTCCACCCACTTAGTGAAGTACTCTGTGGTCGTTATGATAAATGTGTGATGACCTGACGATGCAGGGGAGATCTTTTCGATGAGATCTAAGCCCCACTACAAAAATGGCCAAGCCGATTGGATCGGCTGCAAGGCCTAAGAAGGTACGTGTGTCAAGTTAGCATGGTGTTGACACTTTACGCACTTCTACACATATGCACAATAATCTCGCTCTAAATATGGCCAATAATAGCCCATGCGAAGAATGCACTTTGCGATGGCCATACCGCTGAAGTGGCCACCGCATGTACCATCGTGCGCTTGGGTGATCGCCCAAGTGGACTCCTGCTGGTCCAAGCAATGGAGGAGGATTCCTTCGTAGCTCTGACGGTACAAAATGTCTCCTAGCAAGACATGTTTTGTCACTTTCTATTTGAATGATATTTTCATGGCATGCGACAATCCAAGTGGGAGGCTACCTAACTTGAGATAGTCTCTTATGGGTGTGTACCAATCCTGCTGATCAAAAACCTCGATGGTATGAACAGTTGATCCCTCTTGGAGTTCATCCCTAGCAAAAGTTGAGCAGGAAAGAACTTGTAAAAACAACATTGTGTTGCTATTAAGAGGAGTTGGAGAGAACAAAGACCCCCAGTTGGCGTGATTCAGACTATCATGGATTCGAGAGAACCTATCTTGAGATGGTTCAATCTGGATCAGGTGGATTCCTGGCATTATGTCAGAGCTTGCACGCTCCATCGTGGATTGCGATAATGTTTTGACTTGAATGGTTGTCATTTCACTAGAAGGGTCTTGCGAGATTAGTGACCCCAAGGAGGCCATAGTATCTGCAAAATGATTCGATGATCGAGGGAGTGCCTCGATGTCGTACCATTCAAGCTTTGCCAAGAATTTATCCACAAGGGCTTTGTAGGCCTACATGAACTGGGCATTTGCATTGGAATACCCCTTTCACTTGGTTGACAATTAACAGCGAATCACCAAAGATATTCAAGCGTTTGATGTTCATGGTGATGGCTATCTGAAGACCTATGAGCAAGGCTTCGTATTCAGCATTGTTATTTGTGCACGGGAAATCAAGTTTAAATGATAAAGGCATTGGAGCCCCTTGCGGTGTGAAAAACATGATTCCCGTGCCACCCCCTTGCTCACATTTAGAACCATCAAAAAATAAGGTTATGTCGGCTTGTGACTCGGGCTCATCGAATCTGACGATTCTGAGACATGGAAGACCCCATCATCGGGTAGCTCTATGGTCAGAGGCTGATCATCTTCGAGAGGAGCCTCTGCTAGTTGATCGGTGATGACTTGACCTTTGATGGACTTTTGTCCAATGAATTCGATGTCAAACTCCGTCAACAACATGATCCATTTTGTCGTGCGACTACTGTGATAAGTACGACTCATCATGTACCGTAATGGATTCTCCTTAGACACAACATATGTCGTATTGCTCAACATGTAATGGCATAGCTTTTTGGTGGCAAATACCACTGCCAAGCATAGCTTCTCAACGTATGCATAGTTAAGTTCATAATCGACCAGGGTGCGGCTAAGATAATAATTAGCCTATTCTTTATGTAATTCATTTTTTTGGGCTAGCATGGCACCCAGTGCCACCTCGATAGCTGAGATGTATAAGTAGAATGACACTCCTGGTCTAGGTGGTGCCAATACTGGTGATGAAGCCAAGTATTGTTTGATGTCGTCGAAGGCTGACTGGCACTCGTCGTCCCAATGAAATGCTACCCCCTTGTGCAATAATTTATTCATGGGTCGGCACTTGTCAGATAACTACGCTATGAAGCGCTTGATTGACGTGACCTTACCCTGCAAGCTTCTGAGCTGCCTGATGGTGGTTGGGGGAAGCATTTCAAGGATTGCCTTGACTTTATTTGGATCTACCTCGATGCCTTATTTTGAGACTATGAAACCCAAGAGTTTTCTAGATGTGACGCCAAATACGCACTTCTTGGGGTTTAGCCTAACCTTGTGTTCGATGAGGCGATCAAGGATCTTGCGTAAGTCATCGAGATGATTTTGGCGCAAAAGAGATTTGGCCAACAGATCATCCATATAATCTTCCAAAGTTTTATGCATGTGATCATGGAAGATGTATGTCATAGCACGTTGGTAGGTGGCGCCAACATTTTTAAGGCCAAAGGGCATGACCTTATAAAAAAATGTCCCCCAAGGCGTTGTGAACACCATTTTTAGTTGATCATCGAGATTGATACGAATCTGGTTGTATCCCGAGAAACCATCCATGAGGGAAAGCATTTCATGGCCTATTGTAGCGTCTACCAATGCGTCGATGCTAGGCAAGGGGAAATCATCCTTGGGACTCACTTTGTTTAAATCTCAAAAATCGATGCATATGTGAATCCTCCCATCAGGATTTTTGATGGGTACCATGTTGGACAGCCATGGTGGGTAATCCATGCAGATGACAAACTATGCATCCAACAAATTTTGTAGCTCGTATTTGACCATTAAGGCCACTATTGGGTGCATCTTACATAGCTTTTGCTTGACTGGCTTGACTATCGGATCAAGTGTCAGATTATGCATGACTAGCTGTGGGTCTAGCCCCGGCATGTCTTTGTAGGACCATGCAAAAACCTCCTTCTTCTCTTTGAGAAGGGCAATGTAATCGGCTTGCTCTTTGGAGGGATAAACTTACCCCAGCTTGATGATTTATGGATTCATTGGATCAGAACCGATGTCTACGTCAATCGTCTCTTCGAATGACATGTGGGATCCATCCTCCAACTGGTGTGGAGTTGGGATCAGGTGGATATCATTCACTAAATTTAGATCTACGTTGGGAACGTCGGGTTCCTCTTCAGCATGGAAGATATCTTGAGTCTATCTTGGGGTGAAATGAAACATCTCATCGCAAGGCCAGTACTCTGATGGGGATGGTGGTGTGTCAGCACGATCCTAGTCTATGGCATCTAGGTCTAGATACAATGGTCATGTTGGATCGGCTGGGTTGTGGATGGGGATGGTTAAATCAATGGAGATCATGTTGATGGACTGAGTTTGGTCTCCATTACCATGTGTGTGTTGATTCGGACATTCTTGGTGATCCTTGCACCCTGGATCTGGCTCTGTGGGTATTGGCACAAAAGGATCGGCCCTATGTGCAAATAGAAGGACAGGGTCTACCCTAGGCACTGGTGGCCCTGTAGGGTCTCTAGGGGGCGGTGCTCTCTATATGCCCGAAGTGGTGGATGAAGCACTTGGTTTAGCTGTACTTGGTTTAAATGCCACCTATGCCTTGGTCCCATATTCAGATGTTCAAACATACCATCGATGTCTATGGGGTATTCCTGTTGCCTCATATGGTTGAGATATGCCATCTCAGTCTCATCCTCATAGTCACTATCGGAGATCCATAGGCCTTCATTGGCTCCGACAACCATGTGCCCCTCTGGCTGGTATAGCCTCCCACTAGGCATTTCTTGATCACTTGGCCTTATGGCCGGCATGGGAGGCTCGTTTTGTTTGAGCATGTTGATTTGGTCCCTTCTGGGTTGTTCCACTCTCTGCAGGAGGGTTGGATTCTCTGGAGGTGGCAATTGCCCGATTGGAACATTAAAGGGGAACATTGCCACGAAGTCCTCCTGATAATCGTCAAGGGGTGTCACCTGCGAATGATTGCTATCGGACTCAAATGGGTCCCAGGGTGCTACCTCATAATCGGACTCATCTTCAGAAGACCCCCCTTGATTTTGTTCATATCCCTCTTGGAGGTTACTTCTTGAACTTTCCCCTTCCTCGATCAAAGGGGCGGGGTTGTTGAGGTCAACAAGGTTTGTTGTTAACAATGGGAAATAATTCCCCAATGTGTATGTAGTGTTGGGATTGGCATATGGATCTTGTGCCAACCCATCCCTTGTTGCCTAGACCTAAGCCTTGCATGGTTTCTACCAAGATGTCGAGGGGCAAAGGGTGGTTGAACCCTACTCCTGATTTATCATATGGCATCTGGTATCTTGGTTGACAAAGAGTGTGCATTCCTTGTTCGTATCTGCCCAATCCATATCCATGCCAATTACATTGGTCTAGGTATTTCAAGGCGAAGTCTAGGTTGGATAGATAATCAACATTCTCAGCAAATGGCTCTTCGTCCTCTTCTTCTTGTAGGTAGGGTTCCAGGCCATTCTCGAGGCCCCCATATACAAAGTTGGTCTGATTTTGTGGGTAGCCTAAAGGGACGATAGTGCCGATGGGGAGGCGAGGTCTCCCCATGTCTTGCATGGTTTTGAGCATGGGTGTTGCCACAATGTTCTACACTAGGTACTCCCCCAGGCCCGTATTGGCCATCTCTACGATAATCATTGGTGGTTGAGGGGGAGGGAATGGGAGTTCTCCCTGAGTCCACTCCATGTTGGGTGAATCAGGTGTCTCGACTTCCATTCGACTGGGCACCTCCTCGATAGAGATGGTTGAGACTAATGGTGGTATCTCCTCTAGGGGCTTCTTCTCATTGTCCTTCTATGTGGCCACCATAGGTGGCATTGTTGGTGAAGGGACATACGATGAAGATGGGCCAGGTTGGTGAGTTGAGGGACTTAACAACGGGGATGTAGGTGGAATTAGACCCTGAGTGGACGGATTCAATTGAAAGTCCAAATGTGTCGATGGGAGGGTCGATTGTGGCATCAGCTACATCGCATTACAAAAATTGAAGGGCTCTAAGTCTGCTGGGACTACATGTACTTGCCCTTCGTATGTGTATTTGAGGCATTGATGGGCTATCGAAGGGACACACTTCATGTCCCTGATCCAAGGCCGGCCTAGCAAGATATTGTAGGCCATCTCACCCTCAAGGATGTGACACAACATAGGAATGGTCTTTTGTCCTACTTGGATGGGCAGGACAATTGTGCCAACCATCGAGCATAACGCGTCGTTGAATGCTCGAAGAGTGTAAGTGGATGCCACAATGTGGGATGTTGGCAGCTTAAGGTGTTTTAATGCCGCTGTCATGATTATGTTGTTGGACGAGCCAGTGTCCACCAACACCCTCTTGAATGGAATCCCGTTGACCCTCGCGATGACGTGCAGGGGTGGATCCACCATATCACTAGTCACCAATTTCAATTCATCTTCCCTGAAGGTTATAACTGGTTCTGTGCATCGTCTCACATGTCCCACAAAGTTGTTGAAAGAATTGGGTTCATGGGGCTGTAGTTCAATGGCTTTGAGTATCTCCATCAGAGCCTCCCGATGGGGCGGTGATTGTTGGATGAGCTCATAGATGGAGAGCCTAGCCGACATGGTCCTTAAAATTTGAGTAAGCTTAGTCCAAATCATGGCCACTAGTCTAGGTGGGGGAGGTTGTGTAGGGTGTTGTGGAGGTTGTGACGTTGATGGAACATCTCCTATAGCTGCAGTGGGTGTAGCTATGTTGGGGTATCTTTTCTTCCGTGTCACGATGCTTATCATCCCCACGTATCCTTGCATGGGGCAGTTTTGTGTTACCTCGTTCACTTGTAAAGTCTTTGCCTGCGCGTCATGGGTAGGCAGGGGGTCTTTGAAGACTTCCATATGTTGGTTGCTCAGTGCTACGGGATTATCTATCACGAGCATTTTGTTGTCTATCAAGTCCTGCACTAAGTTTTTGAATTTCCAACAAGTGAAGATGTCATGTCCTTTCTGCCGGTGGAATCTACAATATAAATCTTCCCTATAGCCCTTGGGTTTTGGCATGTTGGGGTCTATGGGTCGACTTTTCGATAAGTTTATCAGGTTTGCCATGAACAAGCGGTCAAACAAGGAGTCTCTAGACTCCGTGAATTGTGTCTTAGGGCGACGTAGCTAATTTTGCTCTTGTTTGTGGTTTTCCTTTTCATAGTTAGCAAGAGGAACTGCCTAATAATTAGCCTTTGGGGGTTGTGTCATTTGTGCATGCAGTGGTATAGTTATGGCAACTTGATTGACCATGGCGGGTTTCGGTTGCATGGGCCCAATTTTGGCATTTTTGGTCCACTCTTTCTTGCGTGGCTTGGCAATCTTACCGTCTTGAATTTTGATCTCCTCAATTATCTTGGCTTGCGCCAGGGCTTCTTCTAGGGTGGCATATTGCTACAACTACAATAGCACGAAGATCGACCTTATGCAACTCTTTGAAAACATCTGAGTCATGTCGGCCATGGGAGGGAGGTAAGGTAGCTTTGAAAGCAATGTCCTCCACCGATTCCCATAAGTGGCTATGGTCTCATCATCATACTACTTAAGGCCAGCTAGGTCGCTTAAGGATGCCTTCTTCTTGGTGTTGAAGGCAAAATGTTCAAGGAACGCGTCCACTAGTTGGTCTAGATTGTTGATGCTATGCTTCGGCAATTGGGTAAACCAATCCAAGGTAGGGCCTACGAACGTGGTTATAAATGTTCTCAGAAGCAATGCATCATTGTCCTGAATGCCAAAGCATTGACTCAAGAACCTTGTTACGTGTTCTTGGGCATCCTCATCCCCTCTAAAAATTGCCAATTGAGGCATTTTGAAGTGGTCGGGGTATGGGGGTGCCGGAACTGAAGGATGCACAGGGTGACTACGGAGCTGGCATAAGGTAGGCTTTTGGGGCCCCGAAGTCTTAGTCTCCACAGACTCTAAGCACTCCAACAGTGCTTTGTATGCATCAGAGGATTTGATTTCCTCTTCTTTGGTTTGTTCCCGTTGTGAATTGTGAGGAACTTGAGGCCTATGGAGGGGTAGCCGGGTAGCGCCACCCCTGCCTTGGTAGGGTGTTTCAGCCTGCTCTTCTTCTCGCTCAAATTCCTCATAGGCTTCCTAAGGAGTTTCTGGGCATGACCTATAAACATGGACGGGTGCTCGAGGAAGGCGCCCATCATTGGTTCTAGGAGTGGCTTCCCGCTCAGGTCTAGGAGGTCTTGGAGGCAATGCTTGATAAGGTCGAGGAGACCTGTCTCGTACTAAGGGGTTGTGCCTCTCATAAATTTTTGTCCTATGCATGCAAGGGGTTGGAATCCTCTCATGCATAGTGTTCTGGAGCAACTCATCTATCTAGCACTGAATGCGCTCTTTGTTAAGATGATACAGTTGTTCTAACTGCTACTGATCTTGCCTGAGCTGCGTGATTTGCGCTTGGCAGGCGGCTTGTTTGGCAAGTGCCAAGTTGATTTGTTCCATCATCCTAGGTCTAGGAGGCCTAGATGCCTCCCCTACATATCTATCTCGGTCATGGTGATCCGAGATCTCTATGGGTCACTTTCCTCTGTCGAGGTTAGCAGCATTCACCTAAGGCTCTGGCCTCAATAGGTGATCTTGATAATTAGCAGGTGCGGAGGCGCATTGCTCCCACATGGTGTATTGCTCTTGAGGAATATACTAGTTTTCCTCGTGCTCCCTCTCATACATGTGAAAGGGATGGGTGGAGTTGGCTCGCCCTTCCTAAAGAGCCTTGCACTCTAGATTTGGCCTATTAGTTCTAACAGTAATGAGGGGTGGAGGAGGAATGATATAATCATGTGGTCCCTCCTTATGAACCCTATGCTGCTCTAGCACTTCATCGCGCAGTGGCCACTCATAATGAGTGTCTAAGGGAGCCTTCCCATGTGTGTACTCCTCCTGAGAGGGTCTGTGTTGAACTGGAGTGCCCCTCAAAGGGGTGCCTCTATAGTCCTTCTTTGTAGTAGCATATTGTGGACTATGTTGTGGGTTAGGCTGCCAAGGTGGTATAACCAAGTCCTTGGGGCTATAACAGAGGTGACTTGTGCCTCCTTGTATACTTTCTGTAGCTTCTACCCGTGATTGGGCTTGGCTACGGGTATACACCATGGTGGTGGTTGTTCTAGAAAGATATGTATATTTTTATCTCCTTTACAATATTTATGCTATACCAAACAAAAGGGGACCACACAAGCAAAGAAATGATTATCTCATTTATAGATTAAATGTGTGCCCTAGATCTGGTCTAGTGTGTTTGATTTTTGTTGTGTGAATCTTGTAAAGGAAACTTTGTTATACATGCATAATGAGGGCTCTTGTATCTCCAAAATGGTCACCCCTTCAATATACCATTGCCAAGCCGTTATACCGAACCTCTCAATATACCCACCCTTACGTGAGGGAAACTATTGGTACGCGAGAGCATAACAGTACATGGAACATAGGCGGTATGGAAGGGGGATCGCTCTATTTTTGACACCTACCATAGAAGACTTATCCTCATGCACGTGGAATCACCCCCGTTACACTTGGTCAGCTTTCGTCAAGATTTACGTCTAGCAAAAGTCACGATCGGGGTATATGTATGCAAAATCCAAGCCAAGGTGGTGATGAAATCCACCGTTGGTCTTGATCAAGTGTTGGGGTATTAAGACCAACTCCTTGATGTTTAACTTTATTAGGTGGCATGTGTGTGGTTCCTTTTAATCATGTAAAGAAAGAAAACATACAACAAAAGATGATTTTCACTAATGCAATGCTTTAAAGTACGTTTTATCTTTCAGAAACAATTAGCAGCAAGAAGGAAATCACAAAACCTACCTAGAACTGACACCTATGATGAGGACTTGCCATTGGTGCAAGTATCATGCAAGCAAACCAGAGAAGAATGCATTCCTAATTAGGTTCCTTCCATGTAATTCACTCTATGTTTTTATTTTCTTTTTCTTATTGCAAGAAGGAAAAAAAACTACTTAACTTTTCTATGCAAGCAAAGAAAACAGAAAATTGCAAAAACAAAAAACAGAAAAACACAAAGGATGTTCAGAAAACCTACCTCCTCTCTGTCTAAACCAGATGCCTCTGAGTTTCTGCTCAAAAAATGCATAGAGCTCTAATCATCCCGGGGTGGGATGAATAGCAGGTCTGCATTCGTCATAGTGTGGGGTGAATACATATTCATCCCAGGGTGGGATGAATAGCAGGTCTATATTCGTCACAGGGTGGCACGAGTAGTAGTCCAGTGCCCGAAGGCGTAACACCTGCAAGGAAAACCACAAAACTTGGATCAGAAACCTGATATTAACAGTAGGGGATAGGGTCCCACCGTGATCACCACTAAAATCCGAATGCAGAATGACGACGTACCAGATTATGATGCAAATGAAATTGATACAAGGTATGGATGCTAAGTCCTACGAATGCGATGAACAAATGCATGTAGGAAATAAAGCAGAAAGAAAAGAGATGTAAAAAAAAAAAAGTGGGGCCTCTTTTATTAATGTTTATTTTAATCTGGTTACAATACATTCCCCCTCTCTAGGGCTCAAAACTTTTGATACAGTTCGTTACATCAACGGATGGTACGCTTCTAGTGTCTTCCGCATGCCCACATTCGAAATGGGTGGGCCAAATGTTACCGCCGCTTGCGTCCATGTGTTTGTCATTCCTTGCTGCCCCTCCGGTGTTCCTGGTGGTGAGATCCTATGCATAGAGAAATAGCAAATA
This sequence comes from Wollemia nobilis, assembly GCA_028583015.1. Classification (NCBI taxonomy): domain Eukaryota; kingdom Viridiplantae; phylum Streptophyta; class Pinopsida; order Araucariales; family Araucariaceae; genus Wollemia; species Wollemia nobilis. The sequence goes on along the minus strand of JAQPPZ010003047.1, from coordinate 2,026,426 downwards.
GTTAATAGCATATGCGGATGTAGGAAAACATGCAATCCCCAAGGCCTCCGACTAGTTAATGTAAAAAAGAATGAAACGATGGTCAAAACATGTCATAATGAACCCAAAATTTGATAGAAGCATAAAGACATCATCAAGGACCCATTGCAAAAATAACAGTTAGGAAATCATGCATGGATTTCTAATCGCTCCAGGGTGGGACGATTAGGACTGTCACAAAACATGCAAGAGCGACCTTGCAAATGTCCAGCCTAGAGGCCTCCAAAACTCCTACAAACTTGGGGTTAGGCTAAAAGGGGAATTTTGAGATGACCCAGAAGGTCATATTTGGAATATTCTACCCAGATTATCCTGTATCCGAAGGCGCTCCCTGTATGTTAGTAAACGCATAAAATGATAAAAACAAGGTCAAATCAAGTCAGAATGCCATGAAACTTGAACAATAGCATAAGTACATGAAACATGAAAGAATGCAAAAATAATAGTAAAGAAATCCTTTACATATTTCTAATCACTCTGGGGTGGGACGATTAGGACTGCAACAGTGCGGGGGGCGCCCGGGGGCAGGACGCCCACCGTTTGGGGCTTGGTTTTGGCACCAATCCAAGTGGGATGGGTCCAAAACATCCTAGGGAGTTGTGTCGACAAATTTGGTGTGGTATTGTGGCCGATTGCTCGGGTTTTGGGTCTGGATTGCGTTCCTAGTGTTCACCCGATAACCTCTCTCCCAAAAGAGAAATTAAGGATGTAGGAAGCACAAAGAGGTATGGGGGTATAATTTGGCAGCACTCCGTTGCTCCAAATGCTCCAGCTCTGTCCTTTTTTGGGGTGAGGAGGCTCACCCTTTTATAGACCTCAGGGGTCTCCTTTGAATGCACATGCGAGGGCGCCACTTGGCTCACCATGCCTTTCTTGGGGGAGAGAATATTCCTCCCTGATTTAGGGCCTCCATGATCAAGGCATGCTTGACTGAAGTCCCTCTCTCTGATTTGAAACCATTCCTCGCAATTGCATGCCTTGAAGGTGAAGTTGGGTGGCGGATCTAGGCTGCCATTTGTCAAGGCTTGACTTTTTCTAGTCAAACCTGCTAATCGTCCCACCCTGGAATGATTGTTGCTAATCATCCCGGGGTGGGGCGAATAGGATTCTACTCATCCCAGGGTGGGACGAATAGGGAGAAAAGTGCTTAAAAGGTGCCAAATTGACCTTTGACCTTCCAAAACTGATTTGGGAGTGGTTAGGACCATTGTTTAACCTCTAGAGGCTGCCCTAGGGGGTATGTATGCCAATTCGATCAGTGCTTGTAGTCACATAATCGGATTGGTGTTGTTTTGGTGTCTACAATTACATAAATAATCACTATTATATTATTATATTATTAATATTAATTATAGTAAATAAATTATAAAACATAAAAACTATTGTGATAATACTATAAACTACTACAATCCAATCTCCTATGATCCTAGGAGGAGTGATGGCGGATGGAGTAGGTATAAGCAAACATGACAACTCAGAGGATGGAGGATCCATGTTAGGATCTAATGCAAGTAGTGCAGGTAAGGATCCAGATGGAGGGGGTACCTCCTTCCCATATCATGGGAAGGAGCCTTCGAATAAAGGGGACCCATTGGCTGGTCAAACCCTTGGGAAAGGTTTCAATCTAGAAAATCTCGATGTTGTTTCCTATGCCCAGATGGTCAACCAAGGGCCCCTCCCTAAAACCCCATCCCAGAATCTAGTACCCAACGACACGGATCTGGTGATACCAAAAAGTTTGATGTCAAGCTACCTTGCAATGGAAAAATTTTCTTTGGTGGGCAAGTTCATCGGAGGTCATCCAGACATGGAGACCATCAGGAAGTGGGCCTATTCCAAATGGAGAACAAGTGGGAACATGGAGATCGTCACCCTTTCCAAGGGCTTTTTCACCATTAGGTTGAATAATCAGGAGGATGCATGCAGAATCCTAACTAGAGGGCCTTGGTTCCTAGGTAGAAGGAGCCTTTTCATCCATCGATGGGCTGAATATTTTAACCTCGACACCCAAAATATCAATGTCGCACCAATATGGGTCAGGTTGCCAAACCTCCCCTTTTAGTTTTGGCATGAGGACATCCTCAGAGGAATCTCCAGAACCATCGACGAGCTAGTAGTGATAAATTCATCCACAAAAGTTTGGTCATGAATGGTACATGCTCGCATTTGTATCAATGCCAACCTAGATTCGAAGCTTCCCACTTTCATCAACCTTATTTATGGATCCTCCCACAGAAGGCACCAGCTGCTGGAATAAGAGAACAAGATCGCTTTCTATGCGCATTGTCACACCTAGAGACACCTAAGGAACTAGTGCCCCAACCTAAAATCCTAGTATCTAGCATCCAATGGGCCCGACAAGGGTGTTAAGCGCAACACAGAACCTCCCAAGGAGCAGACCCAAAACCCTCCCCCTCCAAGGAGCGCTCCCAGAGATCCTGGTCAGGCATCTTCAGTCGTGACACCTCCAAGCAGTGAGGAACACCTTGTCCCATCACAAGGAAAGGAAGCTCCCCTTGAAGGCAAAGGTAAAGGTGTGGCCACCCCCTAAGGAGGCCAATCAGGTTCAGGTTCCTTCTCTTCCCTCCATTGTCACTGCTAATCATTTTCAAGATGTTTTCCCTACTAATGATTCTGGGAATCCGACCAATGGTTCCCCCATCCCCTCCCCAACCAGATCAGGGCCTCCCCTTACCCCTCTAGAGGCACACTACCTCCCCATAGATGATATGGGAAGCCCTTTGGCTAACCACCAACAGCCTGATAGATTCAGCCCTAAAAACACCCGCAACAAAAAATCCTCCATCGATTTCGACTACGATAAAAAAAGAGGACGATCATCCATATTCGAGCAAAGGAATAAAGAAACTGAGAATGATATAGCCAATGGGACCCAAGCAACTCTTTTCTCTGGGGCTTCAGACCTACAGAAAGATGAAACAAAAGGAAACAAACCTCCCCTTCAACAGGTGAAGGGAGGCAAAAAATCCCAAAAAAAGTGTTAATGAAGATCCTCTCATGGAATGTGAGAGGCCTGAACGGAGTAGCCAAAAAATACCTAGCTACTAACTTAAGGAAAGAGTGCAAGCCCACCATTCTCATTCTTCAAGAAACAAAAAATGATGATGCCTCCTCTCTCAAGTCTGCCAAAAAAATCTAGAACAGAGGAGAAGTCCTCTACAGTCCTGCTCAGGGATCCTCGAGAGGGCTCATGTGCCTGTGGGACCCAACGAAGGTCGAAGGGAGACTCTTGTCATATTCTAACAGAATCATCAACATATTTTTTCACTGTAAGACCAGCAATTTCTCCTGGGTACTTTCCAATGTTTACACCTCAAACTCCCCCCTTGAAAGAGCAGGCTTGTGGAACTCGATCAATCAAATGAGACGTACCTTCAACACTGTCCCTTGGGTCATTGCTAGAGATTTCAACACCCCCTTGTATCCTTCAGACAAGAGGGGAGGACTCAACACCCTGAATAAAAGCATGGAGGACTTTAGTGAGTTCCTAAATACCAATGAACTTCTTGACATTCAGCTCAAAGGGGTCAATTTCACTTGGAGCAATAGAAGAACAGGCAGTGGTCTCATTCAGGTGAAGTTGGATAGGTTCCTCATCTCTAGAGAGGTGATTCCCTTTTTTGGGGATGCATCCCTCCTTGCCCTCCCTAAGATCGGCTCTGATCACAGCCCCCTTCTCCTTGAAGCAGGAAAGCCCCCCACCTTCAAATCCCCCTTCCGCTTTGAGTCTATGTGGTTCCACCACCCCGACCTCAGAAACCAAGTCTCCCTCTGGTGGCAGCAGCCTTTCACCGGCTCCCCCTCTTTCCAAATTTTCCAGAAGCTCAAGTTGGTCAAAGAAAAACTCAAGGTTTGGAACAGGGAGGTTTTTGAGAACATCTTCGAAAGCAAGAAGGCAATTGCAGAGAAGCTCCGAGTCATCGAACAACAAATAGAAGATGGAGACCAAAGCAGAACCACTAGGGATGAAGAGCGAAACCTCCTTGCCGAGTACCATAATATTCTAGCAAGGGAGGAAACTTTTTGGAGGAAAAATTCAAGGGCCCTTTGGATCAAATATGGTGATTCCAACACCAAGTTATTTCATGCCTCTACCTTGAGACACAGAGGATCAAACAAAATTTGAGAGATCACTCACAGTGATGGATCCACCACCAAGGATATTTTTGAGATCAGGTTTGAATCTATCTCTTTCTTTCAATATCTCCTTGGAAGCCCCTCCGAGTGTGATGACCAAGCTAAGTCTGACCTCCTGGCCAATATTCCCTCTTTGGTTCCTCCAGCGTCTAATGCCATGCTCCTCAGCCCTTTCACCCAAGATGAGATCAAGGAAGCCCTTTTCTCCATGCAACCTGATAAGGCCCCTAGCTCGGATGGGTTCCCCCCTTTTCTTTCAAGCTTTCTGGGACATCATTAGTCCGGATGTGTGTGCCTCCATTAGAGAACTCCAATCCTCCCAGTCCATCCCCCGTGGGATCAATGCCACCTTCATAGCTCTCATCCCCAAGTCCTCCCCCTACAGGACCATGTCCGATTACAGGCCTATCAGTTTGTGTAATGTCCTCTACAAGATCCTCACTAAAGTTATGGCCAATAGAATGAAGTTGATCCTCCCTCTCATCATTGACCCCAGTCAAGGTAGCTCAGTCAAAGGTAGGAACATCTTGGATGGTGTCATTATGGTTCATGAAACCCTGCATTTTGCATCCCTTGCTAAGAAGCCTACTTTTTTCCTCAAGCTCGACATGAACAAGGATTTCGATAGGGTCAATTGGGACTTCCTCCTTGATGTCCTCCTCAAGTTTGGCTTTCACCCGACTTGGATCGACCTCATCAAAAGCTATTTCTCATCCTCTTGGTTTTCTATCCTTGTCAATGGTTCCCCCGCTGGTTTTTTCCTGAGTTCCAGAGGCCTCCGCCAGGGATATTTGCTTTTGCCCATCCTCTGCCTTTAAAGTTGCTTGTCGAAGTCGAAGGATTTCTGGCATCCAAGTTGCGTTAGACATCAACCCGGTCACCCACCAACAATTTATTGATGACACCATTTTATCCACTCAAGCTTCTATCCCTCAGGCCAAATCCATCAAGCACATCCTCCTCCTCTATGAAAATGTTGTTGGGCAAAAGGTAAATTTCATTAAGAGCAAAGTGTTCTTCATTAATACTCTCATAGCTCGACAAGCCAGGATAGCCAGGATCCTCGGGTGCACCATTGACTCATTCCCATCCTCCTACCTTGGCCTCCCCCTATTCTTTGGTAATCCAAAAGAGTCCATGTGGAACAACATCCTTGAGAGAATTAAAAAAAACTAGTTGCTTGGAAAGGAAATCTCCTGTCCCAAGCCGCCAAAGCCACTCTCTCCATGGCTTACCTCCAAGGCATCCCTGTATACTTCTTGTTTGTCTTCAAAGTCCCCTAGATAGTGTGCCATAAGATCGAACAACTGCAAAAAATGTTCCTATGGTCCGAAATAGATGAGAAGACTAGAATCCCGCTTGTGGCTTGGGACATCGTTTGCAAGAGCAAAGAGCAAGGAGGCCTGGGTTTCAGGAAAACCTCCAAAATGAATCTAGCACTACTAGAAAAACACACCTGGAGGATCCTCACCAATGACACAGCTGAGTGGATTCAGATTATCAAAAAGAAATATCTGGCTAATCACCAAATCCTGGATGAGGGGGCCCCTCTAAGCGGATCAATTTTTTAGAAATCCATCACTCAAACTAGGCACGTGATCCAAAAAGGCTTACGGTGGATTCTAGGTAATGGTGATAGCATCAACTTCTGGAGTGATATATGGGTTCAGGAGGATCCCTTGATCGACAATCCAGATATAGTTGGCCTCAAGCCTCTCACGGACACAACTTTGGGGAGTAGGGTGGCTGACTTCATCACACACTCTGATGGTCACCCTCGATGGAAAATGCTCAATGGCAACAACCTAGGTGAGGCTATGGAATCCCTGTCTATCATCCTCAACTCAGCCACCATTCCCACCGAAGAAGGACCTGATAGGCCCATTTGGAAAGGATCCGACAATGGCATGTTCACAGTCAAAACAACATATAGCATCCAAAATCCCCTCCAAATGTCACTCCTCTCGCTCAACCAGGTCTGGAAGAAAAAATTAATCCCCAAGGTTAGTTTCTTCTCTTGGCTTGCTATCCAAAACAAAGCTCTCACTATAGAAAATCTGCACAAAAGAGGCTTTGCAGTCCCCAACAGGTGCTACCTCTGTATGGCTGATTGGGAGTCTACTGATCATTTGTTCTTGAGTTGTGACTTCTCCTCCACTATCCTAGGAGTCATCCTAGATTCTTTCCACATCCAATGGGCTCCCCCAAAGTCTATCAATGACCTTTTTTCCTATTGGACCAATCCCAGGCTTCAGTTCCTCTGGTAGGTGTGCCTTCACCACTTCCTTTGGTAGATCTGGCTTGAATGCAATAATAGAGCCTTCGTCGACTCCTCTAGGGATTCTTTCTCAGTCACCTCCAGGGCCATTTATTTTGCCATAAAAAATGCTAAGCTTATCCCATCCCCATCCGCTCCCCAGTCTGCCATAGAATCCTCCATCTTCAAAACCCTTAACATCCCCTGTGAAGTCAAAGGCACTACTTCCCATGCCTCTATCCACCCCAGAGCCAAAATTTGTTGGGATCCCCCTGGAAGGATGGATCAAACTCAATTTTTATGGAGCATCAAAGGGTAATCCAGGGTCTTTTGGTGTTGGGGGCATCATCCAAGACCACCACGGTGAGTTGATTCTTGCATACTCAAAATTTCTAGGCATCCAAACCAATCACGTGGCTGAGGCTAGGGCCCTATGGAGAGGACTCTACCTCCTTGTAGAGGATCCCAGAAGCCTTCTCATTGAGGGAGACTCCATGAATATCATTAATTACATGAATAACTCCAAAACTCCATCTTGGAGGGTCAATAATACAATAATAGAAGCCAAAAAGCTACTGCATTCCAGAGCCTCCTTGGTGGCTCAACACAGGTACAGGGAAGCCAACACCCTTGCAGATCACTTGGCCAACATGGGAGCCTCCCCCAGGAAATTGACCATGTGGTACCAGAATTTTTCCCATGACATCTTGGATGCAGCCAATGGTGAGAAGCCGAGGTGTAATGTCTAAAAGTGATGTGTCCCCCTGGGCCACATCAGATCCGAGTGAGGATAAGGATGCTCTAATCTTGGACTCTTATCCATGTCCTCGAGTTATCCGGTGTTGGGTGCTTACCCATAGGGAGTTGGGAAATCAACATGGTAGCACATCAACCATGGTGTTTAGGACCCATGTCAGCACAGACACGAGGGGACTCTTCCAACGGTGGCCCACTACCCACATCTGGTGCACGATCTCGAATGATGATATTTTTCTTGGGAAGCAGTAGGTATCGGATCGTGTCAACCCACCCCTCGACCTTGCAAACTCAGCCAACAATAAACCCATGGGCATTTACTCTAGTCATCGCTCTAAGATCTGATGCCCCAACCAACTTTCTCTGAATCTTCTTTGGATTTCCTTCCACTTCACCCAAAGCTAGAGGACTTTCCAAAGTGGACTTTTGTCTCCCATCCACATCAGCACCCCTCCCCGCCACCCTCCGTGCATGCCAGTTTTTATGTCCATCACTGAGTCCCCATGTAGAAGGTGGCTTTTCATCGATGTTTCCCCTACCCACGAGCCTCCCCTGAGAGTCTTTTTATTCATCCATGCCAACTCTACCGCTGCGCTTCATCCCACTTTGGCCCTTATTTTTTCTTGTAATTTTATTGTTTTGTCACCGCCCTTCGGCCCCTACTCCCCTAGGTCCCCTGCATCCCATCCACTTTTGTGTCCTAATATTCCTCGTTTCTTGCTCCTCTCCCCCATGCACATGGCTACTATTTACATGGAGCCATCCCAACTCAATATTGAAAGCATTGCACAAGCTTTCATGGATGCCAAGGGATTCACCCATTTTCTACACAAGTTTGAAGGGCCAGATGAAGAGGTCACCAAGGATTTTTTGGTAACCTGGGATAAAGGTGAAGTCAGGGTTTGAGAGGTCCATTTTCATGTCACCTTGGAGTTGCTATGCGATATAACAGGGCTGCCCCCTATTGAATGCTTCATCTTTCGAGATAAACATAACTAGGAGGAGGAGATAGGCCAGTTCTCGAATAAGGGTAAGAACCTTGGGTGGGATAAGTCTGCCTTATACCGGTCCTCCCTACCCAATCCCTGGAATGAAGTTATTATTCCAATTATGCAGTATGTTACCTACTACGATCCTAAGAAATTGTTGCATAGTTTTCACCTGAGTTTCGTCAATCATATTCATGAGGCCAAACATGTGTGTGTCCTAGACTACCTATTGTATTCCCTCATCATTTCTATTGAAAAGTACTAGAAAACCCATGCCAAACCCCTACACCAAGGCCTCCTTGTGGTTATCCTTAAGCATGTCATAGCAACCAAACCTCCTCTCTAAAAGGTGACCTCCCTGGCTTCCAATCCCCCCCTAGATTCCCCCTCCAGCATTGGGACCCACAATGTTAGCCCCCTCAAGGATGGAAAACCTAGCCCAGTGGGTTGGAGCAAGCCCACCCCGCATAGGAGCACAAGACGAGCTTCTTAGAAGAAGCGAACTCCTTTGGAGGATGCTCCTCCAACTCCTAGATCCTCTGTGTGTCTAAATATGCCCAAACAAGATATGGCATCCTCCCTAACACACGTAATTTTAGACTCTGACAGTGGTAGTGAGTCTTCTTCCACCCATCTCCTCCTGAAGCTCACCATCAATTCGATGGCCAACATAGCAAGATCTACCAATGACACTATCAAGGTACTCAAGTGGATGGCTCGAAAGTGCGGTGAAACTCCTGATGACCTGGAGGAAGTTACCAAGAACTAACGAGCAGAGGTCTCTAGTTTTTGGAGGGTTGAGTCCTAGCTTCCAGGGTAGGGCAACGGGCTTTACTAGGTGGTGTCTCTCTGGTGGGCTTTTGCAGACTTGGGCGTCCTCATGCTACGGTTTCCTTTCTGGTTTTTCTTGTTTTGTGGCTATTTTTTTCCTTCAGTTCTCTTTCTGGGATCCTCTAAGTCCCTTTTTGACTGACTTCAAGGTGCTACGACCCTCTATGTAATAAGGTTTTGGGATCCTCTTAAAAAACCCACTTTTTGTATATAAACTTTCAACTTACCAAAAACAAAACTGCTAAAAATAATATTAATATTATAATATAATAATATTAATAATATTATAAACTAATAATAGTAATATAATATTATGGACTACTATTAAATGGTCATAAGAATGACACGTGAGTTTATATTATGTTTTATCATATTATGAGTTTATCTCCCTTCATGCTAAATATAGCATGCCATCAATGCTTGCCAACAACTCATCAGGTATAACTCCAATTTGTTACATGTGACGTTGATTTTTTTATTAGTGAGAAGACCAAACTCATAAATGATAATTGTGAAATATTAGAGACCATATGCATTTTCAAATTAAATTTAACCCTAATTTTATTTTAGTATATTTTTTATATGATGTTTGATTTAAAATAAATAAATAAAACATGTTTATCCATACTCTTTGTATCTGCTATAAAATTTTAACATCTTTGTAGAAGATTTCAGTTTACCAATTAACCTTTCACATTACAAATATCTACGGGGTCAATCTCAGTAATGCTCACATTCCATTGAATACTTATTATGTTTGTTATGTATGATCATAGAAAATAATCTGTCTGTGTGATGAAGATGAACAAGATAAAAGAGGGTCTCTAACTTTTATTGATAGAAAAAAAAAATATATATATATATATATATATATTAATATTTTATTATTTAATTTTATAAGATATAATATATTTTTTTTCAATAAAATTTGTAAATATATATTTCACTGTTTTATTTATTTAAAATTTGTACAATTAGCATCTTGAATATATATAATATTAAACATGAAAATTATTATTTATAAGTGTTATATTATGGAAAATATTCATATATTTTATTAATTATATTTATATATATTATATTTATTATTATTATTATTATTATATATTTTATTATTATATTTATTATTCTATAATTATAAAATAATTTATTCTTGTACTACTCCCCCAAAATGTATTATAAACTTTATTGTATTAAGCCTATACCTCCCCCCAGACTGTATTTTTGGCTATATAGCCAAAACAAGATAGAGAGGATTTTATTTTATAAAATATTATACTATAACAAATCTTATATATAATAATAATTTGTTTTATTTAATTATCTTATATATAATAATTTGTTTTATTTATTTAATTAAATATATGAGGGATTTACTTATGTATTATTTATGCCAAGTCATTAAATAGGCTTGTAGAATAATAACCCTTCTTGCAAAGATATTATGCAAAATGTAACTACCTCCTTAGCTTCTGAATAAAATATCCCCTAGTCTTATTAATAATTCCTTTGAATGCCCTAGGGATGTTATTTTCTTGTTGTGCTTCTCTTAGTTTCATTAAGAAGTTCCATATGAGAGAAAAATAATGAATTTAAACCTGATATTAGTCATCAATATATATAAAATAGATCTTTATCAAAGGCTTGGATGATTTCAACATTTGTTTTGAACAGAAGAATAGGATAGTTGTTTTGATGTCATCTTTGATGGTCTTTCTTTCCTTTGGGAGTAGTTGTTGTTCTTATAGGGGTGCAAAGCTTTGGGGAATTGGATTCCCAACCACTCTATCAGAGTCCTGATGGGAATTGTAGCCCTATCCTTACTGCTTGTCCTTATAAGTAAATATTAAGGTTCTTGGAAATACAAACCACATTTTTGTAGGATGGGATGAACTATAGTACCTACATATGGAATAGAAAGTGGCTCATGACTTTTGCTTGCTTATGATATTCTAGAGTTGTTTCACAAAGACTCAAACATCCTAGTGACTTTAAATAAATTCATCTATTCATCCTACAAATATATATGATTCTAAGGTTGTCCTAGTGTTTTCAAGCCTCTCAAGGACCAACTGTGTGTACAATGAATGTCCATTTCTCATCATGAGTAAGGATTGAGTAAATCAATGGTCACCTATACCAACAAGTTAGCTTATCTATGAGCATCCATAGGTCTTGTCCAAACTTACCATTGCTGCATAAATATACCTTATTGCTAGGCGGGTTTTATTCAACCCATTGTTGTAATGAGAAACACCCCATGGTTTTTGAAATACTGAGAATTCTAGGGATTCAAGCTCTTCTCCATTTTTTTATTGATTTTTATTTCAGATACTTACTCATTTTGAAAGAGAGCAAGGGATTTTTATTGCTTTTTGGTATTCTTGCTCATTTTATTAGGGAGCAAGAAGATAATTTTTTTTTTGGATACTTGCTCTTTTAGAGAGAGAGCAAGGGATTTTGGGATGTTTGGTGTGTGTGTGCGTTGATCACTACTTGCACCACCATCCACACGTAACTCTATACATACGATGATCACTACTTGTGCCACCCTCCATGTATAGGCCTACACATGCATTTATCACTAATTACGCTATCCTCCACATGCAGGTAAGCTTCCTTTCTTACGTGGTCCAACAATCTTCAGATTAATACAATGACACTGTTATTACCAACAACGATGCCAAAAATGTCTAGCTTGAATAACTAATCATTTAATTTATCAATCTAGGTCTTATTCTATTTAAAGAATAGATATCGAGTATAGATATTCCATGACATTAACCAACTTACTTCAATTTCTTAAGATCAAGTTATAGAAAATAAAGGTTTGCAAGAAAATGAAATGAAATGAAATTGTGCTTAATGTAAAGAAATGCAATTTATGACTTAGTCTAATGTGGATCCACGTAATGATTTACTTAATGCATTATTTATCTAATATATTTTCTAATTATGTTTTTATGCAAATTAATCTATATTCTAATTCTATCTACCGTGTTAGTGGGGTGGGAGGGGAGATTTAGGGACTAACCTTTCAGAGTGGGCCCTGCCTCTAGAAGGTTAGTATTAACCCCTTCCCCTTTTTCTACTCTATTTTAACTTTAGTAATCTATTTTCATTTAATTAATCTAATGCTAATTATTTCATGGTTGCAAGAAAATAAAAGAAAGGGAAGTTACCAAAGCAAGCAAAGCATAAAGAAATTATGAGATACAGTTACCATATTCTGAAGAAAATATTGCTTCATAACTCTTACAATGTAAAATGGATGCATAATCATTTCTCCATTATTTCTTGTGTTCATCAACCCCTCGTAACATGGAGAGCTTTGTTTAATTTATAGTTTACATTATGCTCTCCCAATAGAAGTCTTCAACTTCTTTTTGGTTGCATATTGAATGGACTCAAACTAAATCCTAAAATTACATAACAATATAATCTAATATTAAGTAATCCTAAAACTACTTTTGGACTTCTAAAAGATACGTAGCAACATAACTACTAACTTAGACTTATTACAACAACTATATAACAACATAATCTTTAAACTAGCCTTAATACAATAAAACCACTCATTTAGACTTAGTACAACAACTTTATCCTTTTCTTTAGGAAATGATATATTTAAGCATACACGTAGCTTTATAAAAAATCTCATAACAAATTTATATGCCCAAATAAATAATGATGAGTCATCCCATGTTTGATTCTTCTAACTGTTTATGTGGCATTTGAAATTTTCCATGTTTGATTCTCCCACTGCCCATGTGGTATTTGACCAAGTTGTAGCATATGTGGCATGTTTATTATACAAAACATGTTTTTCATAGATTTTTCCACGTTTTCATAATGCCATTTCCATAGCACGCATCCACGCATCTCCTTAATATATTTGCACGAGACTGGTTCATCCTTCCTTCAATATCTAACCTGTATTTTGCTGCAATATTACCTGTGATCGTTCTACTACCAAAAATATACAAAACTTTGCACAATTTATGTAAAATATGAACATTTATTATTTTAACATCATAAATCAAATTTACTTATAAATCATGCAAATAAGATAAATCAACCATCAAAATACATTCATTTTCACACATTTACAGATGGAAGGCATATAAAATACTTCATAAAACATGCACATTTTACCACTCATCACACTTGCATCAGGGTTTAAAGAGATATGGGAGATGAACATTATTGTATTAGAGATGGTTAAATTTATACAATAAGAAAATATTATTGTGTTCGGTTTTTTTCCTGTAAGGGTTTCCCAGGTGAAAACAATGTTATATGTGTATATATTATCTTCTTTTTTTATTTTATTTTGTATTTACTATTTTTCTAGATTTAGTTTATCAGGACCTTTTGCTCTTCATTTGGTATCAAAGCTAGGTTTTTTTAGTTTTGTTCGAGGAGTAAGAGTTTAAATTCAAACTTGTGATAAATTAATTCTTGATTGGGATTCATACACATAAGAATATCGATGAAGTTAAAGCACATGGGTAGAGATTAAAAAATTTAATGGAACAAATTTTGAGTTATGGAAACTCAAGATGAAGGATCTATTGGTTGATAGAGATTAGTGTATTGTGATGTTGAGAATAAAACCAACATCAACGATAGATGAGAATTAGATGAATATCAATAGGAATACAAGTAGTTATATCATATTGTGCTTATCTAATTTAGTATTTTTGAATGTATCGACTACTACCATGACAAAGTCATTATGGGATAAGCTAGAAACTTTGTATCAAACAAAGTCATTGGTAAATAAAATCTTTCTTCAAAATAAGTTGTATTCACTTTGAATGAATGATGGTGACTTTGTGGTTGAATATATGAATGCTTTTAACACTATGGTAAGCCAATTAAACTCTTTTGAAGTAAAAATAGATGAAGAGGAAAAGTGTATTACTTTACTTTTTTCATTTCTAGGGTTAAATTTGTTGCTCCAAAAAAGAGGAAATAATAGAAGTGTGATAAAACAAGGCATTATATAAGAGACTGCAAATCTAAAAAGGTTGATAATAGCCTATCATTTTATTAAGGAACTTCTTTAGAAATGAAGATCATAAATGAAGATTCAAGGGCCTATTCTTAGCTATAGTGTGCTCAAGTGAATGCCATGACTCATGGTTGATTGACTCAAGTATTTCCTTTAATATGACTTCTCACAAGGAGGGGTTTTGTGAATATGAAAAGATAAATTGAAGTGAAGTCTTCTTGGGAGACAATTCGACATATAAAAAAATAGGTCGAAGACGAGTCAAGTTGAGGTTAAAAGATAGAAGAATTAAAACCCTTCCTAGTGCATTGCATATTTTGGATTTGGTAAAGAAAATGATATCTGTGAGTAAGATGAATGACATAGGTGTGACTATGGTATTCAATAAGGATAACTGCAATCTGGTTCATGGATTCTTGGTGTTGGCAAGGAGAGTTCATATGGGAATTATGTTCAGAATTGAGTCTAGTACTGTAATTATTGATTGAAATAACTCTTCAGTTGTAGAGGAGAATAATATGATAGAAGTGGCTCCAAGTATTCCAATAGTGAAGACCATGTTGGGGCAACAACACATGGGACATATTGATAAGAAAGGCCTTTGAACATTAAAAATGAAAGGTATGGCTGAAGGAATTTATGATTGCCCATTAAATTTTAATTTTTATAAGCACTATGTTTTTGGAAAGCAAACCCGAGTTAAGTTTACTAATAGTGCTACAAGATCTGAAGGAATTTTGTATCTAGTTCATAGTGATGTGTTTAGACCTACAAAAGTACCATCATTAGGTAAATCTATCTATTTTGTTACATTTATAGATGACTTTTCAAGAAATACCTAGGTATATTTTTTACAAAATAAATTTGATGTTTTCAATAAATTTAAAGAGTTTAAGGCTCTTGTAGAAAATCAAATAGAGAAAAATATAAATGTTTTGAGAAGTGATAATGGTGGTGAGTATTGATCTAATGAATTTGAGTAGTTTTGCAAGGACTGTGGAATAGAAAGGCAGAAAACAACTTCATATACTCCACAATAGAATGGAGTTGCAGAACGAATGAACATAACAATGATGGATAAGTCCAGAAGCATGCTAAGTGGTGCAGGATTAGAAAGGAAATTCTTAGTAGAAGCCATGTTAACTACTTGTTACCTCATCAATAGATCTCCTACCTTAGCTTTGGTGGATAAGACTTCACAAGAAGTGTGGACTAGTAAGAAACCCTCTCTCAATAATATAAGGGTTTTTTGTTGCGATGCTTATATGTATGTCCCAAAAGAGAAAATGACTAAGCTAGACTATAAATTTTAAAAATGCATATTTATGGGTTATAGTATTGGTGTTAAAGGATATAAGTTGTGGAATCTAGAAACACAAAATATTATTTATAGTTGTAATGTGATCTTTAGAGAAACAAAAGGGGTTTCAAAATAGGAAATGCAACCAAGCAAAGAACTTGAAATAGTTCAAGTAAAATTAGAATAGGAGGAAGAACCTATGGTAGAACCTGGTGCTACAAAAGAAGAACTACAGAGAGAGTCTAAAGAGAAAAATTTAGAGGAAGAAGGTGAGGAGGAAGCTAAAGATGTAGAACCTAGAACTCCAAGTTTGAGGATATACGATCAAGTGAGAAGACTCCTAGAAATTTATAGCCCTTAAAATATTTATTCTGCATTTAATATATCATTTTTTGATGAATAACCTAAGACTGTAAAGGAGGCACTTCAATTAAGTGAGAATAAGTCTTGGAAAATGGCTATGGAGGAAGAAATGAAATCCCTGGATAAAAATAAGATGTGGGACTTGGTGAAATTACCCCTTGAAAAAAAACCAGTTGTTTGTAAGTGGGTATTCAAGAAGAAGTACAATGTAGAAGGAAAGAGAAGTACAAGGCTCACCTATTAGAAAAAGGATTTTCTCAAGTTGAGGGAATTGACAATGGTGAGATTTTTTCTCCTATGGCTAAACTAACTTCAATCATATTTCTATTGGATCTTTCTCCTACTTTTGATCTTGAAATAGAACATATGGATGTAAAGACAACATTTCTACATGGTGAACTTGATGAAGAAATATATATATCACAACTAGAAAGCTTTAGGGTAAAAGATAAGGAAGACTTGGTATGCAAGTTGAAAATGTTTTTTATTGGCTTGAAGCAGTCTCCAAGAATGTGGAACCAAAAAATTTATAGATTTGTTTTAACACTCAGGATTGAAAAAACAAAGTGGATTCGTGTGTGTTTTGAACTAGAAGGTGAAAATTTTGTTATCATTATTTTTTATGTGGATGACATGTTGTTAATTGGTAACAATAAGGAGATGATAAAGTTACTAAAATCTCAATTATATTTTGAATTTGACATGAAGGATTTGGGTGCTGCAAAATTTATTTTAGGTATGGAAATAATAAGGGATCATGCAAATAGAAATTTATAGTTAAATCAAAGGAAATATGTTGATTTGATACTACATAGGTTTATTATGCATGACTGTAAACCAAATGCACTCCATATCCTATTGGTCAAAATTTATCTATTGAATAGTGTCCTAAAATAGATGATGAAATTAAATGAATACATCATGTTCCTTATGCTAGCATTTTTGGTAGTTTGATGTATGCAATGGTTTGTACTAGACTTAATCTTGCACATGAAGTGGGAGTAGTTAACAGATATATGTCCAATCCAGGAAAGGAACATTGGACTACTATGAAGAGGATTTTTAGATACTTGTGTGGAACTTCAGACTATGCTATCTGTTACCAAGGAAATTTCAGAGATAGTAATTTTGTAAATCTACAATATTTTATGAAATGTTGATTGGGCTAGAGATTTGGAAAAGAGAAGATCCACAAGAGCTTATGTGTTCAGACTATTTAGAGGGGTAGTAAGCTAGATGAGTAAAAAATAATCAATGGTTGCTTTATCCACAATAGAGGTTGAGTACATTGCGGTAAATCATGCCTGTAAAGAAGTAGTGTGGCTACAAATTTTGTGTTCAACATTTGGTCTTAAGATAAAATGCTTTGAGAATTGACAGTGATAGTCAGAGTGCAATATTATTGGCCAACAATCTTGGTTTTTATGATCAATCAAAACATATTGATATCAAGTACCATTTTATGAGAGAGATGGTTGAAGGGAATTAGGTGATGCTGGAGAAAGTTGATATAGATAATAATGCTACTAATTCATTAACAAAGGATATACCTACTAAAAAATTTCTTGGTGTAGAATATCTATGGGTATGGTTGTCCTTGATAGTTGACAATGACAGTTTTCGACCCCTATGGAAAGAATTCAACAAGTGGGAGAATGTTGGAAATATGTTGAATATTTTCCATGTTATTCTAATGGGGTTAACTCTATAAGGTACTAGATACTCTCCATGTATCATTTTCAAGGTTTGAAAGTTTTAAGGTTTCTTAAGCTATTTTTAGACCCATATGGGATGTTTAGGGTTAAATATTTGAACCCATGGTTTTTTTTTCTAATGTATTGTAAAATTCGTTCTTTTTTTGTTGTTATTTAATTGCACTTGCATTAGGGTTTGAAGAGAGATGAGAGATAAACATTCTTGTATTGGAAACAATTACGTTTATACAATAAGGAGATATTACTATGTTGGGTTTTTTTATCGTAAGGGTTTCCCAAGTGAAACACTATGTTATGTGTGTATTTATTATCTTCTTCTTTTTCCTTTGATTATGTATTTACTATTTTTATATATTTATTTTATCGAGGCCTTTTGCTCTTCAACCTTTACTTGAAATCCATCAAATTCACCTTCTTGATCGATTTTCCTTCTAAATATTTTGTTGAATAAATTCATACCTTTCTTGTGCCCATATCTAAATTTTGAGAAATATTTTTGAGGAAATATATCAAGAGCTTTTCTTGTCATTGTCTATATCCATTCAAAAATATGATTCTTTTTATACCAACAATGTTTTTGAGAATGATTGGTACCTCCAAAATTTTTGCAACAATAAAGATCCCAACATCTTTCCATCTTGTGTCCATGCCTATCACAATGTTCACATTTGTTTTCTGAATGTTTAAAGTTCGCATTACAATGTTATTTGTTATCTTCACAATCTTTGTCTTCATGAATTATG
Organism: Wollemia nobilis; assembly: GCA_028583015.1. Taxonomy (NCBI): domain Eukaryota; kingdom Viridiplantae; phylum Streptophyta; class Pinopsida; order Araucariales; family Araucariaceae; genus Wollemia; species Wollemia nobilis. The sequence goes on along the minus strand of JAQPPZ010003047.1, from coordinate 2,008,258 downwards.
TTTGAATCACATGTAGCATCTATTATTGGATCAAGTTCTTTTGTATTCGTTTATGAACTCCAAGTTAGAAGTATCATAGGTTGCATCACAATTTTGTTGAAGATCACTAGTATCGCAACATGCATTTGTTGTCATATGTTTTAATTAATTATATCACAACAAGCATATTTCATCATGGGTTTTAATATATTTGTTGTCATAATTTTTAAATTATTTGCTTCATTGGTAATATCACTAAGCTTGTTTTCCAAATCTTTGATCATTTTCTCTTGTCTTCTATTCTTATCTTTGATAACTTCATTACAGAGTAATGCCATATACATTATCTTACCTATATCATTAGGTAATGTAAAAACACCTTTAGAGTCTTCAACTGCTTCATCAAGTTTTGAACTTAGATAATTGCTAAGTGTTGATTTTTTTTTGGCTTATCTTATAACTAATTGGAGCACTCTCTTTGTCTTTACTAAAGTATCTTTTTGATATTCAATTTTATCTATCATATAACGAGTACAAGATTTTAAATCTTGTAATATTTGTTTAATTTCTTCTAATGGAATATTCTGACTATATATGTGTTTTGAAAACACAAGTTTTCTTCTTCATTTATTTTTAACAATTCATTTTTTTTCCGATTTTTGACTATTTAATTTTATTTTTGCTTGCTTTTTCTTTGTCGTGAACTTTTTGAAGTAGACAACCTTATAACTCCTAATTTTTTTTTATAAACTAAGAGAATGAATTTTGCAAATTTTGTTTTCCTAAGTTTGATGTAGAAATCCTTTTGTCTCCCAAATAACTAAATTTACAAATCTTTTATTTTTCAAAAAACTATTAAATTAAATAAATTTCAATTTTAGAAATTTATCTAACAAATAAAAAACTATTGAAAAAATATTATAACTCCAACTTTATAAAAATAAATCAAACTCCAAAAATAACTTTTATCAAAAAACTAAATTACTCTAAACAAACCTTATCACTCCAAATAAACTTTAATTCAATAATATTTATTAACTCTACTTATCACTCCATAAATTAACTTCAATAAAAATTAAAATTTATAAAACCCAAAATTATATTCCTCACCAACCTTTGCATTCGAAAGTCTTCACAAAGTACAAATTCTATAGTGACTATGTTCGCTTCTTCCAAGGAGCTCTATGTATGCTTTAAAGATTGCATTCAACTATCACAAATGATACTTGTGACCATGCATTCACTCTGTTTCTTGTTGATGTTGCCTTCGCAGTAGACGTTATGCACTCCCTCTACTGTTACGTTTGTTGGCATGCTTACCTATTTATTACTCTTTGACTTAGAAACTACCAACAACTTGAACACTTCTCACCTTTGGTAATCGCACTTTGCAATTGGCTGCTTGCTTGATAACGAATCAACTTTTACTATATCTCCTACTTGACACTTGGTTGCTTACTTAGTAACCGTTCGACACTTACTCTATCTTCCACTTGATACTTGACTGCTTGCTTAGTAACCACTCAAGACTCACTCTATCTCTCGCTCAAAATGTTTAGCGTTTGAATGCCTTCGTTGAACAACAATGCATGAAGTTCTTATCTCTTGGTATTCCAATGAAGCTCTTGATTTCACACTATCAAAATTGGTACCCAATGTTCCAACAAAGTTCTCGATTGTTGATTGCTATCCTTGACGTTCAATGTTATCTTTTCTGACGATACACATTGCACTGATGTGAATAATCCAACATTGGACTAGATTTTATCATGGATTTCCCATATTTTTGTATTATAATCCATATTAGTGCTTGATGTAAGACTCTAGAAATCTTTCCTAATGTTTCTTTGCTTTCTCTAACTTACTAGTAGCTCTTCTATACAAGTTAGATGATGCTTATCTATGTTTAAAATGTGGCTCCTTATTTGGTAAGTACATCTATGTTCTCTGATATGAGCTACAACCTCTTCCTTATGCTTTGGCTTGAGTTGAAAGCTTGTAACTTCTTTCTACTCTAGTTTGAGAATGAACAACACACCCTTGTAAACCAAATTACTCTGCTTTGGTTGAGCCAAATAACTTCACCCTACAATGTTGATGTCATAGATCTTGATGTTCTTCTACATCTTGAATCTTGGGCATCTTCTAAGAGCTTTCTTCTTTTTTTGCTATAAGATCTTTCTTTACTTAGAACCAAATATCTTCTACTATATCTTGCTACCTTTCTATCTGAAAATTTCTTGCTACTCTTTTATCTTTGTCTTCTTGTTGCTAATGTCAAGTTTGAGTGACCTGCAATCTTTAATATCAAGGTTTCTCTTCAAAACCTAAAATAATCCCTTTATGTCAAGGTTTGTCTTCAAGACCTGAATCCTTTATGTCAAGGTCTATCTTTAAGACCTAAATCCTTTATGTCAAGGTCAATTTATTTATGACCTGAAACTTCAATATTTTGCAACTTTAATTAATCTTTGCTTAATGAAAACTTACATTAAGATATATATCTCAGTCTTTGATATATGCTTCTCTTTTTTGCTTTCTCTCACACATAGAATATGAAATTCTTCTCCATTTTTTGTAGGAATCTTCTCACACTTTTGATGATATATCTTTGCTGCAAATGTCTTAGGTCGCACCTAAGAGATCAAACCTTTAATGCTAAGGTGATGTCGAATTTCCCTGATGCCCCAATCAAAATCAAGATGACTTGATTATTTTGAATTCTTCAACTTCTTTCTGAGTTGATAGAAATTACTGTCCAGGAATATTTATGTCCCTAGAATATTTCTGATGTCAAGGGTTTTCTATGTCCTTGAAATGATCAACTTATCTCAAAATTTGACATGCCTTCCAATATAGATGAGTCTTTGTCTTCACTGGTTATAACCGTGAAAAGACTCTATAGATGAGTATTGGTATTCACTAGTTATTCTTCAATTATGGAAAGATCCTATAACTGAATCCTGGTCTTCACTAGTTGCTCCTCCAACCATGGAAATACTAGCCTCTCTACTTACTATGAAATTACTATAGAGTCCAAATCTAAATCCCTTTAAAGTAGATAGACTCTAAATAAATTTTATCAAAATGGAAAAAATCAATTTTTGTATGTAGCTAAATAAATTCAACCTATGCAAGAAACTACTTGCAATAGCTCTAATACCATTGATGGTTTTTTAAGCCTTAATACTAACATAAAACTCATAAGATCAAATATAATATAGCCACAATATAGTAAGATCAAGATAATGATGTAAGTAGAATAATATGAACAAATTAATATGTAAATAAAGTATTATAATATATCAAATAACATTAAGTAATAAACAACAATATGAATGTAATAGTTTGAATCATACATGTACAAAACATGTAGCACAACTTACAATATTAATTGCTCAAAATGTATGCAATCTTTATTAATCCTCTTTCAACACTTGATACTTGGATATTACACTTGATACAATACTTAATGTGATACTAAATATGATACTTGATACAACTCTTGATGTGATCCTTGATGTGACACATGATGCTTCTCTATGGAGTACTATATAGCCATAGTAGAATGAATCTTTGGATACTTGACTATTCCTTTCCATATGCCAAGTCTCATGACTCTTGGCTTCTCTACTTGACACTTGCATACACATGACTTTATCTTGTATGCACACCTAGACATGACTCTTCACTTTGCACACTCTAATCTAAAGACACTTGTGCACACTTACATATAAGACACTTGTGCACAGAGACTCAAATTACATTTGCACACTCACTCACATGACACTTGTGCATTTTCTCCACACACACTTACATAACACGTGCATTTCCTACACATTACAATATTACATAAAATATTACTCACACTCTAAAACTAAGACTTAATCCTAATCTAATATATACAAGATGTACCATGAAGATACCATGGAAATACATTTGTATGTACCAAATAATATAATATACTCCAACCTTTTTTCTACTCACTGACTCACTCTCCCTAGTTCCCTTCAACAAAAGTGATCTAAGGTCCAAAGAAGAAAACATTTAACCCTTTTAAAAAATAGAATATTATACATATTATTTTATTAACCTTATTTAATTAAAAAGAAAAACTTATTTTATAAAAGATAAAATCCTATGCAAGACAACCATTCTCATTTTTATGTCAATAAGAAAATCAGTTATTAAATGTAAATGTAATTCACTCATGACCTTATATGCCTATCATACACATATATTTTATCAGTGCTGTGTGCCTAAGTTTTGTTTATCCATGTTATTGGTTAACATCTGATGAGCTCTTCCAGATGATATTCTCATCTTATTCTTGGCTACGGGTTACCTTGTCAAACACTCCAAATAAAAAATTATTTAAACATATTTCAACGAAATAAATTACCTATATATCAAGTATAATTGTGAACTCAATACTAATATTAGATGTAAAGTCCGCATCGGCATATGTGTGGTCTACTAGCAAATACACTAGCATTATCGGTTGTGCACATCATCCACAAGTCCACTTAATTTTTATGCATTATAAACAAATATAAATTTTAAATTATTATTTTTATTTTATTAAAGATTTGGGCCAGTGTACACATTATTAGAGCAAATGTTTTTATGTTTTTTAATTGTTTCATTTTTTTTCTTTGGACTTCACCATTTTTTTAGATTATTTTTCAATAAATATATTGTTTTAGATTTGGTTGGACTGATTTTTAGGGTTGGGCATCCCTATTTTATTATGACCTCTCATAAAAAAGAGTTGAACTTATTAATAAGGACCAAACACACATCCATACACATACCCCTCACACACCCCTCACACACTTGCTCACATCATAGACGCTAAAGTTTGAATCTTAAACCTCCTTAAAAAACAAAACCCAAAATCATTACCCTGTCCCACTAAAATTGCTTTAAAATATTATTAATTGACTACCTCTTCCAATTAACTCCTATTAGCAGTCATATTATTACTATCTATAGTTGACTACCTCTTCTCACATTGGTAATTAACTCATATTAATCATATGAATTTGTTTAACGGGAACAAAATCATATATAAAAAAATAAGAAACTCATATTAATCATATGAATTTGTTTAGTTGTCGAATTTTATATAAGAAAATTTGAGTGGCAAGTAAAACAAATATTCTTACATAAGAGTAAATCTTTGTTAAATTTATTTAAACCTAAGATTTCATGTTCCTAAAATGACATATTAGCTAAAAAAATTCTATATTTAGAAAGAACATGATTTATAAATCCTATCACCTACCATCTATTTTATAGATTAGATATAACATTTGTTTTTTGTTACATAAGAAAGTTGGTTATAGTAGTAACTGGAAAGCGTATGGTTCGCTTTCAACAAACTTAATCAGTTCGTTGTCTCGTTGTTGTTGTTGACCTTACGTGAGATGGAGACCATCATAAGTTCAAGGTTCACACCATCGTCGTTAGTTTGGCGTGTACTTAAAGGATTCATAATATACTATTACTTTTGCTAAATGGCACCTTCAAAGTTTGAACCTAAGTCTTTTTTTGATAAATGTCCAACCACATTAACGCTTACCAATCCACTAACCTTTAAAAATTTATAAATATAATCGGTTAATTGTGTCATAATATTATCATTATGAAGAGGTTTATAAGTAATGGCTAAGAAATTTAAATCCGCCTTAGTAATCCTTCATGCTTTTTGGTTTATTTTGCATAATGTAAGTTGTTAGTGCTATGGTTCTACATGTGATATAAGTCATTAGTGCAAGTCATAAAATGTATATTAAAAAAAAACTAGGTTAAAATTTTGGAGGTAAGTTTATTTGGGATAAAGGTAGTAGTTTGACTTAATTTCATTGAGTGCGGGTTAGCTTGATAATAACAGTACCAATCTCAAGTCACCAGTGGTCTCTCATGTTGGGTTGTAATAATGAGGTGAGGCAGAGAGGTTATAGTAGCAGTTCCCAGATCCCAGATTTGAACCAAAAAAAAATTTGGTAATAAAAAATGATAAATAATTACCAATTCTTTACCCAGTGTTGTAGGTGAGTTGGAGAGGAGAGGGCAATCCTCCAAGGGATGTCCTAGGTTCGAATCTCCACCTTACCAAAAAGCTGAATTAAGTACCCAAAATCCAATTGATAATGTTGGTACGAGCAGGGCTGAGTGCGACCTCGGGTGACTTTGACGGTGTAGAACCCCCTGTTCGTGGTCTCTTCAACCAAGGCGGCCCCGCAAGGGGTTTTTCGCTTAAAAAAAAATTACCAATTATTTTATATAACAAAACAATTTAGCTCACCTGGGTTACTAATAACGAGGTGAGGCAGAGAGGTTATAGTAGCAGCTCCCAGATCTTAGATTTGAACAAAAAAAAAAAAATGGTAATAAATATGAAAAAAAAAAATGGTAATAAAAAATGATAAATAATTACCGATTCTTTTATGTAACAAAAAAATTTAGTTCACCTGGGTTGCTGATAACGAGGTGAGGCAAGGAGGTTATAGTAGCAGCTTCCATATCTTAGATTTGAAAAATCTGGAAATAAAAAATGATAAATAATTGCCAAATCTTCTATGTAACAAAACAATTTAGTTCTGAATGTTATAGTTTAATAGGTACTAATTTAGCTTTCAAATAATTCCTGGACATATTTTGCTCAAGAATTTTGATCCACGTTTAAATTTTTTTAAATTATTTTTAGTTCTTAAAACCCATGACATATTTTGCTCAAAAATTTTGATCCACTTTTTAATTCTTTTAACTTATTTTTTAGTTCTTAGAACCCATGGCATTTCTCAATGGAGGCTATCAATATCATAATTAAATATAATGAATACAATATCCTCCTAAAGTGAGGATCAATAGTCACCCTTGCAACACAACCTAAAAAAATATCGAAGGTTAGATGAGATCTCAACATTTATCATTGTAACGAGTGGTTCTTGTTAAAAACGGGCAAAACGCTTTTGGGGGTGAACGGCATCCTCGACTGCCACATTTTCACTTGGTCCGTTAAAACGACGTCACTTGTTTAGGAACCACCCGTGCATTTGTATACAGATAGTTTAAGGATTATTAAATTAAAGTTTTATAAGGAAGTGGAAATGGCGAGCCAGAGCCAAATGTTCATGCTCAGAGGCCCTCGCCATCTCACTGATATCGACTGGTAAGAAGCAGCAAACCACTCTTCCTGCCTCTCTTTTTCTCTTTTCCATTTCTCTATTGCAGTGCACTATTTTGTATCCAATCTTCCGACTGTATTTCATTTTCCAGGTCGGATGCGGACCACAAACGATGCATAGCCGCCAGTCTGGTCAAGGGCGTATCTTTGCAGGAACGAGACCGCCAACGGAGCAGGCTCGGCCCCCATGCCCATGCTCCCCTCTGGTGGAACTTCTTCAAATTCAACCTCCTCCATCCTCTCATCGACGGAGTCGACGGCCCCATCTTCGGCGCCGTCTACAAATCGACCAACAAAGCGGCCGGCGTCCGGTCCCTGCCGCCGGGCGCGCCCAAGATCGTGGTCGCCTTCAGAGGAACGATTGCCAGAGGGGACTCCTTCTGCCCAGATTTGCAATTCAATCACAACATCGTTACCCACGGAGTCCACACCACCTCCCGCTTCCACACCGCCTTAGACGCGGTGAAAAGCAACGTTCACCGCCACGGAGCGGACAACGTGTGGATAGCGGGACATTCCCAGGGAGCCGCGTTGGCCATGTTGGTCGGAAGGGAAATGGTGGAGGAAGAGGGGCGTTTTATCGAAGCTCATCTCTTCAATCCGCCCTTCGTTTTGCCGCCCGTGGAGGGATTTCACTTTGCCCGTAGTCTCGTCACGGCGGGATTGGCGATGAGCTTTCAGTGTGAACATGAGCGGATCGAATCTCACAGGGCTTTCTCCGCTCTTGGATCGTGGGTCCCCTGTCTCTATGTGAATCCAATAGATTATTTGTGTTGTGGGTATCTTGGGTATTTTGAGATCCAAGAGGCCATGCGGAGGATGGGGGCAGGGGGAATTGCGAGTCTGGCGGCACAGCATTCTATGGGCGACTCCAAGGCAGGGCATTTGATTCCGTCTGCAAGGCTTACGGTGAATCGGAGCCCGGCTCCGGATTTCAAAAGGGAGCACGGCATCCGTGAGTGGTGGCCGGATTTCAACTGGGCGCACGGCATGTATCAGTGGTGGGCTCCGGATATTAGAATTCAGTGCACTGAATACAGAATTCTTCCAGATGAGGCATCCGCAGCCAATATTATTAAGTTGTTATGAAATTTCGATTTGTATCTAAGGTAATGCGTTGGTCTGGTTCGAATCTAATCTCTGGGGTTATTTCCTCGTAGAATTTACCCTGAGTTGGACGGTTGGAGTCTGAACTAGAGAACAATACGGCCTCTGCAGAGCAAAAGAACGAGATTTTGGGCGATGGAAAATCAAAGAAGCAGTTGGTGGTTCCCACAGTTGTGAGTGGATGCTTAAACTATGAGTACGCTTGAAAGTAGTCCAACTTCTTTTATGGTCCTGAAACCATGAAAATTTGTAGAGATAAGATGAAATTTTATGGATTGTTTTGATTGGTTTGTTAACTTCACCTTAAGGTTTATAAAATTTTAAAATAAAAAAAAATTAATATATTTATTTTTATTAAATGAAAATAATATATTTTTTGTTGTATCATTTGATCAGAAGCCAATTTGCCTTCAAAGTCTTTTGTAAATGGTTTTGGATACCTCCATGTGTTTTGCGCAGAAAGACAATAGACGATGACAGTCATAAAAAAAAATAAACGAATAGGTGTAATTTGCGTCACTAATTACTCATTAGTTGGAAAACTGGTTTTGTTTTAAAAAACTTTGTTTAAAACGTTTATAATTTTTTAATAGAATTAAAATTTGAAAACATGGAAACAGTGTAACATTTGAGGCCTTGGTTTTTTTTTGGAAGTTTGAGGCCTTGGTTTTTTTTGGAAGTTTAAGGTTCAAACCGTACTTGGTATTGTGTGTTAATCTCTTATTCATAAGTTTAGTTCTCTTATGAGGTGTAGTGTGGTGTTGTTTGTTAATTTCTTATTGATAAGATTAGCTCTCTTAAGATGGTTTATGGGTAGGATGAAAATGTTCATCCCTAAACATCGGTCATAGAATAAAATGTTGTCAAGAAAATTTTGAAATTTCACCGACCAAACATTAATATATATTTATTATTATTGTACCAGTGGGGATAGAAAAATGGTTCGAACTTTGGCTCTTCTTTGGAAGGTCTAAGGTTCAAACCACAGGGTGGTGGAGTGTGTGAGGGGGTGAGGTGAGGGTGGTGGAGTGTGTGAGGTTCAAACCACAGGGTGGGTGAGTGTGTGATTGTACATTAAAAAAATAGGTTATATGTGACTTCTATTAGGGCCACTCTCATCAAAATACTAAAATATTACATTTGTAGTAGAATACACTTTTATCACGGTTTTTTAATTTATTTTTTCTTTTAAATATATTCTTCAACTTCTTAGAAGTGCTATGTTTCCACAATCAATTCTTTTGACATCATTTTGATTAAGACATAAAATCTCATTTGGCCAATTGTCTTCTAAAATTTGAATTTCACCGAGATGAAAATCAATACTATAATTTGTTAATTTTTTTGAAATCATAATTCGCTAATTTATTTTCTACTTGATTCCCATATTTATAAATATGCTTACACTATTTGGAAATTGCCTCTAGTAATAGATGATGAACATCAACAATAATATTATTTTTTATCCAGTCTCCGCATCCATTTTTGTTAATAGCATTGATGATAATTTGTGAGTCCCCCTCAATTGAAATATATTTCCATCCTTTTTCTGCTACAATGTTAATCCATGTAAGAAGTGCCCTAGCCTCTCCATAGTTGTTAGTTGAAGTTCCATATGATTCTGAATAATTGAGGAGACGTTTGCATTCACTATTTCTAAAAACACCACATCCTCTAGATTTTCGTGGATTTCCTTTAGAAGCACCATCAAAATTAATTTTGATAAACCCAATTGTTGGAAATTTTCATTTTATCATAGATCAAAGTAGATCATTTGTTTTAATTTCGTTGTCGCAGATGACTCTTCCATGTATTTTCAAATCTTGTAGCCAAATTATTAGAAAATAGCACATCTTTTTTTGTAATTGACACTTCTTATGATGAGCACCATATTTGTAGATATTCTGCAATAGAAGCACTAATACGGTTCCAAACTTGGGCATGATTTTGATATTTATTCTTAAAAATTCTATTATTCCTTTCAAACCATAAATTCCAACAAATAATGGTAGGGTCAATCCTCCAAAGGATACACAATGTTTTAGCTTTGAAATAATGTATCCAAAATTTTATCAACTCTTTCAATGTTGATGGAGCTACCCAATATAATTTCATATTTTTTTAAAAATAAACTAAAATGGTGTGAGCAAATGAACAACAAAGAAGTAAATGGTCTAATGTTTCTAAATCCTTCTCACACAAGGCACGTCTAAAGGGTTCATAATATCCTCTTCTTTGTAGATTATTCCCCTATAAGAATCTTACTTTGAACTACTAACCAAAGAAATGTTGAGGCCTTAGAGAGAGCCTCTAATGACCAAACATTCTTCCAAGGAAAATCTTTGGGAGAAGAAAATTTTGATTGTTCTAAATCCTCATATCCCAAATTTACCGAGTATCCACCATCCTTTGATAAATTCCAAATCAACTTATCCTTTCGTGTAAAATTGGCAAATAAAACTCTCAAAGCAACTTTTGAAGTTCATATGCAATTTGTTTGAGTTCCTCTCCTTCAACAAGATTATTAAAAAAAATCCACGATCTGGAGTTTTGGATCATAATAATATAATCTTTGACCTTTAGACCTTTACATGCTTGGTACGCTTAAGCCAATGGTTTCCATTTTGAGTAAGATATAAGAGGGTAAGGCTTCAACCAAGCATCAAACCAAAAATTTACATAACTCCCCTCATTGATTGACCATCTAATATGTTTCTTTATTAATTGTAAACTCTTTGATATGAAGTTCCATGTTGATGATCCTTTGGATAGAGTTATTTTCCTAAACAATTTCATTGCATCAAGAGAACCTATATATTTTTTAAGTAATATTTTTACCCAATTCTTTTCTTGATCTTTGAATAATCTCCACCCAAGCTTTGCTCCTAATACCAAATTCATAAGTCTGCAATTTCGCAAGCCACTACTCCAATATTCTTTCCTATGCAAACCTCCCACTTACAAAGAGGAAACCTAAATTTTTCCTCACAATATTTCCATAGAAAGTCTCTTTGAATTTTATCAATTTCTGATGCAATACCGATTCGTAGTCTTGAAAGTAACATCATATAAATAAGAATGTATTGCAAAGTAGTTGTATGAGTTGTAGCCTTCCTTCCATGGTTAAGAACTTACCTTTCCAACCTACCAAACAAGCTTTCATTCTATCCAAAAAAGAGATCCAAAGGTCCTTTTTATTTCCTTTATCAGAAAAAGGAATACCAAAGTAGGTTGATGGAAAATTTTCAATTTTAAACCCTAAAATATTCAGAGTAATTTGTTGTAAATCGAGGGTAGTATTAATAAAAATAATCCTAGATTTTGAAGTATTTACCAACTGTCCAGTAGAGCCTTCTCATAACATGATAGAATTGATTTAAACTCGATGAATTCACTGACCAAGGAAAGACCCGAAAGAAAAGCATCATCAACAAATTGGAGATGAGATTCAAAGGGATCATTTTTTGCAACTTGAATACCCTTGATTTTTCCTTCTATTTTTACCTTTGAAAAGGTTTTCCCTAATGCTTCCGCTAGAATAATGAATAGATAAGGAGAAAGAGGATCACCTTGATGAAGTCCACAAGATGACTTGAAGTACCCAACAGGAGAACCATTGATCAAAATAGAAAATTTTGTAGTGCTATAACAACATCTAATCCACTCACACCAACTATAATCAAAGCCAAACTTTTTTAGAATAGCATGTAGAAAATTCCAACAAACCCTATTTCATATCTAATTTCAAAAGCATACCTAGTTTTATCATGGAATGAAGAGAATGTATGGCCTCTTGTGCAATAAATATACCATCAAGAATTTGTTTACCCGGAACAAAGCCACTTTTTTCCTCAGAGATAAGACCCCCTAGAATGCCCTTCAACCTGTTTGCCATAATTTTTTAAATGATCTTATAAATCATATTACAAAGGCTTATTGGACAAAATTATCAAAATATTTTATTTCACCTTTCTTGGGAACCAAGGTAATACAAGTAGTATTGATCTCACTTATTATAGCGTTCCTTTTTTGAGCCTCTTCAACCGCATCTAACATATCACTTTTAAATAAATCCCAATTTTTTTGAAAGAAAATTGCAAGAAATCCGTTGGGGCTAGGTGCCTTGTTAGGATGGAAAGAGAAAATTGCTTCATGGAGCTCCTCCATAGATATCTTCTTCATCAAGCTTTCATTTTGTCCCTGAGTGATAATTGATGAAATATTTTGTAAAAAAATTTCTTGTGCCTCCTTATCTTGTCTAGAATCTGACAAAATATTTTTGAAGTAATTTATTGCTTCCTTCTTTATATCTTCTTCATCCTTAATATGTCTTCTATTTGGAGTTATAATATTTTTCATATGATGAACAAAAAAATTTGTTTTTGCTATAACATGAAAAAATGCATTTCTATCTCCTTCCTTGAGCCATTTCTCTCTAGATTTTTGGAACCAATGACCTTTTTCAATGCATTATGATAATAAAAAAATGTTTTTCTTTTACATAAGAATCTTGGTCCATTCCATTAATTTCTACTCTCTTGTAAATTTTTGAGCTTGGATTCAATTTCTTTTTTTTTCTTTACAAATATTACCAAAATATTTGTTATTTCATATCTTCATTTGCTCCTTTAAATATTTCAACTTTTGAACAAACTTGCACATACATGATCCTTCAAATTTTGATTCATCCCACCATAATATAACCATCTAGAAAAAATCAGGGTTTTGGAGCCACATAGACTGGAAGCGAAATGGCTTTGGATGACCATTGTTAGATGACTCACAAGTCAAAAGAATGGATTTGTGATATGATCTTGATCGCATTTAAAAATTATGAAGAGATTGTATACTTTATTTGCAACCATTTATTGGAAAATAAGAATATATCTAGTATTTTTGCTATATGATTTTTTCCAATGTGTCTATTATCCCATGTGTATTGAAATCTTGAGGGAATAACATCCCAAAGGTCATTTGAATTGACAAATGAAGCAAAATATTACATTGATTTAGACCATCCTAGAATACCACCCTTTTACCAAAGGAGATATAACAATTTTAAAATCACCCCTAAGAATCCATAGATCACAATGAATCATCATTGTATTTGACAAAAATATACTAAGGTCCTTCCAACATATTTCACGAGGAGTAACTATAGTTGGAGCATATACATATATAACCCCAAATTTGATGTTTTCCTCTTTCTTGCAAAATAATCCAACAACCCAATTACTTTTTGCTTTTAATAGTTGTCCATCCCATTTGCATTTGTCCCATATTATTACAATACCACCTAAAGCTCCTATAGAAGAAACTTCTAAACAATCACTTGTCTTTCAAATATTCTTAAAACCATCATGACATTCTTTATTGCTTAATCTTATTTCTTGTATTAAAATAAACTCAAGGCTATAACAACATATTAATTCCCTAATAACTCTCTTTTTGGGGTTTATTCATACCCCTAATATTCCATGATCTCATTTTAATAAACACTTTTTATTTTTATTAGTAGGCTTAGCCCCACTTCTTGTTAACACCTGTGATATTTGTATTTGGCTTCCCATATCAATATCTTTTTGAGTTTCTTTTTCTCTTAGTTCCTTCTTTGATGGCCTTCCTCTCCTTCTTCCATTCCTGCCAACACTCTCATCTTCATCAATCTCTTCCATTTTTTCATATTGTTCAAAATGAGATTTATCTTCTAAATATTTATGTTGTCATAAAGAGCCAAAAGTGCAATGAATAGCCTCATTAGCATTTTCTTCTTTATGTTGCACTAATAAATCTATACTGCATAGATGATCGTCCATTGTCATCACTTTCTTATGTTGGCATGCCTGAAAACCCTAAATTTCCTTGGATATCCTCCATAAGATTTTCTTTACTATACTGCTCTTCAAAACCTAAAGTGCAAGGAATACACTCTATACTAATATTTTATTGTAATGAGAAGCTTTTAAGATTTTAAGCTACTTGAGGATAATAAAGGTGATTTACCTGGATTAAACTTGACCTCCTTCACCTCATTTGCTTTAAAATTTATCTTCCCATCTTCCTTTGTATTAAAATTTGTCTTCCCCTCTTCCTTTGCACCTTTAGCTCCTTCTATATTTGAACTTGCACATTGTACTTCCTCATCCCCCATATAATTGTTTTTTTTCTAATGGATGATTCGAGTGAACTGTAATGACCTTTGCCATATGATGATGTAGAGGGATTGTTCTATCCACTTTATTAGGAGTGGAAAGTTCTTTATTTGACCTATCTTATCCTATGATAAAGTCTCATTTCAAATTGAAGCTATCCTCATGCCCAAAAAAATTCCAACTCTTCCTCTATTTTCACCTTGCAGTCTCTTGCCATGTACCTAGTTTCATGATATTTGAAACATGGAAATGCAATATTTTTATAATCCATTTTTTGATCCCATTCTCTTGATTCAGATTTAATCCTAATCAACTATGAAAAAGGTTTAGAAATATCCATGGCAATGCATATTAGAGTGTATATAGCATGCCTTCTCTCCTTAGTAGTTGGTCCCTCTTGGATGAATTCATCTAGAGTATTACCAATATTCTTCAAAACCTCCTTATTGATGAGTTGATAAGGAACTCCAAAAATCCTAATCTATACCAGAAGTCTTTTAATAGTTTCTGTGTCCACAAAAAAATTCTCACTCCAAAGTCTTAAATATAATACATTTTTCCCCCTAAACCATGGGCTTCAATCCATTATTTTATCCTTTATTTCTGAACTGGAGAAAATAATGAAGAAAAATCCTTTCAAAAGAAAAGTCATGGAGTAATTTGAATTCAATTTTCACTTCCACTTATCGAATTTTGAATCTTAGAAAAACTTGGCCAATATCCATGAAATTTATAAATTAACCCTCTGGTTTTAAGAATCATAATATTATGCTCAATCATCTCATCATTGATAATCACTTTTGATGTAAAATCTACTACCTCGAATGGGTTTGCCATGGATTCTCTCTTCCTCTCATTGCTAGCTAAGGCATCCAAACTTCCAACTTAGTCGTTCATACTTTCAGTAAGGAATTTCACAAATGACTTTCTTTCCATGTTACCTAGATTTTTTTAAAACAAATCCTTTAAATTCTCCTAAGATCTAGAACAAGAAGTGGCACTTGTTACTTGATCACACTTTGCTTTCTACTTTTTGCTTTCTTGCTCACACTTCCTCCTCACTTCTAGCTTGTGCTTGTACTCACTTTTGGTTGCACTCACTCTTGGTTTGCGTTTGCACTCATTTTTTCTTGCACTTACTCTAGGCTTGCGCTTGCACTCACTATCAACTGCAATCACTCTCGGCTTGCACTTGCACTCTCTTTCAAAAACGCTCACACTCACTCCTGACTACACTCACTCTTGCTTTGGGCTGCACTCACTCCCGATAGCACTCGATCCTCGCTCAATATATATATATATCTATTGGTTACATAGAAGAGTTGGTCACAACCACACTATTTTTAGTAGTTGACAAGTGTAGGGTTCATACCACAAGGACTGGTACCACCAAATCTATTAATCTAGTTATTGTTGATCCGATGTGAAGGGGGCCATTGGTCACTTGAGATTTGTACTATCATCGTTGGTCTAGCATGCACTCAGAGGATTCAGATCAAACTACTACCTTTTCAAACCAGTTGTCCCCGAGGTTTGAACTTGGGTGTAAAAACTTTTTAGGTTAGAAAGAAACCTCGAGAGCCGCTCTTAGGTGGCCAACAATTCCATTCCATATGGTATACCACTATCTAGAGGGAAGCCACAAGATATTTTTTTGTGTTCCACTTCACACCATAGATGTTCGAATCGTGGACCTCCCGTTCAGTAGGGTCAAGCTCACCTTCTTGACTTGTGCTACAAAGGCGGATAAAATTTTTAGGTTAGAAAGAAACTTCGAGAGCCGCTCTTATGTGGTCGACAATGTCATCCTATCGGAGTATACCACTATCTAGAGGGAAACCACAAGAGATATTTTTGTGTTCCTCGCTCAATATTATTAATATAGATTAAAAAGAATAAAAAATTAAAAATTAAAAAAATAATAAATCTATGCAAATTTTTAAGTTTTATAAATTTAAATGTGAAAATTTTAACGGTTCAAGGTTTAATAGAGAAAAAAACATACAAATAAGCCAATTAAGATCCGAGCAACCATGCTTCAAGCTCCCTAGGGGTTGGTGATCTACCTCACGCCCACCTTCTTTTCCCTTGGTTTGAGTAAGAATATTTTTATTCTTTTTTTTTTTGGAAAACATCCTATAAGGGATGCCACTTTTGGATAAGACTCAAGGAGGCAGGGGTATCTCTTCCATCAAAATCACCCAAGGCTTGAACCTGGCCTACCACCTTTGACATACCCAAGGAGTAAACCTAAAACAACAAAAAACAAGAACACACAAATACACAAAAAGATTATAAAAAATAAAAAATAAAATAACATGTTCCTTGAGTGTGTCAAAAAAATTAAGCACAACCAAACACAAAAAAAAACACAACACAAACCACACAGACTTATATGACTTATAAGACTTATATGTTTGAAATTTTGTTATACAATTTATAGTATATTGTGTAAATAAATAATGCGGCATTGATTCAAGGATTCTATCTAGGTAGGATTTGCATGAGGAATAGTGGATATTTTATTTTACACAATTAAATTTAATTTTAGTGTATTGGGTTCAGGTAAATGTTCATACATTAGAGGATTCTAATATTTGGAATTCTTTAATATACTTAAACTTAGTTTATAGTGTAGTATGCATAAGTAAATTATTTTATGTTGATTCAATTATAAAGGTTAAATGGTTTATGGAGTCTAATTAGTTGTTTTTTTTTTGTTTTTTAAGAGGTTGAAAAGCGAGGTATATAATGGATCACCTTTCTTATGAATTGAATTTGGGTCTCTGTTAAGAGGGTCTAATAACTTTTGTCATTATGGCGTTCTACTGGAACAAGTCTAATCATTTGTTAAACTCTTTTTCAATGAGATAATAAATTTTTTGATTCAATTATAAAAATTTAGTTATGAGTCTAATCACTTGTTAAAATATTTTCAATAAGATATCAACTAGTAACATCAAGTTATGGTATGTGTCTACTAGGAATATCAGATATTTTTCTTTATACACTTAAACCTAATTTTTAGTCTATTATGTGTAAGTAAATAATAATACATTGTTTAATTTATAAGGGTTAAGTGGTTTTTAAGACTAACCACTTGCTAAACTCTTTTCAATGGAATAGTAACATTGAGGTGTAAGCTAATAATTTTACTTAGATGGGATTTCTTAGTCCTAGTAAAATAAAGTTGTGCCATGTGCATGAGTAGTGGATCTTTTTTTATATATAATGAGACCTATGTGATTATTCTTACAAGCCAACACACATATAAGGGGGTGGATATGTTGATTTTTAATTGGATACTCATTTTGTTCTATAAGTCATTTTTTAAGAAACTTAATATTGATGTTTTATTCTAGTCAAAAACAATATAAATCTAATATATATTAACAATAAAATAAATAATAATGTAATGAATAAATTATATATATATATATATATATATATATATATATATAAGAGAGAGAGAGAGAGAGAGAGAGAGAGATGGAGCTGGAAATTTTTTCATAATAAAGTTGTCCTAATAAGACTATTATTATGTTATTTTGTGTGGAATTTGAAGAGCTTTGAAATGAGTGCTCATATAAGCAGTAGTAAGGGAGATATGCCCATGTGAAGATAACCTTTTCAAACAAGGGCAACATCAGGGCAAATTTTTCTAAAAATATATCTTTCAGGAGCCATATCTTTGCAAAGGGTTATCTAATTCAAATGATTATTGGACCAATTTGTGTGAAATTTGAAGTTAAAATAAGTGATAATATGAAGGAATCCAACTAATATTGAGAGATATACAACCATGTGAAGTCAACCATCAAGGCCAGTGACAATTTTTCAATTCATGGGAAAATGGAGTTGCATATATTTGTCAACTAGGATTTGGACAATGGGAGGAGCAATGAAGGGCTAGGGCATCAATGAGACAAGACATTCCATCTAGGCATAGAATATTTTAAGCGGAGTTTCATTTATCCCTTCATTTTCTTCGAAGTTTTGAATGCAAATCATTGTAGGTTTATTTTCAAATGATATAATTGTTATAGGATATATTGATAAATTTTAGTACATATTGAGTTATAGTATCATTTTCATGGATTGATTTACAACTAAATCCTTAGAATCAACTCTTGTAGGAGAGGTTAGGGAAGACCTCACAAAGCAACAATTATCATTGATCAAAGATAAAACAATCAGTAGTAAATTTGATGGGTCTTGGCCAATGGCTTTAGCTCTAAGAAAATGGATTGATAGAAGGTTGAAGTCTCCAAAAGTGAGTATATCCTTTATTCCTATCCATTTTCTATTCTAGGGAGGAAAGAGATAGAATCCTAAAAGGGGTTCCTTGGTTTATGGGAAGAGTGGGACTTTTTCTTACTTGTTGATTTAAAGGCTTTGCACCTAAAATATTAAATCTATCCCTAGCACCAATATAGGTTAGGATGTAAGGGTTACCCATTGAATTTTAGGAAAAGGATACATTCAAGGTAATAAACAACATTCTAGTAGAATTCCTTGAGATTTTAGAAACTATAAAAGATAGGGACTTGGCTATTTATGCCTGGATATTGGTGAAACGATCAAAAGAGGACCTTTGATCTAATAACACATTAAAGACACATGCTATTCAAAAAAATGTATTTTATTCATGATAAGATTTGCATAGGTTACAAATAGGGATAATTCTCTTTTTTTCTTTCTTTTCACAAATGTTATAATAGGCCTGATACCTTCTCTTTGTGTTCCTCAGTGTAGATGGGCTTGTGTACCACCGCGGGGTTGTAATTATTTGTTGTTTCCCTCCTTGGTTCTAGGATAAACCTACAAAAAGGGGTTAGTGGGTTGGGGGCTTGCCTCAGTCAGGCCCCATAGTAAGAAAGACAAATCAAATCATAAAACATAATAAAAACTAAAATAAATGATGTAGAACATCATAAAAACACAAAATGAAGCTTACCTCCAAGATTTGGATTGATTTGGTATCTGTAGATCCAATTTGCCACCCGAGGGGTGAACTGGTGCCAGATTTATGAGGTGGGAGGTGAATTCGAATGTAACTGTTCTTCAAAAATCCTTCGATGGAGAGGTTCCTTTCTTGTCGTACTTTTGATGTGCAGGTTCAGATTGTTGTTTCTATGCTTTTATACGTATTTTGGCAGAGTTTCTGTGCTTTAGACCTAAGTGGAGAGAGATATAAATGAAGGTTTTGGGCCCACTATTTATAAGAAAACCCAAGGTATAGGGGGGGTAAGTAGGAGAACTAAGCCCTAGGGTGATATCCCATGAAGGTTAAGTTAGGGTTTGTGAAGTGGCATCCTCACATTCCTTTGATAAAATATCTCATCCTCACACATGTGTGAGGAGAGATTAGGGTTAACTAGGATTAGTCAACTCTAGGTTAGGTCTGGGGTTAGGTCAGGGTTTCCTAAGAAATATCCTAACTAACCTAGTGCACACACATGTGGGAGGGAGCAATTAGGGATAATTAGGGATTAAGGACCTAATTAACCTTTTTAGCCCTAAAAGTGAACTTAAGTGAAGTCACTTTAAAATTAGATTTAAAAATTGACTCAATTAATACTTTTGCCAATTAATAGCCCCGTGGGGGCCTCAATTAAGTATAAAGGAGTCTTGTATTGCCTTAGGAGGCCGGTGGATAGTTTTTTGATGCATGGAAGGTGCTCATGGTGTAATTTGGATAGTTTATTAGGGTTTTGGACCTAAAACTAGTGAAGTGGTGTGTGGAAGTCTACGCAATGCTACGATGATCTATGGTGATCTACGCTAGTCTATGCATGTCTATGATAGTCTATGCATGTCTGCACATATCTAAAATAGTCTCTGCATATCTAAGAGGACCTACAATAGCCTATGTTGATCTACAATAGCCTAGGGATATCTAGGATTGCCTATGTAAACCTACAAGTGTCTAGAAGGATCTACAAATACGTAAGTATAGCAATATGTGACTTTTAGGTGTCTACATTTTACCCCTTTTTGTACTATACTGTGTGGAAAATAGTTTAATACAAAAATGTGAAGGATTTATGTAGATAAAAAGGGATAACAGGAGAATGGAATCCAACCAAAGGTATGTAGTCGATTGAAGCGTGAACATACAATATTGACTGGGAATCTAGGGAAGAGAGGGAAAAGAATGGGATCTAATCAAATGTATGTAGCCACTCAAAGCGTGACCGTACAAAATTGATTGATAGCCAAGAAGGAGAGGGTAAAAGAATGGGATCTAATCAAAGGTATGTAGCCACTCGAAGCGTGACCATACAACATTGATCGATAACCAAGGAGAGGGAAAAATAATGGGATCTAATAAACGGTATGTAGCCGCTCGAAGCGTGATCATACAATATTGATCGATAGCCAAGAAGGAGAGGGAGAAAGAATGGGATCCAATCAAAGGTATGTAGTTGCTCGAAGCGTGACCATACAACATTGATCGATAGCCAAGAATGAGAGGGGAAAGATGAGAAGGAGAAAGAAATAACATGAAATGAAAACAATGCCAGTAAATGGAAATGGATGATTGTGGATGCAACGCGGTGGTTTTGTTGAGTCCATATGACATTTTCAATGTCATAATAGTTTCTTGGGGGAGGCAAATTTTGACTTCTTTGCTTTTACGACCAGTTCAACATGGTCCAAAAGTACGAATAGAACAAATGCCTATTCAAATATTTACTGTCGATTGATTGATGAGCACATGGCAATAAGTGTCAAACCATTTGAGCTAAAGGGACATTTGGATTATTCAAATGTGTCATTCATTATGCATCATGAATGCCAGAAATAATTTTCCAAATGTTGCGCTAGAATTACATCAAACGTATCATTCATTCTGTATTCGACATACATGAATGCTAGATTGACTTCTCTATCGAAACACATAGCTCTCGTGATATAACATATATGGTTGGGAATGAGATTATTTCATAAGATAATCTTCAGCAAAAAATTTCATAGACAGATGCGATATCCGCACTTTTGGATGTTCGGTTGGTTGGTTGCATGCAAAGTTGACTTTGGATATGAATACCCCCTCAAATGAGGAATCAACAATGAGGTGAATGGAATGTGGTGATTTTATGATGCAGTGATTGATAGAATACCAATGCATGATGAAAATGATAATAAAGACAAATAAGAGGACAAATTGGGAGGTTTCCTAGGGTTTTGGATAAAAGTTGCATGATTTCCTAGGATTTTGGAAGCAATTTGATTGATTTTGGGGGTCATAAGCTCAATTCATGGGGCGAGGGGTGAATTGAATCCTGATTCACAAGGCGGGGGGCGAATTGGACCTAAATCACGGGGTGAGGGATGAATTCGAGTTTTAGGTATATTTAAGCCAATTTTTGAGGTGGGAGGGGTCATTTTGATGGCGACGAACTGTGGAGAGCATGTGGAAGGAGCAATCGACGATGCAAAGATATTACGGTTGGTGATTTCGAGCAAGAATATGATGAGAGGATAATGTGGAGCCGATAGTAGGTGTGGGGATCCATCGGTAAGTGCCTTTACTTATCTCATTTTGGATTTTTTATTTTCCAAGGAAACGTGAATCGGGGGGGAGGTTTTCATCTCATTTTAATTGAAATTGGAACACATAGTGTAAAACTAGCCAAATGGGTACCAAAAAATGTAATTTGTTTTTAGGTTTGACTTGTTTTCACATCAATTTGATCGGGTGACGGGTAGAGTAGGCTTACAGTTTGACCGTCTATTTTTGGAGCGATGGTGCACTATTTTTGCAATGTGGTTGAATTTTATTCGTAAAAGTAGGAAATGGGTATCCATTTGTGCGATTGTTATTTTTTTCTGCCTTCATTTGGTATGTTTTCTAAATGTGTGGTTTTAAGGTGTAAATTAGAAAACTTTGACTGTTAAGTTTTCCATCGTAGATACATTATTTTTGGAAACCAATGATACTTTCATTGTAAAAGGGCAAAATGGGTATCCAAAAATATTACTTGTTTTTGTAGATGATTGCATTTGGCATGTTTTTGATTTACGTGCCAAGATGTAGATAGTGTTAAGTTTAAAATTGACTGTGGGGAGCTCAGTTTGCACTGTTTTC
Source organism: Wollemia nobilis (assembly GCA_028583015.1). Lineage (NCBI taxonomy): Eukaryota > Viridiplantae > Streptophyta > Pinopsida > Araucariales > Araucariaceae > Wollemia > Wollemia nobilis. The sequence continues at coordinate 1,985,733 of JAQPPZ010003047.1, read as the reverse complement.
AAAATCTATTTGAACTTTGACCGCGAAGTGGGCAAATGGGTGTTCAAAAATGCGACTGTGTTTTTGATATTGTGTGTTTTGTTGTATGTACCATTTGGATGTATTTGTGGTAAGATTGACGTTGAACTTCATGTTGGTTTGGATACTGTTTTTGAATTTTCTCTACATTTTCACCATGAAATGGGCAAACGGGTATTCAAAAATGTATTTTGTTTTTGTATGTCTTATGGAATGACATAGTTTTGAATTTTGTGCCACAATGGGTATGTGGGTAATCTTATATTTGACTGTTGGGAGCCAAATATGTACTGTTTTTCACATATTTTCAAACTCTTACCATGAAATAGCAAAATGGATATCCAAATATGCGATTGTTTTATTGATATGTTTTGATATGTGAATTATGCACTATTTTATGTCTCGAAGTGCGTGTCAAATTAAATAGTTTAATTTGTATATTGTGATGATTGAGTTTTATTGGATTGCATCATTGTGTTTATGGCTAATGTATATTTTATTGTGCTTGTTTGTGGATGAACAGGTGACGATGCTCGAGCCTCGTCATCGTGTACATAAGATGAAGAGTGATTTTGTCGAGCTGATGAATAATGCTGATGATCTAGGGTGGTTGGATGCCATATGGTTCAGAGGCGTGTGGGAGTGTAAGAGTATACATACCAACAGGGCATATGTATCTACCTTGTGTGAGCGATGAGATGTAAATTGGAATACTTCATTTTTCTATAGGGGAAATGATGATTTAATTGGAGGACGTGTATCGAATTTATAAGCTACCTATTGAGGGTGTTCCTGTTAGAGCAGCATCGGATGATTCTAAGGAGGCTATATTGGAGCACTTATTTCGTGATGGAGTGATATAGACATTGAGAAGATGGATTATGAGTGGTTATGGCTTAATAATAAGATATCTAATCACCAGTGTGCAACGATGATGATGATATCTACTTATGCGTTACTTGACACTTTCGAGGTGTTATTTACTTGGAACATGTTGGATGTGGTGAGTAATATGATAGAGTGGAAGATTGTATTTACATGGGCACCTACACTATTAGCCTAGGTATACAGAGAGTTGCATGATGTTGTTCATGTTGGACGAAAGAGTCTGAGCTAGACTCCCCTACTATAGGTATGAGCATGGGAGCACATATCTATTGAGAGACCATCGATATTGCCTCATCCTTCCCATGTTGAGGGCAAGGAGTATTTACCCTATGCTTTGATATGGAGGATAGATGCAAATAAAGGCATTAAGAGGCCACATGAGGGTGATCCTTTGGTGTGGAGGGTCAATTTCAGAGAGATGACACCCAATGATATTAAGTGGAGGCCTTGGTTTGGTGGGGTGGCCTGGGAGGAGGACGGTGAGAAGCTACAGACCATTCATCAAGGGAGGTGGCTAGTGGGGCGATATACTCGATAGGCTAAGTATTTTTAGTTTTATTGAGTGAGATGGCAGTTCGAATTACAATAGGATATTCCAGACGCTCCTATTGTGTATTACAGATGACGGGGTGATAGAGGAGAGCATCTCATGGTTCTGCCCTTGGTTGGTGAGAGTGACCCACCTATGCTTATCTCAAATATGGATAATGTAGGTACACCACTAGCATTTAAGGCCTGGTGGACAATGCAGAATTGTGAGCCTGGTAGGGGTGTGATTTATTGATGGATACCACCTAGTGATGAGGTGCCTTCATCAGTGAGGAGAACAGGTGGAGGGACGTGAGCTAGGCCAGAGGAAGGAGTTGGTAGCGAGAGGTAGGTTCCTTTATGATGGTATTGATGATGATTAGATGGTGCTTTGAGTTCATAGAGATCAAGAGTAGGAGAGGTTCCCGTGATCATTGAGACAAATCCTATGGAGGGGGAATGGCCATGGGATAGGTAGTTGGGGCGTCAGAGGAGTTAAGCGGGTCTGCTGTGAGGGATGGTGTGGATGACACCATTGATATTGGTTTATTTATGAATATGGGGGATATTTCATTTGAGGTTCAAGAGAGGCAGGATGCAGATGAGGAGGTTCAAATACTGTGTGATAGGGTTCGTTAGTTAGAGGTTGAGCTTCACGAGAAGGAGGAGAGTCACAAGAAAGAGGTGACCAATCTTGAGGAGCGATTGATATCCATGGAGAGTGTGGGTGAGGCCACCAAGGCTAGATATGCCAAGGTGGTAATCAATATGGAGTATATGAGGGCAAAGATGGATGAGATGAGGGTAGATATGGCTAGCCAGTAGCAGGCATGAGAGGAGACTTCATAGGCCATTGAGAGGGTGACTAGGCTACTGGTTATAGAGTCTACAAATAAGTCATTGTGTGAGGCTGCTCTAATGGTATGTGGGATCGCACTCCCTGATTATGGACAAGTGGTATTCCAATCTAGATCATGATCATGAGTACGGATACCTTTACAACATAGCCAATGTAGTACTTCTTCGATAGAGTAGATGGGTGCCATGACTGAGGTACGAGGTCCATCTATCGAGGTTTAGGCTTCAGGGACCAGGGCGGAGTCTAGTAGTGTTGCAAAAGTTCGAGTGAGCCATGAGGGGAGTGGGGAGACTCTGAGTGGTAGTTAGAGTTGCTCATAATTGTATCTTGTAGGTATTTTGGATGATAGATTATGGGCGTGATCCCTATTTGTAGCCTATGAGCATTTTTTGATAGATGACATATTTATACCTTTTGGTTTTGGCTATTATATATATATATATATATATATATATATATATATATATATATATATATATATTGTTATTATGGTTTTGAATGTGTTATATTTATGTTTGCGTAGATAGCATAGCATAATTTGTAGGTATGTATAATGAATTGATATACATGTGTGATATGGTGTAGCTCTATGATCGTACTGTAGTATGAATATACTATAGAATAGTGTGCATGATTGTATTTCGAATGCGATGTGATGTGATGTAATGTAATGTAATTTGTAGTGAATGCATGTAATAGAAATACGATGATGCAATGTGAGAGAGTGTATGTAGGATAAATGCATTGATGTAATGTTTGATGACTCTAGGTAACATAGATGCGTAGATGCATGTATGAGGGGACTGAAATGTGCCAAGGAAGCACTTGTATTGTTGCATGTACCTATGTGGATGTGATCCATTCTATGATCTCAGAGATGTAGGATGGTATAAGGCATATGTAATGGCTTTGACCAATGTAGTTTTGTCAATCAAATCTCAGACCCAAAATTGTGCAAGTTTATGTGGCAACTCATAACTAATCAGAATGGTTCAAATATGTCATGGATCGATGTGTATAAATGAGTGAGGTTCATTTATCCATTTTGATGGATGTAGGATTAACCCGTTGTAGACATGGCCGAACTAGTTAGCTTGCCCATAAGTGAACATTGATCTATACAAAAGCGGGTAGCTAATGTAGTGGATATATCACCACTTGGAAGACTATTCCACTCATAGGAAGGCTCCTGGAGCATATTGCTAGTGATGGAAATCATCCCATGGTGTTATGTTAAACCTAGGGACCAAAGGCGATGAAGCATAAAATTGGTGATATCTGGAGGATTTTCCTTTTGTTTTCTGCCCCTCGTCTATTTTTTACCTATTTATTGTGGTGCTCTTTTTCTTGTCTCTTTTCTTTTCTCTTTTTGTTTTGTTTTTTTTTTTTTTTTTGTGTGGGCATTGGTTTTTGTTTTTTGCCCTGTTGTTTTACTTTTACTGTTGGACATTTCTAGTCTGTAAGCTAAAATGTTGTCATTGATGTCAAAAGAGCATTTAAATGTCAAAAGGATCTATGAAGGGTTTTTGTGAAAACCAAGGCAAGAAAAATAAAAGGTTTTATTTAAAACCATGGACAACATATTTGATCTGGGTTTTTCTTTAAACCCAAGTTGGGCTTTCGTTTCATCAAAAAAAGTGCCCCGGTGATGGAGTTATTTGAGTTTTAATATTTGGTTTAAATTTTAATTATTTAAATTTAAATTCAAATTTAAATTTAAATGTAAAGTTTCCTATCGACGTCATCAAGTAAACATAAATTCATATTTCCGTCGATGTCTTCGAAGTGTTTTAAACACTATATAAAGGGGTGGTAAATAAATCAAAGTTTTATCCTTGCTCTTGTGATAAATGTTTGGAATTTAATTAAGTCTATGAGCTCATGCGGATTTTGAGAAGAGAAGCAGGAAAGAAAATGACAGCGCTTGGAAATTCAAATCATGGTGGGAAGCGTGGCGCATTGGCAAATCATTTTGGTTTAAGGCACAAGGCAGCACAAACACCATGGATCGAATCCCTTGGATGGTGTTTCGAAAGGTGTGTGGAAAGTGCTTTGCTGCTTTGTCTTTTGCCGAAGGTGGAGGAAGGTTTAAGGCACTTTGGACCGTTGCATTTTCAACGAGCACCTAGCTCGTGTGGAATCTTAGTTGTGGCTAAGACGCTCATGGTGTGGCAAGTCGGGGGTTCGAATCCCCTTGAGGAGGTAATTACGTTTTGCATTTAAATAATTTTTATTAGCCCTAAAGTTTGGAGTTATAAGGTAGTTAATGGAAATTAAAGTTTGTTATTAGGGTTGTGATTATTATTGCAAAGCATAATTGGTTTATGATTTATTTGATGGTTATGGAGAATTAATTTTAGGAGAAATAAGGAGTTGTTTTTTAAAAAAGCAAATTTGAGAGGTTTATTATTTTTTATAAGGGTTTTAATAAAGGGGACTTTGGTGGATGTGTTTATTAACATGGAGTAAAAAGGGTGTAATTTGAGTAATGCTTTATTTTATGATTATTTTAAGTCCATTAAACCTTGTTTAGATTGGAAAGGAAAGTTGTGTTTAAGTGTGGCATATTTTATGGACAACTTATTGGCATCAAAAAGGTATGGGCACATTATCCTATTGATTGTTTATGGTGGTTGATTTCTGAAATATCATTGGAGAGAAAAGGATTGATTGTGGTTTCCTTTGAGAAAATGATTTGTTGAATGCTTCAAGGTTTTTTGGTTTGTGAGTTGTATTTAAACCTTGTTTTATTAGCATTGTTGTTGAAGCCCATTGATGATGAAATGAACTTGAAATTGAGTTAGAAAAGAACATGAGTATCATTGCTATGTGAGACTTGTGCTTGAGCATTGTTGGAAACATTTTGAGTTGGTTAATACATGCTTGGACTAGGGTTGGAAGTATTGAGACAAAGCTTTGGAGGTGACAGAGTATAGAGGATATAGTCTCAATGGATAGAGATCCAATATCCAGGACAATTGAAGACAGATCTGAGTGAGGAGTCTTCAAGTGGAGAGAGATCCACAAGTTAGTGTAGCAGAGAGACAAAGTCTTCTAGAATATCACTAGCTAGAGCAGAAGGAGAAAGAGTTATCCTATGGAAGAGATCCATAAAATTGATATTTAGGGGATCATCATCTCCTTTGCACTGAGGTCCATAAACATTGTAATTTGGGAAATATTCCCAAGATATTATTTGAGAAATATTTAGAAGAAATATTTTCTCTATGGAGGTAGCCCACATTGGGTGAACCATGTTAAATCTATGTCTCTATTGTGTGTGGATTTTTATGCATTGCTTTGATTACTGCTATTGATACTGCTATCTATACACTGCATAATATTGATTTGAGAAGAAAAGTAAAAAGTGGTCTTATATTGTTCACCCCCCCTCTCAGTATAAGCTTGTGTTCTTCAATTGGTATCAGATTTGGTTCCTTTAGAAGAGTTTGATAGGTTGAAGTAAAAGCGGTCTAAGAACACAATGGATCACAAAGATCAAAAGGATGGGTCCTTCAATAATGCAATACCAGTATTTGATGGAAGTTACTTCTTCTATTGGTGTATGCTGATGAGATTTTACCTGATGGCACTTGGAAATGAAGTTTGTGATGCAGTGGAACTTGGATATGATTCTACAATCAATCCTCGGATAGATAAGGAAGGTAATCTTCTAATACATGCAAATTCAAGAGCTATGAATGCAATTATAAAATTATTGGGTAGATCAGAATCTATGAAGGTTATGGATTGTAAAATAACAAAAGATATGTGGGATCTACTACATGATATATATGAGGGTGATAAAGGTGTCAGGAAAGCTAAGATCAGAAATATCAAAGGATAATTTGAGAACTTAAGAATGAGAGATGATGAAAATATTCATGATTATCTTAGTAAGATTGATGAACTTGTACATGAGATGAGAGGCCTTGGAATGAATGTTGATGAATCAGATGCTTGTGATAAGATCTTGACAGCTCTTCCAAAAAGGTATAGTGAAAAGGTTTTTTCTATAGAAATATCAATTGATAGTGATTCTTTGAAAAGGAATTATTTGCTTGGTATGCTTTCTACTTTTGAGATAAGAATAAAATATCCCATTCCTTCGAAATAAGTTGCTTTCAAAGTGGACAAAAATAAAAAGGGAAAGAAAATAGAATCAAGTAGTGAGTCATCTAGTGATGAAGAAGCTAACTATGGTAGAATAGATAAAGGATTAAAAATACCAATAGATATGAGATCAGTTAAGTGCTTTAGTTGTGGCATGTTTGGAAATTTTGCAACAAAGTGCAAAGAGCCAAAGTACAATAGTGATGAAGAAAAATAGGATCACAAGTATAGGGAATCAAAAAGACACAAGTACCAGAAGAAAGGCAAGGATGGACAGAACAAACAAGGAAAGAAGTTTTTCCAAAGGCAAAAGAAAAGCTACTATGCGGATAATGCAAGTAAGTACTCATTTTATAGTGATGCTAGTTTTTCAGACAATGATAGAGATAAATTATTGTTCATGATTGAAGAAAAGTATCAAACTAAGAAAAAGACTCCAGTTATTCTTAAGTTTTTTAGATGTTGGAAATTTGGACATCTTGAAGATGATTGCACAAGAGATGGTTTTAGTTTTAGTGATGATGATTTTGAAGATGCACTTGATAGATCAAATGAGAATCTTCTAATGACTTTAGAAGATGAAGAATTGAGTGATCCTATAGAAAGCAATTCAAAAGAAAGAAATGATATGGACAAAGGCAAAAAAATAGAGGACTACTCAATAGATACTGATTATGATCTCAAGGGAGAACTTATCCATGTCCTTGACACAATAAATAAGGTAAGAAAGCAAAAATCTAAGCTTAAAAGTTAGTTTCAATAATATGATGAAGAAATATTATTGCTCATAGAGGACTTAGAAAAGTCAAATGCTAAGGCAAGTAAGTTCAAGGATAAGTTAGAAGCAAAGATTTTGGAATATGATAAGTTAGCACAAGAAGTGGCTATTCTAAAGAAATATTTATAGGACTCTGAGATCAAGATAAAGAGTTTCACAAATAGCTCTAAGAACTTGGATAAGTTCATTTATGGACAATAGAGAACATCATGTTCAACAGGTCTTGGGTTGCCATCAATGACAAAGGGGGAGATTGTTGGACATTTTGAGTCCCTAAGCTAAAATGTTGTCATTGATGTCAAAAGAGCATTTAAATGTCAAAAGGATCTATGAAGGGTTTTTGTGAAAAACAAGGAAGGAAAAATAAAATGTTTTAGTTAAAACCACAAACAACAGATTTGATTTAGGTTTTTCTTAAAACCCAAGTTGGGCTTTCGTTTCATCAAAAAAGGTGCCCCGATGATGGAGTTATTTGAGTTTTAATATTTGTTTTACATTTTAATTATTTAAAATTTAAATTTAAATGTAAATTTTCCCACCGACGTCATCAAGAAAACATAAATTTATATTTTCGCCAACGTCTTCGAAGTGTTTTAAACACTATATAAAGGGGTGGTAAATAAATCAAAGTTTTATCCTTGCTCTTGTGATAAATGTTTGGCATTCGAATAAGTCTATGAGCTCGTGTGAATTTTGAGAAGAGAAGCAGGAAAGAAAATGACAACACTTGGAAAGTCAAATCATGGTGGGAAGCGTGGCGCATTGGCAAATCATTTTGGTTTAAGGCACAAGGCAACCCAAACACCAGGGATCGAATCCCTTGGATGTAATTTTGGAAGGCTTGTGGAAAGTGCTTTAGCGCTTTTTCTTTTACAGAAGGTGGAGGAAGGTTTAAGGCACTTTGGGTATTTGCATTTCCAACGAGCGCCTAGCTCATAGATGCTCATGGTGTGGCAAGTTGAGGGTTCGAATCCCCTTGAGGAGGTAATTATGTTTTACATTTAAATAATTTTTATTAGCCCTAAAGTTTGGAGTTATAAGGTAGTTAATGGAAATTAAAGTTTGTTATTAGGGCTGTGATTATTATTGCAAAGCATAATTGGTTTATGATTTATTTGATGGTTATGGAGAATTAATTTTAGAAGAAATAAGTAGTTGTTTTTTAAAAAGCAATTTTGAGAGGTTTATTATTTTTGATAAGGGTTTTAATAAAAGGGACTTTGGTGGATGTGTTTATTAACATGGAGTAAAAAGGGTGTAATTTGAGTAATGCTTTATTTTGTGATTATTTGAAGTCCATTAACCCTTGTTTAGATTGGAAAGGAAAGTTGTGTTTAAGTGTGGTAGATTTTGTGGACAACTTATTGGCATAAAAAAGGTATGGGCACATTCTCCTATTGATTGTTTATGGTGGTTGATTTCTGAAATATCATTGGAGAGAAAAGGATTGATTGTGGTTTCCTTTGATAAAATGATTGGTTGAATGCTTCAAGGTTTTCTTGTTTATGAGTTGTATTTAAACCTTGTTTTATTAGCATTGTTGTTGAAGCCCATTGATGATGAAATGAACTTGAACTTGAGTTTGAAAAGAACATGAGTATCATTGCTATGTGAGACTTGTGCTTGAGCATTGTTGGAAACATTTTGAGTTGGTTAATACATGCTTGGACTAGGGTTTGTGAAAAAGGATTGTTCCTTGAGGTGATTGGTTGAGTTGAGTTGGTTAATACATGATTGGACTAGGGTTTGTGAGAAAGGATTGTTCCTTGAGGTGATTGATTGAGTTGAGTTGATTAAGCCTAGTCAAGTGGATGCATGTGGTTGTTCAAGTTCCTAGAAATAAACTATTCAATATTCTGATTTGAGTTGAGATTGAGGTTGATTTGAGTTGAGATTGGGATTTGAGTATAGAACATATAGAGTCTCTAACAATTATCTTTATGCTTCTATGAGATTGATTTGAGATATTGATTGTACATTGAGCTTAGAACATATTGAGCCTCTAATAATTCTCTTTATGATTCTATGTGATCGAGACAAGTATTTGAGAAGACTTGTGGACTATTTTGAGTTAAGCTTTTGTGAAAGCTTACTATGCAGATTTGAGCAAGTCTTATAGAGGACTTATTGAGCAGATTTGAGCAAGTCCTATAGAGGACTTATTGAGCAAGTCCTAGAGAGGATTTGTTAAGCAGATTTGGACAAGTTCTCTGTGAACTTGTTGAGAAGATTTGGACAAGTTTTGTGTGAACTTGTTGAGTAGATTTAGACAGGTTTTGTGTGAACCTGTTGAGAATATTTGGATAGGTTTTGTGTGAACCTGTTGAGCATATTTGGAAAATTTTTGTGTGAACTTGTTGAGCATATTTAGACAAGTTCTGTTTGAACTTGTGAGCATATTTGGACAGGTTTTGTGTGAACATGTTGAACATATTTGGATAGGTTTTGTGTGAATCTATTGAGCGGATTTGGATAAGTTTTGTGTGAACCTGTTGAGCATATTTGGATAGGTTTTGTGTGAATCTATTGAGCGGATTTGGACAAGTTTTGTGTGAACCTTTTGAGTAGATTTGAGCAGGTTCTAAGTGAACCTATTAAGCAGAATTATACTAGACCAATTGTATTGTGTTTAGTGCAAGATATTAAGCAGAACTATGATAGACCGACTAAATTGTGTTTGGTATAGTATTGAAACACAACTTTGGAGGTGATAGAGTATAGAGGATAGAGTCTTAGTGGATAATTAAAGATAGATATGAGTGAGGAGTCTTCAAGTGGATAGAGATCCACAAGTTAGTGTAGCAAAGAGATAGAGTCTTCTAGAAGATCACTAGCTAGAGCAAAATGGGAAAGAGTTCTCTTGTGGAAGAGATCCACGAACTTGAGATTTAGGGGATCAACATCTCCTTTAGACCGAGGTCCATAAACATTGTAATTTGGGAAATATTCCCAAGATATTATTTGAGAAATATTTAGAATAAATATTTTCTCTGTGGAGGTAGCCCACATTGGGTGAACCACGTTAAATATGTGTCTCTATTGTGTGTGGAGTTTTATGCATTGATTTCATTACTGCTATTGATACTGCTATCTATACACTGCATAATATTGATTTGAGAAGAAAAGTAAAAATTGGTCTTATACTGTTCACCCCCCTCTTAGTATAAGATTGTGTTCTTCTTTTGCTTATGCTTATCCCTTTGTTTATCCCTAGGTCATATGTTGACCATGCAAGTGATAGGACAAGCAAGGGAAATTGTTTGCTAGATGGCGATATCTACTCAAGGTGTCATATTTCCTAGACTTAAAATTCATTTAATGTGTAACCTATTGTGAATGGTCTATGAGAGAATTTGAACTAGCCTAAAGAACCATAAGGAGTTTGTAAAACCTATTAGCTAGGGGTGACATTTTATTGATTTAACTAGCAAGTATTCAAAGCTTAACATGACACCTATGTATACCCTAATACTGAAAAGGAAAAATGGACATCCAGGTGGTAATTCTAACAAGTGCATGTATTACTCCTATTGAAGGCACATTTTGGGAGAGAATATACAAACTATAAAAGAAATTAACATGAAAAACATATGAATATATGCAATGGAGGTAATTTAAATGATGCAAGTGGGGGAATACAATATCTACAAGAGGAATCTTATGAAGTGTAGGTGGAGAATTTTGAAAAACTTACCTACAGATGAGTATGGTGTATTAAAATGTCAAAAAGCATGATGCTATGATAATGGTTGCCCTAACATGTGGGGTGTATGTGTAGTAGGTGAATAGACTATGAGTTGTACATAAATATGTAATAATAAAAAAGAAAGAGGAAGTGAGATTAGGATGTACAGATGGAATAAGTAAGAAGAAATAGGCCTTGGGTAACTAGCAAGATGGGGGGATTACCAACATTCGATGAAGATAGAATAGAGGAAGTAGGTTAGCGTAGGTATGTAGTTACTCGAAGCATGACCATACAACTACGCAAGGAAGTAAGAAGTAGAAGAAGAAAGAAGGAAGAAGATGAGAGCTATTTATGGGTAAAGTGGCATGGGTTAGGTCAGGAATGGGATGGTGAAGTGATGGTACGACTGGGACTTTGGTGGTTGGTGTAGTTGGATATATTGTGAATATAGCAAGCTGGTGCTATCAAGGTTTCATGTGGTGGTAAAGTTATAGGGATAATATGGCATGGAGGACTCAAAAGTTAGCTAAATGGGATGAAGCATTTAGGTGATGGAGTTCGATCGCCATGCAACATATTGTACACCAGGTTCTCGAATGATAAAAATTCTTCAATGTCATGACCTGGTCGATGATGATAAATGCAATATTATCTCTCATAATAATTACATAGTTTAGGATGTGAGGGGTCTATGGGTCAAATCTTAGGTAAGTCAAGAAGGCCTTGCTACATGAGGTGATAAAATATTTCCAATAATGGAGTGAATAGAATAGGCATGGGGTAAATGTAAGGTTTCGCTAGAGGTGAACGAGGGGCAGATGAAGGAAGGTCCAATGGTGGAGGTGCAGGTCGAGAGTTCTATGTGGGATGAATATGAGATCGAGGAATGGATCTACATGGAGGTGAGGCTGCACGGGTCATGGGGGACTGGCGTGGATGAACATGGCAATGGCAATGGGTCATTTGTAGCTCAAGAGCCTCGAAAGGAAAATGAGATGCTATATATCATAGTGTGGAGGTGATATGTGGAGGAAAATGTGTATGGAGTGGCATGGTATGCATGAGAAGATGAATGAGGTCATGATAATGAGGGGGAGGAGTGGAATGACCTTGGGGATTATGAGGCTTGCTAAAAGAGTAAGCCTCATGAGAGTGGTGTCTGGAGGACAAGTGGTATAGTAGATGGCTCTGGATGAAGACACATGTGGTATGGAGGCATGTGTACGCGAGCGACTTGGGTAGCTTGAGCCACACAGGCCTGTAAGGCTTAGGAATAAGATGACTCCCCGCTAGGGAGTGGGATCGATAGGTATGGTGGACATACCAGATGAGGAGTGTATCCTCTATTAGGAGGGCAGTAAGCTCCTAGAGGGTGGGGGGGAATCTATTGGTGAATAAGGGTTCTTGGTATCTTCAGGTAGATGAGAGGGAGACCCTTGTGTTTAGAGATGAGATGTTTCCTCCTTTTCATCAAAAGAGGATAGAGAGACCTAGCTGTCTCCAGAATGGGGTGAGTAGGATGAACCTTGGTGGTGAGGGGAAAGGCATCAGGGTGGAGTGTAACGGTATGAATGTGAGGAATGTGAAGACCACCTAGTATGAAGGGTAACTAGTGGTCGGGCTAGGTCAACCAGTGTGATCAGTATAGATGGTGGAGGTGGGGGGTCTTGCATAATAATGTGTGTGGATGTTGTCGTATCTCGCTATTGATAATGTGGTTGTAGATGATGTAAATCTTACAAAAATAAAAACAGATACCAACAGTATAAAAATTATATAAAAGGGGAAAGTACATGAAAAATATTTAAAGTAAAAAGATATACATTTATCATGATGTGCCTAGTGGGTGATGTGTTCATGCATAACAATGTGTACTACTTGTGATAGTGAATGTCTGTGTGTGTTAGGCGTTGAATGCACAAAGGTGTAAAATGTTAATAGGCTCAGGTTCATCAAGATCGACGAGATTAGCCAAGCGATAGGCACCTAAACCATATTTATGTGTGACGATGAATGGGCCCAACAAGTTTGGGGTAAACTTGTCTCACTTTTAGAGAGGCTAATTTATGATTTGTTGGTTTTCTCTGAGAACCAAATCATCAATTTGGAATTCGTGTTGATGTACCTTACTATTGTAGGCACAATGAAGGTAATATTGGTAAACTCATGTGTGCTTGATGACATGGATGCGACGTTCATTGAGGAGTGTAAGCTGATCTAAGTGGGCTTGGCGAGCAATGTCACCATCAATGAATAATTTCATGGATACCCTTAGGGAATGTATCTCCAGTTCAAGGGGCATGATAGCTTATGTCCCGTAGACAAGTGAAAATGGGGTTGCCCTAGTGGGGGTACGTATGCTTATACGGTATGCCCACAAGGCGAGGGGTATTTTGTTGTGCCAGTCATGATGCGATTCTGCTACAGTTTTGCATAGGATGGAGCCAATTGTTTTGTTTATGGCCTCTGCCTGGCCATTACCCTATGGGTAGTATGGGGTAGCGAAACTATGTTGAATGTTTAACTTGATGCAAAGAGCTCGAATGGTTTTGTTTTTGAAAGATTTCCCATTGTCAAAGATGATTTGGGATAGAATTTTGAAGCGACATATGATATGATCTGTTATGAATACCGCTATCTTTGCTCCTGTGGTTTGGACAAGTGGGATGGCTTTTATCCACTTTGTAAAATATTCTATGGTAGTGATGATGAACTTATTATTACCTGAGGAGGCGGGGGTAATTTGGCCTATAAGATCTAGGTCCCATTGGGAGAAAGGCCACATGGATTGAATATGTTGGAGCACTTGAGATGGAAGGTGTGTGAGGTTGACGTGTTGTTGGCACTTGATACAATGCCTCACATACTCACAACAGTCATGTTCTATTTTTGACCAATAATATTCCATGCAAAGGATGTGTTTCATGATTGTCATGCCACTAAGGTGGCCACTACAAGTACCATCATGGGTTTCTTGTACAACCTACTGAGATTCATGAGGTTCTAAGCAATGCAAGAGTATGCCATCATAGCTACGATGATGGAGGGTGTCCCCTAGTAATGTGTAGTGGATTACTCTTTGTTTAAATTATCGACGTTGAGCATGTGGTAAGTCACATGGTAGAAATCCTAATTTAATATAATCTTTAATCTGCGTAAACCATGGGTCATGTGGTTCAATATCGACCACATGAATGCCATCACCATCTTTAGGAGATGTGGGTGATATGGAAGATTGAGTGAGTGTATGAATGGTCACGGATGTGGTTGTTGATGTTGGATTTTATGGGATTAGTGATTCTAAGGAGGCCATTGTATCCGTAAAATTGTTTGAGGATCATGGAGCAACTTTGATGTCATACCATTTGAATCGATAGAGGAGTTGTTGGGCAATGTGTTTGTATTGTTGGAGGACTAGGTAATTGCATTGCCAGATATCTTGTACTTGGTTTACTATTAAAAGGGAATCGCCTATGATATGGAGGCATTTGATATGCATGGAATATGCCTATTTCAATCCAAGGATTAGGGCTTCATATTCCATGTTGTTTTTTGTACAAGGGAAATCCAAATTGAATGAAAAGGGGATTGGTTCACCTTTAGGTGTGAAGAATACAATACCTGCACCCCTAGCATGCATGCATCAGGAGCCATCAAAGAATAAATTCTATTTGGCTATCATCTCTAGTTCAAAATATTCTTCATCTTCTATTATGTGGAAGATGGAGTCATCAGGAAGCTGAATGGGGAGAGGTTTATCATCAAACAAGGGATCTTCTACAAGTTGGTCCACTATGACTTGCTCTTTGATGGACTTTCATGAAATGAATTCAAGGTCAAATTCTGTTAGAAGCATGATCCACTTAGCTGTGTGGGAATTGTGATAACTTTTTTCATCATGTAATGGAGGGGATTGTCTCAGGAGATGACAAAGGTGTATGGTTGAGCATATAGTGGTGCAGTTTTTGGGTGGCAAATACTACGGGTAGGCATAGTTTCTCCATGTAACTGTATCTATATTTGTAGCTAATCAACGTGCTACTTATGTAGTATATGGCTTACTCTTTGTAGAGCATGTTATTTTGGTCTAGAAGTGTACCTAGCACGAAATCTATAGAAAAAATGTATAGGATGAGTGATAGTCGTGGGTGTGGGGGTGACATAACTGGTGGTGAAGTAAGGTAGGTTTTGATGTCATCAAAAGCTTGTTTGCAGTTATTATCCCATTTGAAATTTACTACCTTTTGTAAAATGTTGTTGAATGGTTTGCACTTGTCTAACAGTCATGCTATGAATCATCGGATAGAAGTGATTTTTCCCTGGAGACTACATAATTGTTTCAGGGTAGTGGGTGGGGCATCTCGATGATGAATTTTAGTTTACTAGGATCAACTTCAATGCCTCATTGGGAGATAATGAATCCTAAAATTTTACCTAAAGTAACACCAAAGATGCACTTCTTTTGGTTAAGGTGGACGTTGTGTTCTAACAAGCAATCAAATATCCAGTAGAGATCTTCAAGGTATTCCGAGCATTTCTTGGATTTAGCAATGAGGTCATCTACGTAATCTTCCACGATTTTGTGCATGTAATCATGGAAAATGTAGGTCATTGCACACTGGTATATTGCCCCAATTTTTTAAGGCCAAATGACATGACCTTGTAGCAGAAGTTCCCCTAGGGAATTGCAAATGATGTTTTGTGTTGATTCGTAGGGTTGATCCTAATTTTGTTATAACTTGAGAATCCATCCATGAGGGATATCATCTCATGGCCCGAAATAGAATCAAAGAGTGATTCAATGTTAGGTAGGAGAAATTTGTCTTTAGGACAAGCTTTGTTTAAGTCATGAAAATCTATGCAGACACAAACTTTATCGACTGGATTGTGTATGGGGACCATGTTAGAGACCCAATAAGGATAGTCTATGGGTACTATGAAGTCTACATCTAAGAGATTTTGGAGCTCAGTTTTTACTAGTAGTGTAATGGTTGGATGCATGCATCATAAATTTTGCCTTATTGGTTTGGCATTTTGATCAAGTGTGAGGTTGTGAACTACTAGGGCAGGATCGAGTCCTGGCATATCCTTGTATGACCATGCGAAGACTCAAATATACTTGTGAAGGAAATTTATGAATAAAATACGTTCCTCAGGAGAGATGCTGGTAGCTAATTTAACTATGTGAGGGGTTTTGGGATCGTCACCTATGTCAATGTCAATGGTTTCATCGATAAGCATGTGGGAACCATCACGCAATTGTTCTAGAATGGGAATAAGATGGAGGTCATCGATGGCCTTGGCAAATTCATATTTGCCATCTAGATAAATGTTCATGTGGTGCATATATGATATGTAAGGTGGTGCATATGATGAAGGGTGTTTGTAGGGCATAAGACGTGTGGTGAGAGCAGGAAATCTCGAGGTTCTGGTATGGGTAAGATGTGCGTGAGATCGATGAAGTTGGGGTTTGGTGCATCATATTGTGTTGGCTGGTGTGTGTATCATAGTGGAGATAAAAGATCCACCTCGACCATATTAATTGATGTTGTGGGGGATGTGGGTGGTGAAGAATTTGGTGATGATGACTCAACAACTTGCAAGCATCCTAAAAGGCTTAAAGGAGGGCACATGATGATTGGTGGAGATCATGGTCGAGTGGTAGCTCATTGAAGTTATCAATGTATAGGCAAGAACAGGGCTAAATATGTTGATGATGGTGGTGGGGATGTCATGTCCTATTTGGGAGAATGAGCATTCAAGGATAGGGCTATAAATTTTCTCGTTAATTCATCAACACAACATGAGGATGTGTTGTCGACATCAAGGGATTCTTTGAAGAAGTCACACGGAATTGTAATGGTAGATTGGGTGATGGAGTGTCTTCTAGGATATCCATGTCAAGGGAATATTCTAAAGTGTATGTGGGAAGAGGAGAAGGATGCAGGAAAAGATCCTGAAGTTCGTCCTCTAACGTATGGATGGCAGTTGAGTGATAACCTAAGACAGATTTGTCAGTAGGGGATTGGACATGAGGATTAATGGGTGTATGCAACCCTTGCTCATAGCAGTCTAGTCCAAACCTACACTAGTGGAATTGTCGAAGGTTGCATAAGGTAAAATAGGGATTATCTAGGTGATCAATTGTACCACAAAAGCTAGATTGTGGTGGTGGATATACCATAGATGGGAGCAAGGAATCAACTTCAACGTAGAAAAAGTTGGTATGATTATCGGGAGATCCTAGTTGTATGACAGTTCCAATAGTCAACACTGAGGCTGAGGGACAACAAAAGTCTCATGTGGATTGGATGATAGGTGGATGTACACAGGCATCATGCACATTGTAATCCCCTGGACCTGAGTTCATCATAAAAATAAATATGTGTGGTGTTGCATGCTCTAGTGAATGAGGTGGTAAATTCGAATCATATGATGAAGGTAAAGTTTGAGATTCTCTAATGGTAGTAGTGGAAGGGTGTAGCAGTTGATTATCTAAGCGAGATGCTTATTGCTCCCACTCATGGAATTTAGTTGTGGTAGTTGGTATGGGATGATTGGCCTATGGTAATTGCAAGGGCAAAGGAGTAGGTACTAGACTACATAGGAAAGTGAATGACCTAGGCCATGAAAAAAAAGGAATGGGATGTGTACACAATGTAGTGAGGATAGGTGTTTCTATAGAGGAGGATAATTGTGATGGAGTGATAGGGCAGGATGTGGGTGGCAATGGCGGTTGTGGCACTGGTGTAGACACCTAAATCATATCATGCTTAGGGGAGCTGCTCACATAGACACACTCATAAGATCATAATACATAATCTTAGACTTTCCAAACATCAACATTTGTTCTCACCACTCATTTGGGGCCTTTTCAAGTCATCCAAGTCTACCCGCTCAAGCCAAGACCGACTAGATCCTAGCTGCTCAAGCCTAGAGCAGCCAGACCTTAGCCGCTGCAAATGATAGAAGCCAGATATTAGCCATTGTAGATGACAATGGCTAAGCCATAAGAAGCATTTTATTGACAAACAGGCTTAATAACATGTAGAATTAATAGTCTGTATGTAATAAAGGTGAGCGAGAGTAACTTTACATTCCTTTTCATGACTAGTTCACATAGGAGACTTGAGTTTGCATTTAAAATTTAGTTAACTAACCTCCAAGCATAAACAAAGGACAAAAACTTCTCATGCTAACAACCATTTCGCATAGAAGACTCAAGTGGGTAGTTAGATTTTAGTTAACTGACCTTCAAACATAGACAAAGGACAAAAGCTTCTCATGCTAACTTACACTACGCATGAGAAATTCATTCCTTGGGCTTGGACATAGATCTAGGGTTTCACAATATAAAAGGTGCAAGCCTAAGAGCACCAAGGAAGAGGGATAGATCACAAGAGAGCATAGGAGATCATATCAAAGAGAGAGTTATTGGAGATCATGTGTACGACGAAGCCTTGATGAATTGAAGAGCATAACACCTATTATTTCAACATCAGATACAAAATTTGACCCATAGCTTTGGGTCAAAGAGAGCAAGGTTTACCTTAGCAGCAATTATCTTGGATAGTGGCCCACAGGCTTAGCTTAGGTTTTAGACATAACATCTTTTATTATGCTCCTTTATGTTTTCATATCATTAGCATAGATTTACATGATTTCATGGCATATTTTCATCATATTTTTGTTACATTCTTTTATTACTAACAACCTCATCCGGGGAGGCAATATCGGACACCTAAACATGCGTTGTTATTTTATTGCTTGTAGGGCCACAGGTACATTGAACAAATTTTGCAACATACGATAGCAAAAGGGATCCCTCTAGGAAATAGACCTGGAGAAGGAGGCATCTGTAAGCCCTCATACATTTTCATGTGTGGAACCGGGAAGCTTTTATAAGCGCACCACCTCTTCGCGGAAGGGGCACTCCTTGCCTATTTGTAACTTATAGTATCAAAATGGGTATCCCTAAGAGGGACCAACATGTAACTGAGATTCAATATCAATAAAGAGATCCATATTTTTTATTTCATGTTATATGCTTTTTCATATTGTCTTCCATTTCATCTTGGGTTTTTAATAACATTGCAAGTAGGGTTAAAAAGGGGCGATGCGTGCATTCCCGGGGTCACTACAGATGGTGATAACAGTGGAACCACCACTAATTTTTCATTCTCTACCAAGATACTAACTTAGTTTTGTGTGTATGTATAGCCACTTTGAGCTACAACAGCCAAAAACTAGCCGCTCTGAGCTACAGTGGCTAATAGAGCTTAGTCGCTCTAAGCTACAATGGCCAAGAACCAACTGTTATGGTCAACAATGGCAAAAATTGGAGTGCAGTAGAGGTCAAAACACTGACTCTCTAAGCTAGATCAAAGGTTGGTATAGCTTCTTTGATATTTTATAACTTTTTATCTGCTTTTGTGTGTCTAAAATAGAGAACTTAAAGCACATTTATGTTTGGAAATTGAAGGAATAAAATAAGAAGGAATTAAGCATTTTGCATATCTTAGATCTTTTAATTTTCCACTAGGCATTGCTAGTAACAATAGCTTATGCCTAAAAATTTCACCCTAGAATCCAACGTGCTAGACATTGTATGTTGTTTGCTTGCTTTGAGGCCCTACTAGAGGCCATAATTGCACAAAGTGAGGTGCACTCATACAAATCATAGTAGTTCATGCATCTTTCTGAATATTGAAACGTACATCTCATTTAAATATTAGGGAGTTGGATTTCATCACCAACCTTCAATTCAATCTAGTGACGTTGGAAGTCATCTCCTTCCACTGGTTTGTCCCCTAGAGCTTCCTAGAAATGTATTGAGAAACTCACTTATAGTGACACTAAGTTACGTGTGCTCAAAATGTCTCCCACTGTTGGAACAATCATTAGTTCAGAGTGGAAGAGCTAGGCGAACCCTGCATTGGGTCTTCAACGGTGTACCCTAGCTTCTTTTAGAAAATCATGTTTGGCATGAGTGTACTTGATTGTCACTATGGATGAGTCTTCTCATTCTTAATCCAAGAACAAAGCAAGAAATCGAAAGAACAACACATGAAAACACACCAAAAAGTTTAGGATACACTCAAATTGGTAATCAAGATAAACATTTGCTTGGTATTATGTGTTTATTATTAAATTACAACTCAAAAGATCAATTCATAGACAACATGGTCAAAACAAGAAGTAAGCACCCTCGGTCTGATAGCGAGGGAGAGACAAAAGCAACTCATACCCATAGGTGAAGTCATAGTAACATTGAACAACCTACCCATAAGACCATGAGACGTAGCTCTGCGAGCTTGAGGGGTGATAATTCAACCCTTGGGAGATCTCCTCGAGAAACCCCAAGTAAGGAACCACATAATGGAATAAATTCACATAAATAAAAAGAGGCTTCACAGCCATCCTCATGAAGGAGACATGAGGAGACCTCAAGGGCCTCATCTAAACACACAAAAACATCTCATAGATGTGAGGAAGCTTCAAGGGATTCCTCCTCACATGGACATAAAAAAGGTTCTAAGACTCATTCTTCACATAGGGATGACGAGACTGCCACATCTCCATCCACATGGATAAAACATGTTACCACCAAGCCCTCTTCATAAAGAAGGCAAAGAAGAATTACAACACCTATAGACTCACAAGAAACATATGAAACAGGTTTGCCTACTAAAGGGCAGGAAACTAGAGCTACATCTAGTCATGGGAATCATATAGAAGAAACCCTTCACACAAAATAAAATATTCCTGTAGACTATGACCTCATAGGAGTAAATGGCACCCCTACTAAGAACTCTGCATCTGGAAGCTCATGAATTGTGACTTCTAAACACACCTCCTAGTCTGGGGGTACCTTAGAGTGATCCTGTAGTAGATGCATGGAGTCTGATCATAGGGATACTCAACAATACACTAAACAAGTCACATTAGCTAGCAAGAGTACAGATACAACATAAACCTCCTCGAGGAATCTATGAGTCAAGACAACAAGAACAGAGTTAGATAAACACAAGTCTTCTATGATAATACAAACTTACTGAATGAGGCGGTTAGAAAATGCATTACGTAAGGAGCGAAAGCTAGTGGAAGCTCTCGAACAAGAGAAACAAAGAGAAAGAATATTGTGCCAACATGAGCAACATTTAAGAGAGCAGGCTAAGCGATTAGCTCTTAACAATTTACAGATAAATGGTGGTGACCACCAAAGAACAAGACACACTGACTCACCTAAGGAGAGGTGCAATAGACAAGGTAGCCCACAAGGAAACCCCCCACCAAATCATGAACAAAATCCAACTAGCGGGGGAAGGACAAACACAACAAACCAAGATCACAATCCTGAGTCCCCTCGTAGGAGGGAGAAAAATGGAACAAATCAAATGGATAGAGAGTTACCTCCATTGCCAATATGAATAGGGTTACAAGAGGAGGAAATCCATGCATTAAATGCATTTCAAGAGCTTGCTGAAAAGATGAAAACCTTTGAGAAATAAGAGGCAGCTGAGAACTCACCAACATTGAGCAAAATACACAACCAACCATTGTTCCCATAAATCCCTAGCCCTCCATATCCTAAGTACTTTGAGATGCCTAGGCTAGAAAAGTTTAAGGGTGAATAGGATGCACAAGAGTATGTCACAAAAATTATCAACGCATGTTTTCATCTTGAGGATAATGACACTCTCATGCTAAGAACATTCATAATGACATTTTTAGGTGTTTCCACTCAATGGTTCAACCAACTACCTAAGCATAGCATAACCAACTTTGAACAACTAGTAAACACATTCTTGAAGTGTTTCTCCTTTGGTGCTAAGAAGAAGGTGAACCTTTTAGACCTGGCCAACTTGAAATAGTATGATGATGAGCCAGTAATGGATTATGGGAATAGATGAAGAAAATTCATGGCAAAATTATCATTCTTCGTTCCCATAGAAGATATCATTCGCATGTTCACCAAAAGTTGTTCTAAACATATCTCCATCTTGCTACAACTTTAGCGATATCCTTCATTTGAGGAAGCTTTGGCACAGGCCAAGCTCATCGAAGAAATAAAAGTATATGAGGGAACCATTAAACTCCGAAACAAAAAGGAGTGGAACAATAATGGTAAGAATGACAAGTATAAATATAAGCAGGACAACCCTACTCCAATAAATCAAGTCGTATTGGCTACACCCAAGGATGGGGGTGCACAACAACCCCAAAACTATCAAGCACATCCCCTGCCAGCCAATTACGACCAAAAGAAAAATCAGGGAAGAAACCGAGAATGTAAGCCACCTCGTTATTTCACGCCTCTGACAGAATCAATGCAATCAATCTTTAATCAGTTGAGTGAAGCTAGGAAGATCAGATTTCCTGATATACTCTTATAGATCCCAATAATCCTAAGCCAAAAGGATATAGGGAAGATCAATTTTGCTCTTATCACAAGATACCAGGGCATGACATTGAGGCTTGTGTCGGGTTTAAGCATCAAGTGCAAAATATTATTGAGGCGAGAGAACTCAAAGTTAACAACCCACTAGCTCTTGATAATAGAGACATGGGCATATACAGAAACCCATTGCCCAATCATGAGGTCCCTCAAGAAAAAGGGGCCCAAGTCAATCAAGTTCAAGCTGACATACCTACCCACGGATGTGTTGGGATGGTTGATATTGTTAACATAGCAATAAGGACTAGGCGGTATGGTCAACCGCAACCACCTGCAGCTCCCATGAACATCCCAACTGCTCCTAGGCAAAGGCAATACAACCTTCTAGGTCCACCAACAAGACCTGTGGTAACTATTTAGAGTAGATTGGATCAAAACCTATAGACGAATCCAGCTAATTTATCCATATATGAGCTCATACAATAGTCCCCAAAGCATAGGGATACTCTAATGGAGATTTTAAGATCAATTGAGCTCCAACCGCAAGATGCGAATGCATTCACTCACTTTTTGGGAAAAGTGCAAGAATACCAGGAACCTGTAATCCGATTCTATTATCATGAGATTAAGATAGTTCTTGCTACCTTACCAGACCATCTACTAAATATTGTAGTAATAATCAATGACTTACCTTTAATAGGTTTTTGGTCAATACATGTTCATTGATAAACATCATTACAACAACAACAATAAAGCACCTCAAAATCCCCAAGTCCAATATCATTCCAGGAGCTTACACATTGAGAGATTTTAATGATGCTTTATTCAATACTTTGGGGACGATAGTCTTGCCCATCAATATGGGGCATAAAACCATCCCCATGATGTGTCATGTCTTGGAAGGAGCTATGCAGTACAACATCCTCTTAGGGCACCCTTGGATAAGGGCAATGAAGTGTGTGCCTTTGATCTTGCACCAGTGTGTCAAGTATGTGCATGAGAACAAAGTTTATGTGGTTCTGGCCTATGAAGACCCTTTTAAATACGTCAATCAGGTGGGCATTCCAGGAGAATTTGTAATCCCTTCTACTCACTTGTATGTGGCACCTTCATCCCCAACCACACAAGTGGATAACGAAGACAAAGGGATAAGAAAAAACCCATGCACATCAACACCTCCCGGTGCACTCAAAATAGTCAATGCTTCTAAAATACCATCAACGTCAAAACCAAAAGACAATCAGAAGCTAAAGGCACCCTTAGTTAAGGAAGAAAGGCCTAAAGAAGTACCAACTATAGCCATTTCTGAAATTCCAAGTCCTATGGAAGAGTAAGATTTTTAAGATCAAGATGAAGATAGTGATTATCACCCTGCTTTGTCAGCATCATCCGTGGGGTCATCCATGTCGCATGCATCAATACACTTGGCAAGCACAGACATAGGGAAGTACCTTTTGCATAATATTACCTTTATGCCTATCATTGAGTCTACACAAGACATAAGAAGGCCTAAGGACTTGAGGCCACCGATAGGAATAGTGGTTCCACTTGGAGTCCCTCCCAACCAAACCAATTTTGTCTATGTCGGCCTGGAATGCACTCATAAGTCTTCAGATATAGAAGAGGATGGTGATGAATTATTCATGATCAATGTTCGTTACCTCTATAATATCGAGTTTGCTCTAAGCTACTTTGAGCATTGCCATTGGCATGGCTATGGCCTTGGCATATATGAGTAGGGGCGTAAGCATCCATACGAGCCACAATATCATCTTCCTTCTGACATATTTGGCTTAGGATATTATAGCGAAGTTAGAGATGACTCTCTTGTGGTGGTATTGGAAAGATTAAGCACAAGGTTAGGAGAAGACATTGATTTAATTCCTTATCATCCCCTAAGAATAGCAAATTTGAGCAATAGACAAGTGGCCACAAAAAACATACCGCCTCTAGAAACTTATCATCCAAACATCTCAATTGATTCCACCCCAATAGGGTACAACTCATGGGATGAGGATAATGGATATGAAGCAAGTGATTATGAGGCGCAACTTGGCTTAGCCTATCAGGGGCCTTGCTATTTACAAATGTTTGCATGGTCCATCCACGATGAGAGTGGATATACATCAGATGAAAGTGACTATGGATCAGAAGACTCAAAAGAAAGAGCCTACTTGCACCTAAGTCATCAAACCCTAAATTTGGGGCAAGAGATAAACGCAAAAGGATTCTTCATAAGCAACAAATAATATGAAAATGAAATAGAGATAGCCTACTTGGAGCCAAGACATGAGCCCCTTGTCTTAGGGCCACATACCAATGCTAACAGTTTCTGGATAAGTGATGATGACTGTGAGTATGAGACCGAGATGGCTTATCTTGGACCTCACCACTTGTGGTAAGTCAACGAGCTAGTAGAGAGAGAGAGGCGGCACTCTATGCCATAGACCCTCATCTCTAGTTTTTGGGGAGACCTATTGACCTAGCTACCATTCATCGTATGGTCAATCCCCCTCTACCTACATTTAGAGAGAAATTAGAGCCCAATGATCCTATTTTCCACCCTGCTCATGGGCCTAATTCAAAAATTCCCATTCCTCCAGAACCTCATCGTGAGTCTAGAAGGAAAACCCCTAAGATAAGATTACACCCATGTGGTCTTGGAGACTTCATTCCATCCATCAACATGATATCCATTGATTTGACCACTCCACTTCATAATCCAGCAGATCCTACAAAATCATTGCATCTTGATGTAGAGGCTATTTATTGGGATCATGCTAGTTTTACCATAGAGCCTGAAGACCTCTTCCCCAATGAAGAGATGTTATAGTCATTCCATTTTGCATCAGGTTGTGCGTATGATGTCTTCCATGTTGGTTTGG
The DNA here is from genome assembly GCA_028583015.1 of Wollemia nobilis. Classification (NCBI taxonomy): domain Eukaryota; kingdom Viridiplantae; phylum Streptophyta; class Pinopsida; order Araucariales; family Araucariaceae; genus Wollemia; species Wollemia nobilis. Next base: position 1,960,578 of record JAQPPZ010003047.1, on the reverse strand, counting down.
AACCTGAGTCACTAGGTCCTATAAATCTCGTCGATGGCATTCATTTTATACCCATGCCTCATCAACTAGAGAATGGGTCACATATGGCTATAGAAGCAACTTTCAAGGTGGACATCAGCGATGATCCTACCCAACCAAGGAAAGTCAAGTTCGAAGAAAATCTATCTCCAGAGGAATAAGCCATACTAATTCCTCTCCTCAAAGAGAGGTCAAAATTTTTTGCTTGGACTTACAAAGACATGCCAGGGATAGATCCAAAGTTAGTCGTTCACAACCTTTCATTGGATCCCATGAAGAAGACAGTTAAGAAAAAACTAAGGAAAATGCATCCAACCGTCGCTTTGATGGTGAAGAACGAATTGTAAAAATTATTGGATTTAGTATTCATAGTTCCCATCGACTACCCTAAGTGGGTGTCGAACATGGTACCCATGGGGAAACCTGATGAAAGATTTTGTATCTGCATGGATTTCAAAGATTTAAATAGGGCAACACCAAAGGATTCATTCTCATTGCCAAGCATATATGCTCTTACAGATGCAACCGCAGGTCATGAAATGCTCTCCCTAATGGATGGTTTTTTCAGATACAACCAGATCCGGATTAAACCCAAAGATCAGCATAAAACTGCTTTCATTTCTCCATGGGGAACATTCTGTTACAAAGTGATGCCATTCAATCTTAAAAATATTGGTGCTACATATCAACGGGCCATGACATACATATTCCATGACTATATGCATAAGATATTGGAATATTACATGGATGACTTACTAGCCAAGTCCCTATTGCGGCAAGAACACGCCGAAGTCCTTAGGCAAATATTTGATTGCATCATAGAGCACAATGTCCGATTGAATCCTAAGAAGTGCATATTTGGCATAACTTCTGGCAAGCTTTTGGGATTCATCATATCCAAGAGAGGCATTGAAGTAGATCCTGCAAGGGTAAAGGCTATACTGGAAATGGTCATCCCTACCAACATTAGGGAGTTGAGGAGCCTATAATGCAATATAGCATCCATCAAAATATTCATCACGCAAATATCAGATAAATGCAGACCTATGAATTGGTTGCTATGCAAGGATGTCCCCTTTAATTGGGATGAAGAATGTCATCAATCATTTGTAGAGATCAAAACTTATCTGGCAACGCCACCAGTATTGGCTCCACCAAGGCCAGACATACCATTTTTACTATATATCAGCTATTGATTTCACATTGGGGACCATGTTAGCCCAAAATAATGCACAAGACAAAGAGCAATCCATATATTACATTAGTCGCACCTTGGTGAGCTATGAGCTAGGATATGTGTATGTCAAAAATTTGTGTTTAGCAGTGGTCTTTGCAACTCGAAAGTTGTGACACTACATGTTGAGCCATATGACCTACGTCATATCAAAACAAAATCCTTTGTAGTACATGATGAGAAAGACATATCACAATACACGTACTACAAAGTGGATCATGCTATTGATAGAATTTGATCTAGAGTTCATAAGCCAAAAGCCCATCAAGGGACAAGTCATAGTAGATCAATTAGCAGAGGTGCCTTTTTAGGATAACAAGCCTCTCACTATAGAATTGCCTGATGATGTGGTCTTTGCATTATCAGATCTTCTAGAACTCGAAGAACCTATGAAAGAAAGAGACATGTCATTGTTCTTCGACGGTTCGAAGTGTGAACAAGTAGGTGGAGCAGGCATTGTCTTTATCACACCACAGGGTTCTCCATTGCCCTTATCATTCAAACTAGACTTCCTGTGCATAAAAAACAACACAAAATATGAAGCATTGATCTTGGGACTCCAAACAGCTGTAGCAATGGGCATTAAAATATTGAATATCTTTGGTGACTCCTTGCTCTTAGTAAACCAGGTCAAAGGAATATTCCAATGCAGGTGCCCACTCCTAAATATTTACAAGGAACTTGTTGACAAATACCTAGTCCGGTTGGAATGGTACGATATCGAGGGAATACCTCGTACGTCGAATAGATTTGTAGACACTATGGCCTCTTTGGGATCCTTAATCCCTTAGAATATGTCTTCTGATTTTATAACCATTCATGTGAAAGTGCTTTCGCACTCAAAAATACATCGTGAAGCTTTTGACAATCAATAATTAGTCAACATGATCAACATCAAGCCAAATCAGGATTGGTCCTTCATAGCCAAAGATTTCTTGCAAACGACACCTTGGGGGTCATTGATCTCCAAAGGACCTATGGAGTTTGGTGCAACCATACACCATAGAGTTTATCCTCAATCCGTGTTCACTAGATTGGAAATACAGAAAGAGCAAACCATTTTTTCTATAGAAGTCATGGCTTATAAGGATTGGATTTCCCAATTACGGGACTTCTTGAAGCTTGGAATAGTACCTCAATGCTTATCGCATACTTAAAGGTGAACGTTAAAACAGAGAGCAACAAGATACATCTTGCTAGGAGAAATCCTCTACAAATGAGGATATGATGGAGTATTACTTCGTTATCTTGAGCCCCAGGAAGCATCTTGGGCAATTTTGTAAGCTCACGACGGTACATGTGGAGGCAATTTCAATGGCATGGCCATAATTAAGCGCATCTTGATAATGGGTTACTATTGGCTCAACATGCAAAAGGACTACTACAAGTATGTCAAGAAATGTATTAAGTGCCAACATCATGCGAATCTAACGCACTTACCATCGCAAGCTTTGTAGCCAATCCAGGAAGCATGGCCATTCTCGCAATGGGGACTAGATTTGATTGGGAAAATATCACCCTCGTCCTCAAGCCAACACACATTCATCATAACGGTCATAGAATACTTCACTAAATGGGTAGAAGCAATCCCCTTAACATCAACAACTAGACAAAGGATTGCGGAGTTTATACTCCACAATATTATAAGTCGTTTTGAGGTCCCTTCTAAGATAATATCGAATAATGGGCCATATTTCAAGAACAAAAATGTGTACCATATTCAGCATAGTTTTTCAACGCCTTATTATCCACAAGCAAATGGGCAAGCAGAAGCCTCAAACAAAACAATAGTCTCCATTTTGAGGAATACAGTGCAAGAAAATCACAAGGATTGGCACATGCAGTTGCCTCTTGCACTATGGGAATATAGTACTAGTATATGGATGGCCACTAGAGCAACACCATTTTTACTAGTATATGGCACTGAGGCCATCATGCCACTAGAGTTGGAAATCCTGACTCTACGCATAGCATTAAAGGACTTCATAGATGATGATGTTGCACGACAAGTCCACATTGATCATTTGATGCTTCTTGATGAATACCAAGTCAATGCTTTAGAGCATCTTCACATTTACCAGGATCACCTTGTGTGAGCTTACAATAGTAAATTCCACCTAAGGGAATTCAAGTTTGGAGATCTAGTGCTCAAAGAAAACTAGCAAAACTCGAATTTGTCGTCGCATTTGCGAGATAATTTCACGGTAAACTAGATAGGTCCATACATGATTTCACAAAGAGTTGGTCATGGAGATTATCGCCTTATATAATTGGATGGTTTTAAAGAGCCTAAACCTCTCAAATCATTCACTTAAAGGTATTCTACACATAAAACACAAAAACATTCAAATATATCATAAAATTCAAAAACATTCAAATATGTCAAAAACAAAAACAAATCATAAAAACATAAAATTTCAAAAATCAATCAAAGGCTCCAAGGGTAATGCATACCACTTGGTCAAACATCAATTCAAAAGGCTCCAAGGGTAATTCAAACCGCTTGGTCAAACATCAACTCAAAAATGCTCCAAGGGTAATTCAAACCGCTTGGTCAAACATCAATTCAAAAAGGCTCCAAGGGTAATTCAAACCGCTTGGTCAAATACCATCAAATCAAGAGCTCCAAGGGTAATTCAAACTGCTTGGTCAACATCAATTCAAAAAGCCCCAAAGGCATAATAAGCCCTTTGGTCAAATAAATCAAAAATACAAAAAAAACATAAAATCAAAAATACAAAAAAAACAATTGCATTTCACATTTTCATCCACATCATTGCATTGCATTTTCATATCCACTACAATTGCATATGTCATGAGAGCCTCAAAAGTGATACCACAGTTTGTCACACAAGTCATTCAAATCCATACCTCCATCAACATCAGTGTGTAATTGTGTTTTTCAACACAACCATTATTTGTTGCTATACATAATATACTAAGGTTTTTCGGTTAATCAACCACACCTAGTGATCCTATCAACTTTTGAGAAAAACAACTTTTATTAGTAGAAGGAAAGGTCTAGTTGTGATAATGCCTTGGATATTCAAGATCCCGTCACTAATTGAAACACTAAAATCCTAGTTGGTACAAGGAAAATATGAAAGCTGCAAAGCGATCTAGGTTACCTTAAGCGAAAATGATTTTCCTTGCTTATCCCCCTATGCAACCGGTTTAAAGGTGCTAAGAATTGGCAAAAGGACAAGCTTTACCCTATCCAAATCCCTTTCTTAAATCAAAATAAGAAAAATCCCAAAGCAAAGTACATATTCAAAAGGCCAAGCATACAGTCCACATCTCAAAGCAATAATACACAAATCATAAATTCAAAAAAAAAAAACAAAGCTCAAAAAAATCAATAAAAAATAAACAGTGATTTTCATCACTACGTATGAGCAAAATAAATAGTGATTATCATCACTACAAAAATCCTGGCTCAAAAAAAAATCAATCAAAATAAATAGTGATTTTCATCACTACATATGAGCAAAAATCCAAAGCCAAAAAGAAGGCAGAAAGAAGAGAATAAAGCTTGAATCCCTGGAATTCTCAGCATTGTACAAAACTGGAAGGAGAAATCCTTACACATGATGATATGTCTATTACAATTGCTTCATGCATTTGTGTAGACCAATGTTTGAATGTGGATGAGCTAGCTTAGGTAACCCAATATTGCCTAGTGGTATAGTCAAACTAAGTCCAACATAAAGATGAGATGAACACTTGAGGATCCCTGATATTAACAATGGGTTGAAATAATCCCGCCTGACATCGGAGGAAATGCTTGAGTTCTATCTCAAAATATACAATCACTTGCACACACAGGGATCATGAAAAACTAGGTCCATGGTAAAAGCCTTACTTTTCAAAAGTCTAAGTGGTAAGTAGACAGTTGTTGATAGGGCAACTAGAGTGTTTGAATCTCTAGAAAGCCCCAAAATTTCTTACATAGCAACAAATCTAACATCATTCACACCATCACTTTCTTTATAAGATTCTATAAATTAGGGGGTATCAACATAGTAGGATAGATACCGCATATATATTAGAAATAGTATATAGACGACCACTGACTACTTTATATCTTTTAATTTACAAAAACTTATTAAGAAAATACATTACATCTCATATATGAATACTTAATTTATTCTTATGATAAGAGTGATTATTTAAATTCATGATTATTTTTTACTTTCTGTGGTATCTCCCGTTAAGATTGTCAATGTCATATGCATTCTGTATGTTTTAAGTGATTAGAGCATACAGGTTAATTTTGTTAGAGTTACTATAGTAATTCTTTATTATTACTTTATTTATGTTGATAGGGTAGTTAGTTAACTACCTAGGTTAGTTACGCTTTTGTTAGCGTATATAATATTTGGTCTATTTTGTTATTTTATTTTAGACCTAAGCTGTTAATTAGATCATATGGTTACGAGCTAATCTGGGCTCTCAAATGTATTATTTATATGGGTTCTAATTAATGGAAATATGTTTGTTTACTTCAACATGGCATCAAAGCCAGAAGTCTGAGAGAGAGAGGATGCAATAATAACATTTGCAGAGCTGGTCTAAGGAAAATATTACGCAGCGGAAGATTGCTGGAAAACGAAGTGAAGAAAAAAATTCTTTATTTTTTTTTTCTAGCGCCGCAGCACTGAGGCCGTAGCACTTTAAAAATTCTTATTTTAAATTTTTTTGTATGCACGCACTCCCACACACATTGTTTGTTGTGCATTTTTTTCCTGTGCACGCACTTCCATAGAATCCCCGACATGCCCTCCCACATGCATTTTTTCGCGTGCGTCTCCCAACCCCCCCCCTCTGATACCAAATGGTAAGACCCCAAGGTCTTACTATAAAATTATTAACAAATTAATGTAAATGTAATCGCAAGCCACTCAAAGGGGGCTCCCTTGTAATCGCTTTGCCACTATAGGGGGCTCCCTCCTTAGAATCTATGCTTATTATTCTTATTCTTGGATGATTTGATATGGATGGCCAACCTAATATATATATCTACCCTAAAGCTACATTGGTGAAGAGACATGATGGTTCACGTATGAAGAGACGTGATGGTTCACGTTATGAAGGGTTGTGATGGTTCACTTTATAAGTTAATAATATAATAATTAAATTATTAATAATACTAACTAATAATGTTAGGATTGAGGATCCTAACAATCCACAAGTCCCCAAATCTGTGCCTCATGCTCATCCAATAGAGACTAGAGATGTCCCACATCTGCTCTTGAACCTGCCACTGGAAACCTCCTGTGGTGTAGGAGGATCAACAAACTGCATCCTGACATCGCCACCCCCAATAGTAGCCTGAAGAGCCTGTATCTCTGTTGAGAGCTGCTCAATGGTAGCATCTCGCCACTGTACATGGATCTTAGTCACCTGAAGCTCAGCCTCGACCTCATGTAGCTGTGCTCTTAAAGGAGAGTCTCTCTCCTTAGGCTTTAACTCCTCCTCAGCAACATCAGGATCCTCCACTACCACCTACTCTGCTGGCTGGCCCCATACCTCGACCCTGGCTCAGACTTTACATCCTATCGGATCTGCACCATCACCCCCACCATCATCCTCGTACCCTAGGCTTCCAATGCCATGCCACATTCGATCACCCCACCACTAAGTGTAGGCCTTTGTAACTCCCCCAACCACTGTAGGTTCAATAACTAAGGCATCCTCCTCATTTGAAAGCTCTATTATCTATTATTGAGGTAGGTCCTTCTCTACTGTGAGGCATCGATACAAGAACGGTATCAAGGGCACATCCTACTGCAATCCGTACTGATGAAGAACCTGATATTAGAAGAAATACTCCCAGATGGCAATCTTACGGCCAACAAGCCATCACTCGCATCGTGTCATGGCAGTAAAGCTAACTGGATCATCCTAAGTAGGACACTCATAGTAAGGCCACCACATGACATCTCCAGCCAATAGTCTAGTGAAAGCATTAGTGTAGTGGGATAGCTTCCCTATGAAAGTGTGGCTCTTATGCTCCTCATGCTCTCGAGACCATATAGCAGCATAGCACTGAGTTCGAGCATCAATCGTTGTAATATCAGCTAGGAACCCCTTAGGGCGATCTACCATAATACGATCCCATCACCAAACCTGTAGGAGCAAGTTGCAGGTAATACTGACATGTCCTCACTAACAGATGTGGCACAACTCATCATAGCACTGAGCCAATAGTGATCTACCCTATGTGTAAATGATAGGATCCTCGCTATCCAATAGATCTTGCACCATCACCAGAAGGTTCCACGAGAACCTCAAACCCGAGTAGTCTGGGATAAGAACATTGCTGATCACCATTAGCAATATGGCATGCCTCACCATAAAGATGTCTTCCCTATGCCAGCGGCTGATGGACACTCCTCCGAACTTGGTGTCCTTGAGAGCATCCACAAAGTGCCCTCTAAACACCCGAGTGAAGACAACCACCTGATCATTAGTGGTTGAAGAGACAATGGCCACCCAATAAAATGGAATCTGAAAGATCCTATATACATCCTCCGATGCAATGATCATCTCACCAGTCGAGAGGTGGAAGGTATTAGTCCACGGATCCCAACGATGAGCTAGAGTCGTAAGGTAAGCCTGATCTGCCATGATGTAAGGCAACCTGATGACATACTGCAACCCACGAGATTTCAACCATACCCAGTCCATATCATTAAAGATATGAAGTAATTCAAGCAAGATCTTTAGGTCCCAAGCCCGAGCAGTAAGGATCTAAGCAAAGCAGAAGAAAGACAAAGCATAACTACAGTGCATCTAAGGCATAATTCACAAAAATATGAAAATGGTGCAAAAGAGTATGGGTTATTCTAAATCTAAGAAAAAGGATAATATTGCACCTAATCAAACAAATCAAAATTCAAAATTTCCAAAAAAAGTCAAAAATGTCATAAAATCAACAAAAATACAAAAGAAACAAGGCTAAGGGTTTAGCCACTGTTGACTACAATGGTCGAAACCTGGTTGTTGGAGGCAACAGTGGCCAAGACCCAACAGTCAATTTTTTGACCATTGGGATTCAGGCTTGGCTGCTCTAAGCGACAATGGCTCGGAGCTAGATGCTCTGAGCGATAGCGACCAAGGGGCGGCATAGCTAACCCGTGAACCCTTGGCCAGGAAATAAAAAAAAATTGCAAAAATAACAAAATAACTTCAACAAACCAACATAGGGAGGGAAAACAAACAAAATGGAAAGCAAAATTTCCCACCCAAGCATCAAAACTAGGCTAAGTTCAAAATTCCCAAAATGGCGATAACAAGTGAATATAACAAAAAAATTAAAAAACCCTAGACTAAAGCCACTAACAAAAAGCAAAATTGGGAATTTCAAAGTCATAACCGTCGCCGTCACACCAGAGCTCCCAAAGTGAATCTTCAAATAGTGAAAGTGACAGGTCAAACCCTAGAAAAACAAATTTTATATTTTCTTAATTATGCCTTGGTTGCTGCTGACGTCAGTGGCCCAAAATTCTTGGCCACTCAAGGCAACAACCGCCACATGCAGAAACTCAGAAGTCACTAGAACTGATAGCGGCCAGATCGACAAATCAAAATAAGGGATTTTCTCCTTGAGGTATCCCACAAAAATAATAAATAAACACACTTTGGTGGTTTTAGATCATCAGAATGTTCAAAATAACAAAAAAATCACATAAAAGCATAATCTCAGGTAGGCCTTGTATCCAATTACCTACTCTATCCACTTGGCAATTGCATCGATTTGTGCTCCATGTACTTTGATGATATGAGTAGACAACCATAAGTCCACTTAGGGAAAAAATAACTCATTTTGGAATTACGATGTGCCACCCTTCAATCCCAAATAAGACCAAGATGGTCGAATTGCTCCACGGGTGTGAAAGGATCATCATGTTACAATGTGAATGGGTCCACATCCGAAGTAGCTTAGAAATAGCTGGCTTCGGTGTGAATGCACATTTGAATTTCGATAAGATTTTTTCTTCTCTCCTTGTATTTCTTCTATTTCTCCTCCTTCCCATTATTCCTCCTATCCTTTCGCTCCTTATTCCTCATGTTTATCCTCTTCCTTATCCCTCCATATCATCCCTTATCCCTCCATTCCAATCCCCTCAAAATATACGCGGTTTGTTTTTGCGTCTCATTATAAATATATGTGCTATCTAAGGTTACTATGAATGGAATAAAAAATTGGTTTTATTTCCTCATTCTGGTATTAGAGCTACCAGGGAGTGAGGAGCTGGGCACGGAAGCCAAAGCCGAGGAGCTGGGCACGAAAGCCACGAAGCTGAGGTGGTGCACGTAGGTCGAAGAGGAGGAGCTGAGGTGGTGCACGTAGGTCGAGGAGCATAGAAGAGCTGAGGTGGCACACGTGGGTTCGATAGGCAGAAGAGAGGACGAAGACAGCGATTGCCCATAGGAAATAAATTCTATAAGTGTCGATTAAGGGTTATAAACCCTATTGATATCCCCATCCTGCTCGATGTGGGATAATTGTTTTTAAAATTTCAATCGCATGAAGGACTCTTCTATTCTTCACCCAAGTTTCCTTCCAACCGAGGCACGTAGTACGGTTGGCAGAGGCTGCTTGTTGACAGACTGTAGGTCTCGGGTTTGAAACCCATTGGACCAAATAATTGTTTCTTTATTCTTTGTCACCAGATGATAAGGGGATAAAATGCACGAGGTGCCTTCTTCGCTTTCAAAGGTGCCGTAGGACGTGGTGGCAAGAAGTGTTCATGACGTTTCAAGAGGTTGCGTGTTTGATCCACAGGAAAGAGGTTCAAATTTTTTTATTTAATTTTATTTAAAATTTTTAATTAAACTTATTTAAAGTTTTAAATATTAATTTAATAAATGTTAAAAATGCTTTATAAATTATTTTTAAAAAAGTTTTTTTATAATTATAAAGCATATTAATTTTTATTAAATTCAAAACATTTAACTACTTTATTAAGTTTATTGTGAACCTCTATTGCCCTAGAGGCAAATTGTAAATCACCCAAGGGCTTGAAAAGCTTGTTTTTTATGAAAACTTTAAAAGAGCAATCTTTGTAAAAGAGGGAGCATAAAAGTGCCGAGAAGCCTTTCGGAGCACCCGTTTAGCACTTCCAAAAAAATTTGGAACCCCATTCAAGGCTAAATGTTTTTTGTAATAACCTCAGTGGTTGTAAAAGGATGAAAATTTTAACCTCAAAGACTCTAATGAAGTTGTTTTTTGCATTGATGAGTAGATTATCTAAGCAATCAAATGTTACCATGCTTTATGCTCTCTACTACAAAGAGAGACATCCCAATCATTTGATGAATGAGTTTAGAGAAACGAACTGCAAATTGTGTTCAGTCAATTACAAAATGCTTTTATAGCCCACCAGAGGAATCTAGACATCTTAATTCCTCTATGACATCAAAAACATTAAGTCAAAGTGATACAATCTAAACATAAATAGAATATCTCATCCTAACTCCCTAAGAAGGCTATTGATATCCGGACCACTCCTCAGGATAAGGATGGATGATTATCATAAATAATCGAAATCACACTTGGATGTCGGATTACCCATTAAAAGCAAAAAATGCTAGAAAGGAGCCAGATTAGTCATATTTGTCAAGCGACTTGTCGCTTCATTCATTGTCATTTCTTCACCAATTCATTATGTGAGGAAGTAGTTCAAAACTTCAACTTAATCATAATCAAAATCAACAAAATATCACTCGATCATAGCAAAATCATATTCATCCTATGAATCATTGGATACAACAATTACAAATTTCCCTTATTTTTTGGGAGCGTAAGTAGACATAACATCTTCAATTGTAGCTCTCCTACCGAACATAATTGTTATAGCAGCTGAAGCTACCCGATTGAGTTTGAGGAATGAGTGCAATTTAACATGCAAAAGTCACTGAGCTAAGTCCTCCGAACATTGATGCAATAATTGAAGGGAAGCATGCCATATTGCATGATTGGGCCATCTGGCGTTGATCATACCATTGATCACCATACACCCTACAAACAGATCAGTCTACATTTTTGCTCAGCATTGTGTTTTCCACACAGTGTATCACAAAAAGGGGTATTTGTAGACACCTAAATCATCTCATGCTTAGAGGAGCTATTCACATAGACACACTCATAAGATCATAAGATATAATATTGGACTTTCCAAGCATCAACAGTGGTTCTCACCACTCATTTGGGGCATTTTCAAGCCATCCAAGTCTAGCCGCTCATGCCAAGAGCGGCCAGATCCTAACCGCTCAAGCCTAGAGTGGCCAAAAATTAGTTGCTGCAGACGATAGTGGCTAAGACATAAGAAGCAATTTATCGATAAACGGGCCTAATCACAGACGGACATGGTAGTCTATATGCAATAAAGGTGAGTGGGAGTAACTTTGCATTCCTTTTCATGACCAGTTCACATAGGAGACTTGATTTTGCATTTAAACTTTAGTTAACTAACCTCCAAGCATAAACAAAGAACAAAAGCTTCTCATGCTAACAACCAGATCGCATAGAAGACTCAAGTGGGCAGTTAGATTTCAGTTAATTGGATTTCAAACATAGACAAAGGACAAAATATTCTCATGCTAACTTACACTACGCATGAGAAATTTATTCCTAGGGCTTGGACATAGACCTAGGGTTTCACACTATAAAAGGTACAAGCCTAAGAGCACCAAGGAAGAGGGATAGATCATAAGAGAGCATAGGAGATCATATCAGAGAGAGTTATTTGAGATCACGTGTATGGTAAAGCCCTGATGAATTGAAGAGCATAACACCTATTATTTTAACATCAGATATAGACTTTGACCCATAACTTTGGGGTAAAGAGAGCAAGGTTTACCTTAGCGGTCGTTGTCTTGGACAATGGCCCACAAGCTTAGCTTAGGTTTTAGACAGCATCTTTTATTCTGCTCCTTTATGTTTTCATATCATTAGCATAGATTTACATGATTTCATGGCATAGTTTCATCATATTTCTATTACATTATTTTATTACTAACAACCTCATCTGGGGAGGCAATATCGAACACCTAAATGTGCATTATTGTTTCATTGCTTGTAGGGCCACAGGTACATCGGATGAAGTTTGCAACATACGATAGCAAAAGGAATCCCTCTAGGAAACAGATCTAGATAAGGAGGCATCTGTAATCCCTCATCCATTTTCATGTGCATAACTGGGAAGCTTTTATAAGCGCACCACCTCTTCACAAAAGGGGCACTCCTTACCTATTTGTAACTTATAGTACCAAAATGGGTATCCCTAAGAGGAACCAACATGTAACCGAGCTTCAATATCAATAAAGAGATCCATCTTTGTTATTTCGTGTTATATGCTTTTTCATCTTCTCTTCCATTTCATATTGGGTTTTTAATAACATTGCAAGTAGGGTTAAAAAGGGGATGGTGTGTGCGTTCTCGAGGTCGCTACAATTGGAAGTGAGCTTGTAGAATATGATGGTTGGGATGGTAGTGGTGGCAATAATATGGGGGGCAAGAATGGTATGGTAGTGGGGTTAGGCACTATAGTTGATGGTGCTAATGGTGCTGACACTGAGGTGTGTGTCCTTGATGAGAATGGGAGTAACGAGGTAGATGTAGGGGAGGATGTTGATGCCCTAACTAACTTGTGGGAAGAAAAAAAGAATAGTTATGTGGATGAGAATGAAGGCGCAGGTGCAAGATCTGCAATGTTATAAAATTTAAAGGGATTTTTGTCGACTGGGATGCAGTGGATAAGTCCATTATGGACTTACTTGAGACAATGGTGTAGCGTGGAAGGGACACATTGCATATTGATCCATGGGTGACCAAGGAGGATGTTGTACTGCATATTTCCTTAGATTATATGAAAGAGGATATAAATAGTACAGATACCTACTCAGATGGGTAGGACTATGGATCCTACCATAGGTCTCTTAGAGTCATGAAACACACGCAGGTCAAGTGAAGGCATGGTCAAGTGGGGTGGTAGAATATGTAAATGGTGTAGAGCTACCGTAGATATGATACTAATGGATGAGCCTGTATCAATGAGGACCCGCTTGTAGGTGATGTCATTGATAGTGGCTTGTATATGGAGAGGGGGATTTGCTCCTTATCCTACAAGTTTTGTTATCTCATGGTCGTGGAAACTAATGGATGGTTGGAGGTATTACAAGATGTTCCCTATGAAGTTTACAAATGTATTTGTATCATACGTTTCTAAATCCATAGAACGTAAAATATCATTTAACACCTCACGATGGGGTTGAGATTGTGTAAGAGGTCAAAAATATATAATTGCGCAGGGGCATTACGTAATTGATGGGTGAGGCTACCACGAATTATGATCATATTTTGGGGTGGATGTGGTATAGTGCTAGAATTTTGGGAGACCTATGGTGATGTGAATTAGGCAGGTGGGGAGACAATCGGTGTGGTCTGATGCAACAAATATTTTTGGTTTTGCATGGTAATATTTATCATGCTAACCATATTGCACGATGGAGGATCACGTTGGACACTATTCACTTGGCAAGGTGGTCCTAGGGGATTGGTTTGAGGTCTTTAGAGATTTGTTCCTCTATGGTCAGGTAGAGGATTCTAGAAGATACCTAGGTTTTGGTTTTGCAAGGGTTCGAGACCTGAATGGTACCCCTATCGATTAGGTCCTGCACTTGAGCATGAAAAGAGTGACATGACTCGATGTCATGGTCGCATTGTCTGTGGTATGGATAATATGATTTCTCATTGTATCTGTGAGGCTTAGGTATATTTGGATCTAATGGTCGAATCTTGGGTAGAAGGATATGTCCACCCTCATGTAAACTATGGAAAAGGGCTGGTAATGGTTTGAATAGTGGTGTAAGTTTATGTTGTCGACCTTGTGGATGTATGCCATGAGATTTTTGAGGCCTATGTGGGGAAGGCACGTTGGTTTGAAATACTTTTTGTTGTGGAATATAATGTGGTGGACTTGGTGCGGGTTCTAGGGTAGCAGCTACCACTTGGTTGGTTTGTGGAGGTCGAGGATAAGTTTGGTTGGGTGTGTTTCTATTAAAACAAAAGTTTGAACTATAGTTAGGCTTCGATCTTAACTTAATTTTGTTGGATTGGACTTTAATGTCTTCGATAACCTTTGCCTATGAAATGGCTTCCTCAACGGTGTGGATTTGGTGAATCTGTAGAGAGGTAGATATGTTTTTGTGGAAACTATTGGAAAATAGTGTCACTAGCTCTATGGTATGGAGGCTATGGGCGAGATCATGGATGATCACTCCCCATATTGAGATAAACTCGATGATAGGTTCATATTTAGTTTGTCGTAAGGCATATACATTTGAGAAGGTAGTCTTCTTTTTGATATTAATGGAAGAGTGTTCTAAAAATGTGTTTGCTAATTTCTCAAAGGTATAAAGGCTATGTTGTGGTAGCATGTTATACCAATATAAATTTTATCCTACAAGGTAGAGAGAAGGTATGCAACATAAGGGGATTGCTGCTATGAAGCTGGTAGCAAGCTAAGTGATAGTTACTGACATGATCTTTGGGGTCTTCCTTACCTTTTTACTTATCAAACTTCAGGATATCAAAGCGATAGGGGTAAGGTGGAATAGGGATGGATGGATGAACCGACTCGTTGTAGAGTTCATTGTAGGATGGTTTTTGTGGCACGTAAATTGCAGTGCACAGGTTTAACATCTTGACCTAATCTCATAAGAGTTGGATTTTAGGTGTTAAGGGTGAGGAGGATTGTGCTAGGGTTGGTTGATCCTAGGAATGCGATGAATAGTGAGGTTGTTGTTGTTATTCCCCGTATTATAGAGGGAATTATTCCAGATGGTCTTGGTATGATGGGTATTGAGTGGTATATCATGTAGGGGCTAGTGGGATGCTAGGATGTAGAATATATGTTTTTTGGGATATTAATATTGTGATTGGGATGTGTATTGCTGTGGCATGGGTTTCTATTGGGTAGGGACCTACTGTAATGGTTGGATCGTAGGAGACGATGACCATGAAGGAGGAGGTGTGAAAAATTTAGCGTCAATAGGTGAGAGGGGGGGTATCGATGCCACTAGTTCTAGGGATGGTCGAGGTAAGATGTCAAAATCCGAGATCTATCCCTGTCCTAAAGGATGGATGGTGGTGAAGCTAAACTATGTGGAATAGCCTGTGGAAGTGGGCATATAAGCTATGGGATTTGATCCATAGGTAGAGGTAAGATTAGAGGTAGGCACTTGGAAAGGAGGAGGAGGAGGTATCCTAAAGGTCGCTAAAGGTGGCGATATAGTAAATAATGGGGTATTTTACCCTTCGGGCACCTGAGATACATGCGGGAATGCAACGAAAAAATATGGGTAAGCTTCTGAAGTAGGATCTTGGGAAGATAAATTGGTGCTTGTGTCCACATCCAAATGAATTTGGGTTGTTGGTTGTTGTTGTTGACATTTGGTATCTTGGGTTTGGATAGGTTTATATGATAAGTCCTCAAACATTATGAAAAATGGTTGTTGATATGATGATGGTTGAGACTCTTGAGAAGAGTGCGGGCATGATGTTTGAGGGGGTGTTTGTTGTTCCTGTAGAGGAGGTTGTTGTTGCATAGTTTGGAATGCTGGCCTCTGGGTACCTATGGAAGAAGAGGAGGGGTCAAAAATCATTCCTACTATAGGGATGAAGGATGTGACCTCTATGCGAGTACGATTCAAGAGGGAGGAGTCATTCTCAAAAAGGGATTGAGATATACTCTGGAAAAAAGGGTGTGCAAAGGTAGAGGAAGTAGGTGTGACCTTTTCATCCATAGTAAAGAATTGATGAGGTTGTCCTGGAATCATGTAGATCACATGGTCGCAGAATATGGTCGGTGGATTAGGTGAGGATGGAGATGAAAGAAGTGGGTAATATTCTGCAAGTGAAGTAGTGAGGGCTTCACTCAAAGTGGATGGCTCATCCTGAGCCGTCGTGTGTGCATACTATACATCAGACCCTGTGAGTAAATCAGATGTGTGTATGGCCTTCCCCTTCATGATCAAAGGAGTAGGAGAGGACTACCTAGAAGAGGTAGGAGGTTCTTCCTCTATAAGGTGTGCTTGCTCACGTGCTCGACTGTGGGTGACAATAGACATGGTAGCATGTGTTATGTCGTGATAGTTTAGGACTATGCAGGAATTATAGTCTGTAGTTCTAAGTGTGCTATGTGGAGGGTTTTATGAGTAACCATGTATGGTGTAGAATCAACTATTTCTAATGTATAAATAAAGCAATGAAGTGTCGTGTATAGATAAATAATAAGTGGTCTAATGTGCTGAAACCAATATGCGATCATGCAAACAATGCTAACTAGAATCAATTCTAAATACTAAAAATAAAAATGTTTTGTTCATTTATGTGTGTTTCGATTTTGATATATCCTAGGTAGTATCATAGGTAGTGGGGTGAATACTCTAGTAAATAGGGCATGTCGTCGGTACCGAACCTCCTGCAACACCCAAATATGCACAAAATAGAATGATATTGCAATGTGCGAATGGTAACTTGTATGGACGATGCAGTAAAATGGTATCCTAAAAAGGGGGGAATCCATTATGCTAAAGTGAATTTGCTATATCATCTCATGAGGAGAGGTGGCACTGTCTAATACCTGTTACTGGCATACCCATGCTTTCGATTCACCCTCGGGTGGGCTTAGTCAATAACGACAGTTATCGTGTTCACTAATTATGTAAGCCTTGAGAACGAAGGCATCTAATCCTCTCCCACTCTGAAGGTAACTTTTGGTGATGAAATCCAGAAGACCAGTCTTAAAAGTGGGGGTTTTTCAGTGATGGAATCTAGAAAACCACTCATGTGGGGCTGCTAGGTGTCTAGCGGGGTTGTGAGCTAGTGGAGGGTACAACTCCATCGGTACTAGTCTCGAGTGATGGATTGGGATGAAATCCAATCTCACCACCTGTTTAAAATGTCATGTGTGTGTGTGTGGGTTTGCATTTTCCTAACGATGTTATGTAAAACAGGAAATCTAACTAATTGCCTTTTCAAATTGAAAGCTAGCCTTATATGCATTTTTCAAAAGCAAAATACTAGAATAAAATACTTTTTGTAGACAAAGAATCTAATCCTAGGTGCCTTTAGGAAAAGAAATTGATCCTACTTTTCAAAACATAGAAACATACAATGCGGAGGTGTGAAGAAAGGGGTTTATGTGACCCTAAATATGTGTGACAACATGTAGTAATTGCAATGAATATTTATACAAGTATAGACAAGCGGTCACAAGAAATTTATACATGCAAATTAAAAAAACAAATTAAATTTACATAAAATTTTGAAATTTAAAGTTGCTAGAAATTTGACAGGTTTTGTAATTACAACAAAATTTAAACCAAATGGAGATGCGAAGAAGGGGAAAATTTGTTACTAGCTATTGCACCTTAACTAGTAAACATATTACACATACAAAAATTAGCAAACAAAGCATATAAAGAAGAATACCTGGACTCTGATGTTTTAGGTGGTCTGGTTGACCCTTTTGCTGCTCACCCCTACAATTTTGGGGGTTTTTGAGGCTACCCAGTTGAATTCACCACTTGAGGGTTGAATTGAGATTTGGTTCATGGGGCGGGGGGTGAATCATGTTTGGAGACTTTATATATAATTTTTGAAGGCCTGAGGTGGTTCCTATGGATTTGGAGGTCTCTATAACAGTCATATATAGTACCTAGAAGACACAAAAATAAAGAATAATATCAGATTCACAAAACTAGTTAACCTGAAACTATCCATTATGGGGGTCCCATCAGGCATGCCAGAATGAAATGGCCAAAATATGACATTTAATAATAATAACACATAAAAAACACATGCTATTCAAAAAAAATGTATTTTATTCATGATAAGATTTGCATAGGTTACAAAGAGGGAGAATTCCCCTTTTTCCTTTCTTTTCACAAATGTTACAATAGGCTTGATGCCTTATCTTCACATTCCTTAGTGTATATGGGGTTGTGTACCATCGTGGGGTTGTATTTGTTTGTTGTTTCCCTCATTGGTTCTAGGATAAACCTATAAAAAGGGGTTAGTGGGTTGGGAGGGCTTTCCTCAGTCAGGCCCCATAGTAAGAAAGACAAATCGACTCATAAAACATAATAAAACTAAAATAAATGATGTAGAACCTCATAAAAACACCAAATGAATCTTACCTCCAATATTTGGGTTGATTTGGGACCTATAAATCCAATTCGCCACCCAGGGGGTGAACTGGTGCTAGATTCATGGGGTGGGGGGTAAATTCAACTGTAACTATTGTTCTTTAGAAATACTTCGATGGAGAGGTTCCTTTGTTGTTGTACAGCTGATGTGTAGGTTTAGATTGTTGTTTCTATGCTTTTGTACATATTTTGGTAGAGTTTTTATGCTTTGGACATAAGTGGAGAGAGATATAAATGAAGGTTTTGGGCCCACTATTTATAAGAAAAACCAAGGTGTAGGGGGGTAGTTAGGAGAACTAAGACCTAGGGTGAGATCCCACAAAGGTTAAGTTAGGTTTTTTGAAGTGGCATCCTCACATTCCTTTAAGGAAATATCTCATCCTCACACGTGTGAGGAGAGATTAAGGTTAACTAGTATTATTCAACTCTAGGTTAGGTCTGGGGTTAGGTTAGGGTTTCCTAAGAAATATCCTAACTAACCTAGTGCACACACATGTGGGAGGGAGAAATTAGGGATAATTAGGGATTAAGGACCTAATTAACCTTTTTAGCCCTAAAAGTGAACTTAAGTGAAGTCACTTTAAAACTATATTTAACAATTGACTCAATTAATACTTTGGCCAATTAATAGCCCTATGGGAGCCTCAATTAAGTATAAATGAGTCTTGTATTGCCTTAGGAGGCTGGTGGATAGTTTTATGATGCATGGAAGGTGTTCATGATGTAATTTGCATAGTTTATTAGGGTTTTGGACCTAAAAACTAGTTAAGTGGTGTGTGGAAGTCTACACAATGCTACGATGATCTATGGTGATCTACGCTAGTCTACGCATGTCTACGACAGTCTACGCATGCCTATGCATATCTATAGCAGTCTACGCATGTCTAGGAGGACCTAAAATATCCTACGTTGGTCTACAATAGCCTAGGGGTATCTAGGATTGCCTATGCAAACCTACAAGTGTCCATAAGGAATTACAAGTATGTAGGTGTAACAATGTGTGACTTTTAGATGTCTATAATTAGTCATGATTAATATCAGTAAACCTTTACTAGAATTGATCATTCTTAAGTATGGAGATATGTTATGGACCCAAACCATATATTATGAAAATATATATATTATATGTAGAAGATGTCATAATGTGGGGCATATTGAGATATCATGCTCTAAGAAGAGTCCAATAGAAACATATGTTGAAAACCATAAGAGAAACTTACAAATGGGTATGGATGAAGATGGTTTCAATTTAAAAAAAATAGGTCCATATAGATGAAAATAAATAAATAGCAGAGACCAGTAAGTAAGGATATTGGAAGAAACAACTATTATTTTTAGGATTTATCATATGAAGAAAAAATAGATCAGAGCTTAGAGGACATGGTGCAATAGGATCATAATATTACTAAGGAATCGTCTACTCAGTCTGAACTTGATTTAGTGATGAATATTCCTATTGAACTTAAGGAATGTGTCTCATCATATTTTGAAGACTATCTAGTACCATACACCAATCATGATAAGGGAAGTGGGAGAAAAAATATAGTGCTAAATGTTAGTATATCTATTATTAACAAGGAAATACCAACAAATGGGCAGGATAAGTCAAAAAATTCCTTGGTAGAGCTAGGAGAGGATATATATAATGAAAAGGAAAGCTATTAAATAATATTAAGGAATAGAATAATAAGACCTACCCTTTATACGAGCAATGAAAAAAGAAGAAAACCTTCAAATTATTGAGCAAGAGCCAAGGAAGCAAAAACAAACATAGAGAGATATATATAATCTAAGTTGGTTGAAATTCACTTTACCAAATAGTAAAACAATATTGGTTATTTAGAGGGTTCAATAACCCCTAATGAGATATTATTACCATATCATTGGATATAAGGGATGATAATGCCCCCTCAAATAAGACGTGTATCATGGACCTATATTTAAGTAATAAGCATGATATTCTTTGTATCTAGGAAACTAAAATGACAAAGGAAGAAATTTTCAAAACTATGAAAGCAGTATGGACAAGATGTAGATGGGATTTTATGGATTCACAAGGAGTGATAAGGGAGTTCTAATATGTTTTAATCTAGTTAGAACCTCCTATTAAACCATTCATCCTTATCAAAGCCTTTATTAGAAGTAAAGACCAAGAAACTAGATTTATGATCATAGGAGATTTTAATGCCATAATCAAGTTGGATGAATGTTTTTGAGAAAATAGGAAAATAACCCAAAGTATGAGAGATTTCTAAATTTTCATTCAAAACAATAATCAATGGAATTTTGAGTTTAAAGAGGATAGCTATACATGGACTAACAACAAAATAAGTCAAATTTGGTAGCAAAAATATTGAACAATTATTTACTTTTTAATCATTGGCTAGATGAAGGGAATTGTGCTAAAATTAGTACCTTGATAAGGATTGGTTCAAATCATTGGCCAATAAGAGTTAAAATGGTGGTAAGTGGATTTAAAATATTATATTTTAAATATGAGTAGACATGGGAAGAACATCCTCAATTTGTTGATATGATAGCGCAAACATGAAATTCTTCAGAAAATGGTGGGCTATATACACTTCCAAAACAAATTAAATCAATGGCATCTAGATTAAAAGAATGAAACAAAACTTTCAAAAAAAATTGAGAAGAAAGAAGAATTAAAAGAGAAGATTTCAAAATTCCAAAATATGAGCACAATAATTCAAGCTTATAGGAAAGGGATTTGTTTAGTTAATATTATAATATTTTGAGTAAGAAAGAGATATTTTGGAGATGAAAATTGAGATAAACTTTATTAAAAGCATGAGATGAAAACACAAATTTTTCATAGGATGGCAATTATACAGAGAATAACATCTAGAATTAATAGAATTAAATCAGTAAAAGGGATTTGGATTCAAGACTAGAGCAAAACTAGAAAGGAGACAATGCTCTTTTACTAGAATATTCTAGGATTGGAGGAGATTTAAGTTCATAATGATAAGCTATTATAAAAATACCTTAATTTATAATATATGAAGACCTATACTCTGGAATAAGTTCATTTAATTTATTTTTCTTTTGATAAGGATAAATCCCTAAGTCTAGATGGACTCTCTACAACATTCTATTAGCATAACTATGAAATAGTGAAGGATTATTGATTGGCAGTAGTGGAATATTATATGGTAGAACTAAACAAACCTTATAAAATAAATGCAACAAATATTACCTTGATTCCAAAAAAGAAGGATGTAGAATTGTTTGATTCATTTAGGCCCATAAGCCTATGTAATATGGCATATAAGATAATATCCAAAGTGATGAAAATTCGGTAAATACCACTATTAGATAAAATTATTTCATGAACAAGGAGTATTTGTGAAAGGGAGACAAATTCTATACATAATCATGGTAGCTCATGAAGTAATGCATTCAACAACTTCTAGAAAAGAAAGAGCAATGATCTTAAAACTTGACATGAATAAATTCTATGATAGGGTTAAATAGAATTTTCTTTTTGCAACATTAGAAAAATCTATTTTTGGGAAGATATGGTTCAAATAAATTAAATCTTATATCTCTACAATATCATATTCAGTGCTAGTCAATGGGCTAGTAACAGAGTCATTTAAATCCAAGAGGGGTCTTAGATAAGGAGATCCTCTATCACCATATGGATTCATTATTATGGAAAATGCATTCACAAGGATCCTAAATAAGACATACAAAGATAAGTTAATAAGCAAACTTAAGGCTAATAATAATATCGACACCACCCATCAACAATTTATAGATACAATTCTTTTTGGGAGGGCAAGGTAAAACAAGGCCAGAGCTTTTAATAACTTATTAAAGGAATATGAAAGATCATCTAGGAAAAAAGGTAATAGAATAGAATCCAAAATTTACTTCCTAAATACTCCAACAAGAATCAGATAAGGGATATGTAGGTTAATTCAAATGGAGGTAAATTTCCAACAACATATCTAAGGATGCCCTTATTTGGGGGGAGAATGAGGATAGAATTGTGGAATCCAGTTATAAGTAAAGTTTAATATTAACTAATTAAATCAGTATTACATGCCATTCCAACATATTATATGTCCTTGTATATTATGCCAAAATTGATAGAAACAGGTGTACTCTATATTATGTGGTCTTTTTTGTGGTCAAGATTATATGATAGAAGGAAAATTTCTTTGGTGAAATAGATTAAGGTATTTGATGATAAAACTAGGGGAGGTTCTAGTTTAAGAGTTCTTACAGATGTAAACTTATTTCTAAGGGAAAAAGTAATTTGGAGATTTTACAAAGAGACTCAAAGACAATGGACGAGATTTCTTCTAAGTACATTGATCCCAATGACTGAAGCTTAATATTTATTGCATTCTCACTACTAGATGGTTCCACGATTTAATTTTTTTATTAATATAGTGATTATAGGTCTAAGATGGATGGTGGGAGCTGGAGAAAAAATTCTATTTGTATGGATACTTGGTGTAATAAAAAACCACTCAATCTAGATTCAATTTTGAAACCATATATGAGATAAATTCAAGATAAATATGGTGATGGGATTCCAAACATTATGTGCAAGGATTAAGAAGGAAGATACAAATGGAACAAATTTTTTTTAAAGGAATAACAATAAGGTTGAAACTATAATAGGATCTTGAATGATTAATGTATATCACAAAAGTAATAACAAAGGTTCAACAATGGAGGATTAGAAATACTCAATAACATGCAAAGACAATATTACAATAATGAGAAAAAACTCCAATATGCTCCAATAACCTGTATACAATATCTCATATTCATAGAAGAAGAAACCCTTGCATATATAGGCAAGGGTGAGGATCATAAACAATGAGTTCACAATTAGTTAATCAGGGAAAGTAACAAATTGTAGATATGAGATCCAAATAACAAAAAGAAAAAGCAAAAGCTAATCACTCAAACTCTGTTAGAAGCTGATCTTGCAAAAACCCAAACTATGTCAAAATTTGTCAAAGCTAAAGAACCTACTGACTGGTGAGAAATACTACCATGTACTCTAACTTTGTGGATGATAGTGCAATAGCTGATTGATTCTTGCATGACCAAGAAATAGGAGAATAACCAAGACAATAAACATAATCAAAACTGGACCTCCTGTCATCAATGCTACCTTCCCAATCTAAGTCTAAATATTTAATTATTTATGAAGCCCTTGGTGTATAGTGAATACCAAAGTGAGTGGTGCCTTTAAGGTATCTTAATATGCATTTGGTTGCATACCAATAACTCTCATGAGGATCATGAGAAAAGTAAGAGAGAAGACCAACTACAAAATAAATGTTAGGATGAGTGTGTGTTAGGTAGAATGAGACTTCCAACCAACTATCATTACATGGTAGGGTCCATATTAGGAATGGTGCAAGTGGAAGTCACTGGGCTATGATTTACAATTAGCCATACCAAACCATTGAAGTAGATCTATTGCATACTTTTTCTGACATACTAAAATATTTGTAGAAGATTGTGAAATCTAAAGTCCAAGGAAGAAGTGCAGAAGACCAAGATCTATCATATCAAAATGCTCCATGAGGGAGTGTTGTCTTGTCTGTATCATAGAAGATGAGTTGTCAATGAGAATCAAATCATCAACATAGAGGAATGTCATCTTCAATCCATTGAATATAGATTGTGTGATCCGAGTGATATCATGTGAAGCAAGAAGTAAGCAAGAAGGTGTTCATCTTCTCATACCAAGCTCAAGGAGCTTGTTTGAGACCATAGAGTGACCTTCTAAGGCAAAAAACAAGTGAAGAGTCCTGAATGAATCCTGGTGGTTGCTCCATGTAAATCTCCTCATGTAGATCACCATGTAGAAAGACACTCTTCACATCCATCTAATACACTGACCATCTCTATGAAGTAGCAAGAGCAAGCACAAGGTAAATAGAATCCATA
Source organism: Wollemia nobilis (assembly GCA_028583015.1). NCBI lineage: Eukaryota > Viridiplantae > Streptophyta > Pinopsida > Araucariales > Araucariaceae > Wollemia > Wollemia nobilis. The sequence continues at coordinate 1,936,163 of JAQPPZ010003047.1, read as the reverse complement.
TTGGCCATGGGAGAAAAAGTCTTAGAGTAATAAACCCCCTCAACCTACAAAAATCCCTTGGAAACAAGACAAGCCTTGTACTTTGAGATAGTACCATCAATGTCATACTTGGTCCTATAGACCCATCTGCATTGAACATTCATACTTCCAATAGGAAGTGGTACTAAATCCCATGTATTATTCTTCATCAATGAAGAATACTCCTCTGCCATAACATCATCCCACTTTGAAATACCATGTGCATCTAAAAACCATTGTGGATCATCTAAAATATCATGGCATAAAAGTAATGAGCTAGTGGAATGTGAAGTAGTATGTCAAGAAGTTGAAAGATCACTAACAAAATAAGTAACATCCTTAATGGTGGTACGAACCCATAGAGGCATATGAATAGGCTCAGTCTCCTCAATAGGTGCAGTCTCCTCAACATGAAGGAAAAAATCCTCAAAAAAGATAGAGAAGATGAAGTAGATGGGAAAGAAGTAGCAAGATCTGAAGGTAAGAAGGCTTTTGGAGTGACATGCTCATCAAACTAAACATCTTGTCAAAAGAGTACATCTTGAGTGTCTAGATCAAACAATCGATAAGCCTTCATATATTCACAATAGTCCATAAAGATAAGTGGTTTGATTTTTTTCCATGGCTTTCCTCTTTTTGTTGGGGATATGAGCCCAAGCATGACTGCCAAAAACTCTAAATGAAGAAACATTAGGCTTGGTGTGATACCAAGCCTCCTCAAGAGTGATATGCTCAAGTGCATGATGTGGTGTGCGGTTTTGAATGTAGTTCACACAATTGACCACCTCAACCCAAAACACTAGTGGCATATCTCTAGAATGTAGCATACAATTTTCCATATTATTCCACAATGTCCTATTCTTCTTCTCAGAAACACCATTCTAATATGGTGTATAAGGGATCCAGTGCTGGTGCAAAATACCATGCTGCTCACAAAAAGCTAAAAAAAGCCTTGCTAAAATACTCTCCCCATTATCTGTGTGAAGCTTCTTGATAAAGCAAGAAGACTACTTCTCAACAAAGGCCTTGAAGTGTTTAAAGGTGTCAAACACTTCACTCTTGTACTTAAGAAAGTACACCCATGTGCACCTTGAGAAGTCATCAATAAATGTGAGCACATACTTGGCCCCTATAAATGAAGGAGTTGGAAAGGACATTAAGTCACTATGAACCAACTCAAGAGGTGCCAAGGCTCTCAAAGCCTTCCCTTTAGGAAAAGGGTCTTGATGTTGTTTTCCAAGTGCACAACTTGGACAAACTCCATCAGTGCAGGAGACCCTAGGGAGACCTATAACCATGTCATGTGAACTCAGTTGCTACAAGTATCTGTAGTTGAGGTGTCCAAACCTCTCATGCCAAAGTTTGCTCAAGGTATCTGCATGAGCAATAAGACAAGTCCCAAATGAAGAAGTATCAAAACCCTCAAATCTATAGAGACAAGAACTATGATCAACAACCCCTATAGCAATAACTATGGCTCCAAAAAATATCTAATCTCAACTCCATGTGGGGTAAAGAGTATTGTATTTCCATTGCCTAAATAGCAAGTTTGATAGATGGAAATAAGGTTGGTGGTTATCTTGGGTACATATAAAATATTTTGGATGCACCCACCATCCAACTCAATAGTGCCTGAGCCCAAAACTGAAATACAAGTAGAGTTGCCAACCTCAATGTTGGAAGTAGAACAATCACTAAGGCCATAAAGATGCTCTCTAGAAGGAGTCATATGATGTGATGCTCTAGAATCTAAGACCCAAATCTCAGAAGATGTACCAACTGCTTGTGTTAAAAGGGCATTTCCTTTGTCCTTAGAAGAATTTGAAAGGGAAAGGTGATGCTTCTGCATGAATTCCTCTAAGGCTTTCATTTTCTTAAAACACCTAGACTCAGGATGGCCTTCTTTACTACAAAACCCACAAGTTTCCTTAGAATTTTTCTTACTTTTAGAGTGAGTCTCATTGGGTTTGGAAAAAGAGGAATTAGAAGGGTTTTGAGTATTTTTGGGAAGTGGGGGAGAAGGCTCTTGCTTTTTAGGCTTATTTTTCCCTTTACTTTTTGAAGTGGATGCAAATAGAGCTTGATTTTTAGAAGGCAAGGCATCTAAGGTTACAAGCTTGGATTGCTCTCTAACAAGTCTTTCACAAAATTGCTCAAGTGAAGGCATGACAAAGGCATCTCCTAAGGTATCCATGCTAGAATGAAAGGTTGAGGAAATGTTTTGATATAGGCCTTTTAAATTGGACAATATGAGAAAAATACACTCCTCATATTTCTTCTCTTTACCACTCCCTTTTAGTTGAGTTAGAAGGGACTTGAACTTGGAGAGATAGTCTTCAATAGTAGGAAATTCCTCAGGAGAAAGAGCACTCAATTCTGCATCTAACTGCAAAGTCTTGAATTGGTTGACTTTCCCAAACATTTCTTTTAACTTATCCTACATTTCCATTGATGTTTCACAATAAATAATGTGAAATAGCAGCCCATCACTAACATTTAGACTTATCAGACCCTTAGCTTCATCCAACTTATTAGTGAAAACAAACTTCTCATATTCTTTTGCAAAAGTGGGAGGATATTGAGTTAAAATTTTCCATAATCCTTTAGAATTTAGGAGTACTTGCATTTTATATTTCCAGATATGATAGTTGTGAGGAGTTAATAATTCAATAGAAGACATTGTAACTCAAAGCACAACAAAAACTGAAAAAAACAAGAGGTACACCAAAAGGTGCCTTACACAACCCCCCAAAAATCTTTATCAAATGTTGATCCCCCAAGAAGCTTGGCACTTTATTTTAGTGCATGTACAATATTTAACAGATCAAAATGAAGAAAACTAAAGGTATTGAAAGTACAAAATTTAGCCAAAATACTGAATATATGCAGTTTTTGATAAATACCCAAAGAAATCATGAGATATTGGGTAAATGCTTGTGATTCTATAAAGTGCCTACAATTTTCCATTAATGACTCTCAGCTACGGATTTTTCCTGTGTAAAAAAAAACTACGAAAAAAAACAAATTTTTCTTGGGTAAAAAAAATGGCAAAAAAAAGGAGATTTTTCCTATGTAAAAAAAAATGTCTTTGAAGGAGTGACAAATCCTCAGGAACCTATGGCTATGAATCTACAAAAAAAACAAACATAGCTTTGTATACCATGAAAGGAACAACAATAAGGTTGAACCTATAACATGATCTTGAATGTTTAATGTAGATCACAAAAGCAATAACAAAGGTTCAAAAATGGAGGATTAGCAATACTCAATAACATGCAAAGACAATATTACAATAATGAGAAAAAACTCCAATATGCTCCAATAACCTGTATACAATCTCATATTTGTATAAGAATAAACCCTTGTATATATAAGCAAGGATGAGGATCATAAACAATGAGTGCACAATTAGTTAATCAAGAAAAGTAATTAATTGTGGATACGTGATCCAAAAAAAAAACAAAAAGCAAAAATCTAATCACTCAAATAAAGGAAATAAATCTAGATAAAGCTAGAAGAAATATCCTATGAGTGGATTATTCTTATTTAATAAATAAGAATAATATAATTATTAGCTAAGTCTACCTAGTAAACTAAAGACTAAGGTGTAATTAATAATATTACACCAACAATGTTTTTACAAGTATATCAAACATTGTTTCTAGGAGGTAGTTGAGCAAAAAGATAACATTGATTATTCTAAGGGGAACTGAGGATAATATGATTTAGGAGTTGAATAGCTCAAGATAATACACAATAAGAAGTAGACATAATGTAAAGCACCAAAAAATAGGAATACCACAAGAATATGGAGAGATATTTGGGATAACCCAAGCATTCTAAAAGTCAAAATGTTTGTATCGCTAGTAGGTCATAGAAATGTTTTATCCTATGATAACCTAATGAAAGGGGATTTTCGTGGATCCTCACAATGTGTTCTATGTAAAAAATAAGGAGAGTATAGACCATATCTTGGGACACTACTCAATAGTGTAGGAACTATGACAATAGATTATCAATATATTTGGTAAATGTGTGGTGATGAATTGTTAGGAAGCTTTAACTTAAAATAAACACATTCACATAAATACTGCAATAAAAGTAGAAATTCATGAAGAACATAATATTGCAACACAAAATGTAAATGCATAATTATAACAATCTCACAAACACAACATATAATTGTGGGCCTCTCCTTCAATACATTCATTCAATATGCAAAAAGATACATTTGTTTTTGGACCCTTATCGTTTAAATATACACTTCATGCAATGCTAACCTAATGCTCAAGAATTGGATTACATGCAAAGTGCCACTTGAGCTAGAATCCTCTACCAAACAATAGTTGCATTCTTGATAACGATTACATGAAATTAACCCACTTGTCTAGGCACATCAGTTACCACATATCATTACAAAATAGTATAAAATATCATTATAATGGGGTCCCCACATTGGAAAGGGGTCATTACATAATAATATGAGAAATACATAATAATGTTAGGATGGGATCCTCAGATACCCTTCCCCTTCAAAAATCTCTATTCTCAAAGTTAGATATGAGAAAAATGGTATTGTTACTACTATAGAGATCCCCAAGTGGCATCTTCCAGTTGTAATTGGTGCCATTGAACAAGAACCTTAGTGATGACACGGTTCTAAAGAGTGTGTGATTTGCAATCCAAAATTTATTTAGGCCTAAGCAAGATGGAACCCTATTCATCCATTTTTGTTAAAGCAAATTGAATCTATACCTTATTACCCATGACCTTTTTAAGAGAGGATATATGAAAGATAGGATGAAGCTTTGACATAGCCAAAAGGGCCAATTTGTAGGTTGTTGCACCAATCCATTGTAAGACCTAGTAGAATCTATAGTATTTGGCAACTAGTTTTTGGCATTTATGGAGCTAGAGTGAGGACTCTTTATAAGGTTGTAGGCAAAAAAATAATATCTCCTACTTTAAAGCTATGCTCAAAATAGTGATGATCAAATTATTGGTGCACACAATTTTGGGCTAATTCTAGATTCATATTTAGTTGACTGAGACTGTGACACGTTGGCTAAGTGTAGTGTCAACAACATAAATCTTGGACCTTCCTAGAATGTAGGATGAGGGTGTTGATGGAGGATGACCATAAACTGCTTCAAAAGGGTAACCTTTGTTGTGGTGTGATATAAAGTATTATACCACCATTCGTCCAAGGGAAGCCACTGTACCCCCTATGTAGGATGTTCAAAGGTAAAGAAATAAAGGTAGGTCTCCAAGAATTTGTTAGTAATGTTTTTTGGCCATCCATTTGTGGATGATAGGTTGAAATAATTTTCAACTAAGTTCCCTATGACTTAAATAGTTCTTGCTAAAAATGACTAGTAAAGATAGGGTCTCTGTCAGACACAATAGATGCGAGCATGCTATGAAGGAAAAAAAATAGAATCTAGAAATATTTGGGCTACTATTGAGGTTGTATGGGAATAGGAGAGGGGAAAATATGAACATACTTTGTGAGATGATCCATTACCACTAAAATAACTAATTGCCTCCTAACATAGGTAACCCTTCAATTAAATTCATGGAAATATTTATCCATACTTGTTCTAGAATGGGTAAGGGCTAAAGAGTTCAAGAGGAATTCATTGTTTCTCCTTTCATTCTCTGGAACATATCACATTCAAATAGAAATTTTTGAATATCCTTATTCATTCCCTTTTAGAAGAAAGTATGCCTAATCCTTTAGTAAGTCTTGAAAGAACCCATAATGTCATATGGTTGGTGAGGTATACATTTCCTTTAATATGAGTTCCCATAGCTGTGATTTTTGGGGAATAAAAAGGTGATCAAGGTATATCAAATATTGTCCATCCCAAGTGTATATCGAGCAAGAGATAGGATTTTTTTTAAGTTTGGTGATCAAATTTTGCAATCCTCAGTCCTTGATCACATCCTCTCTGAGAGAATAAATCCAGTGAGGTATGGACGAAGAGATAACATTTAACATACTCTGATTCTCAAATTATTGAGAGTGCATCAACCATGATGTTCTCCTTTCCCTTTTTATATGTAATCTCATAGTTAAAGTCAAAAAATTTAGAGACCCAATTTTTTTGTTTAGGTGTGGTGACCCATTGCACCAAGAAGTACTTGATACTTTGGTTGTCTATTTTGATAAAAAAATGATGTGCAATGAGATAATGTCTTCAATGATTAATCACATGCAAAATAGACATCTCCTTTGCATTAGTAGTGTAGACACCAAAATTTAGCCACTTGTTCTCCATCCATGCTTTCCCACCATCCACTGGTTCTCCATCCCTATTTCCCACCATTTTTGACCATTATTCATATTTATTTATATATATTTATTATATATATTTAAATATAATATTTTATATTATATTTTAATATATGTTTAATAAATATATATTTACAAAGTGGATTATTTCTAGCTGTCCGATATCATTTAATCTCATCCGTCCATTTACCTTAATCCATGCCACATCCTATATTGATTGTCCACCCTTAGATATGCTTTAATCTCAACTACACGATTAGTGTCGTTGAAACCCTAAAGTATTCCCTAAGTTGGACTAGTAATATGATTCATTTTGAGACTCAACCCCTTGGAATTTCTCTAGAATCCTAGTTAGCTAGAAAGTGACCTAAGTTTTCTAAGTACCATAGAGTTCCAACTGAGCCTTTAGTGCCCTAACCCTACATTTGCTCTAATCCATCTACCATTGCTCCATAACCTCACTCAACACTTTCATCTATGCATTACTTACCCTCATCAAATCTAATTTTGCAGATTTGATATAACCTCTTGAATTCTTGACTTCTCTCTATAGACCTCCCGATCATCCTACGATACTCTGTAGACCTCCCGAGCACCCTGTTGCGCTCGACAGACATCTCGAGCGCCATGTTGCACTCCCGAATCACTCGTGTGCATTTCAAATCCCTATTATGACATCAAACAAGATCTTTGGGTGTCATTACGACATGCTCCCACCATCGACCTACAATAGATCCATCCATCAACAAACAGTAAGCAAGAGCAAGGTAAATGCATTTATGTTATTATATTTCATGTTGTCTTATCTTGTTCACATTTCCATTGCTATAAATAGGGTTTTAAAGTTGTGATTTCAGAGGGATCATATTGTGGAGCCCTCATTTGTTATTACCAATTTTCTAGTTTCTTTGTGTGCAAGCTTTGACAATACATCAGAAGCATTGAATAATTGCTTAAGCTGGAGTGGCCCAATATAAGATACACAGAAGCCACTCAACCTTTTTGGGAGTAAAGATGCAGTGGAAGACACCACTAGTTATTTGTGGCTAGGGTTTCAGATAACCCTATAAAAGTTTGTAATATTATATCAAGGAACTCTTGGATCCATTATTGTAACAATAGAGTCTCTAGGCTCCCCCCTTTATCAATATAAATTCCATTTTGTTGTGCAATATTTGATTCACTTGAGTTCTATTTTATTTAGCATTGTTTGGTGTCACGTTTTGTCTTCACAAATGGTTATCACAGTGGGACCCCCTAAGGGTTTCATGTTTTGATTTATCTTGCCATATAACTTACTATTTGTTGTCTTATTTTACAAATTTGCAAAAGCACAAATCAAGCATTCTTCGCCTGTTAGGATTTTTGAAGACTTGCAGAAAGTTGCAAGAAGTGCACAAACACTCTGTGGCACTCGAGGATCATCCAAAAATACCTAGAGGTATTCCAAAAAAGTTCTGGGGTATATCAGAAGTTCCCAAGTACAATTTATAGTTATTTGGAGCAGATACATAGGATGTCCAATAATTCCATTGTCCAAAATCCAGTTTTACTATTTTACGTATTCTGGGTTCTTTAATATTTTTTTTTTAGAGTTTAGGCATAAATGAACAATCACTAAGAAATCTAGAAAATAATTCATCTTAGTTTGCATTTTATGTTTTCATAAATATAAAGTGTTGCATTCTAATTGCATTTGAATTGATAATCTGCATAAATTAGAGCTACATTTTAGGGTTAGAAGTATCTTCTTTTATCTATCTAAGTAATAACATCATTAGGGTGCCAAGAGTATTCCTACCATTGGGTGATTCCAGGCAAAGGGGTGGACGAACCCTCCAACTATTTTGACAGGGGGTCTTAAGCGGTGTACTTCACACCCTTTGGAGAAATTGGCATTCTCTTGTTGGCTTCTGACTTAGATTTATGAAATTAATTTCTCCTAACATTGTTTGTCCATATTAATAAATGAAAACCTTAAAATAAAAAATTCACACACAACACGTTTTACTTAAAATAGTAGTGGTTGGATTTCATCACCTGCCATTGCTTGAGATTTGGTGATGGTGGCATGCATCTCCATCCACCAATCTCTACCCTTAGAAACCCTAGGTCACCTTTTGAGAAAAATTGCTATATTTCATCACCAACAAGAATCTCATTGCCTAAAATTAGCCATAGTTTTTACCTTTCTTTTTTATTAATTCAGATTAGTACATTTGAAACACACAAGATTGAAACTTAAAAAATGCACTCACAATAAAATGAGATAACCAATAAACAAGGTAAGACACATGTGTTAAACAAACTTAGAATTGGGTGTTTGTTTTTATTGTGAAAATTTAAATTTGGTATTTCAGTCTATTGTATAATCTATATTTTGATTTATTTGCTTTATGGTCCTAACACAAAAACAAAAACAAACATTAAATCAAGATAATAAAATGGAATCTTCATCCACCCTCCCCAACACTTCTATGGTAGAGACCCTAAATGTGACACAAGAAGATTTATCTGCAAGTCCCTCACATTCTTTGCCATCCACTACCTTCCATATGGCCATGCCCCAAAAGGAGTCAACCTACCCTACCATAGACCATCACATTACCCATATAGACATGGCAAGATTAGAAGCTCTCATGAAGTCTTCCAACTATGCCTTAGAGTCCATTCCCAATTCACCTAGATAGGATCTTACTTTACAAAAAGAGCTTGTTTATTTCTAGCCCCCATCCACCTTCACCCAGGTATATACTAACCCTCTTTTTGAGGCATCAGTTGCACCTTATTCCCATATGTCCATTCCCCAACCCTCATGTGCTCCTAGCACCTCATACAACTCAACTTACACCAACCCCTTGTATGAAGCACATGTAAATGCTGCTTTACAAGTTCAACCTCACAAGTTGTCATACCTAGTGTAACTTGTCCCCAAGCCACATATTCCATAACATATACCTCCATACCCTTAGCTTCTGATAGATAAATTAGTGAGGTATGGTAACACCTAAACAAATTTCTTAGAAAACATCAAAATTCTCAACAACAAGTACATGCGAACCCTAAGCCCTTACATAACTCTACTCAAACTGTCCTTGTTACCCAAGGTCCATCATGGGTGCCATAGTCTTTTGTGGTTTCTATCCCTATTCCCCCACCAAGACAAACCATCACCCATTCCCATTGTTAAACTTAGCCATAACCTTCATCCATCAACATCATTCCATAATTCTCCATATTTTCATCATCAATCTCCCATTCATAAATTTCTATCAAATTTACCTAGCCATATTTCTCCACTCATTATCACCTAGTCACTCCACAAAATTTCTCCACTCCACAATAAAATCATCAGGTAATTTAGGGCTTCCACATTCCTAAGGAAGACCCTTGAATTAAGGCCATGCAAAAATAGATAGATCAATTGATTCAATATGCTCTTGGTTTTTCAAATCAAAAACCAACCTTACACCAATTGATCAATCAACCAATTCATCCTTCGGTACCATCCCCGCAATATCCAATAGATTTCACGGTACCTAAGTTTGACAAATTTATGGGAATTAAGGATCCCAAGGAACATGTGAGCATTTTTATACATGCATGCTTTAGAATTCAAAATGGCAATGCCCTCATGCTTTGAAAAATTCCTCAAACATTAGGAGGAGATGCCATAGAATGGTATAATCAATTTCCAAGCCATAGTATTTATACTTTTGAGCAATTTATTGATCAATTATTTGACCGTTTCATCTTAAATTTTAAAAATAAGATCTCATTGTCTGATGTCTATGCTTTAAGACAACATGATGATGAATCTATCTATAATTTTGGAGATCATTGGAGGTTTTTCATCACTAAATTGCCATTCACTCTACCAATAGATGAGCTAATTAAGTTATTCACCATTAGTTGCTTAAAACCTATCTCTTGGATGCTTCAACTATAAAATTATTAATCATTTTAAGAAGCTTTAGCTCAGGATAGTGTCATTGAGGAGATCAAAATCCAAGAAGGAATACTTAGGCCTAAAAATAAAGAATGGCAAAACAAGGGCCAATAAAAAAACAACAATTCTGGACAACCAAAATCAACACAGAATACCCTATCCAGTCAACCCAATCAAGTTAATCAAGTGGTCATGAGCCAACTGGTAATGGCTCAACAACAACCCGTGCAATAAATGCTGCAACAAATTGCTTATCATATGGTACCCTCAACAACACAAGCCATGCAGAACATAGTGCCAATTGTGAAAAACCATCCCCAATGATAGTTTTTCTAATAAAATTACCAATACACCCCATTAGATGAGTCATATGATTCCATTTTCTGAAGGTTATATGACATAAACAAGCTTGCTTTACCCAAAATCAAACCTGATGATCCCACCAAACATAGTAAACACTATCAAAAGCATATATTTTATCCTTATCATAGGTAAAAATGGCATGACATTAATAATTTCCATGTATTTAAATACATAGTGAAAGACCTCATTGAATTGGGGGTGATAAAGCTTGATAATCCCCTCGCTCAACAAAACCAAAACCTGGGTATATTTCAAACACAACTTCCTCATCATGAGGATATGCAACCAAATGTAGGAGGGGCTAACACCAAAACTCCTACTAATCAATTCAATCACATACAACAATACCAAGGGTATTTAGGGGCCATTCATGTGGTCACTAGAGGTCAAAGGAACAACCAACAAATGCAACCACCTCAAGAAAGTGAGTCACAACCTTCTAAATCACCACCCATCCATGTTTTCTCCAATATTTCATCACCCATCCATATCCCTAGTCAATAAAATCCTCCAAATACACCAATCAATCCTCCACCTCGACCAGTCATCTCATTGAGTAGTCGGTTAACTACAAGTCTGAAAATGGCTTTCGCTAAATTTTTAATCTATGAGTTAATCCAAAAATCTCCTCCACATCATGAGGTATTATTGGATATTTTGAAATCCATCGAACTACAATCGCAATATCCTAATGCCTTCAGCAACTTTGTGGAGAGCATCCAAATATGCATGGAGCCTTCCATCACATTCTATGACTTTGAGATTAAGCCAATCTCATCGGAATTAGTAGACCCTCCATTGCATATCATGGCTCTAATTTACAAGAAACCTTTTAAAAGAGTCCTAAATGACATCGGTTCCTCTATGAATATCATCACCACATATGCTATTCATCATTTGAACCTTCCTCTTTTCCATATCACCAAGTCATCATTCACCCTTATTCAATGATGCTTTGTGTTCCACAATTGGCACTATTATTTTACCCATCAAATTAGGGGTCAAAAAATTGCACACCATGTTTCACATCTTGGAAGGATCCATGGCATACAATGTACTCCTTCGAAGACCTTGGATGAGGGAAATGAGATGTGTCCCATCAATTTTACATCAATTTTTGAAATATGTTCATGAGGGATAAGTACATTGCATACCGGTGGATGTCAAACCATTTAGGTATTGCAATTTCATTTTAAATACCTATGAGTCTATGCTTCCTTACACTCACCTTTTCCTTTCACTATCATCTAATCCATCCACCACTTCAACAATCTCTTCATCAAAGGATCTCATTCCTAAGGAGCTCCCTATCATCAATTATCATCAAGCTTCCATCCTTCCTCATCATCTTCATCATTTACTACATGCACATGTGGTCATAGTCAGTCCACATCATCAACATCATTGCCATCCTCATCATCATCATCCATTCAACATCCTTTCCAAATAAATCCATCTCCATCATCTAATGTTTCACAAGTCTAATTGATGGATTGTGAGATACCTCCATCTCCACCATTCCTTGATCCATCACTTGACCATGATCCTCCCATGTCCTCCCAAGTTGAGGTCCACCTCATCAATCCTGGTATTTATGAATACGTGGTCCAAGACATCACTATTACATCCCTCACCATTCCTAAGATTAAGGTTTTTGATCACCCACTTGACCCACCTTTAGCCATAGGAGCAGTGTATAACATGGGTTCAACTCCAAATAGTATAAATTTTATATATGGGGGAATTGATTTATCATCAAGTCTAGTCCCCATAGAAGAACCCAAATAACCCACACTTGCCAACATTCCAAACATGACGGGATTTCCATATTGATATTTCCACATTGTCAATTGGCAAGGTCATGGCCTAGGACTACATGAATAGGGAGTGCATCAACCTATCGATGTTCCATATCAAGAGGTGCACGACCATTCAGGTCTAGGTTACCACCCACTTTCCACCACCTCTTCTCTTGAACAAGCCTTCCAAACTGAAGAACACAAGCTTATATTGAGATGGGGATGAATAGTATAAGACCACTTTTTACTTTTCTTTCCCAATCAATATTTTGCAATGTATAGATAGCAATATCAATAGTAGTAATCAAAGTAATGCATAAATCACCACACACAATAGAAACACCAAATTTACGTGGTTCACCCAATGTGGGCTACTCCACAAAGAAAATATTTTACTAAAACTTTCTCAATCAATATCTTGGGAATCCTTTCCCTATTACAATTTTTATGGACCTCTGTCCAAAGGAGACACCAATCCCCTAATAAAGTTTATGGATATCTATCCATAGGAGAACTCCTTCTCCTCTGCTCTGGATGGTGATATTTTAGAAGAACTACTACCTCCACTGCACTGGCTTATGGATCTCTATCCACTGAAGACTCTTGCCCTCACTTAGAAGACCTATTCTCACTGCCCTAGCTAATGGACCTATATCCAATAGAGACTATCATTCTCTGTACTCTGTCATCTCCAAAGCTCTGTCTCAAATCTATACTAAACTCAGTCCTTTGGTCTAGCACAAATTTTCTCAATATTTGTCTCTAGTCTGGTACAAACCTATCCTCAAATATGCACCAAAATTTATCCTCAAATCTGTACTGAACACAGGCCTTCGGTCTATCACAAATCTACTCAATATCTTTCCTCAAGATTTAACTCAAAGCTTGACTCAATCTCAAATCAACTCTGTTGGATCTTTCCCAAACCTTAACTCAATGTTTGAACAAATAAATCAATTTTTCTCTCAAGTCTTCTCAAAGACTTATCTTAAATCTACCTTTAAAGCTTCCACAAAATCTCACACTAATTTATCCACAAGTCCTCTATAGAACTTGTCCAAATCTTCTCAATAAGTTCTCACAAGAACTTATCTAAATTTTCTCTCAATCTATATTATAAGCTTCCAAAAAAGCTCACCCAAATTTGTCCACAAGTCTTCTCAAAGAATTACCTCAAATATGCTCAACAAGTCCACACTAGAACTTGTCCAATCTCATAGAAACATAAAGAGAATTGTTAGAGACTCAATATGATCTATACTCATCACAATGTTTAATCACTCCTTTAGAAAAATATGGAGAATTTTTAGAGACTCAATATGCTTCATATTCACCTCAATGCTCAATCACTTTCAATCACTCTTTTAGAAACATACTGAGAATTGTTAGAGACTCAATATGCTTCACATTCACCTAAATGCTCAATCACTTTCTCAAATCAATTTAGAATATAGAATAGTTTTTTTTATAGAACTTGAACAATAACTTCACACATCCACTTGACTAGGCTCAACCAACTCTACTCAACCAATCACTCAATGAAACAATCCTTGCTTACAAACACTAGTCTAAGCATATAAACCCTCACTCAAAATGTTTCCAACAATGCTTATCAATAAATCTCACATAACAATGATACTCATGTTCTTTTCAAACCCTAGTTCAAGTTCTTCACTTAACCAATGGCTTCAACAACAATGCTTATCAAACAAGGTTTTAACAACAACTCTTTATTCCATAAAACCTTGAAGCATTAACTCAACACACTCAATAAGGAAACCTAATTAATTCCTTTTCACTCCAAACTTGTTTTCCATAAAACCAACCAATCAACTCAACTATGGAAGAATGTACCCATACCTTTTTCTTGATGATGAAGGAACCTCAAAAATCTACCACAACCACAAACACTTCTTTTCCAAGCTCAAAGAAGTTATAATATGATAAACTCTCTCAAAAATACAATGTAAATATCAAAACATACATACACCTTATCACTCCATATTTAGGAAAGCATTCATCAACATATACAAAAATAATTGACCAAATACACCTTATAATCTCCCAATTAATATAATTTCCAATACCAAAAATAATGTCAATAAAATCACCTTCTCAAAATAACTCAATGGCAAGAAGTCCACTTCAAAATTTAACCAACACTTTAATCTTCAATAACCAATATGTCACAAATACTTTATTTAAAAATAAAGCTAACTCCTTATTCCTCAAATTAACCAGAATAATGATTAATTAAAAATACTTTTTATCTACCCCTTTTAACTCCCTAGGACCTCATGTCAAAACCTTAGGCATCACAGAATATATTAAAAAAAATTTATTACCTTTGCCTTGGTGAGATTCGAACTCACAACGTTGTCTCTACCAGTGCCCTAGTTGTGGCTCCAACTGCCGCATGAGCTATGCACTCACCTTGGGAGGGAAGAGCACCATATGCTCTATCTTCTCCCTCTTGGTGCCTCACATAAAGATATTTGCACCACTTCCTTTGGCGCTTAACCAAATCCATGCAAAATGTTACCTATCGTGATTCGAACACGGGTCCTCCCGCTCACAAGCAACCTAGCACACTCCAACTTGCTACCAGACCACCACGCTTGATGGTTATAAGTGTTATGGTGTCTTTCATCTTATTCCTTCACTTCCACGCTTTAAGACAAAAACTTTTATCTTCTACCTTGCACGAAATCACACGAAACACACAACTCGCAGTCCTTTTTTTTAATCGGGCAAGGGATAATCATTTACCACTTTGGAATATGGTTTTTATACCTATATGCCACCATACTTTCAAACGTCGGTGGATTCATTTTTCTCTTAGACGTCGGCGCCTTTGATATTTAAATAATTAATTTATAAATTATTTAAATTCTTTAGAATTTAAATATTATAAATTAAGATTTAAATCCTTTTGGTTTTATTAAGGATTAAGGCCTTCTTGGGTTTTACGACCTTGTATAAATAATATTTATTTATAAAATTTAAATTCAATTTGAATTTAAATACTTTATAAAATAAATATTAAAACTTGGGCTTTTTAACATGAATTTAAAAGTCTCCTTGGGTTTTTAAGAAAAACCTTTTATTTTTGCTCATCCATGGTTTTAATAAAAACCCTTCTACTTATGCTTCCACATAATATTAAAAATATTATGAAGTTATTTGCCATTAACTTTTGCATTATTCCTTTTGACATTTTGACATCAACTGTAGCTTATTCCTTGACATCAATGACAACTTCGTGCCTTGACATCAATGACAACTTTGACTCAAAATGTCTGACACAAACACTTAATCTCAATTCAGGAGAAGAATCCCTCCATCCTAATAATTCTAATGACAAAATCTATAAATAATTAAAACTTATGTCAATAATTTTGAATGAATATGAAGAAGAATCGGAGCGCATCATTCCCCATACCGAACAAGATGAATTTTATCTCAACATGTTCACCATCCATGAGCCCATATTTCACTTGCTTCTTCCACAAGAACGATCCACCCCTACCGGTGAACCACCACCTCCATTCCATTAAGCCATTTCATAAGCCAACTTGTAAAATATGTACATAAAACAAAAACAATGGTTTTCACCACTACCAAAAACAAAACAAAAAATCAAAAATCAATCAGAAAATCAACAAAAACATTTTCTTTCTTTGCATTGCATATGTTATATCATTTAGACAAATACATTTATTTGTGTTGCTTGTTGTTTTTTAGGTTAAGCAAGCCCCTAGCACTGGTTCTTAGGTTCCATCCATTACATCCAACCTCATCCATATTTCCCATAATTCAACATGAATCTTGTTGATTTATTCACCCCACTTCGTAATCCATACGATCCGGCTAAGCCAATTTCAATTGACATAAGTCTCATTGATATGGACCAGATTTCCTCACCTCCATCCTTTGCCAAATTCATCTTGTCCAAGGAATTTTTAAGAGCTTCCACCAACTACATTCCTCCATTCCCTCTACCTTCACCTTCACCCTCACCTTCGGATCCTGAGGTTTTCTAGGAAAAAATATATGAGGATAAGCCATAAGAGTTTGATGACATCTTATATGACATTCATTTGATACCTATGTCCCATAAAATTGAGGAAGATTCCCACATTTCTATTGAAGATACAATTGATGTGGACCTTAGTTCAGAGAAAGGCAATCCCTAAATTGTCAAGCTTGGAAAATTTTTATCACCCGAAAAACAAGAGAAATTTATTGCTCTCCCCAAGAGGAATAAGGGCATATTTACATGGTCCTATAAATACATGCCCGACCTTGACCCTAGTTTGGTTATCCACAATCTCACCTTACATCCTGATGCTAAGTTGGTCAAACATAAAATTAGGATAATGCATTCTATCATGGTCCTCTTGGTAAAAACCAAGCTTCATAAAATCTTAGACATGAATTTCATAGTTCCTATCAACTTTCTTGAGTGGCTTTCAAACATGGTACCCGTTCGTAAGCCTAACGGGGTGATACGTGTGTGCATTGATTTTCAAGATCTTAACAAAGTGTATCCTAAGGATGACTTCCCTCTCCCAAACATCAATACTCTTGTCGATACCTATGCTGGCCATGAAATGTTTTCACTCATGGACGGTTTCTCAGGATACAACCATATTCAAATAAATCATGATGACCAACACAAAACAACATTCACTACACCTTGGGGAACTTTTTATTACAAGGTGATTCCCTTTGACCTTAAAAATGTAGATGCCACTTATCAACGTGCCATGACATACATATTCCATGACTACATGCATAATATTATCGAAGACTATGTGGATGATCTCTTGGCTAAATCTAAAACTTGACAAGAACATATTGGTGTATTGGGGAAAGTTTTGACTGACTCCTAAAGCATAATGTAAGGTTGAACCCCAAGAAATGTGTCTTTGGTGTTATCTCAAGAAAAATTTTAGGATTCATTGTCTCCAAAAGAGGCATTGAGGTGGACCCTAACAAGGTCAAGGCCATCATGGAGATGCCTCCCCCAACTAACTTAAAGGAATTGCATAGTTTACAAAGAAATATCCAATCAATCTATTGTTTTATTGTGCAATTTTTAGAAAAATGTAGGCCATTCAATCACCTACTACAAAAGGGGATACCATTCTCTTGGACAGATGAATATCAAAAAGCTTTCTATGATATTAAGCAATACCTAGCTTATTTTCTAGTATTATCTCCTCCTCATCTGGGGCTCTCTTTCTATCTTTATATCTCAGCAATGGAATTTGGATTAGAGATAATGCTTACAAAAAATAATGAAACAAATTGAGAGCAAGATGTCTACTACATTAGTCAAATATTGTTATGCTATGAAACTAGATATGCTTATGTAGAAAAACTGTGCTTGGCAGTGGTTTTTGCCACTAAGAAACTTTGACATTACATGCTTAGCCACACAACTTATGTCATAGCTAGAGAAAATACTTTGCGTTATATGATATCTCGTACTTACAAAAACACCATCACTACTAAATGGATAATGCTCCTTACTAAATTCAATTTGGAATTCATTAGCCAAAAATCCATTAAAGATCAAGGAATAGCCGATCAACTCATGGAAGATTCACTACATAGTGATCATCCTTTGATTATTGAGCTCCTAAATGATTCAGTATTTACTGTCACTGAGTAAGAAGAATATGTCATTCCAAAGGAAGACGTCGATATCACACTATTATTTGATGGCTCTAAGTGCACAAAAGGTCAAGGTGTTGGAGTCATGTTTCATACACCACAGGGGTACCTATCCCCTTATCATTCAAGCTTGACTTCCAATGCACAAACATTGTATAGTATGAAGCTTTAATCTGAGGTCTTCAATCAGCTATAGCTATCAGAATTAAGCGTATTAGGTGATTCTCAACTTGTCATCAAGAAAATTAATGGAGAATACCAATACAAAGAACCTACCATTAAGCTTTATCACGAAGTAGCAATGAAGTTGCTCTCTAAGTTTGATTGGTATGAGATCAATAGTTTTCCATGTTTGATTAATAGATTTGCAAATGCAATGGTCTCCCTTGGATCATTGATTCTAAAAGACTCATTTGGAGAGGTACAACCCCTTATCATTTCAATGGTCTCTAAATATGCAATTATCCATACTAAGTCTAAGGATGAAAAGGATGTTTGCTTTATCCAATTGAATTCACATGATCCTTGATCAAGCCAAATAGTAGCATTCCTCAATTTTTGAACACTCCCATATGACATGTCTCAAATTGCCAAATACACATTCAAGAAAAAAGTAGCTCATTTTGTTCTCTTGGGGGATGTGTTGTATAAATGTGGTTATGATGGAGTCCTCCTTTGCTGTCTCGAGGCCAGTGAGGAACAAAAAGCCATTATTGAAGCTCATTATGGTACTTGTGGTGGTCATTTTAGTGGAATGGCCATTGTAAAGTGTATTCTATGCATGGGTTATTATTGGCCCACAATGGAACGTGATTGTTGCACTTATGTCAAACATTGCAAAAAGTGTCAAGAACATGCTAATTTAACTCATGTACCATCACAAGCCTTATAACCTATTCAAATCCTTTGGCCCTTCTCACAATGGGGTCTAGATCTAATTGTCAAAATTTCACCTCCTTCCTTGGTACAACATACATTCATCATCACAGCCATTGAATACTTCACAAAGTGGGTTGAGGTAATTTCTCTAACCAGTACGACAGGATCTAGAATTATGGAGTTTATACTTCATCATATCATTTGTCATTTTGGCATTCCCTTGAAAATCATTTTAGAGAATGGCAAGTCTTTTAAGAACAAGGATGTTCGAGCACTTTGCAAGAAATATAACATTCAACATAGTTTCTCGACTCCTTATTACCCATAAGAAAATGGATAAGCTAAAGCTGCCAACAAGACCTTAGTTGCTATTCTCAAGAAACTTTTCAAATAAAATCATAGATATTAGCATACATAAATTACCTTGGCATTATGGGATTATCAAATGAGCATCCGCATGCCTATAGGGGCAACGCCATTTTCATTGATCTATGGAGTCGAAGCAATCATGCCTCTTAAGCTCAAGATCCCTTCCTTGTAAATTTCTTTGCAGGAATTCATAGATGATGACACTTCTAGACAAGCACATCTTGACCAACTTACACTTCTTGATGAGAGGCGAGTCAATGCTTTAGATTATTTATGAGTTTATCAAGACTGCCTCAAATGTGCTTACAATGCCAAAGTTCATCTATGTGAATTCTAAGTAGGATATCTTGTCCTTAAATAGAACCAACAAAACACCAATGCACTATCGCATATTCATGATAAATTCATAGCTAATTGGTTAGGTCCATACATTATTACACAACGAGTGGGTAATGGTACTTATAAGCTTGTCAGTTTAGAGAAAGAGGAAGAACCCGAACCACTTAATGTTATACACTTGAGAGTATTCTATGCATTATTTTATTTCTATATATGTATAAATGCATGGCTAATACACAAAAACATTTACATACATTTCATTCATGACATTGCATTTCACTTGCATCTACATTCCAAACACAATGTATTAACCCACATTTCATATTGCATTATGCATGTCACAAATTGCATATCATACATTGCATTTACATCCATAATTTTCACATTTCATATAGGGATCATTTATTAATTTCAAGGTCTTAATTGGTCCAAAAAAAATCATGTTGCCTTAATCAGGGGTACCTTCACAATGTCATCCATACAATTCCACTAAGTCAAATTTCCATTCACACAAACCACACATCCACAAGTCTTGGGTGTTTTCAGTCACTCAGCCACTCCTAGTGTTTTAAGAAACCTTCAAAATACATGTCGAGGGACCATTGCACATATAAATTAAGAAAATCTTGAGTTTTGGGAATTGACTCCAAAACATTCTTGAATAAAACACAATTTTCACATCTTAGAAACATCTTGTGTCAAAGAGGGATAACACCATACTTGGTATGAACCTCTAAGTGAAAATGGTCATCCTTGCTAGTTCCATCGTGCAACATAGTCCATAAAAATAGTGGTTCTCACCACTATCACAATTCCAAAAAAATAAAAGAAAGAGTAGGGAAAAATCCCTAACAAAAAAATCTAAATATTTTACATCACACACCACTCATCAATTGGGTTGTAATGATCATACTACATTTCTAGTCGGACGGTTATGTAGTCATCCCCAAAACTTAAAATATAAAAAACAACAAAAGTCATGGACTATGGAGTTAGCCTCCACCAGAGCTACGCTTGACTGGCAATGGAGTACACTCATGTGTGGCGATATATCTATTTTAAAATAGGCCTATGATCACTCATATGGACAAGCTAGCTTCTTGGTTTCATCCATAATAGGTTTACCCAATTTACTCAATATGAACTTGCACACACACTGGTTCTTGATTACCTCGAGTCATTACCATGCTCTTGATTTGGTAAATAAATCCACTGCACATACATTTTATCGGAGAGGAATTAGGTAACTTTAGTGAGTTTTTTTAATGCCACTAGTATGTTTGAGTCTTTGTAAAACAGTTAGTCTTCCATATCAACATCCATATCTTCTTTCATGTCAATATCCATGTCATATCAAGATCTATTCATCCCATATGCCACCAAGTCTAGTGCCTTTGATTAAACAACAATGCTAGAAAATGGATAAGCAAAGATCTAAACTATAAATATTAGTAGCACATTTCATATTACATTAATCATCCATAAATGCTACCTTGAATTAGTCATCCATAACATATCATATGCATTAATCATCCATATAAACAAGCATTCCACAAAAATAATTCACAAACACATATAACACAAAAGGTAAAATCCATATATATATATATATATATATATATATAATTCACATGTACAATAAATTCCCAAAGGCTACATACAATAGAGAACCAAGGATCATATACAAAAAGTGCATCTAAGCACTAGCTAATGCCTATGAGAGGACCCCTACGACCTAGTAGGAGCCCTAGACCTAGAACTCTGCCTAGACTCAGCTGGCCTAGATGGCTCAGCCATAGAGGAAGATGGAGGATCTGGAAGCATGATATGATGCACCATACATAAGTCCTCCAAGGAATGCACATATGCCTCACTAGCCCAGAGTCATTGTAAGTCCAACCCATGTCAATATTCTTTGCATAGAAGCTCTACCTGAAGCCTTGTGATCATCTCCTGATCATCTCCACTAGTTCCTCTCATCACCCATTCCGCATGCATCTGAGTTATAGTCGTATCCCATGCACTAAGATTCACCCATGGCTATGCTATAGCCTCATCATGGGACTACACTAAAGTCTCTTGCTTAGCTCATAGCTGATCTATCTTTTCTCGTAGCCTCACCACCTAAGATATCTCTCCCATATCATCATCCTCCTCCTCATCCTCCCCTCAACCAACCACAGGATTCTTTTGCATTGTAAATATTAATCTCCTCGTCTGACTACTAGATCAGAGATATCTCAATCACTTTGGAGCCTCATCAGACTCCTCAACATCATCCCCATAATTAGACATCACCTTAGGTACCCATACTAGCTAGGCACCAAACCATGCCACATACTCTGGGGTCACCCCTTATCGTCCATATCATGGACCTCCAACTGCTCATCATCCTCAACCACCTCCCTCCATGGAACCACACATGGAAGCCCCACATCCTCTCAATGACTCCTATATAGCACTGGATCATTAGGTACTCCTTACGGTAATCCAAACTACCACAACACCCGTGAGAACTAGAAATACTTCACCTCACTCTGTCTCCTCCTGACTATCAACCTCGACTGCCTCACCCATCGCAACTGCTCCCTATGCCTAGTCCACATGGTCCCTTGCCAAGGCCTCCATGTCACTTGGGTGGATGTTAGTCTAACCCATAGCTCCCGGTACCACTGACTATATCGCCTAGGATGACTCGATTGTACCTCCTTTGCCACTACCCATATCCTAGCATAGGGCTACACCCTATCCCAATCATTACAGGGTAGGCCCTCCGGTCATGCCACACTAAAGTGCTCTCATTCCCAACATTGGATAAACAAGCTACATCCCAAGTCCTTCCTCCCTCGTCGTGTCACCTCATATAGCTCCCAATACACCTACATCAGCAAAGTAGGAGCCCATGCATATCGTTGTGGTGTAGTGAGTAAATCATTCACCAATCCCAATAGGTTCCATGGGAACTTACAACCAGTACTGTTTGGGACCACTATGTTCACCAACACGAACATCACCAAGGGCGGGAGGTGCTCCAAATTCTTTTCCACATACATGGTCAAGTATGGAATTCCCTCATAATCCACCCTCACCTCCTCCCAAATATCTCCAAACATCCTACTCATCTGCACATTTTTATCATAACCCACCTCCACTGGCATCTTGAGAATGTGATACACATCCTCAAGGGTAATGGTCACCTCCCCAGTCAAAATTTTGAAAGTCCCCCTATCCACATCCCATATTTCAGCCAAAGCTAAGAGATACCCATCATCCGCCCTCAGCACATCTAGCCAGACTACATCCTCTAGCCCAATTGCCCTCAAAAAAATCCTATCTTCCTCTAATAACAATTTCCTCATCCCAGGAATAAGAGGATAAAATTGGTGTCATGGCTCCAAAATCTGCAACTACATCAATAAACACATTTCATGAGAAAAAGAAAACAACAAAACCAACAAAAATTTGCACAACATAAATAAGTCTTCAACAATATTACCTTGGTCAATATTGCCTCTGCCCCAACCACAACACTCATTCCCTCTACCACCATAGCTTTCACACCAAAATTCCACTACCTCACTTCACTCCTCACTCCACTCCACTCCTTAGATGTAGGTTCTCAAACTTGAAAACGCATAAATGAGCTCCATTTTTCCACCTGCAAGTTATTTATAGCAATTACAGGTGCACTGAATCACCCTAGGGCATTTCAGACATGCTTAAGCATGCATGGGCATTTTTAGACATGCTGAAGCATGCATGGGCATTTTCTGACACACGAAAATGCACCAGGTTGTTTGTTGAACATCAGAATCACATACGGGTATTTGACGCATAAATCAAGAAAAGGTAAAATCAATCAAATTGGTAGCTTACCTCCTCCAAATCTCATAAAATTTCACCCACACATCAATTCCATCATAAAATCAAGTTTTGTGAAAATAGAAATCAGTTTGAATGCATAATTTTTGTTTATGACCAAAAGTCATAAAAAGTACACATTCTAATTACAAAATGTGTCAAACTAGTCCAAATTTTTACAAAACAACCATTCTCATAATTTTCATCATAATTCCCATCATCCCACCAATTTCTATGATAGTTTGAGTTGATTTGGTAAATTAACTTGAATTTTGTGTCCAAAAGGCATAAAATTGACCTATATGTTATCCAACATTCTCCAATTAGTTCTACCTTTTTTTCACAAATCATCACATTTCCTCATCAAAATTTCAAATTTTTCCAACATCATACTCCATCATCGAGTTCTTTCCACATAAGAAAAATTTCAAGTGAATCTTGTATATAGTTATTTGTTCTATATTCTTGGCGATTGCAGCAATTTGCATCCATGCAATTCGATAATATGAATTAATCACCATAAGAACACTTGGTCATCATCATCATTCCATATCTCCTAGTTCAGAAGCATAATCAGATTTGGTTCCTCACATTTCAAGTGAAACTTTGACAAGATTAATCTTGCTAAATAACTATCATTGATGGCCTAGTTCATGGGGCTTAAAACATGGACAAAATTACATCACATCATTTCACATTTCCTTGAAAATCATCATGGCGACTGGATTTAGCTAGGGTGATTGGTTTTGATCCTAGGAATTATCTGACAGTCACTAGTTGGCCCTTTGAATTTGACTACGTTTACCTTTTTGCATCTTCATATTGCATATCAATGAGGCCATACGATAAACTTTATTCAACATCACGGAATCACCCCAAATTTGGGGCAACTAGATTTAATTCTAATTTCTTCACAAAGGGATACATATCACATGATCATGACATCTACATTTGGCACAAAACCCTTCATATGTTGGGACAAAAATAGATGCAATCATCAACCACATTTCTCCCAAAACCCTTCATCTATTGGGGCAAAAATAGATGCAATCATCATCCACATTTCTCTCAAAACCCTTCATTTGTTGGGTAAAAAATAGATGCAATCATCATCCACATCTCCCCAAACCCCCTTCAACTATTGGGGTAAAAAACGGTCGCACATTCCATCATTCTCATTTCCTTCTTTGCACAATATTTCTTCTTCAATTCATTCTTTTTTAATTGGCTTATGAGATTCATTCGCAACTCATTCGCCAATTGAGGGGGTAAGCTATGCAATAACTCCAAAATTCTTTATTATTTTACCTTCAATTTTGTCTCCACATTCCAACAAGAGAGAGAAGTTGCTTCTACGCCTAGCCCGATCAGGTGTCTCGTATTTTTGCACCATATTGTGTTTCATGCAACATAGTAAAAAAAGGGGCATCTATAGACACCAAAATCTAACCACTTGTCCTCCATCCATGCTTTCCCGTCATCCATTGGTTATCCATCCCTATTTCCTGCCATTTTTTATCATTATTCATATTTATTTATATATATTTATTTTATATATATTTAAATATAATAATTTATATTATATTTTAATATATGTTTAATAAATATATATTTATAAAGTGGATTATTCCTAGCCGTCCGATCTCATTTAATCTTATTCATCCATTTACCTTAATCCATGCCACATCCTAGAATGATTGTCCACCCTTAGATATGCTTTAATCACAATCGTACTATTAGTGACGTTGAAACCCTAAAGTATGCCCTAAGTTGAACTATTAAGATGAGTTATTTTGAGACTCAACCTCCTAGAAGTTCTCTGGATTCCTAGTTAGTTAGAAAGTGGTCTAAGTTTTCTAAGTGTCTTAGAGTTCCAATTGAGCCTTTAGTGCCCTAATATTGCATTTGCCCTAATCCATCTACCATTCCTCCATCACCTCGCTCACCGTCGCCATCACCACATTCCTTGCCCTCATCAGATCTACTTTTGTAGATCTGATCTGACCTCCCAAATTCTAGGTTGCTCTCTGTAGACCTCTCAAGCACCCTGCAGTGATTCACAGACCTCCCGAGTGCCCTCTTGTGCTCTGTAGACATCCCAAGCACCCTATTGCACTCTCAAATCACTCACAGGTGTTTTAGAGCCCTATTCTAATTTCAAACGAGATCTTCGGGTGTCGCTAGGGCACGCCCCCACCATCGATCTACAATAGATCCATCCATCAATAAGCAATAAGCAAGAGCAAGATAAATCCATTTATGTTATTATATTTTATGTTGTCTTATCCTGTTCACATTTCCATTGCTATAACTAGGGTTTTTAAGCTATGATTTTTGAGGGCTCACACTATGGAGCCCTCATTTTTTATTACTGATTCTCTAGTTTCTTTGTGTGCAGGGTTTGAAAATACATCAGAATAATTGGATAGTTACTTAAGCTAGAGTGGCCCTAGATTGGATATGCAGAAGCCCACTCAACCTTGTTGGGAGCAAAGACACAGTTGAAGACACCACCAGTTATTTGTGGCTAGGGTTTCGAAGAACCCTAGAAAAGTTTGTAATATTGTATCAAGGGATTCTTGGATCCACTATTGTAACAACGAAGTTTCTAGGATCCCCCCTTTATCAATATAAATTCCATTTTTTTGTGCAATATTTGATTCACTTGAGTTCTATTTTATTTAGCATTTTTTGGTGTCACGTTTTTGTCTTCACAAGTAGATTTACCAAAATTTTGTCATGAAAGTGCTTTACTGGTGAAGTCCAATGGTCATATCTCTTGCATCAACATTGCTAGAAGCATAACTTTCAATTACAAAATATTTTGAAAAATTAGGCATGGCTAACACTAGGGTATTTTTAATGGCATGCCTTAAGTCAAAGAAAGCCTTCTCAATTGGGATTGACAAAGTAAAATATTTTTTTCAACATGGTTGTTTTTTTTGAAAATTTTGAAAAAACTTGTATTAAAAAAAAGATCAATTACAATAAGGGAAGAGACTCTTCCCAGCAGAACTCAGAGAGAATACAATATTGCAATAGATGAAGCAGCTTGTCATGAAATTGCGACACAAATCTTCTCCTTAGGCCGCGAACAAGCAACATGTCGCGAAATTGCGACACCTTTCCCCTTTGGCCGTGAAAAAGTAACATGTCGCGATATCGCGACATGTTCCTCCTTTGGCCGTGAAAACTCAACAAGTCGCGAAATCGTGACACATTTCTCCTTTGGGCACGAAAGTGCAACATGTCACGAAATCGTGACTTTTTCAACATGGTTGTTAAAGGAGCTACGATTTTACCATATTTTTTGATAAATTTGCAATAATACCCTATGAGTCCAAAAAAATCCTCCAAGTCCCTTGAGAGTGTGAGGCTTCAACCAATATTGAACAACTTGAATTTTTTTAGGGTCAACTTTAACTCCATATTGGTGATAATTTATCCTAAATACTCCACTTCTATAATCTCAAAAGAGCACTTAAACCTCTTAACATAAAGTTTATTTTGAGATAAAATTTGTAGAGTTTGATCTTAATGTATGAGGTGCTCCTCCCTAGAGTGACTATAAATTAAAACATCATCAAAGAAAAGTAGAATAAATTTGCAAAGGAATGGGCATAAGACATTATTCATGAGGCTTTGAAATATGGATGGTGCATTCGTTAGGCCAAATGGCATAACCAAAAATTCATAATGACCCTCATGAGTTTAAAATATTGTTTTGGGAATATCCTCCTCCTTGAGCCTTATTTGATGATAGCCCAAGCGAAGATCCAACTTGGAGAAAAACATTGCACCATGTAGCTCATCCAACAATTCATCGACCACTGGAATAGAAAATTTATCATTAATGGTGAGCTTATTGAGATCACAAAAATATATACATAATCGCCATGACCCATATTTCTTTATAACTAATAGTACTAAAGAAGAATAAGGGTTGTTACTAGGTCAAATTACTCATGCTTGTAACAATTCTTGTACCAATTTCTTGATTTTTGATTTATGGGCATAGGGGTACCGGTAAGATCTTATTTTAGATGACACACTACTAGGTACCAATGTTATTTCATGATCATGGGAATGACATGGAGGTAATTATGTGGGTTCCGTAAAAACTGCATCATGCTTAGTTAGAACAAGTTGCAAATTTTCTTGGGGTTTATCTTCGGTTGAAGTTTGTTGTTGAAGTACAATTATCTAAGCTACTACCCAAATGGGAAGATTTTTAACAACTTCTCCATATGGCTTGAATTGATAATTGTAGACACTAAAATCGTATCCATTTCACTTCTTCAGTGGCGATCACAATGATTGAAATTTTTCATTTATCCCCTTTGAATGTGTCAACTTTGACCTCATTTTTTTGTTTTGCAGGTTGCAGGTTTTGACCGTTCTGAGAAAAAATGATCCCTTTTCTGGTAGTTGAACCTATTAGGGATGGCTAGCTAGGTGACACAACCTAGGATGGTCCCCAAATTTCTAACCATCCCACCCTAGGATGATTACAAAACCAGAAGTTTTCTGTAAAATTTTATAAAAACAGCAAGTTTCAGGTCAAAAATTACACCTATTTTAACCTTCAATTTTCATTTATATTGTTCAAATTAGCTTAAATATTAGTTTTTCTTGTACTCTTTGTTCATGTAAAAGTTAGATATCATACTTCTAAATTTAGCATTAATCGAATTAGGAAAAACAAGAAAATGAACAATACTCTATATGCTTTTTGTTTGGTTTACCTGCTTGCAACTTACCAAAAAAGGGTTAAGTTCATATAGCTTGTCAAATTTTATGGTTTCCTTTTATAGATACTAACGATTCTGAAAATAAAATGTACTTTCATGCATTTAGTGAATCATCATTGAATGTTGTATTGTTTTATTTCAATCATTTTAAAAGGAACACACACACCACGATATTCTTAAACGTTGGTGATTTGGACTTCATTCCAAACCACTGATAGAGTTCAATGATGATGGCCTTCATCTCCATCCATTGAATCAAATCCCATGTACCCTATTTTAGTGGCCAATATCGACTCCAAGATCTGTCCTAATGGTGCAAAATAGCACACATTCCTCTTCGGAGGGGTGTATCACTACGCACGGGGTTCTGGGTGAGGATCGGTAGGACCTATGCTCCCTGATCGGGTATGGATTTCATTCCCATACTTTGGTTGGTTTAAGTGACCAGAATTTCATTGTCGGTTGTTGAGTTGTGAGTGTATAGGTGAAAACCACTTAAACTTTTGAGTATTACATCAACAAAAATCAAACACGAGAAGTATTTTCTTTACAAAAGCAACACATCTTGAAACACATCAAACAACTTAGGAATTCACATTTAAATATTTAAAAGAGATAATCATTTGTATTCTTGTGTGTTTCTATTGATTGTGTATTTGAATCTATAAAACTTAAAAGAGATAATCATGTTGTCTACTTTAGGTGTTTCTTTATTATTCTAATAATCAACCCAATATCCTCAATCTAGGGATAAAAATCTAATTTTTGATTTTGCATCCAAAAATTTGAGAATCACACAAATCGGAGCTATCACAAAAAAGTTATGTTGGTTTTATGATTACTCTATTTTTGAAGCTGAAAATAGAGAAAAACTACACTAAAACAATCATAAAATGGTCTAGACAACTCCAAAAATTTCCAAATTTGTTTTTTTATCTTAGTTATCTCCTTATGTACCTCTCACAAAAATTTTTAGGTCTAACTCTTCATGCTTTAAAATTTGCCAAAAATTTCCTAAAATTAGGCATTTCCCCACGGGTCCTGGTTGGCCAAATATTCCAAAAATACAAATTTTGACCCAAAAGTCAAATTTTGGATCCCTAGCCCATTGTGATTAGCTTGTCAAACTGATTTTTTTGATATAACACTTATAACCTTTTTTGGAAGTCAAAAATTTCTTTAGTGTAGGTTTCCTTCAGGGTTTGCCTAGTCAATACATCATGACTACTATGCATATTCGAGCTCAATCATGAGCCAGCAAAGTAGAAAAATTTATGAGAGGACCTGATATACCTAGGGTAGGATTAAATGATCATATTAAGCTTTCAAATTGCCCTTCCCCAAGGTACAAAAACCTAGACGAGTATGATACTTGTCATAGTGGGCGAGTCAATTTTGCCCTACCATTCCTCACTTATGAAGGAAGACCTGAGGAAGATCCTAACTACCCTCGATCACATTATTCCATGCAAGCACAAGGTACCTATACCAAGAGGACATAAATGGGTTATTCATGTGATCAAGTGGACTATTCGGTTAGCCAACATCGAGTCCAAGCCAAAACCAGAGATAACCAACCTACCAAGAGGCCTAGTAGGGAAGTCTACACTCCCTCTTCACCACCTAAAAATACCATCCAAAAAGTTGTAGCAAGCCAGATTAGGCCTATGCGAAGTTCCCATACGTCATCAACCAACATGACCATAGGGGAGTTAATACAAAAATCCCCCAACCATAAGGAAACTCTCATGGAGATTTTAAACTCTATCGAATTACAATCCCATGATTTGGATTCTTTCAACAACTTTGTGGGATATATACAAATGCATAAAGATACTATTACATCCTTTTGAAATCAGGATATCAAACCTATGTCTACCAATTTACCAGACTCTCCTTTGCACATCATTGTGTATATCAATAGGAATCCCTATAAGCGAGTATTGGTTGACACAGGTTCCACAATAAACATCGTTACCAAAACCGCACTAAAACATCTCAACATCCTATCTTCGTACATTGTTAATTCCACATTCACCTTGAAAGAGTTTAATGATGCTTTATCCTCCATTGTGGGCACAATAATCCTACCTATTCAAGTTGGACAAAATACTATGCCTACATTGTTCTATATCTTGGAAGGTGAAATAATATACAACATATTGTTAGGAGTACCTTGGATAAGAGACATGGAGTGCATCCCCTCCATTGTACATCAATGCCTCAAATACATTCATGAAGGTCATGTCCATGTGGTTGATGTCGACCCAGACCCATTCAAATATTACACTAAGGATGATCATCCACAGGAGTCTACTCGTCCATCCACACCTTTGGACACTAAACCCAACAACCTTATCCAGAGTCCAAATTCAACCCCACAATTAGTCATGAAGCTACCTTCACCACCATCGCTAGTACCATCCTATATTTATTCGAATGAGGAGTCAAAAAGGCTAACTGCAAAAGCTTTCTTAGCTATTTTTGACACATTCTAAGAAGACCTACCCACTCCTACCAACAAGGAGGAATACGAATGAATCAAATCATATCATACCATATGCATCCACCAGACTTGAGGAAGCAGTTCACTTGACCAATCCTGAACTTGATGAATGCATAGTACCTGATGTTAAATTCATGCATATCATCAATTTGATCAAGGATCTAGGTCATCCTCATGTCGATTTGCCACCCATTGATAGTATTTTTGATGCACCCCTTGAGCATGGGGGCCAAGTAGATCACCATGGACAAGTTGATGAGGCAACCATGACTAGTCCAAATGCAAGTGCATCTTCTCATGAGTTTGTGGGAATGATCATTGTGATGACGAAGAACCAAAGTCCTTCAAATTCATCTAGACCACTTGCGACTCCACCCAACATTCCATCCATACCACAAGAGATATCATCGATGGATTTAGTCACACCTACTCCATCTCATTCAACATCTCCATAAAATCAAGAATAGGTGTACCCCCTACAAAAAAGTGAGGATAATCTAGCTACCACAATTGAACACTCTAATTTGGAACACTAGCATGAGCTAAATCAAGAACAATAGCATGTGGATATACACACTACCCACAATCATCATGAACCATCCGCATTTACTCAAACAATTTTGGGTAGGCTAGCCAATATTGAGTTACAAGTGAGTCACCAACACAATGATTTACAATAGATATTAAATCGACTCACAAGCATTGAGTTATGATTGAGTCATCCAAAATCTCAACCCCTTAATTGTCAGGACCAACCTCCTCTTGTGCAATCCAATGTTAAGTCTCAACAGAATCATGGGAAAAGGCAACACCACCATCAACCTCGCATGTATACACCATTGCCTGAATCTTTGGTGTCACTCTTTAATAGATTATGCGAGGCCAAGGCTATCACATTACCAGATATCTGCCCTTTGAATTCCAATAGGCACAAACCCATGTGGTATAGATAGAGCCAACACTGTCCTTATCATCAAGTAAATGGTCATAACATTAAGTCATGTATCACCTTCAAGAGCAAGGTATAGGATATGCTTAGCAAGAATAATCTTCAAATAAACAATCAATAGATTGACATATGTCAAGACCTGTTACCTATAGATGGGAGTCAAGAAGAGCAATCTAAACAGGTTACTGAGATGCATACAACCTTATCACCTCATAAAATGTGGTGACCGCGTTCACCTAGTTTAAAGCCTCAACATCATACCTGGACTCCATTAGCTGAGCCCATGTCAACCATCCTTCACAACTTGCAAGAAACAAATACAATCATCTTGCTAGATATACCCCTGGTCAATCAGAATAGGTTTAGATCTAGATGATCTAGAGAGGATCATTCTTGCCTCTATATTCGAATAAAAGGGCATGACATTAGCAATTGTCATAATTTTAGACATGTGGTCCAAGATCCTATTGATAGGGAAGTTGTATCCACAAGTGGGTCACTCATTTTATCCCATAAATGTAGTGGTATTATCCAAAATTACTTGCCACAGTAGGGGATTCAGTCTCTATCACTCCTAGCCAAGCCAATAACATTGCATCAATCACAGTACATGTTGGGGGTATCCAAGGTGTCACACCTTCCCCATTAGTTGCATCCCAAGACATTAAGCAAATTGAGGATTCTAAAGGTATCACACCTTCCTCGCTTCCTTTGATCACCACAAATATTGGGGGCACACAAGGTATTGCACCTTCCTCTTAGAATCACAATGTAATCAAAGTTACAAAAATCCCCAAAGATATCTATAAGCCCTTTGGTCACCTGAAGAAGGTCCTAGGCAGTCTACGATTGTATAGATCAACCCCAAAAGTCCCAAAGGTGTCTATAAGCCCTATGGTCACCATAAAATGCCCCTAGATAGTCTATGACCATTTAGGTCAACCTAAAACACTCATAGGTGGTCTATGACCATCTAGGTCAAACTAAAATGCTCCTAGGCACTCTATGATTATCTAGGTCAATCCAAAAAGCCACAAAGGTATCTATAAGCCCTTTAGTCACCATAAAATTCCCCTATGTGATCTATGACTATCTAGGTCAACCTAAAATGCTCCTAGTAGGTCTATGACCATCTAGGTCAACCTAAAATGCTCCTAGGTAGTCTACGATTGTCTAGGTCACCCCAAAAGAGCCCCAAAGGCATCTATAAACCCTTTGGTCACCACAAAGTGTCCCTAGGTGGTCTATTACCATCTATGTCAACCTAAAATGCTCCTAGGAAGTATATGACCATCTAGGTCAAACTAAAATGCTCCTAGGCAGTCTATGATTGTCTAGGTCAACCCAAAAAGCCCCAAAGGTGTCTATAAGCCCTTTGGTCACCATTAAAATCCCTTAGGTGGTCTATGACCATCTAGGTCCACTTAAAACACTCCTAGGCAATCTACGATCGTCTAGGTCACCCCAAAATGCCCCAAAGGCATTTATAAGCCCTTTGGTCACCCAAAAAGCCCCAATGGCATTCACTAAGCCCATTGGTCAACCTGTATATACATATATCAAAAATACAAAAACATCATTATAATCATCAAAAACACAAAAATATTGCTTCATTGCACTTCATATAAATTGCATTAGGCATACTCATCATTGCATTATGCATCGTTCGAAATTGATCATACATGTCTAGCACCAGGTCTATACTCTAGGCATCTATTAAACTCATTGTTATTATATGTTAATATTACCACTTGTTTACATTACATATACCATTTACATTTACACTCCATATTATATGTCTGTTTCCCATCACTTAGCCATTGTTGGTAAAACATAGTTAAGGTTTTCGGTCACTCAGCCATATCTAGTTTTCTTTTCAGATTTTGTAGAAAGCTATCATGATTTTTGAAAGGTAGAATCCTGCTTAGATTATACCTTGTATACATCAAAATCCCAACACATTTTCACATTAATAAATCCAAGTCTAGCACAAGGAAAGATGAAACTATAAAGTGGTCTAGGTTACTTTAAGCGAAAAAGGTTATCTCGCTCATCCCCCTGTGCGAATGGTTCAAAGATGTTGAGAATTGACAAAAGGACAAGTTCCTCCTTACCCAAAAATCCCTTGCCTCACACTGGGGCAAGTATCCAAAAGAGAAAAATCAACAGTGATTATTATCACTTCAAAAATATGCAAAAAGAAACAATGGTTCTTACCATTATAAAAATCAAAGTAAGTAGTGGTTCTCACCACTACCAAAATCCCTTTCTCAACAAACAAAAATGAGCAACTCCCTTGAAATATTCAAAAGTTAAAAGAAAATAAGGGAGTCTTGAACTTGAATCCCTAGAATTCTCAGCATTAGAGAACCATAAGGTGATCCTCATTACAGGTTTGGTGGATAGCCTACTTGGCAATGGTGGTATCCTTACGCATGATGATATGTCTATCACATAAGCAACTTGCTTGTGTCTAGACCAATTTTTGCATGTGGATGAGCTAGCTTTTTGTAGCCTATATTACCTAGTGGTCTAATCTAACTAAGTACAAAACTCAGGATAATGAGACTTGTAGGATGATATCTAGTATAGATGGGCTGCATGAATCCTGTTTGGCACTAGGGTAACTTCATGTGTTATCATAGTAATGAACTCACATGCACACACAAGGATATTGATTATCTTTGTTATCTTAGCATAGGTATACTTTGTTAAAAAGTCTTGCATAGTTCTTATACAACTTTTGATTAGGTAACTAGAGTGTTTGAGTCTCCTAAAAACTCCCAAACATATCATATCACATTACATTATCCATTCCATTTTACATCATGTTGTCACATATTTGTCAAAATTACAGAATCCATTACATAGTGTCATAATAACATAAAATAATAAAGATACATTTGTACAGTCTATAGTTCTAACATATAATGTTTCAAATAGTCATCATAAATCCATCATACAAAATTAAATTAAATCATCCATTTCATTATGCATTTCCATTACATTTCACATCATTGCATCATCACATTATAAATAGAATACATGCATTTCATCATAGGCATTCATCAAAAGCATCATAAAGCATAACATAGCATACCTATCATAAAGCAGTAAAAGGTTACATGATGATCAAAGAAAAGTCATACATATCTATATATCCATATGTAAGAAGACAAACGCTACATCATAATCCATAAGCTACCCGTAGGCTACAATAAGTGTGAGTCCTCAGACTTCACACTCCAAAAAAAAAAAAACCAAAATTCCAAAAATAAATATCAGAGTATCCAAGCCATGGTCACGCAGGACCGGCACCATGACTCTCTCCTTTGCCCTTAGTAGGAGTCCATAATGATCTCCCAGATCTATCCATCCTCTGTGTATAACTAGGAGCCCTCATCCATGTAGATTATTGTCTTGTCTCGCTCCTCTAACTCTATTGTGATCAAATGGCCAATACTTGATCTGGTATACACCCCTTAAGGTGCACTATCTCATACTCAAGCATGTAAGTATAGGTCTGATCCTCTTGAAACTAAGTTTGATAGGTCAAAACCAAACCCTGGAGATGTGCCATATCCTCCCACATCCTAGCTACCTCACCAATGTTGGACTCCCCATGGATAGGGCTCGATACTCTAACCTATGCTTGAAGAGTAGCTATCAAATTTGTCTACCTCTCCATCTCAGTCTGTGCACTCTACACCTGTACATGTAGTAGAGCTCTCTCCTTTGAAAAAACCTATAGTATCCTACTGAGATCACCCCGTAGCTCTATAATTGTAGCATCTTGTGTTGCTAACTGCACTTGCATACCCTGATCTCCAAGGTCCTCCCCATCAAAGTCTAGTGGATCCTGTACATAAATTAGCTCCACCCTATCCACTACCACATGATGATGCACATATCGCTCACCTGTGTCTGCCTCCTCATCATCTAGAGACTCATCCTGAACCTCCTCCTCTGGAGCACCCCTAGCTGCATCTGTTGCTCTAGCAGCCACATCCCCTCCTAGTGGCCCCTCTCCTCGCCACTATCGTATAACCCACCAAGAATCATACTCCTCTATCGTACCGATGTCATCCAACTCAGAAACTGGCACCACGAGATCTGAATCCTCTCCTAATGCCTCCATAATAGGCAAGATGAGAGTCTTCTCATACCCTTGATGATGATAGATCATCGGCTCTCTAGGAAACCCCTGGTATAGCCTGAACTATCATAGGACGCGATCATAAGGTAAGTACTCTCGCTCCATCCCATGTCGCCCTATCAGCCACCTGCCTCGCTAAACTTGGTGTAGTTGTATCTCGGCATCAATCCATGCGAGACAATACCTATAGGGCCTCCATAAAATGTCTACCACCCTAAGCCATGCAAAAGCCTCTACATAGTGCTCAACCTACCTAGCATGTCAACGGATTTGGCTTGTCTCATGTTTCCTCTGCCATAGCACCCCATAACCAATCTCTCTATTTGGTAGCTATGCTTGCATAGTCCATGGTAGTCCCCATGGTCACTCCAAAAAAATATGCTGCCAACCCCAAACCTATAGAAGGAAGCTACAACCTAATCCCTTCCACCCACGAGAGCGGATCTCATATAACTCCTCATAGGACCCCAAGCCATCACTATAGGCTCATCCTCTATACACTCCACAAGATTTAACACCAATTCTATAAGGTTCCATGAGAACCTGGAACCTAAAGAGTCTGGAAGTAGCATGTTGCTGATCAAATCCATCAACAAAGTATGCTTAATCTTAAGCACATCCACCTCAAACCATGATACCATTAATATTCCTCCGTTGAAAAGATCAATCATTGCATCCTCCTAGCGCACCCAAAATACCTCTACAGCATGGCCTCTCATCGTTCTATAGGATTAAATACTATAGGATGCCCTTCTATCAGAATATGCAGTATCCAATATATGTCCTCTAAATTCACTATCATCTCCCCCGTAGCTAGATGGAAAGTATTAGTACGAGGGTCCCATAAATCTATCAATGCAGTCAGATAGGCATGATCGCTCACCACGGTCTCCAATCGTGTAACATGCTTCAGGCCAATGACATCAAGCCATCACCAGTACACAATAGTCAAAAGGTCTCTAGCAACCTGAAAGAGAGTCAGAACCCTATACCGACTCTTCATTATCTGATAAAGTGAACTAACTTGTCAATAATGCACTAAAAATACATAAAGAGTCTAAAAATACCAAAACAATGACTAACAAAGGGCACTTTTTGCCCCAATTTTTGGCCGTCCCACCCAGGGACAGCCCCCAATTTGGTAATCGTCCCACCCAGGGATGACCACTAGTGACCGTCCCATCCAAAAATAGTCCCCAAAAATATCTAAAAAATGGTCATTTTGACCCCTAAAATAGCCCTAAAAACCACAAAAAATAGCATAACATCCAAATTCAAAGCATTTAAAAGGAAAATAAAAGATAAATTTCATACATTATGCTACTATTTAGGTTCTTTAACCATAATTTAGTATGTGTTATAAAAATTGTAGCAGAATTTATGATTTCACAATAAAATAGGAAAGAGGAAATGTGTTCCATACCCATTTCGCACCGGCTCCACTGCCTGTCATGCCTGATGGATGGATCATGTTGTTGGGTGGATATTTTGGAAGTTCTCCACTTCATAAAATCACCCTCCTACCTCTCACCTCTCCAATTCCTCAAAGCACAATGCACAAATGAGCCTATTTGCCCCATTTTGGGCTTATATAGCTCTAAAAGAAGTTGACCGTACCTAGGTGGTATGAGCACATAATTGGTTGTATGTCCCACCTTGGGATGGTTATAAAATATGTACTCATCCCCCTGGGACGATCACCAATTTTGTTTACCAAAACAACTCAAAAACATCAAAATAGGGTCTAAAACCCACCAAAAATAAGGTAAAACTGGTCTAAAATTAGCAGGGATCAAGATTGAATCAAAAATATTTATGGATACTTTAAAATTATTTATTTTATTCCCCAATAAGGCCTCTATGGCTGGACCACTCCACGGGAATGAATTTTTTAACCTTTTGCTTCCAGAAATGCTCATCAAAACAATCAAAAATCCCCTCCAAATAGGTATATAGTACCATGGGTAAAATAGAGAGTTATCCCAATTCAGTCATATATGTCAAGCGACTCATTGCTTTATCATTGGTCATGCCCTCATTGACTCATCACTTTAGGGGGTAGTCATAATAACGATTTCATAAATCAAATCAATACTAAAACACTCAAAAGTGTAATTTTCATACATTCAAAAGAATCTTTACTAAAGATAAATTATCAAGCCCATGTTGGGGCAAAAAATTAGCATAAGCAACAAAAATAGGTCTTGACCTCCTTGAAGCCTCAGTAATTAACCCATGTAAAGGCTTACAAGAACACAAGGCACCAATACCTAGTATACCATAAGCCCCTAAAACTGTCATTACAATGTGGCTGAAAGGTATACCCAATTAATCCTTCAACTATGTCAAAAGAAAGGATTCCAAGAATGTATGCTCTTTCCACAATGGAGGCATCTAAATTTGGTTAGGTTAATGAATAACCTCAATCATTTAACAATTTAGTCATCTATTTTTTTGCTCAGCGCTTTGTTGCACATAGCGCGTCCCAAAAAGGGGCATCTGTAGACACTAAAATCGTGTAAATTAGATAAGACTGCAAATTTTCCACTTACACCACTTTTATAGACATCATATGGCCCCATTGGGCAACCCTCTAGGGTAATATAAATCTCCATAGCACTTTTTGAAAGGTTTCCATCAGTTTTGATAGGTTTTGGGTCATATCCTTATGACCGCCCCACCCTGGGATGGTCCCAGATGGTGACCATCCCACCCAGGGATGGCCACTCATAACCGTCCTTGGGTGGTATGGTCCCTAAATAGACCTTCCAAAAGTCAAAGGAGTGGAGAAATGGCAATCAATTACTGCCATATTCCCTGCCCAATCATCAAAAATTGATTAAATACTGTCATGGAGACTAGAAACTCCAAATTAGAGGTCCCAAATGGGTAACCTCTTCCACCAATGCATGGCAAAGGTTTCGAAAAGTAGTGGCACTTGCCTTTCATTCCAGAACTTGCTGCTTTGCCCCAAATGCCTTATTTTTTAAATAAATTGAGGTGTGCTCACCCCAATTCAAGGAGATAAGAGTTGAAGCAGAGACCACAAAGTGCTGCCCAATTCTACCCTCGCCTTTTGCCATTACATTTGCCCTCATATTTCCTTGAAACCCTCTTCATTCAAAGTTTCTTTCAGGGGCATACCAAACACACTAAATCCATTCCAAAACCGGTCAAATTAGAGAGTAATTTGACCACATTTTCTGACACAACATTTAGGAGATTTTCAAACCAGATCCCTTTGGAATTGGTGGTAAATTCCACTCAGATTGGTAACCGTCCCACCTGTGGGTAATTGCACTTGTTAGGTATGGTTAGAAAATAGCAAGGAATTTTTATTCAATTACACCATATATCATTTTGAAATGTTTAGATTAGTCTTA
The DNA here is from genome assembly GCA_028583015.1 of Wollemia nobilis. Lineage (NCBI taxonomy): Eukaryota > Viridiplantae > Streptophyta > Pinopsida > Araucariales > Araucariaceae > Wollemia > Wollemia nobilis. The sequence continues at coordinate 1,896,864 of JAQPPZ010003047.1, read as the reverse complement.
CATTCAATTTTGGTGAGATTTGGAGTTGGTTTGATGGGTCAATTAATAGTTTTATGGTTGCAGGTCTAGTTGTCCCTGTTAGGGACGGTCACTATTTTTGCTAGCAATTTTCCTTCAATTCATGCAAAAATATTTCCAAAACCATATAAATAGCAACATAGTATATTTGCAAGCCATTTTGAGTTGTTTAGATTTATTACAAATAAGTTTTATTATTTCTAGATGCATGCTTTCTATGTTTTCCTAGCTTTCAATCTATAAACGCATATGTTTTTAATCTGTTTCAATCTCTTGTGTGTAGGTGCAGATATTATAGATATGAGGGAGGAGCTAAGAATCATAGAATGATAGGCCCAAGACTAGCTCTCGAGTGTGGGATGCTAAAAGAACATTGGAACACACCATCAAGCTTTTGAAAGGATTAGATCCTTTGTATTTTGCAGTATTGAAATGTATCAAATAAAAGCCCTCAAAGGGGGATGTATTGTAACCATTGAAAGCATTGAATAAATAAATATAAAGATAAATCGACCCTATTTTATTGCACATTATTATTCATTCCAATATATTACATATTGTGCATCTTTCCCTTTGAACACTTACTTTAACACGCTTTTACATTTCAATAAAGAACCCTTAAGGTGTGCCGTAAATTTTGCTTCTTCAATAATATAAGGAGATCCTACTGGTAAACCATAGAGAGTTTAGGACCTACCATTTTGTGAAAACTACATCCATAATCCTCTAAATTTCTAAGTTATTTCTCCCAAGGTACCTAACCATTGAGCTTCTAGCACACAATCTCATACTCCTAGTTGAAAAGAAAACATATCAATTTTGAGTTCATAATCCCCTATTTTCAACTCAGAGCACTTTCTAGGGTCATGTCCTATTGTGATTGCAATAGTTCTTGCCTTACCATTTTGACTGCTAGGTATAATTTTTTTGTGTTTTCATTTTTTTTGTCCTTATTAAAAAAACATTGTTTTTTGCATTATTTTATTAGGTTAGGAACCCTATTCTAGGGGTTTTAAAATATCACAAAGGAGATATCATTATTGGATAATCTATATTTCTCATAAAGCATCTAATGAATTGTGTGGTTATCAGGCTCCAATACCTAGGCATCAAACAACACTTGTATACAAAAATGAGCTCCCACATATCTTCAAGTATATTGGGAGGTCCCCTAGGATTAGGAGAAACATTTAGCCTTAAGAATATTTTTGATCATGTATTATCTATTGTGCATTAGCCATAGCATCCAAAAATATCACCCTCCTATACTATTAAAGAGATGGGTAGTGTGCTCAAGGGTATGTGTGGAATCCTCCTTGAGTAGTGGTTTGAAATATTGATCCAAGCACTATCATTTGTAACTACAATATAACATAGGGTCTATAGGCAATACACACACCCTAACTTGTTTTTGTTTATCCTACATGTCAAAAAACTATAACATAAAAAATGAGCATACTAAGGAGACTACACTATCCCAAAATTAACTAAACACAAATAGTCAACAAAAAACTAGTGGTGAGAATAATAGTCACAATAGGGTTTATCAGCAATAGTTGGGTAGTAGTTAGTAACAGACAAGATAGAGTTTGTCAACATCAATAATAGTTACCTGTAACATTCAAGAATCATACCTAGATATAGTGAACTACAATATCAATGAAACAACAATGTCAGATAAAACACGGTGAGTAATAGACTTTGTAGAGTATAGTTAGGGGTTGTTAGAGAAAAGTTACTTTTCTAAGTGAACTAAGCCTCCAAGAGAAAACTCTCCAACTCTTGAAGATATCACTTCCCCTAAAAAAATTCTAGGGTGCCAATATACAGTGTTGTGGGATATAGCCTATTGTGATCATCTTGTTAAGCTAATAATTCTGGTATATAGCCTCCATGCACTTTTTCTAGGATGCCAAAAATGTTATTGTGGGACCTAGCCCCTTACATTGGTCTTATCGAGCTGATAATTTTGATATATAGAACCCAAACACTTTTCTGGTTTATTACTAAAAATAACAACTCTTGGAACAATACTTCTATTTTTAGTAAGTCAGTGGGAGTGGTTCAAATCATACCTCAATGGTTGGAGGAACTAGAGGACATCAAAAGGAGATAGAACAAAACACCCTTCTAGAGCAAATGCATACCACAATTTCTAATCTTACCAGTGACTTTAAATAGGTGAGGGACAAAGTATCACTTTTGAGAGGTGAACACATGAGATCCAAAGCTTCATTTGAAGAAAAATTCCTAGAGGTTGAGGAAAATTTAGGGATGACCCAAAGGTGTTTGAGCATCTTAACATTGACAAACAAGGTGGCAGTTTTGACAATAAAGAGAAAGGAATCCATAAGGAGAAAGACGACTATCATTCTCTTTTTGATATAGATACTCTATTTAAGATACCTAAATTAGACTTTCCTAATTTCAACGAAAAGGATGTTTATGGGTGGTTCTATCGAGCATATCAGTTCTTCAAACAAACCTCTATAGTTTATAACTATTATATCCAATTTGATAAATCGGCTAATAGAGCCAAGGGGTTGAATGATGTCTTTTTTCAAAGTTGTTTTATCAGTGGCTTGAAATATGATATCAAGGCTAAGGTCAAAATATTCAAACCTTAGTTTATGATGCAAGCCATAGGATTGAGGAGATTGGCTGAAGATTTTTTTTTGGATCAAAGGAGACCACCTAAATTTCCATAGGCCAAAACCATATTTCCTTCCAAGTTCACACAAAATACTAGCAATAAATCTACCCCATACAAGTGCTCGACTATGAAATATATGGATGTTCATTGCTCATAAGGCTTATGTTATAATTATAATGAAAATTATTCACCATGGCATAAATGCATCCAAAATAAGTTATTTTTGTTGGAAGCAGAGGAATCAGTAAGCAGTGAAAAATTTATGATGACGTAGAACCATCAGAGGAACCACTTCAATATGAGGGTGAAACACAAGAAGAACCACAACCACAACTAGAAATTTTTGTCCATGCCCTTGTAGGAATTTCTACCCCTCAAACGATAAAGGTAGTAGGATTTTTCAAAGGACAACATCTTACAATTCTCATCGATTCAAGAATTACGCACAACTTTATTGATCCCAGAGTCACCAAGAAAGCCAGTCGTTATATATATACTTGTAACTCCTTTTTTATTATGGTGGCAAATGGAATAACATTGCCTTGTAAATACAAATGTCATAATATTAAGTTGAAGATGGGGGATTATGAGCTCAAAACTGATATGTTTACTCTTCAACTAGGAGGATACAATATTGTGTTAGAAGCTCAATGACTACGTACCTTGGGAACCATATCCTACCACTTTTAAATTTATAGATGCATTTTTCATAGAATTGTGGGTCCTACACTCGTTGTGGTTTTCCAATAGGATATCCATAGGTTATTGATTCAAATCGTATGGAAAAGTTGATAAAAAATCTTTCCATAGGATACTAGCTTAGATATTTGCAATTCAACCACATACTTCAGTAGAAGACAAGCCCCTAGAATATTTGCAACTCATTCTGACTAAGCATGATGTAGTTTTTATAAAATAGATAAATTTACCATCATGTCATTTCCATGATCATGTAATACAATTGGTACTTGGTAGTATGCCACCTAAAATCAAACCTTATTAGTGCCCTTATGCACTTAAGTCAAAATTTGAGAAATTGGTACAAGAATTGTTACAAGGAGTCATTCAACCTAGTAATGGTCCTTATTCTTCTCTAGTCCTATTGGTTCAAAATAAATATGGGTCATGGTGATTATGTATAGATTGTTATGAACTCAATAAGCTCACCATTAAGGATAAATTTCCTATTCCAATGGTTGATGAATTGTTGGATGAGTTGCATTGGGCCATGATTTTCTCCAAGTTGTATCTTTGTTCAGGCTATCATCAGATAAGGCTCAAGAAGGAGGATATTCCCAAAACAATATTTCAAACTCATGAAGGTCATTATGAATTTTTTATTATGCCATTTGGCTTAAAGAATGCACCATACATATTTCAAAGCCTCATGAATAACATCTTCTACCCATTCCTTTGCAAATTTATTCTTGTTTTCTTTGATGATATTTTGATTTATAGTCGCTCTTGGGAGGAGCACCTCATACATTTGTATCAAACTCTATAGCTATTTTCTTAGAATAAAATTTATTTTAAGAGGTCTAAGTGTTCTTTTGGGTTGCCTGCAGTGGAGTATTTAGGACACATTTTCATCAGATATGGAGTTAAATTTGATCATAAGAAGATTCAATTTGTTCAATATTGTCTAAAGCCTCACACTCTCAAGGGACTTCATGAATTTTTAGGACTCATAGGGTATTATTGCAAATTTATCCAAAACTATGGAAAAATCATTGCTCCCTTAACAACCATGTTAAAAAATAATTATTTTATTTGGTCATGTCCAATTGAGAAAGCTTTTATTTGACTTAAAGCATGCCATGACAACCACTCGAGTTTTAGCTATGCCTAATTTTTTAAAATCCTTTGAGTGATGCTTCAGGAAATGGTATAGGAGCTATGTTGATGCAAGAGGGAAGACCATTGGACTTCACTAGTAAAGCCCTCTAAGGACAAAATTTAGGCAAATCTACTTATACAAAGGAGATGCTCACCATTTTGTATGTGATCAATCATTACAAAAACCTACCTCATTGGGCGTCATCTATCCATCAAAACGTGCCACCAAAGTCTCAAATACTTCTTGAAGCAATGGGTCGCCACCCCTAAACAACAAAATTGGATCTCTAAATTAATGGGCTATGACTATGATATTACATATAAAAAGGTAAAAGAGAACATTATGGTTGATGCACTCTCTAGATAATTTGAGGATCAGAGTCTATTACATGCTATCTCTTCACCCATATCTCATTGGATTAATTCTCTCAAAGAGGACATGATCAAGGACTCAAGATTGCAAACTTTGATCACCAAACTTCAAACAAAGCCTAACTCATGCTTGGGATACACTTGGGATGGACAAGATTTGAGATACCTTGACTACCTTATTATTCCCTAAACTTATCAACTACGATAATTCATCTTAAAGGAAATGCATGCCTCACCAATAGCGAGCCATTTTGGGTTTCTCAAAACTTATGAAAGGATTAAGCATACTTTCTTCTATAAAGGAATGAAGAAGGATATTAACACTTTTGTGGTTGAATGTGACATATCCCAATGAATGAAAGAAGAAACGGTGCATTTCCCTGGGACTCTTTAGCCCTTGTCCATTCCATACCAAGTATGGACAAATATTTGCATGTATTTTATTGAAGGGTTACCTAAGTGAGGAGACAAATTAGTTATTTTGGTGGTAGTGGATCGTCTCACAATGTATGTTCATTTTTGTTCTCTCTTCCATCCCTATATAGCCTTAGTAGTAGCCTAAATCTTTCTTGACTCTATTTTTCATCTTCATGGTATATCTACATCGATTGTGTTTGATAAAGACCCTACCTTCACTAGTTATTTTTGGAAATAACTATTTAAGTTGTAGGAAACTCAACTCAAAATAAATATAGCCTATCATCCGTAAATGAATGGTCAAATAGATATTGTTAACAAATGCTTGGAGACCTACCTTCATTGCTTTACCTCTAAACATCCTACATAGTGGGTAAAGTGGCTTCTCTTGGTCGAATGGTGGTATAATAGTTCATATCATATTGTAACCAAGGTTACCCCTTTTGAAGTAGTTTACCACCATTCTCCATCAATACCCTCCTTCTACATTCCAAGAAGCTCAAAGGTTCATGATGTTGACACTACACTTAGATAGCATGTTGCAGTTCTTAATCAATTGAAGATGAATCTGGAATTGGCCCATAATTGTATGTGCCAACAAGCTAATCATCGCCATTTTGAGCATATCTTTGAAGTAGGAGATGGTTTTTCTCTACCTGCAATCATATAAACAATCCTCACTCCAACTCTATAAATACCAAAAACTAGTTGCCAAATACTATGGACCATACTAGGTCTTACAATAGATTGGTGCAATTGCCTACAAATCGGCCCTCTGGGAAATGTCAAATATCCATCCTATCTTTCATGTCATGGGTAATCAAGTACAGGTTCAATCTACTTTAAAAAACTAGATGAAGAGGGTTCCGTCTTGCTCAAGCTTGAAAAATTATTGAACCATAGATTGCACACTCTTTAAAACTATCATAACTAAGGTTCTTGTCCAATCGAATGGATTACAAGTAAAATATTCCACTTGGAAGTCTCTCTAGTAGCTACAAAACTAGTTTTCTCATCTCCAACTTTGAGGACAAAGCTTTTTGAAGGGGAAGGGTATGTTAGGACCCCATCCTAACATTATCATGTAATTCTCATATTATAATGTAATGACCCCTTTCCAACATGGGGACCTTCTTATAATGATATTTTATAATATTTATAAGGGTATGTGGTAATTATGGTGCTTAGAAAAGTGGGAACTTTTCATGTAATCGTTATCAAGAATGTAATTTTTTTTGGTAGAAGATTCTAGCTCAAGTGGCACTTTGCATGTAAGCCAACTCTTGAGCATTAGGTTAGGGTTGCATGAAGTGTATCTTTAAAATATAAGGGTGTATCTTTGAATGTATATTTTTGCATATTGAATTAAAGTATTGAAGAATATTTCCTATTTGAAGAGGCCCATGATTTAGTGTTGTGTTGTGTTATTATTACATTTTTGCATTTACATTTTGTATTGCAATATTTTATTTTTCATAAATTTTTGCTTTTATTGCAATATTTATGTTAATGTGCTTATTTTAAATAGAACCCACTCTTACACCCAACATCATAATTGAAGAGAAATAACACCCTGATAAATAGAATATAGAAAAGCAATAAGTGTAGAATAAAAAAGAAAAAATAAAGAATAAGAACACATTACACAAGAATTTACCCTAGGAAACCCTTTCGGGAAAAACCCAGCAATAATATCTCCTAATTATATAAACTTGACCGTCTTCAATACAATATTATCCTTTTGCTCGCTTTTCGCTTGCGATTACATTTCTTGTAAAATTCATTACCAAACCCTCATGCAAGTGTTGTTTTATATACCAATAACACAAGAAGAGGTTTTACAATACCATGGGTGTAAAACCTTGGGCTGATATTACATTAACCCAAAAATATCCATATGTAACTAAAATTAGCTTAAACACCCAAAAATATTTCCCCTATGGCTAACACCCCTGGACACCCAAACAGGGACTATCATACCTGTACCCCTCCTAGGAGTTCGACCCAACCTCAAACCTCAGTGAGGATAGGGGAAGAGTGTAAAGTCCTTTTAGAGTTAGCCCTACTTGAATAACATAAAAAATATTCAACACAAGTTCAACATTCTCCCACTTATTGAATACTTTCCATGGGGGATAAAAATTGCCATTGTCAACTGTCAAAGGAAACCATACCCATAGATCTTCTACACTAAGAACATTTTTGAGCAGGAACAACCTTTGTTAACAAATCAACAATATTCTTCTTTGTATCAACTTTCTCCAACATCACCCAGTTCTCTTCAACTGTCCCTCTCACAAAATGGTACTTGATATCAATATGTTTTGACTGATTATGAAAACTAGGATTGTTTACCAAAAATATTGCACTTTGACTATCACTGTCAATTCTCACAGTCTTCTGCTTAATACCAACTTTTGAACACAACCTCTATAGCCACATTTCTTGTTTATAGGTGTTAGTTGATGCAAATGTACTCTGCTTTTGTATTGGACGAAGCAACAACTGATTACTTTTTATTCATCCAAATTAATACCCTTCCAAATAGCCTGAACACGTAAGCACTCATGGATCTTATCTTGTTAAGATCTCCAACCCAGTCAAAACCCACAAACCCTTATATATTTATAATATCATTGTCTCCAAATTTCCCTTCGTAACAAATAGCATAATCTATAGTTCCACACAATTATCTGAATATCCTCTTCATAGTAGTCAATGTACCTTTCCTATATTGGACATATATCTACTAACTACTCCCACTTTAAGTGCAATATTAGGTCTAATACAAACCATTGCATACATTAGACTACCTACAACAATAGCATAAGGAACATTATACATTTCTTCAATTTCCTCATTTGTATTAGGACATTGTTCAATAGATAACTTTTGACCAACCGTATATGAAGTACATACTTGTTTACAATCATGCATCCTAAACTTTGTTAGTATTAGACAACATATTTCTTTTGATTTAACCACAACTTTCTATTTGCATGATCCCTTATTATTTCCATACCTAAAATAAATTTTGCAGCACCCAAATCCTTCATATAAAATTCAAAAGATAACTAAGATTTTAGTAACTTTATCATCTCCTTATTATTACTAATTAACAACATATCATCCACATACAATACAATGATAACAAAATTTTCACATTCCTTTTTGAAATATACACATGGATTTGCTTTGCTTTTTCCAAGCCCAAGTGTCAAAACAAACCTGTCAAAATTTTGGTTCCACATCTTTGGAGACTACTTCAACTACTGAAGAGACTTATTCAACTTGTATATCAAGTCCTCCTTATATTTTACCCTAAAGTATTTTGGTTGTGACATATATATGTCTTCATAAACTTCACCATGTAGAAAATTTATCTTTATATCCATTTGTTCTATTTCAAAATCAAAAGCATCAAAAATAGCCAAAAAAACTCTAATTGATGTTAGTTTATCCATAGGAGAAAAAATCTCATCAAAGTCAATTCTCTCAACTTGAGAAAATACTTTTGCTACCAAGCGAGCTTTGTACTTCTCCAAATTTCCTTCTACATTGTAATTTTTCTTGAAAACCACTTACAACCAACATTTTTCTACCAAGGGGTAATTTCACCAAGTCCCATGGCTTATTTTTATCTAGGGACTCCATATCTTCTTCCATAGCTCTTTTACAAGAATTATTCTCACTTGACTAAAGTGCCTCCTTATAGTCTTGGGTTCTTCATCAGTATCTAATAAATTAAATGCAGAACAAAAAATTGAAGGGTTATACCTTTTTGGGAGTCTTCTCACCCAATTTGATCTCCTCAAAATTAGATTTCTAGGTTCTGCATCTTCAGATTCCTCCTCACCTTCTTCCTCTAAATATTCCTCTTCAGACTCTCTCTATAATTCATATTCTTCTATAGAATCAACTTCTACCATAGGTTCTTCCTCCTATTCTAATTTTACCTAAACTATTTTTGGTTCTTTACTTGGTTGCATTCCTTGTTTTGGAACCCCTTTTGTTTCTCTAAAAATCATATTATGGCAATAAGTAATATTATGTGTTTCTGGATTCCATAACTTATATCCTTTCACACCAATACTATAAACCAGAAATATATATTTCTCAAATTTATAGTCTAGCTTATGTTAGAATTATGTTGAATATTTTCCATGTTATTCAGGAGGGGTTAACTCTGAAAGGTATAGGATGTTAACTCTAAAAGGTGTTGGTAATTCAAAGGTCTTGTTTCAGACGCACTTAGACCCACTTCACGAAGGGGGGGCAACACCCCCCTACTTTTTTCCTCTAGGGGGTCCAGGGGGGCATCCCTAAAGCCAAAAATAGATGTGTTTTTCCTTTTGTAAATCTAGATCGTTTATTTTTAGGTCACAGATTGGGCGGTAGAATTTAGGCTAGTATTTTTTCCCTAAAATTGTAAAATCTGTGCTGGTGCGTTTGTTATTTATATCGCACTTGCATTAAGGTTTGAGATATAAAAATAAAATGTGATAGAAGGTGTATATTATTGTATTGGAGACGGTGAAGTTAATGCAATAAGAAGATAAAATTGTGTTGGTTTTTCCCAATCAAGGGTTTCTAAGATTGCGATTACTACTTTTTGTATTTAATTTATTGGGGATCTATATCTCTATTCAACTTAGTCCTTTTCTCTTTTGGGACATACATATAAGCTTTGCAACCAAAAACCCTTATATGATTGAAAGAGGGTTTCTTACCAGTCCACTTATCCACCAAATTTAATATAGGAGATCTATTGATGAGGTAGCAAGCAATTAAAACGACTCCTATCTAGAATTTATTTTCTAAACCTACACCGCTTAGCATGCTTCTGGCCTTATCCATAAATGTTTTGTTCATCCGTTCTACAACTCCATTTTATTGTGGAGTATACAAAGTTTTTCTATCCCTTTCTATTCCACAGTCCTTACAAAATTGCTCAAATTCATTAGAGAAATACTCACCACCATTATCACTTCTCAAAACCTTTATCTTTTTCTTTGTCTAATTTTCTACAAGACCCTTGAACTCTTTAAATTTATTGAAAATATCAAATTTATACCGTAAAAAGTATACCTAGGTCTTTCTTGAGAAGTCATTTATAAATGTAACAAAATATATGGATTTACTTAATGATGGTACTTTTGTAGGTACAAACACATAACTGTGAACTAGATGTAAAATTCCTTTAGATCTTGTAGCACTATTGGGAAACTTAACTTTGGTTTGCTTTCCAAAAACATAGTGCTCACAAAAATTAAAATTTAATGGGCAATCAGAAATTCCTTCAAACATACTTCTATTTTAAATGTTCGAATACCTTTCTCACCAATGTGCCCCATGTATTAATGCAAAAATATTGTCTTCGCTATAGGAATACTTGGAGTTTCTTCTACCATATTAATTTCCTCTACAATTGAAGAGTTATTGCAATCAATAATTACATTGCTAGCCTCAAGTTTGAATAAATTTCCTGTATGAAATCCCCTTGTCAATATTAAGCATCCACAAACCATCTTACAACTATACTTATTGAATTCCACAGTCAGACCCACATCATTCATCTTACTAACAAATATAAGATTCCTTGCCAAACCTAGAATATGCAACACACCAAGAAGGGTTTTAAATCTTCCATATGTTAACGTCAATTTGACTCTTCCTCAACCTATTATTTTCTTTGTCGAATTGTCTCCCAAGAAGACTTCACCTCCATTTATCTTTTTATATTCATAAAACCCCTCCCTATGAGGAGTCATATGAAAAGAAGTGTCTGAGTCAATCAACCATGAGTCATGGTGTTCACTTGAGCATGATGTAGCTATGAACAGGTTTCCTGAAACCTCATTTATGATCTTCATTTTTGTAGATATTCCTTCATCATCCTTTTTAGATTTGTAGTCTCTTTGATAATGCCCTATTTTACCACACTTCCAACATTTCCTTTTATCAGGATCAATAGATTTTCCCCTAGATTTCAATTTTATTTCTCCTTATTTATTTTTGCTTCTTTCTTAAGAATGACCTCTCACAACCAAGGTATCCTTCTGATGATAATCCTTAGAATATTTTTATCTCATTTCCTCATATAACAACGTTTCTACTCACTACACCAAAAAAGGATTTTAAGGGCAGCTAAAATATGATGGTAAAAAACTACCCTAATAGACCCTAAGAGGGCGGTTTTAAATTGCCCTGACTAAAAAAAGTTTTTAGTGGTGGTAAAAAACTATCCTAATAGAACTAAGAGGGCGGTTTTAAACCTCCCTCACCAAAAAAAGCTTTTAACGATGCCTAAAATACAATGGTTTTTTACGGTGATAAAAAACCGCCTTAATAGACCCTAAGAGGACGATTTAAACAGCCCTCTCAGACCCACCCTCTTAGGGTCTAAGAGGGTGGTTTAAAACCACCCTCTTAGACCCTAAGAGGGTGGTTTTAAATTGCCCTCTTCAGGGTTATGCATAGCAGCTATTTATCGCCAAATTGGCTAAAATTAGGATTTTCAAATTTTAGAATTGGCTAATATTTGGGACCCTTGACCAAGGCCCATTAGCCAAAAATTTCTAGGTGCAAATTTTTTTTTGGGTTGATTCGCCCCAATTTTATAATAATTTGACCATTTTAAGTTTAAATTTCCAACATTGCCCCTAATAATAGTGAACCTTCTATATGTGTTTGGATACTTCACCTGGATTTCGAAACTGATTTGCCAAATTTTTATAAATACATTTTGGGAAGTTTAAAATCGCCCTCTTAGCCCTTAACAATCACCCAACGGTTAACACAATTATGAAGAATTCAGATGGGATTTTTTATTTTTTAGATTCGTGGGCGAGATTTTTGATTTTTTAGATTCATAGGCGAGATTTTTAAATTTTCATGCATAAAAAAAGTAAAAATAATGTACCTTCAATATTTGCCAATATACCTTCAAAATCTGCCAAAAGGGTTCTGTAATCTGCAATCACTGAAGCATCTGGAATTATAATATCTTGAGGATCTATCATCACTACCATACCATTTTGAGGATTTATCAAAACTAAAGCATCTAAATATTTCTCAGTGCTATCATTTGAAGATGTTGTCTGACTCCTTCAAGCAACTTAAACACTTGCAATATCTTAACTTAAAAGGTTATAGCAAGCTCACATTAACAAAGCATAATGTGGATATTTTGAAAAGTATCACAAAGCTAGAGTACTTGAATTTTGGAGGATTCTAGGGGTTGCAAGTGTTGCCTCATCACATCACAAATTAGGCGTTCTTGAGATAATTATGTTTGATAGGAACAAGGTTGACCAAGCTTTCAAACAACATCGGTTAGCTCGAGAGATTGGAAGTGCTGAAAATAGGCTCAATGAAGTTGGAGAAATTTTTCTAGCTTGATTCATCTTAAATCCATGGTTGTAAGAAGGTGATATATTTATTGGAGTCTCTTAATCATCTTGTTCTTTTAAAATATTTAGATATATGGTCTTTAAGAGGATAGTCTTTACCCAAGGCATTTGGGTACCTGCTTGGTCATCAAAGTTTGGACATGAATAACTTGCCAATTAGAGAATTAATTTTTGAGTTTGAGGAGTCTTCTTCATTGCCTAAGCTCAAATATATAGATCTTCAATGGAATAGGATATCAATTCCCAAAGATTTTTATCCCAACCTTTAAAATCTGTGATTAGAAATGATTTTTAGTGCAGATTAGAACCCTATCGAGAACAGTCAAGAATATAACCTTGGGTTATTGTGAAAGGTTGAAGGACAGCATGCATTGGTAGTCTATGAAACCTCCAACTTCTTAAAATATATAATTATCCAGAGTTAGCTGAGCTCTCAAGTTTTGCAGATTTCACTTCCATCAAGGAAATTAGTATCACAGATTGTCAAATTTCAATAAAAATGAAAGGATTAGAGTAGGTGATGTCATTAGAAACACTGGAAGTCCACACTTAGTGGGAGGTGTCAAATATAGCAATTTTGGAGCATGCACAGTTATTGGGGAGATTAAAAATTTCAGTTGACAACACAGGGGCTCTTGAACCTTGCATAAAGACATTACAGGTAACAAATGTTTCTTTTAATATGAAATTATTATTGTTATTAACACGTGATTATTTTTAATTATCACCAACTGGGTTGTATTAAGGAGGGGAGTAGAAAAATATGTGCAAGGGCATTGGGTTGTGTGGAGCCACTCTTCAAAGCTTTTACGTCTTCTTATCTTATGGTCATTGAAGTATGTGTTGATGGCGATGACGTGGATGATGAAGATAACGAGGATGAGGAAGCTGATGAGGATTGGTGCAAATTAAAATATAGGAAGTTGTATTTGTTTATCTATAATTACTCATATGGTCAAAGATTTTAAAGTCTATTAAAGGTCAACAAGGGATGCACACAAGGTTTAATGTTGTGAATTAGTGAAATTTTTCTATGATCAGTAATATTTATTGTTTAATGCAGAAAATTTATCGAAAGTTTGTTGAGTTTTCATCATTTCATTTTTAATATTATCGATATTTATGGTGTAGTAGAGAGATTTTTTATTAACTTGGAGAATTGTTATTGAACGTTATGTTACACTTTTTGATTGTTGCCAGTCATTGGTTGTTGTTTGCATGAGGCATACCATGAAATATTAACATTTATGGTTTGGATTTAAGAAATACCAGGATCTATAGATAAGTGATGAGGATTTTTGTTTAGTGCTTGAGAAATATTAAAATGTTCTAATATTTTAAAATTTATAGCCTCTTATAGATGCATTCAAATGCGTTACTAATAATATTGGGTTTAATAATGTAATTATGTAGAGTTTCTGATAAAATATTAAATATATCTGTTGATATTACATTAAATTATATCAGGATTGAGTTTCCTTAGTAGCCTTCTTTTAGAAAATGTTTTCATATTGGAATAATAATTTTGATCAAGTGTACTTTCTATCTCATTCCAGAAATAATATTTTTCTTTTTTCAAAATATTAGCCTTGATGGCATGAGGATAGATGGTGAGCAATTTACAAGATGACTGCTCTATCTCTTTACCTACACTAGTTTTCACCAAGGCACCTCAAACCTTACATTCTTGTTCCTGGCATTAAGGATTAGATATGCTTTGCTTCCACTATACAAAGTTGTTTTATAAAATGTTGTTGACAATAATGCCAGAAGATTTTTTTGTGGCTAAATGTAACTTTCCATCTTCTTTCAGGAATCAAGTTTTGATCTTTAGAAAATGTTAGCCTTTTCTTGGCTAAATGTAAATTTCCATCTCCTTTCAGGATTTGAGTTTTGATATTTCAAAAATGTTAGCCTTAATGGTCATTAGTGCAGGTGGTGATAGATTTGCAAGACAATGTCTCTTTCGTCTTTGCCCTCTGCAAGGCACCTTAGATTAAACAATAAATTATTTCGTAAGGGTTTAACAAACAAGGCTAGCATATTTATATATTTTTAAAATAGTAATAATAATAGGGTGGTTTTAAACTGCCCTCTTAGGTTTTATATATATATATATATATATATATATATATATATATATATATATATTATTTTTTTGAAAAGTAAACCTAAGAGGGCGGTTTAAAACTGCCCTCTTAGAACCTCTTATAAAATACCCTAAGAGGGTGGTTTAAATCCGTCCTCTTAGAACCTATAGAACTTAAGAGGGTGGTTTTAAACTGCCCTCTTATAAAACGCCCTAAGAGGATGGTCTTAGAGGCATTTTTAACCGCCTTAATAAACCCTAAGAGGGTATTTTTTAACCACCATCGTATGACACAAACTTTTTACAGCACCCTCATAGACGACAACTAAATAACTAACCTTAAAGGTCTTTAAGGGTGGTTAAAAACCACCTTTAAAGACCCTTTTTGGTGTAACGACTATATCCTCTACTTTTGATTTAGAAGTAGTATTGGTGATAGCCATAACTAGGTTATCCCAGGAGTCGGGTAATGAACAAAGTAAAGTAATACACTTTTTCTTTTCATCCATTTTACATCTACAAATTTTAATTGACTTACCATGGTGTTAAAATCATTCAAATATTTAGCCACAGAGTCACCATAATTCATCCAAAGAGAATACAACTTCTTTTGAAGAAATAGTTTATTTGACTTTGTTTGATACAGTGCTCCCAGCTTTTTCCATAACAACTTTGTTGTGGCCTTTGTCAATACAAACGACAATACTGAATCAGATAAGCACAATCTAATAGATATTATTGCCTTCTTGTCGATCTTTACTCATTCCTCATCTATCGTTCCTATTGGTTTTACTCTCGAGACCATGACCCACTGATATTTATCCACCAATAGATCCTCCATATTGAGTTTCCATAACTCAAAATTTTATCCATTAAATTTTTCAATCTCTACCCGTGTGCTTCCTGTCATTTTTCCTTTGCCCAAATTCTTTTGTGCACTACTCCCACTCAAGAATCGATTTATCCAAGGGTTGAAACTTTTACTCCTTAAACAAAGCTAAAACCTAGCTTTGATACCAAATACAAAGAATAACACCTCGATAAACAAAATATAGAAAAGCAGTAAGTACAAAATCAAAAAGAAAAAATAGAGAAGAACACATTACACAATAATTTATCTTAGGAAACCATTTCCTAAAAAACCCAGCAAGAATATCTCCTTATTGTATAGACTTTACCATCTCCAATATAATATCCTTTCACTCACTTTTTGCTTGAAATTTCTTACAAAATGTATTACCAAACCCTCATGCAAGTGTTGTTTTATATACCAACAACACAATAAGGGGTTTTACAATACCAAGGGCACGAAACCCTGGGTCGATGTTAAATTAACCCAAAAATACCCATACAGATCTAAAAATAGCTTAAACCCCCAAAACAATTTCCTCGAGGGCTAACACCCTCGAATCCCCAAACATGGGCTGCTTCCCTTATACCCCCACTCGATGCCCAACACAACCTCAAACCCTGGAGAGAATAGGGGTAGAGTGTAAAGTCTTTCAGAGTTAGCCCCACTTGAATAACATGAAAAATATTCAACACAAGTCCAAAAATAATTTTACTTGATGACTTGATTCCATCAATCAAGGATCTCTACTTCAATACTAGGGATTTGAGTGAGTTGATGGGGTTGGTTTGGAATCCTCTATGGCTAAACAAAATTTCCTTTTCATTACCTCTACATTACTTTCCTTTATTTTAATTTTTTTTTAGCCATATAGGCCAAAGTGTTGTATCTTTCGATATATCCCAGATTGTTTATAACACCTCACTTTAAAAAGTGCTCTACCATTTATTTAAATATTCTTCAATTCTTCCATTCATCATCATGCATTTACCAAACATATTAAGAATTCATTACCATAGTTCCCAGACTATTGAATAGTTTCCCAAGATATGATCTATACTCTCCTCTTCCTTTTTACATAGAACACATTATGAGGGGCCATAAAAATCTATTTTCATTAGGTTATCCCAAAATAAAAAGTTTGTATGACCTACTAGCCATATAGACATTTTGACTTTTTGAATGCTTGGGCTATCTGAAGTATATCTTCATATTCTTGTGGTATTCCTATTTTTTTGGTACTTTACATTATATTCACTTCTTGTTGTATATTCTCCTAAGCTATTCAACTCCCAAATTAGCTTATCCTTGGCTCCCCTTAAAATAATCATTGTTGTTATTTTTTTGCTCAATTACCTCCTACCAATAATGTCTAGTATACTTGTAAAAAATATTCTTTCCATTTGTATCTTCCTTCCTAATCCTTGTACATAATGTTTAAAATACTATCACCATAGTTTTTTTGAAGTAATACCTTCCATGGTTTCAAAATTGGATCTAGATCGAGTGGTTTTTTATCACACCAATTATCCATCCAAATAGATTTTTTTTCTCTAATTTCCACCACTTATCTTGAACCTTTAATCACTAGATCAATCAATTTTTTAAATTATTCTAAAGTGTAGAACTATCTAGTAGTTAGAATGCAGTAAAAATAAAGTTTGGGTCATTGGTATCAACGTACTTAGAAGAATTATTTCCCATTGTCTTTGACTCCCTTTATACTATATCCAAATTACTTTTCCCCTAAGAGCTAATTTTGTGTCCGTAAGAACTCTTAAACCAAGACCTCCCCTAGTTTTATCATCACACACGTTGCTCCATTTAACCAAAGGATATTTCTTTTTAGCATGTAATCCTAACAATACAAAATGGTTGCATACTATATATAAAACCATTTTCTATTGATTTTGGCATAATATATAAGGACATATAATATGCTGGAATAACTTGTAAGATTGATTTAATTAGTTGCACTCTTCTTGTTAATGATAACAATCTACCTTTCCATGTCAATATTTTATTCTAAACTTTACTTATAACTAAATTCCATAATTATATCCTCATTCTTACCTTAAATAAGGGTATCCCTAGATATTTTGCTAGCAAATTTATCTCCTTCATTTGAAGTAACCTGCATATCCCTGCGTTGATTGTAACTGGAGTGTATAGGATGTAAATTTTATATTTTTACCTATTAAATTTTTTCCCTATTGCTCTTTCATATTTCTTTAATAAGTTATTCAAAGCTCTAGCCTCTGTTATCCTTACCCTCTCAAAAAGGGTTGTACCATGTACAAATTGTTGATGGGTGATGTCAATTTTATTACCAGCCTTAAGTCCACTTATTAACTCATATTTGCATTTCTTCTTCAAGTTCCTTCCCAATACCTCTACCATAATAATGAACAAATATGGTGATAGAGGATCTCCCTACCTATGAATCCTATTGGATTTAAATAATTCTTCGACTAGTCCATTGACTAGCACTAAAATATGATATTGTAGAGACACAAGCTTTAATCTGAATAATTTCTTCCCTAATACAAAATTTCCTAATAGTATAAAAAGAAAATATTATTTAACCCTATCTTACGCATTATTCATATCAAGTTTTAAGATCATTGCTCACTCTTTTTGAAGTTTTTGAATGGATTACTGCATGAGTTACTATGATCCCATCCAAAATTTGTCTCCCTTTCATAAATCCTCCTTGCTCTTCTAAAATAATTTAGTCTAAAAATGGTCTTAACCATCTTTCCATCACTTTGGAGATTATATTTTATGCCATATTATATAGGCTTATGGGCCTAAATTAACCAAATAGTTTTGCATCCTTCTTTTTTGAAATTAGGGTAAGATATGTTACATTAATTTTAGAAGGTATATATTGTTTTGTCCTAGATTGTTCCACTACTACCAATGAAGATCCTTTACTATTTCTCGGTTATGTTGATAGAATGCTTCTCAAAGCCCATATAGGCCTAGAGATTTATCCTTATCAAAAGAGAAAAGAGTTAAATAAACTTCTTCTAGAGTAATAGGCTCCATTCTTTTACTATTGTCTTCATTTATGATAGCTAAAGGTACTTCTTGTAGTAGTTCATCATTAAGAACTTCAAACTTCTCTGATCCTAGAATATTCTAGTAAAAAATCCTTACCTCCTTTATAATTTTACTCTAGTATTCAATCCAAACCCCTTCTATTGAATTAATTCTACTAATTATGGATGTTGATCTATGTACTATTGCCATCTTATGAAATAACTTTGTGATTATATCTACTTCTTTTAACCAAGTTTATCTTGATTTTAATCTCCAAAAATTTTCTTCCTTAAAATATTATGATATTTACTAAGTAAATTCCTTTCCTTTGATCTTGGATTATTGTGCTCATATTTTTAAAATTTTGAAACTTTATCTTTTAGTTCTTTCTTAAAAATATTTTCAAAAGTGTTCTTATTTCATTTTTAAAATCTAAGATGTCATTATTTATTTTGTTTTGAAGGTGTATACAACCCATTGTTTTCTAAATAATTTCATATCTGCACTATCATATCAACAAATTGAGGATGGTATTCCTACACCTGCTCATATTTAAAATATGATATTTTTTAATTCACTTACCATCATTTTAACTCTTATTGGCTAGTGATATGAACCAATCATTGTCAAGGTATTAAATTTAGCACAAGTCCATTCACCTAGCCAATGATCTAAGAGTATACATCTATCTAATGTTCTTGCTATCAGGTTTTGGTTTGTCCTATTGTTGGTCCATGTATAGTTATCCTCTACAAACTCAACCTCTCATAAATTATTGTTTTGAATAAAAGCTAAAAAATCTCTCATACTTTGGGTTATTTTCCTAATTCCCCCAAATTTGTCATCTAGCTTGGTTATAGCATTAAAATTTCCTATGATCATGAATAAATTTTCCTAGTCTTTACTTCTTATAAAGGCTTCAATCCCACTCCATAATTATGATCTATCTAACTAAATTGTAGGTCCATTGAGATTGATAAAGATAAAACAAATATCTACAAAGTAGCATGTGACTAATGAGTTTATCCAATGCCTAGTTTTATAAATGGTTTCATGGAGATTCTAATTATATTTTAACATGTTAGAATTCTCCTCACCTCTCCTTTTGAATCCACAACATCCCATTCCAATATTGCTTATACCGCTTTCGTAGTTTTAAAACTTCTTCATTTGTAATTTTAGTTTCTTGGATACAAAGAATATCATGTTTATTACTTAAAAAGAGGTCCCTAATACACCTCTACTTTGAGGGGGTATTATCACCTTATATTCCATGAGATGGTAATCATGTCTCATTAGGGGCTATTTTCCCTACCTATGAATAACCAATATTATTTTGTTTTTTGGTAAAGAGAAGTTCAACTAACTTAGATTGTGTTTCTTTCTCTATGTTTACTCTTGCTCCCCTGGTTCTCACTTGATAATTTAATTGTTTCCCTCTCTTTGCTTTGCTAGTAACAAGAGTAGGTATTGTTATTCTACTTCTCAATATTCTTTCACAAGTTTTAGTTTTATTAGATTTATTCTCTTCTAGCTCTGTTAACGAAGCTTTTGACTTATCTTGCTCTTTATCTGGTATTTCCTTTTTAATGGTAGATGTGTTAACATCTAACACTACGTTTTTCCTACCACATTATTTCTCCTGAATGGTGCATGGTACTTCAAGAGAGTCTTCAAAATTTGATGAGGCACATTTCGTAGGTTCAATAGGAATATTCATCCCTAAATCGAGATCATATTGAGTAGATGGCTTTTTGTTAATATTCCGATCCTATTGCACTATTTCCTCTAAGATTTTATTTTACTATTTCTTCATAGGAAAAATCCTCAAAATAATTATTATTTCATCCAATATCCTTACTTATTGCTCTCCACTATTTATTTACTTTCATTTGTCTAGACCTATTTTTTGGATATTGAAAACCATCTTCATACACATCCATTTGTAAGTTTCTCTTGTGATTTTATACATATGTTTCTACTAGGTTCTTCTTAGGGCATGATCTCTCAATATACCTCATCTCATGACATATTCTACATTTGAAAGATATTTTTTCATAATTCATGGTTTGGGTACACAACTTACCCCCATACATAAGAATGATTGATTCTGGTAAAGTTTTACTAATATTAGTCATGACCAATATCTAAGCATAAATAGCCAAGAATTTGTCTTTTGTAGTTTCTAAATCCTCAAGAAATTCTCCTAGAGTGTTGCCTATTGTCTTGAAGGTATCTATTTCCCAGAATTCAATGGGTAACCCATACATCATAACCAAAATTGGGACTAGGGATAGATCTTTATTCTCAAGTGTAAAAACTTCATACTAGTGGATAAAAAAGATTCTTCGTATTCTCATAAACCAAGGAAACCCTTTTATGATTTTATCTCTTTCCTCCCTAGAACAAAAAATGGATAAGAAGAATCCTTTAGGAATAAATAATAGATTCACTCTTGGAGATTTCCATCTCCTATCAATTCATTTTCTCAAAGTTGAAGCCCTTGCCCAAGATATATTAAATTTACCAATGATTGTCTTATCTTTGAGCAATAAGAAATGATGTTCTATGAGGTCCTCCCTAACCTCTACTACTATAGATGATTCTATGGATTTAGTTGTAATTTTATCAATGGAAAGAAAAATATAACTCGATATCTACTAAAATTTACCAGTATTTCCTATAGCAAATTTATTATTTGAAATTAAACCTATAATAATCTGCATGGAGAGCTTAGAAAATGAAGGGATAAATGAAAATTAGCCAAAAAATTCTACACCCAATTAGAATATCCTATCTTTTTGATACCCTAGCCCTCCATTGCTCCTTCCATCATTCGAACCTTGGCTGATAAATATCTGCAATTTTATTTTCCATGACTTGAAAAATTATCATGCCCTTGTTTTGGATGGATGACTTCACAAGGTTTATCTCCCACAATATTTCTTGGATTCCTTCATATGACTACTCATTTTAAAGCTCCTCAAAATTTTGCACAAATTCATCCAAGTTTCATGTGAATGGGATAACCCTTCACAAATATATGGCTCCTAAAAGATTACACATTTTTCTAGTATAATTTGCCCTAACATTACCCTTGTTTTGGATGGTTGTATTCACATGGTCATATCTCCTTCAATACTACTTAGATTCTTTTGTATGACCACTCATTTCAAATCTCTTTAATTTTTGCATAAAATGACACAATAATCGTCTAAATCAAACAACTCTACGCAAAGATATGGCTTTTGGAAGATGAGTTACTTTTTAGAAAAATTTGCCCTAGCTTTTTTTATTCATAATTTCAAATATATTTGATAGAAATACAAATTAAAAACCAAGTTAAATTAATATTCCTATTCCTATTTATTTGTCTATCAACATTTAATTTACCTTATAAAATACAATTTTTTTTATTTTTTATTTATTTTAAACAATGTTTTTTATTTTATAATATTAAGATTTGGGGGTTTTGACCAGGAATCCCCCAACCTATTACAACAACTCCACCAGGAATACATACACCCACCCCCTCACACACTCACCCACGCCACGGTTTAAACCTTGAACCTCCCGAAGAAGAGCCAAAGCCCAAACCGTTGCGTTGCACCCCCAAGTACAATTTTAAACAATGTTATTATATAAATAAAATAACATTTATTATTAGAATTACATAATGAATGACCTATGGCAATTCACTTACATTCATGGTATTCCTACACCTATTCATATTTAAAATATGATATTTTTTAATTCACTTACCACCATTTTAATTCTTATTGGCCAGTGATATGAACCAATCATTGTCAAGGTATTAAATTTAGCACAAGTCCCTTCACCTAGCCAATGATCTAAGAGTATACATCTATCTAATGTTCTTTCTATCAGGTTTTGGTTTGTCCTATTTTTGGTCCATGTATAGTTATCCTCTTCAAACTCAACCTCTCATAAATTATTGTTTTGAATAAAAGCTAAGAAATCTCTCATACTTTGGGTTATTTTCCTAATTCTCCCAAATTTGTCATCTAGCTTGGTTATAGCATTAAAATTTCCTATGATCATGAATCAGTTTTCTTGGTATTTACTTCTTATAAAGGCTTCAATACCACTCCATAATTATGATCTATCTAACTAAATTGTAGGTCCATTGAAATTGATAAAGATGAAACAAATATCTACAAAAAAGCATGTGACTAATGAGTTTATCCAATACCTAGTTTTATAAATGGTTTAATAGAGGTTCTAATTAGATTTTAACATGTTAGAATTCTCCTCATATCTCCTTTTGAATCCACAACATCCCATTCCAATATTGCTTATACTGCTTTCATAGTTTTAAAACTTCTTCATTTGTCATTTTAGTTTCTTGGATACAAAGAATATCATGTTTATTACTTAAACAAATGTCCCTAATACACCTCTACTTTGAGGGGGTATTAGCACCCCTTATATTACATGATATGTTAATCATGTCTCATTAGGGGTTATTGGCCCTACCTATGAATAACCAATATCATTTTGGTGTTTGGTAAAGATAAGTTCAACTAACTTAGATTATGTTTCTTTATCTATGTTTACTCTTGCTCCCTCGATTCTCACTTGATAATTTGATTGTTTCCCTCTCTTTGCTTTGCTAGTAACAAGAGTAGATATTATTATTCTTCGTTTTAGTTTTATTAGATTTATTCTCTTCTAGCTTTGCTAACGAAGCTTTTGACTTATCTTGCTCATTTTTTGGTATTTCCTTTTTAATGGTAGATGTGCTAACATCTAACATTACGTTTTCTCTACCACATTTCTTCTCCTGAATGGTGCATGGTACTTCAAGAGAGTCTTCAAAATTTGATGAGGCACATTCCGTAGGTTCAATAGGAATATTCATCCCTAAATCGAGATCATATTGAGTAGACGGTTTTTTGTTAATATTTTGATCCTATTGCACTATGTCCTCTAAGCTTTGATTTTACTATTTCTTCATAGGAAAAATCCTCAAAGTAATTAGTATTTCATCCAATATCCTTAATTATTGCTCTCCACTATTTATTTACTTTCATTTGTCTAGACCTATTTTTTGGAGATTGAAAACCATCTTCATACACATCCATTTGTAAGTTTCTCTTGTGATTTTCTACATATGTTTCTACTAGGTTCTTCTTAGGGCATGATCTCTCAATATACCCCATCTCATGACATCTTCTACATTTGAAAGATATTTTTTCATAATTCATGGTTTGGGTCCACAACTTACCCCCATACTTAAGAATGATTGATTCTGGTAAAGTTTTACTAATATTAATCATGACCAATATCTAAGCATAAATAGCCAAGAATTTGTCTTTTGTAGTTTCTAAAATCTCAAGAAATTCTCCTAGAGTGTTGCCTATTGTCTTGAAGGTATCCATTTCCCAGAATTCAATGGGTAACCCATACATCATAACCCAAATTGGAACTAGGGATAGATCTTTATTCTCAAGTGTAAAGCCTTCATACTAGTGGGTAAAAAAGAGTCTTGGTATTCTCATAAACCAAGGAACCCTTTTATGATTCTATCTCTTTCCTCCCTAGAACAAAAAATGGATAAGAAGAAGCCTTTAGGAATAAAGAATAGATTCACTCTTGGAGATTTCCATCTCCTATCAATTCATTTTCTCAAAGTTGAAGCCCTTGCCCAAGATATATTAAATTTACCAATGATTGTCTTATCTTTGAGCAATAAGAAATGATGTTCTATGAGGTCCTCCCTAACCTCTACTACTATAGATGATTCTATGGATTTAGTTGTAATTTTATCAATGGAAAGAAAAATATAACTCGATATCTACTAAAATTTACCAGTAATAATCTAAACCTATAATAATCTGCATGGAGAGCTTAGAAAATGAAGGGATAAATAAAAATTAGACAAAAAACTCTACACCCAATTATAATATCCTATCTTTTTGATACCCTAGACCTCCATTGCTCCTTCCATCATTCGAACCTTGGCTGATAAATATCTACAATTTTATTTTCCATGACTTGAAAAATTATCATGCCCTTGTTTTGGATGGATGACTTCACAAGGTTTATCTCCCATAATATTTCTTGGATTCCTTCATATGACTACTCATTTTAAATCTCCTCAAAATTTTGCACAAATTCGTCCAAGTTTCATGTGAATGGGATAACCCTTCACAAATATATGGCTCTTAAAAGATTACACATTTTTCTAGTATAATTTGCCCTAACATTACCCTTGTTTTGGATGGTTGTATTCACATGGTCGTATCTCCTTCAATACTGTTTAGATTCTTTTGTATGACCACTCATTTCAAAGCTCTTTTAAGTTTTGCATAAAATGACACAATAATAGTCTAAAGCAAACAACTCTACGCAAAGACATGGCTTTTGGAAGATGAGTTACTTTTTAGAAAAATTTGCCCTAGCTTTTTTTATTCATAATTTCAAATATCTTTGATAGAAAGACAAATTAAAAACCAAGTTAAATTAATATTCCTATTTATTTGTCTATCAACATTTAATTTACCTTATAAAATACAATTTTTTATTTATTTTAAACAATGTTTTTTTTTTTTTTTTTTGTAATATTAAGATATGGGGTTTTGACCAGGAATCCCCCAACTTGTTACAACAACTCCACCAGGGAGACACACACCCACCCCCCACATACTCACCCACGCCATGGTTTGAACCTTGGACGTCCCAAAGAAGAGCCAAAGCCCAAACCATTGCGCTGGTGCAATTTTAAACAATGTTATTACATAAATAAAATAACATTTATTATTAGAATTACATAATGAATGAATGACCTATGGCCTTGTGGATATTAAACTCTAGTTTGCCTTTATAAATCAAATATAATAATAATAATGAATAAGTAATTAAAATTTATTTATTAAATTTTTAAGTTTAATGAAATATAAATTAATTAATGTCTCTTGAGGGATACCATAATAATATGTCTTTAAACTTTCATCTATTGAAAGATCTACTAAAAAAATCCAAATTCAAATCTTGATACAAGAGGATAAAAACCCTTTTCAAAAAGCACAGAAGGCCCTCTTGTTGTGCTATTCGCTTACATGCTCCTTTTGAATTTTAACTTTGAACCTTAATATTCAAACCTTGGGTACTCTGAATAGACCTCCTATTTAGAGTACCCAAGCCATCATGGAGAGGTCCACTTGTATATAAATAAATGATAGACGAAGAGAAAAGTTTTATCGAAGCTCATCACTTCAATCCGCCCTTCGTTCCGCTGCCCGTGGAGAGGATTAAGAACGAGAAAGCAAAACGCGGGGTTCACTTCACCCACAGTCTCGTCATAGCGGGATTGGCGATGAGTATTTGGCGATGAGTATTCAGGGTAAACGTGCCCGTATTGAGTCTCACAGGGCTTTCTGCGCTCTTCGCTCGTGGGTCCCCTGTCTCTATGTGAATCGCAGAGATGATTTGTGTTGTGGGTATGTTGGGTATTTTGAGAACCATAAGGCCATGCAGAGGATGGGGGCCGGGGAATAGCGAACCTGGTGGCACAGCATTCGATCGGCAGCATACTTCTCTCGGCATTTGGGAAGGACCCCAAGGCAGGGCATTTGATTCCGTCTGCGAGCCTTACGGTGAATCTGAGCCCAGCGCCGGAGTTTAAAAGAGCCCACGGCATCCATCAGTGGTGGGCGCCATTTATCAAAACTCAGTGCACTGAGCGCACGATTCTTCCGGAGGAAGCATCGGCAGTCATCCTAGCAGAACAACCCAAAATTACTGTTGTGTAAAATCTCAATTTGTATCAAGGTAGAATTTTGCTCTTCTACGGTTGGAGTGGTCCAGTGAACTACGTTACTCGTGCCAATATTACGGCTACGGTAGACAGCATGTGTCTCCATGCAGCAAAGGAAAAAAAATATTTACGCATGACATATTGTGGAAAATTATTAAAGAGGTAATTGGTGGGTCACACAGAGTGGATTGAAGAGATGAAATGAGTCAATATGCTTAATGTTCGCTCAATATTGTAGACTCGGATTACTCTCCTATATAAATATATATACATATATATATTTATTTTACAGTCGGATTTGTGTGATTCTAGATCTGATTGTTTGCTTTTATTTTGTAAATTGATGTAAGAACTCTTTGTTTTCTGCGGATGTATTGTTTATCTTTTTTTAATTTGAAGTATTTATTCAACAAAAGAGATAAAATAATTGGTGGTGGCCCATGGTTTAGGGGAAGAGATGCTTTATATTTTAAAAATGGAGTGAGAATATTTTTTGTGAAGACAAAAACTATTAAAAAGCTTTTAGTGTGGGTTAGGCTTTTTGGACTTCCATATCAACTCACCAATATGGATGTTTTCAAGAATATTAGCAATATCCTAAGGAAATTCATCTAAAAGGGACTAACTACAAAAGGGTGAAAGCATGCTAATACTTGAATATGTGTTGTTATAGAGGTTTCAAAACCTTTCCATAATCTTTTAAGATTAAATCCAAATCAAGATAATGCAATTGTGATTGAGGGGATTGCGATGAGATTCCTTCTAGAGAAGAGACTTAACATTCTAAAAAGTGCTTCTAGCCCGTTTAGACAAAAGATATGCTAAAGAAGGAGATGAATCAAGAAGAAAAAATTCATCATCAAAATCGAAATCAAGAATAAAAGAATTTGGCATAACATTAAAATCGAAGGGTATGTCAAGAATAGAAGCATCTAAAGTGAGATGAATAATGCTCTCTATAGAAGATGCAAAATAAGAAGGCTTATGAACATCACTTAAAGAATCCAAGTGAACAAACTATGGAATAGAAGATCCCCAAATAGAAATTGTTTGATAGAACATATCAATTGAAAAATCTTTGAGGAAGAGGGGTCAATAAATAAAGTCCAAAACAAATGGAAATTTATTTCTATAAATTATTCACCAAACCTAACATCATATCGAACAATAACCTCATGGGCAGTGTGATCATAAAATCAATAATTCTTTGACCTCATGTCATAGTCAATAAGAATGCAATTATGATTCTTAGATTAAAGCTTATTTTTCAACTCAATGAAAATGTGGGACCAAGGAATAGAATGAACACTTGAGAATATAAAATAAATTTCTTCTCCCTTATAAATCTCTTAAAGGACTCATGCCCTTAATGATACCAGTAGGAGTCTTGTTGATGATGTAGAGTACAAAATGTACTATTTCTATCCAAAGTTGAAGATCCACCAACTTAGCATGGATCATACAATGAAACATTTCCATGATGACATTGTTTTTCATTCATCAACCCCATTTTACTCAAGAGTGTTCCAACAATATATTGCTAGGAAATACCAAGAAAAATAAAAAAAATTGTTAAAATTAATATTGACATTTCTCCATATTAAATATTTGATAAGCATTTGATCTTCCATTCCCTTTGATTCTTCACAATATCTTTAAACTCCTTAAACTTGGGAAAAGCTTTGTTCTTATATTTATATTTGATAATATACATCCAAAAACCCTAAAATCATTAATGAATGTGAGAAACTAACACTTAAAAAGTCTAAACATTTATAAAACTATAGATATCATTATTAATCAATTCCAAAGGATAAAAGACACATCATACTTTATCCTTAAAAAATATTCTTAATAATCTTTATCCAAAATATACCTAAAGGAGGCTCAATTAGTCTCTCCTTACATTAAAAATAAAAGTTGTGTAAAATATATTCCTTACACTTTAAGGTCTTAAAAACAACGTCGAATATCCAAAATATCTAAAACAAAAAAATAATTTAAAAAAAAACGATCATCTTTATACTTTAAATTTTCAAAGCAATGTTTAAAAGTTTTAGAATAATATAAAAATGTGATTATTTTGAGGATCATTCTTTCACTTTAATACAACCATGTTTCATTGATGCAAACAAGGTTACTTTAATAATTTGATCACAAATTCCTTATGTGTGGCTACTTCATCATTACTGCATAGGATATCTTTTTAACCTATACACGAGTATAGGTTAGACTAGAGTTATAATGAACACGTACATGTCTTTTAACTCTCTTTAAAAATAAAGAGTTATATATCTATAATAATTTTTAATTAAAATAACAATAATATATATATATACTATATTAGTACTCTTTAGCCTGCATATAGGTTCCGCAAGCCTTCATTTCATTGTGGAAGTATATATTTTTCCACAAAGCATTGTCGTCAAGTTTTCCTTTAGCTATAAATTTGTACTCCACATAAATCAAATCCTTAGAAACCTTCATTTATAACTTTTAATTTAAAATTTTAAAAATAGTTTATGTGATGATATTCACAATCGATGCTTATAAGTAACAACAAAAATAATAATAATGACTAGAGCTATATCTATACAAGTATAACCTTATTGGTCAAGGGTTAAAGATTTAACAATAGGATAATCCAATCATGAGATGATCCAGAGTGTTACATGATTATCAGCAAGATAATTATTTGATAATTTCGAGTTAATAAGAATAAGACGGATAAATTTATTAAAAATAATTTTTAATTCCTGTGATTGTTGAAATAATTTTTAATTCCTGTAATTTAAAACTTTAAATTTAAAAATTAATAAAAATCATAACTGTACCCAACCTTCTATGCAATAAAAAAAATAAACTCAGCTTCATCTTAGATCAATAAATAAGTTTTATACTAGTAGAGACATTTTTGGACACTCATTCTAGTCAAGGATGCCTTTCTATCCTTCGGACCATTCTTATTGATTTCTATTCGATTCGTTCATGTTTCCTTTCTAAGAATTTTGAGTTCATGGCAGTTCTATGCAATAAAAAAATAAACTCAGCTTCATCTTAGATCAATAAATAAGTTTTATACTAGTAGAGACATTTTTGGACACTCATTCTAGTCAAGGATGCCTTTCTATCCTTCGGACCATTCTTATTGATTTCTATTCGATTCGTTCATGTTTCCTTTCTAAGAATTTTGAGTTCATGGCAGTTCCTTGCTTGCTTTTTATCCTTCTCTTCATTCTTTTGTATGGAATCCACATCTAAAATCACAAAAATATTATCGAATACAGAACATTGATCAAAGCTATTTGGTACAGTTAAAAGAAAAAAAATTGCTCCTATTCCCGGAGGAGTATCACATCATTTAAATAAAGCTTTGATGCCTACACTCTACTAAGAAATTGATTACATCATCTGTCACTGCCATATATTTTCTTGGTCTTACGTCACTTGTTTAATAACCCCTTACACATTTGTATACAGAAGGATTTACTTTGTTTAAGTTTTATAAGGGAGTTTGTGGCATACAATTGGCACTTGCAAATGGCGAGCGAGCGCCAAATCTTCACTGTGTCTGGCCCTCACCATCTGACCCATGTCGACTGGTAAAGAGCAGCAAACCACTGTTCCCGCCTTTTTCGTCCATTTCCCTATTGCAGTGCACTGTTTTGTATCCAATCTTCCGACTGTATTTCATTTTTCAGGTCGGATGCGAACCACAGAAGATGCATAGCCGCCAGTCTGGTTCAGGGCGTATCTGTGCAGGAACGAGACCGCCAACAGGGCAGGCTCGGCCCCGATGCCCATGCTCCCCTCTGGTGGACTTTCTTCAAATTCAACCTCCTCCACCCTCTCATCGACAAAGTCGACGGCTCCATCTTCGGCGCCGTCTACGAATTGACCGAAAAAGCGGCCGGCGTCCGGTCCCTGCCGCCGGGGGCGCCCAAGATCGTGGTCGCCTTCAGAGGAACGATCGCCAAGGGGGACTCTTTCCGCCGAGATCTTCAACTCGATCTCAACCTCGTCACCCACGGACTCCACACCACCTGCCGCTTCCACACCGCCTTCGACGCGGTGAAAAGCAACGTTCACCTCTACGGGGCGGAGAACGTGTGGATGGCGGGGCATTCCCTGGGAGCCGCGTTGGCCATGTTAGCCGGAAGGAAAATGATAGAGGAAGAGGGACGTTTTATCGAAGCTCATCTCTTCAATCCGCCCTGCGTTTCGCCGCCCGTGGAGAGGATTAAGAACGAGAAAGTGAAGCGCGGGTTTCACTTTGTGCGTAGTCTCGTCACAGCGGGATTGGCGATGAGTATTCAGGGTAAACGTGCCCGGATCGAATCTCACAGGGCTTTCTGCGCTCTTCGCTCGTGGGTCCCCTGTCTCTATGTGAATCCCACAGATGATTTGTGTTGTGGGTATGTTGGGTATTTTGAGTACCATGAAGCCATGCAGAGGACGGGGACAGGGGGAATCGCGAACCTGGCGGCAGAGCATTCGATCCGCGACATGCTTCTCTCGGCATTTGGGAAGGACTGCAAGGCAGGGCATTTGATTCCGTCTGCGAGGCTTACGGTGAATCTGAGCCCAGCGCCAGATTTTAGAAGAGCTCACGGCATTCATCAGTGGTGGGCGCCTGATATCAAAATTCAGTGCACTGAGCGCAGGATTCTTCCGGAAGAGGCATCAGGCACTCATCGTAGCAGCACAACCCAAAATTAGTACTGTGTAAAATCTCAAATTGTATCCAAGGTGAAGGGTTGCTCTTCTTTTGTTGTAATCTCTTCGCAGCATTTTGCTCTTGTACAGTTGGAATGGTTGAGTGAAGCACGTTACTCCTGCGAATATTACGCCTACATGGAAAGTCATTAAAGAGGTAATTGGTGGGTCCCGCAGAGTGGATTGAAGAATGAAAGCAGTCAATATGCTTAAATTTCGCTCAATAATTTGAATTTTGTTTTGCAAGCAAACAAAAGAAGTGTAGTTACATCAATTAAAGCATCAAGTTGTTTTTTTTATAGTTGGCAAAGTCTCGGCAAAGCTATTACTTTTTATAGTTGGCAACGTCTTGGCAAAGCTATTACTAATTTTTTTTATCGAATTGTGGAAGGAATTTTGAAAGAGACCCCAACATTTTTATAAAGAGAATATAACAAGTGGAACACATTCGAAATTGGAAGGGAGCATCCAATACGGGGATTGGTATCAAGAAACCATTTTCAGCAGTTGCACCCAAGCACAAAGTTCTTTCTCCAAGGACCAAAAGAGACTGCAAAACAAAGTCATTTATCAGAAAGTCACCTATCTTAGAGTTCATCCAACTTTATTAGAAGTCCACCCAAGAAGAAATCCAAAAACATCAACATTTACAGCTGCGCAAGAAGATACATGGTCCACCCCAAAGATTAGAAAGAATTAGCAGGGAAGGATCTTGATGCATGGTCCACCCCAAAGATTAGAAAGAAGTAGCAGGGAAAGATGTTGAAAGGGATCCCTGAAAAGGATGACAGACGGATCTGGAAAGAGATCTCGATTCCGCTCCAGAAAGCCCATCCTAGAAATAAACCTAGGATCCACTCAACTGCGGGCAATGAACAGTGGTCTCCCCAAGACTAGAAAAGACGCAGAGAGCAGACCCTAACCTGCAATAGAAGAGGCAAACAGGAAAGTAAGAACCCCCTTTCCAAAGCCTAGCTCAAAAGAAAAAGAGAGAAAGTCCCACCTGTGGACAACGATGAAGCACGGGATCTTTAGTTTGGCGTGCACTCAAAAGGTGAAATGGATCACCGGGGTGCACGGGATTCATACTATCCTTTCAGTTTGGCATGCCCTCAAAGGGTGTAATGGACCACCAAATACATAGGATTTGTACCATCTTCTGAGTCTCACATACACTCAAAAGATTCAAAATCAAACTACTACTTAGAACAGGCTTTCTAAGGTTTGATGGACATAAAGGCTTATACATATAAGTGGTGATGCATGACACTTCGTTTTGAAAATGTTGACGAGTTGCTTTGTCTGAAAACTTTTGTGATGATAATGGTTAGTAGAGACATCTTTGGCCAATCATGGTAGTCTAGACATCTTTGGCCAATCATGGTAGTCTAGAAGTCCTTTCTATCCTTCGGACCATTCGCGGAGAACGTGTAGATGGTGGGGCATTCCCTGGGAGCCGCGCTGGCCATGTTAGCCGGAAGGGAAATGATAGAGGAAGAGGGACGTTTTATCCAAGCTCATCTATTCAATCCCCCCCTTCGTTTCGCTGCAGTGGAGAGGATTAAGAACGAGAAAGCAAAGCGCGGGTTTCACTTCGCCCAGAGTCTCGTCACAGCGGGATTGGCGATGAGTATTCAGGGTAATAGTGCCCGGATCGAACCTCACAGGGCTTTCTCCGCTCTTTGTTTGTGGTCCCCCTGTCTCTATGTGAATCGCAGAGATGATTTGTGTTGTGGGTATGTTGGGTATTTTGAGAACCATAAGGCCATGCCTAGGATGGGGGCCGGGGGAAATCCCGAACCTGGCGGCACAGCATTCGATCGGCGACATGATTCTCTCGGCATTTGGGAAGGACTCGAAGGCAGGGCATTTGATTCCGTCTGCGAGGCTTACGGTAAATCTGAGCCCAGCGCCGGAGTTTAAAAGAGCTCACGGCATCCATCAGTGGTGGGCGCCGGATATCAAAATTCAGTGCACCGAGGGCAGGATTCTTCCGGAGGAGGCATCAGCACTCATCCTAGCAGCACAACCCAAAATTTCTGTTTGTGTAAAATCTCAAATTGTATCCAAGGTGAAGGGTTGCTCTTCTTTTGTTGTGATCTCTTCATAGCATTTTGCTCTTCTACGGTTGAAGTGGTCGAGTGAACTACGTTACTCGTGCAAATATTACGGCTACGGTAGACAACATCTCTCCAACGGCGGCCTTCCTTTCTGTCGCGATATCGCGACAATTTTTTCCCTCCAACGGCGGTCTTCCATTTTGTCGCGATATCGCGACATTTTTTCTCTCCAACGGCGGTCT
This sequence comes from Wollemia nobilis, assembly GCA_028583015.1. NCBI lineage: Eukaryota > Viridiplantae > Streptophyta > Pinopsida > Araucariales > Araucariaceae > Wollemia > Wollemia nobilis. Next base: position 1,863,374 of record JAQPPZ010003047.1, on the reverse strand, counting down.
TCCTTTTTGTCGCGATATCGTGACACATTTTCTTCTTGGCAGCAGGCTTCCACTTTCGTCGCGATTTCGTGACTCATTTTCTATTTTGGCTACGGTCTTCATTCTTGTCACGATTTCGCGACGCCCTTTCTCTTCGGCAGCATTCTTACTTCTTGCAGTGATTTCGCAACTCCTTTTTTGCCCGAGCACGGTATTCTTTCATGTCGCGATTTCGCGACTCTTCTTCTCGTCCGGCTCCAACCTAGCAACTTGTCGCGATATCGCGACACTTTGCAACTTGTCGCGATATCGCGACTTCTTCCCTTCTTCGGCTCCGATGGCGCTTCTTGTCACGATTTCGCGACTTCCTTTCTTCCTTTGGCATCAACGGTGCAACTTATCGCGATTTCGCGACATCACCACTTTGGTCGCGATTTTGCGACACCTTCCCTAGTGTGGAGGTTTGCCAGCTCTCTATTCCTTTCTTCTTGGACCACCTTGGTCGATATGGATTTCTTGTAATCTCTCTTGTACACTCTTGTACAAGGTTCAGGGACCTTTCAACACCCTTTCTACCAATCAAAAAAAAAAAACATAAATACACTTAGCTTTAAAATAATAAATAAATTTTATACTGCGTGAGACATTTTTGGACACTCATGCTAGTCAAGGATGCCTTTCTATCCTTCGGACCATTCTTATTGATTTCTATTCGATTCCTTCATGTTTCATTTCTAAGAATTTGGAGTTCGTGGTAGTTCCTTTCTCGCTTTTTATCCTTCTTTTGTATGGAATCCACATCTAAAATCGCAGAAGATATTACCAAATACAGAACATTGATAAAAGCACCAAATACAGAACGTTGATAAAAGCTTTTAGGTACAGTATAAAGAAAAAAAAGTGCTGCTATTCCCAGAGGAGTATCACATCATTTAAATAAAGCTTTGATGCCCACACTCTACTCAGAAATTGATTACTTTCGCGAAAACCTTTTTGGGGGCGAACGTTATCTGTCACTGCCGCATTTTTTCTTGGTCTTACGTCACTTGTCTAATAACCCCTCATGCATTTGTATACAGATAGTTTAAGGGGGGAATTTGTTTAAGTTTTATAAGGGAATTTGTGGCATACAATTGGCACTTGCAAATAAATGGCGAGCAAGCGCCAAGTCTTCACGTTGTCTGGCCCTCACCATTTCACCCATGTCGACTGGTAAGAAGCAGCAAACCACTGGTGCATTTCCCTATTGTAGTGCACTGTTTTGTATCCAATCTTCCGAGTGTACTTCATTTTTCAGGTCGGATCCGGACCACAGAAGATGCATAGCCACCAGTCTGGTTCAGGGCGTATCTGTGCAGGAACAAGACCGCCAACAGAGCAGGCTTGGCCCCGATGCCCTTGCTCCCCTGTGGTGGACTTTCTTCAAATTCAACCTCCTCCACCCTCTCATTGACGACGGCTCCATCTTCGACGTCGTCTATGAATTGACCGAAAAAGCGACCGGCGTCCGGTCCCTGCCGTCGGGCGCACCCAAGATCGTGGTTGCCTTCAGAGGAACGGTCGCCAAAGGGGACTCTTTCCGCCGAGATCTCCAACTCGATCTCAACCTCGTCACCCACGGACTCCACACCACCTGCTGCTTTCACACCGCCTTCGACGCGATGAAAAGCAACGTTCACCTCTATGGGGCGGAGAGCGTGTGGATGGCGGGGCATTCCCTGGGAGCTGCGTTGGCCATGTTAGCCTGAAGGAAAATGATAGAGGAAGAGGGACGTTTTATCGAAGCTCATATCTTCAATCTGCCCTTTGTTTCGTCGCCCGTGGAGAGGATTAAGAACGAGAAAGTGAAGCGCGGGTTTCACTTTGTCCATAGTCTCGTCAGAGCGGGATTGGCAATGAGTATTCACGGTAAACGTGCCCGTATCGAGTCTCACAAGGCTTTTTGCGCTCTTCGCTGGTGGGTCCCCTGTCTCTATATGAATCCCACAGATGATTTGTGTTGTGGGTATGTTGGGTATTTTGAGTACCATGAGGCCATGTGTCGCAGGGCTAGAGGTCGCCTAGCCTGCGCGGCACCCCGAACCTGTGATCTGCCCGATCGCCTCGGGGACTACGCCTTCAATCTACACAGCCACAGCATCGCGGGGTTGTTCGTCAACCATATCCATCATGTGAGTTATAACGACAAGGTTCATTTACACTTAGCTACGACAAGATCAAAACAAGCTCAACAACATACAAGCAAACAACATACAAGGCAATTCGACCATGGTAGAAAATAGTCGTTTGGCATTCATCATAACATCGGTTACAATAGTGTTTACTCATCAACACAACGATCAACCCATGACCAACCCCCTCAACGTGTGTCAGTCGGGGTATTTAACATGGTGGCCTAGCTGGCCACCTTACAACCCGCCCGTGCCTGGCAACGTGGAGGTTTGGCTTACAACGGCCACACGTAGTGGTGTCTTAACTCCTAACGACTACTTGGACTTGGAACGGCTAAGTGCCCGCCCGAACCGAAGACCATGCTGCGGTGTCTCCGTCCATCCGACCGGTGCTTCCACTTGAACCGTCCCATCCGCACCCGCCTTGCCAGCCAGCCCGCCTGGCAAGAACACTTGGCCGCTTTCCATGCAGCTTGTCGTTGCCTGCCCGGATAGCCCGCTTGGCAGCTATCGAAGACCATGCATCACCAACGTTCTTCAGCTAATAGTCGTCACACTTGGCAAACGCCCGAACCGACTTGCGACATGAACTGTCTCAGCTCCACGGCGTGGTGCCCCACTTGGCGGATGCTCCATCCGAATAGCAAACGCTGGCAATAGTCCCTCGGCACTCCCCTTGGCAAGTGTCGCCCTTGGATTTGTGGGACTTTGTTCCAACCATGCCCGATGCCCATGGTAGCCGGACCACACGGCGGAACCTTAACTTGAACTCCCAACCATGCCCAGTGCCCATGGCAACCAGACCGCTGACGAGAACCAAAACATAACACTCCAACCATGCCCAATGCCCATGGTAGCCAGACCGCACGACAGAGACCAAAACAGCACACGGGAGGGGTGACCGCATCACACCCTCCATATCCTCGCCCACTGAATTCGGTGATGCCCTTGTCGCCGTGACAACGCCTGCAACCAAACTCAACCGGGGAACAGTGTGTTGTTCAAGGCATTGAAGACTCCCCCACAGCCCTTCATTTTCAAAAGGCCTCGAGCTTCGTCTTCCACTTCCACAATGCTTCCTCCCTCTCCCAACTGCCTACCCCGCTGCCCTTCTAGCTAACTAAGTATTCCTTGTGCATTCGGTTCCCCCACCCAACCGTCCTTGCTTCCCACACTTAGTCCAACTCTTGCCCAGACGCATCTTGGACATTTGTCGGTGGTCGTGTTGGTAGCATTCGATCAGGTGTAGACTCGTCTACACGAAGGCGCTTCAGTTGACTGACATGGAACATGGGGTGCACCCGAAGATGCGACGGCAGCTGTAGGCGATAGGCGGCAGCACTAATTTTGCCAATCACCTTGAAGGGTCCATCAAATCGGTGAACCAAAGACTTGGACCTTCCCTTCGATGGCTTAAACACCTCAGGCTCCATCCGCAGCAGCACTTGGTCACCAAATTGGAACTCTTCTGGTCTTTGTTTTGGTTCAGCCCCTACCTTTATCCATTCGACAGCCTTCAAAAAATGCATCCTTACCAAATCAACGCGAGCCTGCCATTGCTTCAGGTACTCGGCTGCAGGTGGACAAGAAGAAAGTATCCAGCTAGAATAGTGTGAGGGGTCAGCGACTGTTGGCCAGTTTCCAACTCAAATGGCGAGTAGCCACTTGAATGGGACTTCAAACTGTTATAACAGAACTGTGCCATGTCCAGCAGGGCTGGCAAGTTAGACTGGTTGCCATTTACAAAGTGGCGTAGGTAAGTTTTCAAGATAGCATTCACTCGCTCTGTTTGGCTGTCTGTCTAAGGGTGAAACCGCGAACTCATCATAAGCCGAGTACCCATCAAACGAAACAGCTCCTTCCAAAACTTGCTAGTGAACCTTGTGTCCCTGTCCGATACAATACTCAGTAGCATCCCCCAGAATTTAACAACATGCTTAAAAAACAAGTCTATGACAACTTTCGTTGGGCACGACTGCGGACAAGCAATGAACACGCCATACTTAGAAAAACGATCAACTATGACCAAAATGGATTGAAACCCATCAACCTTCGGCAAACCGGTGATGAAGTCAAGGCTCACACTCCCCCAAGGATGCACCGACACTCGCAATGGCTGCAACAGTCCTCCTGGCTTTTGGTTTTCAGGCTTGTCTTGCTGGCACACAAGGCAAGTTCGAACATACTCGTCCACATCCTTCTCCATGTGCAACCAAAACAACCCTCTTTCCAACAAACCCAACGTCCTTTGCTGCCCCGGGTGACCCGCCCAAGCACTGTCATGGCACTCTTTTATGAAGCTGCGATGAAGATCACCCCAACGAGGGACAACTAACCAGGTATGCCTATACCATAATAGGTCATTCTTCCATTGATAACGGCACAATCTGCCCATGTACAACTAGTTATGTGTTGTGGCAGACATAGCAGCTACAATAGGGTCTTTTTGAAGGCCTTCTCGTACCTTGGCTAACACTTCTTCACTCAACTCAATGCAACTCTCACCGTGCACTACAAAAGCACTCCATGCCGCCTCCTCCATGACAACCAACTGCAGCTTTCAACTTAAGGCATTGGCCACCACATTTGACTTGCATGCGGTGTGCAAAATCTCCATATCGAACTCAATGAGGTAGTCCTACCAGCGTGCCTGCTTGCTGGTCAGCTTGGCCTGAGTGAGAAAGTAAGTGTTTGCCATGTTGTCAGTTTTAACTTTGAAATGAGCTCCCAACAAGTAATGCCGCCAAGTCCTTAGGCAATGGACAAGGGCGATCATCTCTTTTTCATGCATAGGATACCTCCTCTCAACGTCATTCAGCTTACGGGACTCAAAAGCAATAGGGTGCCCCTCTTGGACTAGCACACCTCCTATGGCAAAATCCGAGGCATCAACTTGCACTTCAAACGGCTTCGAAAAGTCCACCAAGGCAAGAACAGGGGCACTGGTTAGCTTCTCCTTCAGCAGATCAAAGGCAGCTTGGCACTTGTCCGTCTAATGCCAAGGTGATGCAGGAGCATCCAGCAGCACCTGATGTAGAGGCATTTGAAAAATTGCCTAAGGAGAAAAAACATCGCGATTTCGTGATGTGTCGCGAAATCGTGATAGAAAAAGGCAAAGAGGGTGAGGAGAAAAACTTATCGCGATATCGCGACACCAAGTGGAGCGAGAAGGCGCAGTGGAGAAATGTCGCGATTTCACGACTTGTTGCGAAATCGCGACCGAAGCAGGAGAGAGAAAATGCGTAGAGAAAATGTCGCAATTTCGCGACGTGTCGCGAAATCGCGACTAGGATAGGGGAGAGAGCAATCGAGGCAAAGATGTCGCGAAATCACGACCGAAGGAGGAAAGAGAAGGCGAACGCAGAAGATGTCGCAATTTCACGACATGTCGCAAAATTGCGACCGAAGGGGCAGGAAGAAGCCAAGGCAAGAAACCGTCGCGATTTCGTGACATGTCGCGAAATCGCGACCCGAAGCAAGAAAGCGAAGGCGAAAGGCAAGCTGTCGTGAAGAAAAATGTCGCGATATCGCGACCTGAAGGAGGAGACAGCGAGAAAGGAAAATGTCGCGATTTCGCGACATGTCACGAAATCGCGACCCGACGAAGAGGAAAGGCAGTGAGGAGAAAGAGGTCGCGATTTCGCGACAGGTCGCATTTTCGCGACTAGAAGGCGAATAAAGAAGCCAAGGGAGGAAGATGTCGCGATTTCGTGACATGTCACATTTTCGCGACCTGGAGGCGAAGCAAGAGCCAACGAAAGAAGATGTCGCGATTTCGCGACATGTCGCATTTTCGCGACAAGAAGGAGCGAGAGGAAGCAGAGAGGAGAAGATGTCACGATTTCGCGACATGTCGCATTTTTGCGACCTGAAGCAGAGAAAGGAGGCGAGGGAGAAAAATGTCGTGATATCACGACAGGAAAAGAAGAAGACACGGAAGAAGGAGACATCGCAAAATCGTGACAAGCGGTATCTTCAGGGACAGTTATAGGATGACATCATTGAGCGACACGTGGCAGCACAAGAACAACACGTGGCATCAAGGTGCAGTGAAAGTAGGCGAAGACAAAGCGTCGTGCAAAAAAGGTAACCGTAAGCGGGAGTCGAACGACAGTTACAGAGTCAGTTGCAGAATGCAGTTATGGAATCGAACAGTCGTGGCAAAGAGGAATCGAAGGGCCACCCGTTGGAAGAGAGAGAGTCACATCGAAGTTATAAAAGGAGAAGCGATGGCATGCACGAAAAAAAGAGGAGGCTGCAGTTAAAAAACCTGCAGATCGAAGTTGCACCATCGGGTTTCAGAATCAAGGACCGAGAGCCATTCTTCCCGGCTAAAGTGCGTTTTCCTTCCAGAGTTAGAAATCTAGGCCTGTGAGCCAGTTGTGTAAAGCCTACGGGCTGTATTGTAATCTTTGCAAGTTTAATTAATAACATTGGGTTTATGTTGCTTGTAAAGACTACGTGAATTTTTTTGCGTGAAAATTCGAATTTGGTAGGTGGTGATTTGTCGTACCCATCAAGTTGTATCAGAGCCAGAAGTTCCTGAGTGTGTAACAGATCACCGGACGTGAGGCAGTTACACCAGGATCTATGGAAAGGCTTGCGGGAAAGGAGCAGAATGATGACAATGAAAGAATTCAAGACTTTGCAGAGGCAAGTGCAAGCCCTGCAAGAGGAGCTGCTTAAAAGAGATTTGCAGAGGCAAGTGAAAGCCCTACAAAAGGAGCTACGTAGAATGGATTTGCAGAAGGCGGGAACCAGAGAGCGTAGAAGTGAAGATCACTTCTCCACCAACCTCGGGTGTCTGATGTAGGAGCATCCAGCAGCACCTGATGCAGAGGCATTTGAAAAATTGCCTAAGGAGAAAAAATGTCACGATTTCGCGACGTGTCACGAAATCGCGACAGAAAAAGGCAAAGAGGGCGAGGAGAAAAACCTGTCGCGATATCGCGACACAAAGTGGAGAGAGAAGGCGCAGTGGAGAAATGTCGTGATTTCGCGACTTGTCGCGAAATCGCGACCGGAGCAGGAGAGAGAAAGTGCGTAGAGAAAATGTCACGATTTCGCGACGTGTCGCGAAATCGCGACCGAGACAGGGGAGAGAGCAATCGAGGCAAAGATGTCGCAAAATCACGACCAAAGGAGGAAAGAGAAGGCGAACGCAGAAGATGTCACGAAATCACGACCGAAGGGGAAGGAAGAAGCCAAGGCAAGAAACCGTCGCGATTTCACGACATGTTGCGAAATCGCAACCTGAAGCAAGAAAGTGAAGGCGGAAGGCAAGCTATCGCGAAATCGCGACATGTCACGATTTTGCGACTCAAAGGAGAAGCGGACAACGAGATAGAAAAATGTCGCGATATCGCAACCTGAAGGAGGAGGAGATAGCGAGAAAGGAAAATGTCACGATTTCGCGACATGTCGCGAAATCGTGACCCGATGAAGAGGAAAGGCAGTGAGGAGAAAGATGTCGCGTTTTCGCGACAGGTCGCATTTTCACGACCAGAAGGCAAAGAAGAAGCCAAGGGAGGAAGATGTCACGATTTTGCGACATGTCGCATTTTCGCGACTTGGAGGCGAAGCAGGAGCCAACGGAAGAAGATGTCGCGATTTTCGCGACATGTCGCATTTTTGCGACTAGAAGGAGCGAGAGGAAGCAGAGAGGAGAAGATGTCACGATTTCGCGACATGTCGCATTTTTGCGACCCGAAGCAGAGAAAGGAGGCGAGGGAGAAAAATGTCGTGATATCGCGACAAGAAAAGAAGACGACGTGGAAGGAGGAGACGTCGCAAAATTGCGACAGGCGATATCTTCAGGGACCGTTACAGGATGACGTCATTAAGCGACACGTGGCAACACAAGAACAACATGTGGCATCAAGGTGCAGCGAAAGTAGGCGAAGACAAAGCGTCGTGCAGAAAAGGTAACCGTAAGCGGGAGTCGAACGGCAGTTACAGAGTTAGTTGTAGAATGCAGTTATGGAATCGAACAGTCATGGCAAAAAGGAATCGAAGGGACACCCGTTGGAAGAGAGAGAGTCACGTCGAAGTTATAAAAGGAGAAGCGATGGCATGCACGAAAAAAAGGGGGGAGGCTGCAGTTAGAAAACCTGCAGATCGGAGTTGCACCGTCGGGTTTCAGAATCAAGGGCCGAGAGCCATTCTTCCCGGCTAAAGTGCGTTTTCCTTCCAGAGTTAGAAATCTAGGCCTGTGAGCCAAACGTGTAAAGCCTGTAGGCTGTATTGTAATCTTTGCAAGTTTAATTAATAACATTGGGTTTATGTTGCTTGTAAAGACTGCATGAAATTTTTTGCGTGAAAATTCGGATTTGGTAGGTGGTGATTTGTCATACCCCATCAAGTGGTATCAGAGCCAGAAGTTCTTGAGTGTGTAACAGATCGTCAGACGTGAGGCAGTTACACCAGGATCTGTGGAAAGGTTTGCGTGAAAAGAGCATAATGATGACAATGAAAGAATTCAAGACTTTGCAGAGGCAAGTGCAAGCCCTGCAAGAGGAGCTGCTTAAAAGAGATTTGCAGAGGCAAGTGAAAGCCCTGCAAAAGGAGCTGCGTAGAATGGATTTGTAGAAGGTGGGAACCAGAGAGCGTAGAAGTGAAGATCACTTCTCCACCAACCCCGGGTATCTGATGCAAGAGCATCCAGCAGCACCTGATGCAGAGGCATTTGAAAAATTGCCTAAGGAGAAAAAACGTTGCGATTTCATGACGTGTCGCGAAATCGCGACAGAAAAAGGCAAAGAGGGCGAGGAGAAAAACCTATCGCGATATCGCAACAGAAAAAGTGTCGCGATATCACGACACAAAGTGGAGAGAGAAGGCGCAGTGGAGAAATGTCACGATTTCGCGACTTGTCGCGAAATCGCAACCGAAGCAGGAGAGAGAGTGCATAGATAAAATGTCACGATTTCGCGAAATCACGATCGAGACAGGGGAGAGAGCAATCGAGGCAAAGATGTCGTGAAATCGCAACCGAAGGAGGAAAGAGAAGGCGAACACAGAAGATGTTGCGCTTTCGCGACATGTCGTAAAATCGCGATCGAAGGGGCAGGAAGAAGCCAAGGCAAGAAACCGTCGCGATTTCGTGACTCGAAGCAAGAAAGCGAAGGCGAAAGGCAAGCTGTCACGAAATCGTGACATGTCATGATTTTGCCACCCGAAGGAGAAGCGGACAACGAGATAGAAAAATGTCACGATATCGCGACCCGAAGGAGGAGGAGATAGCGAGAAAGGAAAATGTCGCGATTTCGCGACATGTCGCGAAATCGCGACCCGACGAAGAGGAAAGGCAGTGAGGAGGAAGATGTCGCGATTTTGCGATAGGTCGCATTTTTGCGACTAGAAGGCGAAGAAGAAGCCAAGGGAGGAAGATGTCGCAATTTCGTGACATGTCGCATTTTCGCGACCTGGAGGCGAAGCAGGAGCCAGCAGAAGAAGATGTCGCGATTTCACGACATGTCGCATTTTCGCGACCTGGAGGCGAAGCAGGAGCCAACAGAAGAAGATGTCGCGATTTCGCGACATGTCGCATTTTCGCGACCAGAAGGAGCGAGAGGAAGCAGAGAAAGGAGGCGAGGGAGAAAAATGTTGCGATATCGCGACAGGAAAAGACGAAGACGCGAAAGAAGGAGACGTCGCAAAATCGCGATAGGCGATATCTTCAGGGACCGTTACAAGATGACATCATTGAGCGACACGTGGCAGCACAAGAACAACACGTGGCATCAAGGTGTAGTGAAAGTAGGCAAAGACAAGGCGTCGTGTAGAAAAGGTAACCGCAAGCGGGAGTCGAACGACAGTTACAGAGTTAGTTACAGAATGCAGTTATGGAATCCAACAGTCGTGGCAAAAATGAATCGAAGGGACACCTGTTGGAAGAGAGAGAGTCACGTCGAAGTTATAAAAGGAGAAGCGATGGCATGCACGAAAAAAAGAGGAGGTTGCAGTTAGAAAACCTGTAGATTGGAGTTGCACCGTTGGGTTTCAGAATCAAGGGCCGAGAGCCATTCTTCCCGGCTAAAGTGCGTTTTCCTTCCAGAGTTAGAAATCTAGGCCTGTGAGCAAGACGTGTAAAGCCTGCGGGCTGTATTGTAATCTTTGCAAGTTTAATTAATAACATTGGGTTTATGTTGCTTGTAAATACTGCATGAAAATTCAGATTTGGTAGGTGGTGATTTGTCGTACCCCATCACAAGGTCTATCTTTCTTTAGCAAGTCAGTTAATGGAGCAACCAACTTTGAATACCGGCTCACAAATCGACGATAGAAATTTGCCAAGCAAAGAAATTTTCTAACGCCTCGCACATCTGATGGTACCTCCCAATTACGATCAACTTCTAACTTGGAAGGATCTAGCCGAACTATGTTTTGCCCAAGCACATGGCCAAGAAACTTCACCTCGAACTGTGCAAAAGCACACTTTTCCTTCTTGACATACAAGTCATGCTCCCGCAGGAGTTTGAAAACCTTTGCCAAGTGCCTCTTGTGGTTGTCCAAATCCTGTGAAAACACCAAGATGTCATCGAGGTAAACAACCATGCACTTGTCCAACAGAGGGCGGAAGACATCGTTCATAAGGGTGCAGAAAGTCGCCAAGGCATTGCAAAGTCCAAACGACATCACCAAGAACTCGAATGAGCCATACCTTGTAACGCACGCTGTCTTTTCTTCATCCCTTGGCACCACCCACACTTGGTAATAGCCTAAACGAAGATCTAACTTGGTAAACACCCGCGCGCCTCCCAACCTATCAAAGCAATCATCAATTCGAGGGAGTGGGTACTTGTTCATTATGGTCATCTTGTTTAGGGTGCGGTAGTCAACACACAACCACAGCGACCCTTTCGCATTATGCACGAACAGGACAGGAGCTCCGTAAGGCGACCGCGAGGGATGAAGATACCCTGCGTAAAGCAGTTCTTCCAACTACTTCTTCAGCTCGAGCAAATCCGATGCACTCAGCCTGTAAGGGGCCTTTGCCGGCGAGACAACACTTGGCACCAACTCAATGCGGTGACCTGTGGCCCTCCTCGACGGCAAGTATGATGGCAATTATTTTGGCATGCGATCTTCAAACTGACGGAGCACCTTTTCTATCTTAAGCAAGATAGGGACCTTGCCTTCTTCATCCTCCCATCTGCCTAGCAACGCGGCCAAACACATTGGCTCCTTTTCCTTATTACGAGCGATCTTCCACAGGGACATCACCGAGACCTCATGTAATTTGGGCCGCTTCACTAGAACACTCACTGTCTGTCGAGGCTTGACAAAAAGCACAATGGACGAGTGCTTTTGGTAAAATATGAATAGGCAATCAAGGTGAGGGATGACGACCACCTTTGTTGACTTGATGAATTCTTGGTCCAGCACTAGGTCGAAGTCGTCAATAGGCACCACCGAACACCTCAATGCACCATGCCACTTGCCAACTTGCACAGGAACATCTATGGTAATCCCGAAGGTCTTCTTCATCGACGCGTTAACTGATTTTAGATCAAAACCTTCGCCCGAATACTTTATCCCCGCATGGTCCGCAAAACGCATGCTCACGAAGTTGTGCGTCGCGTTGCAATCCACGAGGGCAACCACGAGAGTGCTTGCTACCACAACCTCCACATAAAACAACGAGTTGATATCTTGCATTTGCAGGTTTATGCCAACATGAGTCTCCGAAGCGGCAAAAGTATAAAATTGCCTCAAATTCGTCATCTGGCCATCGTCTTTGTCTAGCTCCGTGCCAGGAGTAGACTGTTGTGCACCATGGACAGTGTTCATTCGTGCTCTTTGAGGACACTCGCGCTGTGGGTGCCGACCTTGGCAAGTCTAGCACCGCAACCCGCCAACACCTTTCGGAGAGTCGTCGTCTAGCTTCTTTCTCTTGTTACCTGCATACGTCTTCGTTACTTTACTTTGCCTGGCTTGGGACTTAAACTTTTGAAACTTGGGCAGTGAAGACCCCTTTCCTTTGCTTGGCAAACTACCAACTTTCTTGCCAACCTGAGGCTGCTTGCCTTTGCCAACTTGGTTACCGCCCTTCTTTTGCATGCCTTCAGCATGAAAGTCTAACAGACCTTTGACCACAACGATTGCTTCAACAAGACTCTGCGGCTTGTGCCATCGAAGCTCCACCTTAGCCCATGGTTGTAGCCCAGTTTCAAAATCGAACATGCGGTCACCTTCGTTCATTTCAGGCAAGTCCACCATCAGTTCTTGAAAAGCCTTCACGTAGTCTCGGATGCGGCCAGTATGGCGAAGAGTACGAAGCTTGTGCCTTGCCAACCAGTCTGCATTCTCGGGATGATATTGGCCACGTAGGGCCTCCTTCATGGCTTCCCAGCTCTCAATTTTCTTCTCTGCCTTAGTGACGAGGGTCTGCCACTAGGTCTTCGTAGCACCCTTTAGGTACCTTGTCGCCGTCTTCACCTTCACTTCTTCAGTCAACTCACCCAGCAGTCCAAAATACTCCTCCATGTCCGAGAAGAAGTTATCGAGAAGCCAGTCATCGCGAGCATCGTCGTAAATTTCAGGCTCGGTTAGCTTCGGTGCCTTCGGGAGCGGGGGTCCACCGTTTCCATTCGCGTTTCCAACATTAACACTTCCACCGGCATGTTGGCCCGCCAAAGCAGAGACGACCAAGCGATGCACGGCAAGTTCGTCCGCCATCTTACGGAGCGCCTCATCGAAATGAGCCTGCGCCTCTAAGGACTTAGTCTCTTAGTCGGTTTGCCAAACCGCCATCTCTTTCCGCCATTCCTCAAGCCCGAGCAACGAGCTGTCCACGTCCGACCTTGAATCGATGAACAGCTCCTGCAAAGCTAGAATGCAGCTCATCGCACCTCTGCCCAACATGTGTTTCGAGGTCTTCTACAGCACGCGCTTGCGAGGACTTCTTTTGCTTATCTCCCACGACAACCTTAGACGAACCACCAGCAGGAACGTCCGCCATGACCAGGCGAACAACGTCGAATCCGGACGCCTTAACAACTCACGGTTCCGCCACGCACCAAGCACCTCGAACCTAGCTCTGATACCATCTATCGGAGGGCTAGAGGTCGCATAGCCTACGCGGCATCCCAAACCCGCGATCTGCCCGATTGACCCGAGGACTACGCCTTCACTCTACACAGCCACAGTGTCGCGGGGTTGTTCGTCAACCTTATCCATCATGTGAGTTATAACGGCAAGGTTCATTTACACTTAGCTACGACAAGATAAAAACAAGCTCAACAACATCGAGGCTTACGGTGAATCTGAGCCCAGCGCCAGATTTTAGAAGAGCTCACGGCATTCATCAGTGGTGGGCGCCTGATATCAAAATTCAGTGCACTGAGCGCAGGATTCTTCCGGAAGAGGCATCAGGCACTCATCGTAGCAGCACAACCCAAAATTAGTACTGTGTAAAATCTCAAATTGTATCCAAGGTGAAGGGTTCTTCTTTTGTTGTGATCACTTCGGAGCATTTGGCTCTTTTACAGTTGGAATGGTCGAGTGAAGTACGTTACTCCTGCGAATAATACGCCTACATGGAAAGTCATTAAAGAGGTAGTTGGTGGGTCCCGCAATGTGGATTGAAGAGATGAAAGCAGTCAATATGCTTAAATTTCGCTCAATAATTTGAATTGTTTTTTGCAAGCAAACAGACCAAGGGTAGTTACATGTTACATCAATCAATCAGAAGCACCGAGTTTTGTTTTTTTCTATTTTTTTAAATTGATAAAGTCTGGGGAAAGTTATTATTATAACAGTTATTATTATAACAATTTATTTTGAATCGAGAATGTTTCTTTAGGGAAGCCACCATCCGAGGAGACAGTGCAACGATACGGGTTTTGGTTTTTCTTCGGGAGGTCTAAGGTTTAAATTGTGGGGTAGGAGGAGTGTGTGAGAGGGTTGTTAAATTCTCTAAGGTTTAAATTGTGGGGTAGGAGGAGTGTGTGAGAGGGTTGTTAAATTCTCTATTGATAAGCATAGCTCTCGGCTACCAAAGATCATGGTTGGGAGGAAATTGCTTAACCTTAAACGTAAAAATTTCTTATACTAACTAAATAAAAAATATATATTTATTTATCTTTACTTCAATAATAGAATTTCATAAATTGTTTGCCAATAATGCAATGTTTTGATTGCCACTTGAACTCAATGGCCAAGGATTTTATATGCCTTCACAATCGGTAGTTGCTTATTGTACAAGGAGGTATAAGACGAGTATAGATGATAGTGGAAAAAGAAGAATAGATGAAGTGGGTACTTACAATTTTATCTAATCAATACCTTAAAAAGTTGATTTTATTTAAAAAAATAATAGTTAGTGTTGGGCTAGAAGCGACCCCTTGTATTTATGGGGCATCGCCATTTTTCGTGGTTATGGTTTCGTTTTTTTTTTTTCCTTTGTCGAGCAGATGTATTCTGCGCCTTGCATATCATGTGGAGGGGTTAGTTCCGGAAATTCGAAGGGAGCGTGGGACACAACTCCATCAGATAACCCTTGGAATTTTTTATTCAAAGTCGATTCCTTGTTTTGGATATGAATTTTGGTACTTGTTTTTCTTTCTTTTTATTCTAGTTTTATTTTATTGGGTCTTCAGTTTCAAGGAAAAAGGAAAGAGCAAAAAAAAAAACAGTAAAAGGAAAGCAGTAAAGAGAAAGTAAGAAATGATAAGAAATTGCAGAAAGGAAATAAATGCAAGTGAAAAAAAAACAAAGTTTATTTAACCAATTCTAAAGGTGGTGATGCGCCAAACATTTAATAAAATATTGATAGGTTAAAGTGAACACATGCACAACAATTGATAATGTACAAGGAACACAGGTCCTCTGAGAACATGTAGCAAAATAAAACACCCACACCAGAATCAAGACAGAGATTTCATAAGTAATCACAAATTTTTATTAGTGTGAACTCTAAATCACATACATGTAGAGAAGTTTGAAAACTTCTCGATCGACTACGTAAGGTTTGAGCCACTACGTAAGGTTTGAGCTAGGCTAGGACATAAGGGAGAATGAAAAAAAGCACGCTTTAGAAGAATGGAGAGATCTTGGCATTTTATAATGAGAAGAGAGATATTTATAAGAAGTGGGGACAAAATCCCTCCAAAATCCATGCAGGATTTCCAAATTGTCTGTGCTAGCCGATGTCAATGATGAATGCTCTAAAGCTTTGGATATCTATAGTTGGATGTGGGTGTAGATAATCTCCTTTATTATACCTTCAAGATCACTTATCATTAATGCCTTGTGTTGTGTGTTGCCCCTTGGGCCATCCTCCTTGTCGTCGTTTTAATGCTTAAACTGTCACATAGAAAATTGTGTCCGATTGTTAGGTGCCGGGATTGAGACTGGATCATCATTCCTTCCCTTACGTTCAGTCGCTTTGGGCTAGTCCAGTGGTTTCGATGTTTGAATCTTGGCTCATCCATGCTCTTGATAGGTTCTTTTCTTGAAGGTGTCCTTCAATGCACCCTCTAGAGATAACAATTGCCACCTTCTGAGCTGCTTTGCTTTTGGGGACTCCTCTTCCATTATGTATCGTGAGGAGGCTTTTGAGGAGATATCAAGCCTGAAGGTTTGGGGAGGGTATGGCAGCTAGAAACCTTTGAGTTGCCTTACCCTTCCTTGACCTCAATGCATCAAGATTCCCCTAGGACTATATAGGGACCACCCTTTCCGTGAATTAAACTTGGGTCTTTGTTAGAAAAATTCAATGCCTTTTGCCATTATGGTGTCTCTATCCAGATATATTTTAATAATTGTTACTTCTACGAGTTTTTATATTTTTCCACCTTTCTTCAATGTTCAAAATCAAGAGTTACTAGAATTATTTTTTTAGTTTTTTGCTTGATAAGAGAGTTGGTTACAACCACACTATTTTTAGTAGTTGGCAAGTGCAAGGTTCAAACCATAGGGGTTGCATCCACCAAACCTATTCCACCTCGTTTTTTTATAGCCCGATGTGAAATGGAGTACCAGGTGCTCGGGATTTGTATCATAGTCATTAGTGTGAAGGTGCTCGGGATTTGTATCATAGTCATATAGTCATCAGTGTGACGCGTGCTTAGAGGATTCAGATCAGACTACTACCTTTGCAATAAGCTTTCCCCGAGGTTTGAACCTAAGTCTCTTTTTGATAAGTGCCCAACCAGACTAGCACTTACCAATCCACCTAGCCTTGGAATAAAAATTACTAGAAAATGAAAATAAATGTAATAATATTTTTAAAATTATATCAAACAATATTAATATAAAAAAACCTAAATTTAAATTTAAATAAATAAATACATTTATAATTACCAAATTATTATAATACATATAATCATTATATAATAAACCATTTCAATCCATATAATTCATTTAAAAAATATAAAATTTAAATGGATTTGAAATTGCTCAAATTATGTTAAATTTTTAACACATGTCAATGAATTTAATATGTGACGTTGTTGAAATCTAGGTACTTTTGAATATTCTTCCTCGTATAGGATTCTGCATATTTATATATATTTGAATTGAGATAAATAAAAAGAATTAAAATGAAACGAAATCTTAGTATATGTTATTGAAAACAAATCATCGCATAAATAAATTTAGAGTAATTAAAAAATAAAATCTCACATGAATGAATATGTAATAAATGAAAAAAAAAAAAAATCCTCAGGAAGAGAGAGCTGTTGCACAGGTTAGAAAGAACATAGCCAGTTGGAAACACCCCCCAGTAGGCTGGGTTAAAATTAACACAGACGGAGCTGCAAAGGGCAATCCGGGAAACGCTGTAATTGGTGTTGTGTGCCGTGATCATGCAGGAACTGCGCTTTACTGGGAACTACAGGGTGCAGGAAGAGCCACCAATAATGAAGCCGAAGCCTATGCTATCAAAATTGCTTCCATCTGGGCTGTCAAGCAGGGATATAGAAAGATAATCCTTGACACAGATTCTCGAATTCTGGTTGGCGCTCTTGATTGTTTGAGGAACTTTGCTTTGAAAGCTTGGAAGATACAGATTTTAGTCTCTCAAATCAAGGACCTTTGGAAGGAATTAGAAGATGTGATCCCTATCCATGTGAGTCGTGACTTAAATTCGGCGATCGATTTCCTTGCAAAGATGGGAGCGGAGAAGGAGGTTGGAGTTCAGCTGCACAGTGACATGCCTGTGGAAAATGCTGAGATTCGATAGGGACTTGCAAAATTCTTGAATCAATGAAGAAATTTTGTACTAAGGGTGATTATCGTCGCGTTTTCGCGACCTGCATTGCTGTCGCGGCCCTTGGCAAGAAACTGTCGCGATATCACGACAGGTTTTGTCGCCACGGCCTTGGGAAGGTTTCTGTCGCGATTTCGTGATGCTTTGAGCGCAGGGGCAATAAGGAGGAAAACAGTCACGATATCACGACGGTTTTTGTGTTTCGGAGACAAAAGGAAAAATCGTCGCGATATCGCGACAAGTTTTGTCGCCACGACCTTTGGAAAGTTCCCGTCGTGATTTCGCGACACTTTGAGCGCAGGGGCAATAAGGAGGAAAACAGTCGCGATATCACGACGATTTTTGTGTTTTGGAGACAAGGGGAAAAACCGTCGTGATATCGCGACAAGTTTTGTCGCCACGGCCTTTAGAAGGTTCCCGTCGCGATTTCGCGACGCTTTGAGCGCAGGGGCATCAAGGAGGAAAACAGTCGCGATATCACGACGGTTTTTGTGTTTTGGAGACAAGGGGATAAACCGTCGCGATATCGCGACAAGTGTTGTCGCCACGGCCTTTGGAAGGTTCCCGTCGTGATTTCGCGACACTTTGAGAGCAGGGGCAACAAGGAGGATAATAGTCGCGATATCGCGACGATTTTTATGTTTCGGAGACAAGGGGAAAATCCATCGTGATATCGCGATGTTTTTGATGCCTGGGAGCCAGATAGAAGAACTGTCACGATTTCGCGACACTTTTGGCGAACTGATGACTTCTGGAAAAGACGTCGCGATTTCGCGACCATTTTGGAGCTTGTGCCTCATGAGGATAATTTGTCACGATTTCGCGACACTTGGGAGGATTGGTTGCAGATTGACAATCTTGTCGCGATTTCGCGACACTTCTGGCGTAAAGGGGGCAAACGGAAAATGCGTCGCGATATCGTGACCTTTTTGAGGGATGACTGCTCTGAGGAGAACCCGTCGCGATATCGCGACAATGTTGGTGGTCAGGAGTTGCTGGCTATGGCTGTCGCGATTTCGCGACATGTCGCGATTTCGCGACATGTCGCGATTTCGTGACCGGTTGCCCGGTTGTGGCTTTGGCTGCCTTGACTGTCGCGATATTGCTACATGTCGCGATTTCGCGACATGTCGCAATTTCATGCCTGGTTTTCTTCTTGTGCTTTGTGTTGGGAAGTGCTTCCCTCTTGCCCTTTGTGCTGGCTTCTTGCTTCCTGGTTCTTGGTTGGGATGTTTTCGATCCCTCTTGTATATACTCTTTGTATTAATATAAGTTTTTCACTTTCTTCAAAAAAAATAAATGAAAAAAAAAAAAAAAACTTAAAATTTTATGAACTGTTCTGATTGAACTGATCTACTTTATTGGTAATGAAAATTCGACATTGTCTCTAACTTACGGAATTATACATCCTTTCTTTAGGATTTGTCTTAGGGTAGAAATAAAAATTAAAAAGAAAGGGCTCGCCAGATTTTATATTAAGTTAAATAATTGGAGCATTTAATTTATTATAAAATTAAAAAAATATTATTAATTAATATATTTTTTAAATTAAATGATTATAATATTTAGTTTTAAAAATATAAGGTGGGTTTTATAGTAATGTTTTTTCATTTGTTAAGAATGAAATTGTTAAGTGAAACACAAAATGGACAAAAGGGTTATGTTTTAATCATTGTATATTTAACAAACCAAGAGAATACTTTTATTGATGGAATACAAAGGACTTGCAAATTTCTGAACAATCTCATGAGATACAAAGTAAAATGTGAATTGCATAGTGTAATACTCCCCCTTGATAGAACTTTTTTTGGACAATAAACTATGTATTGGTTTGATTGTTTAATTGCATAGTTTCTTTTACATTATCTATATGATGGAATGATTGCATTATTTTGAGTATGGAATATGGTACTGCTGATACATTGGTGGTGCAAGATCATGTACTCTTTCTGGTGGGAAATATGGGGGAACCACCTACAATGAGAGATTTTTGGGAAATGATGACGATAACTTGCTCATCGACAACTCAATGTAATAAGGAAAATTACTTTTCATGTAGATGCATTGCATTTTGTTGTTTTCATGTTCACACCATGTTGAGAAATGTCATGTGTGACTGTTGCATGTTTAAATAAATTATTTTTAGATCTGATTTATTCTAAAATAACATAGGACATAATAATCTAGGATTAGGAAAATTTACATGGTATCAGAGCTAGGTTCTGTGATTGAGATCCTCAAGGATTTACAGTAGTAGATCATTGCTGGATATTTAAAAAAACAACAGTTAGAGGGTTTCATATTTTGTGCTTGAAGGACTAAGCTTATTTGTCGGACTACTTTTTTGAGTAATTCATATCAGATTTGAAATTTTGTATAGCAGATCTCAGAGATGGCAACTGGCCTCAGATTTGAGGATAGATTGGAAGGTGCCTCAAATTTATTACCCTAGAAAGTTAGGGTAATTTTCTTATTGGAAGAGAATGATATCTGGAATATTGTCAAGGATGATGTGACTCTACCTATAGATTCGTAGCAATTGGTAGCTCACAAAAAGAAGGAAGTGAAGACCAAGCAGATGATCTTGGATGTAGTGAAGTATCACTTGATTCCTCACATATTCGAGAAGACTAAGACAAAGGATATGTTTGATGCCCTAGTTAGCCTCTACCAGAGCGAGAACATAAATAGGAAGATGATATTGCAGAATAAACTCAGATATATGGAGATGATCAGATCTAACACCGTTACTAGTTACCTGATGAATATCACGCAGATTTGTGATCAACTGGTAGTAGTTAGGGAGAAGGTTGAAGACACAAAGTTGGTGAACGTGGCACTTAATGGTTTCTCAGCTTCATGGTAACCATTTGTCAAAGACATTTGTGCTCGTGAGCACCTTCCCACCTTTGAAAAATTATGGGATGATTTCATCCAAGAGGAGACTTGGATGGAGTCAAAGACCAACAAGAAAGGTGGTGACGATAACCTAGTTCTCTTTGGGTAAACCAAGAAGGGCAAAGGTAAAGGACCCAGTAAAGGTAAGGTAAAGAGTGGGGAGTCAACCTCGTAGTCAGGGAATAAGGACTTGAGCAAGATCAAGTGCTTCATTTGTCATAAGTACGAACATTCTACATCACAGTGTCCAAACAAGAATGACTAAGGGAAGCAATAGTAAACGCAGGTAGCAACATCCGTAGAAACTCAGATGAGAGAGTTTGTTACCAAATTTTAGAAGGATTTCTCATTAGTCTCTTACCTTTCTACCAGCACGATTCTGAGGGATGCTTGGTATGTGGATAATGGGGCATCTCGGCACATGATATCAACCTAACGATGTTTTACCAGTCTACAAGAGCAGGACTCAGGGATTTCTATTGAGCTTGGTGATGATACCAAATATCTAGTTGAAGAAATTGGTACCATTCTTTTTTACTCCAATCAGGGAACTCTTTAGACTTTGATGATGTTTTGTATGCTCCAGGTCTTAGGAAAAACTTGTTTTCAGTTTCGATTATGGAGGATAAGGGTTATGTAGTAGAGTTCAAGAACCAACATGTCCTTATTAGACCAAGAGAATCTAGCCCAAAAATAACACAAGTGATATGGGTTAGAGAAGGTAATATATACAGGTTGTAAGGTGAACCTGTTCGAGATCTAGTTCATAACAGTAACAACTTGTGTGAGTTGTGGCGCAAGAGGATGGGGCACCTACATCATATAGCATTGCCTATTTTGAGGGAGATAGTGACAGGTCTTCTAGAGTTCAGCATTGAGCAACAGGGAGTATGCAAAGGGTGCATGCTTGGTAAGCATGCCAAGGTTATTTTACCAAACAACGAGCATAGGTCTAAGGAGATACTAGATCTAGTACAGTTGGATGTTTGTGGACTGATATCAGTAGCATCATTTTTAGGTAGCATGTACTATATTTTCTTTATTGATGTTTTCTCTCGCAAGACATGGATCTACTTCTTAAATACCAAGGATGAAGTCTTTAGCAGGTTTCAAGAGTTCAAAGCTCTAGTTGAGAACTAGATAGAGAAGAATGTCAAGGTCTTGAGATTAGGCAATGGGGGTGAATATACACCTAAGGACTTTGATGGTTTCTGCTAGTAGGCAGGAATCAAGAGGGATTTGAATGTTCCATACAACCCACAAAAAAATGGGATTGCAAAGCGAAAGAATCAATCCATAATAGGGGCTACTAGGACCATGATTCATCAAGTGAACCTATAATAAATACATGGTTGAATTTAGTGTTTGCTTTACCAGAACCTAGAGGAAGATGCCTTATGAAGCTATACCATCTACTACCCAAGAATACATATACTATGTTCACACCTTCGAGCCCGACATAGGCCTTTTAGTGTAGCAATTAAGAGAGATGCTTTCCTCAGGTTTTTGAGGAAGCATCCCGAGTAGAGAGGATGTTGATCCAAGTAGAAAAAATCCTTAACAAGAGTCCACCTCAGCCTCTCCTACCCATCACATCCTCTATTCAGAATCCTAGGCTTATAGCCCATTCCTTCCCTACATACCCTAGCATGCAGCAAGAGGTCAAAACACAAGAAGAAAGTTAGTACCCCAAGCCATGCATAGAAAGCAACTATTTACCTTCTAGGATGAGTAATATCATAGCTTGTTGTTCCTCATGGTAGAAGAGCACTAAATAGCAGAATCCTTTCTTAAAGGAGGAGTAGCAACACAATGACATACCAGTGTCGATCCTTAGACCGCAAAATATGGAATAGGCCCACCAACTTGGAAGTAAATCCAGGTTAAAATCAAGCAAAGTGATAGCAGAGGAATCATCCTCTAAAGAATTTTTTTGTAGCCATCCCCAGACCATAGAACAATCAAAATATAAGGGGACTAATATTCCTCCCAAAAGGGATGAAGTATGGGTAACATTGCAAGTTGATCCATACAAAGTACGATTCTGGTATCCACCTCCAAAAGAGATGACAACCCAAGCATGGGCTGAAATAGTAAAGGTAGTCTCTACACAAATGGTCTGCCTTCAGAATACGGAGTTGCTCAAGATGAAAGTGGTATTTGATCAGTAAAGACAAATTGAGCATAAGGAGCAGCTAAAATTTTGTGTCATTTGGTTCATATATTATAGGTTTACCAGATAAATGGGAGAGAAGTATCATGGAGCGGTGTGCCAACAATGCCACAATTTTGTGTAAATAGGTTGACAAATAAATAATGGGTGTAAATTGTATAAGGCTGCATAAGTTCCTGAAATCATCCTAAGGAATCTACTTATGATAAATAGGACGATTTCAAATGGCATCTCTTATTTCAATGTTATTTCTTCCATTCTCTATCTTGTGACTTCGTAGCCCAATAGACAACTCTCTTAAAATATCACAAGTTGATGTAGTAGCTACACCTTAGCTTGTATGGTGAAGATATGAATTAGACTAAATATTTCAAAGCAAATACATAATCCAACATAAATCGCTCTATAAATGGCCCTATGTGAACCCTTGGTGATTCATTAATTAGTCATCTCAAGAGCATGATCAAAGGTTCCAAGATTTGTTCTAATAGACTGAGGAGATTTTTGCTGAATTATGTAAGAAAGAAGGGCTATATCAGTATAGACAAATATCTCTAGAATTCTATCTATTCTTGAAAATACCTCGAGCCATGAAGGAGTATATCAATCAAGGTCTACTTTGAGAGGTTTTCTCCAGGGCTACTCTCTCTTTTGTTTCCTTCTTGCATTGCTTCTCTCTCTCTCCCCCTTCCTCTCTGTCTATTCCTTCAACTATTCTCTCCTTATGCTTCTTCTTATCTTGTGCCTTCCTTCCACCTCTGTTCTCCATTATATATTGTTGTGTTGTGCCCTCCCTCTTCCCCTCTTTTATCTGGTGGCTTTCTCTTGGCTACCCCTATCCTTAGTTTATTTTTTTTTTCCTAGTATTTTTCCCTCCCATTCCGTGTTGTACTTTTTCAAAGGAAGAATACTATATGAGTTCCTATTTCCAACAAGTGGAAATCCCCTATGAGTCGCCAAGAGTTTTGGTGAATTTTTGTGCCCCTTCAACCACTCTTATTTTGGGTGAGATGTTACTAAATCAAAATCCCCAATTTTGAAGCATTATGGAGGCCAAATAGAAAAGTGGGCAGAAAAGCATTGAAGTTGAGCATTAAAATCACGCATGAACCTTGGACGAAAAACTTGAACCCCAAACCCCCGTACAAGATGGATGGAGGAATGGGAAATAAGCATTGCAACCCCCGTTTCCAGTTTTTCGTCATAAGAAGGGACGAAACTTCGGGAAGGCAGCAGTCAATTTCAAGCCAAGTTATATGTCTATGGGATGAAGAATTGGGAGGTCATTCAAATGAGAAACTATGCCTAAATAGTCATTCAGGATCGAGGTTGTCATTTACCAAGAGGAAAAGGCATTAATGATCTTGGCCATTGCATACATTTGGTCGATAGGCATGAAGGAGATAATTGAAAGTGCACGAATTCAAAGGTAATTAACTCTAAGCTTTCTTGGGGTACAAAGGGGTAAAGTAGATGAAATTTATTACTCAAATAGGTTTGACAAGAGCGATCAAGGGCTCAGATCTATGTAAAAGCTCCTACCCCCCTCCAAAAAATTGCCAGTCCTCTTGGAGCAAAGAATCAATAGGTCTTTTGATCGTTTCAACGTGATTCTTCGTGCCTAGTTTCATCAATGCTTAAATTTGAATCTATTGTAAAATACTCTATAAGTAGTGGAATGCTGACCATTCCAAAGGGCACCTTTGTGGCCTTTACAATTCATATGTAATTATTCATCACTTGTAAATAATAGTGAATCATTGTTTGGTCTCTCAATATGTCTTTCATTCTGCTTTTGCCTTTGTGTAAATGTTTATTTCTACGATGGTCATCTGAGTTGATTCACTTAATTATGCTATCTAGATTTCATGGGTCTAGCTAGGCAGTTTTGGAATTTATATTCGTCACTCAACATCGAGATTTATTTTTGTTAAATCCAATTGATTGGGAGCGCTCTAATTCTACTACCTATATTTCATGCACCCTCTTGTTGATTCTAGAATTTGCCCTTACACATCGAGCCGAAGGAGAAGTGATAGGTGAGGTAGGTTGATCTGTTAAGTGGTTCACTATTGTTTGTGTTGGTGACATTGAAGGAGTGTGTTTTGATGCAGCTATACATTATCCTTGTTAGTTCTAGCTATGGTCTCCTTTGCTTTATTTCTCATTTTCTTTTCCCCTTTTCCACTTTGTGGTGTAGGTAGCTAGAATCAAAGGAGCCGAACTTCTTTGGAGATCGATTGCCTCTGCCTCTCTCGGGTCAGAGGACTGTTCAATGTTGGTAGAAAACCTTTGGGCATACCTCTTGCTCATCCAATGCCATTTTTCACACCAACAAGATTCCAATGATACATTTATTCCTAGAATGGATTCATCTACTAAAAACCTATCTAATATTTCTTGAATTAAGGTTGCTCCTCCTCTTCTATTTGACCATGTGAAAATACCATCTTTTGGAATGATATCTACCAAATTCCTCTCTTCCATCATATTTTATACCATTCTTCAATTCAAGTTTAGACTCATAATTCCCCCTTTCTTCTCCTCTAACTTGAGAAATAAATTAAAACCTCCTCCTATTATCCAATTTTTAAGGGTATTTAATGATCCATCTTTTACCAAGGATTAATGATTAAGAATATGGTAAAATATACCTCAATCAAAATGTGACTAATTCTTACCCATATTAGTCAAAACCCATTAGATCCTAGTTCTACCCCATACCACCTCCACATTTCACCCATTTTTAATCCTCAATCAACTACTACTACTAGCCCAATGTCCTCTCCATGCATTATCATGCATCCTAGCCAAAAATCATCATCAACTATCACTTTTTAGTTGTAATTTCCAACCCTTTATGCTCATAAATAATTATTCTACTAATAACCTGGAATGAATGAAGTATTAAAAGTGCTAAAAATCATAGTAAACTAGATCAATGTTGAAAAGAGGTAATGAAAACACCTCAAAATTGGCATCCTCAAAGAACCCCATACCTCACTAAATATTAAGTACCTCAACAAGATGCTAACCAAGAAATGAACCAAGCTCATAATAATATGATGAATTTCATTTCATAGGTTCAACATATTATGATGTTTTTCATGCAACATAGAACACAATCCCATAGAACGTATTGTAGTCATCAGGTATTCATAGGCAGCCTCATATGATCAATAATGTTAGGCTCAACAAGTTGTCTTAGGATAATTAGAACCTATAGTAAGTTAGCTTTCATATCAAAAACCTCAATAATAATAGTTTTTCCATTACCAAATCCTAACAATGTTATCTTTGCCAAATTTACCATTGTAGAAATAGATGAAGATTCTACCTTTCAAGATGATGTTATATGTGCTAATCAACAAGGGGTTGGGACTAGGGAAAAGAGGAAAATACCTGAGGAGAAATCTATAACTCAAAAATAGGTTTAGGTAAGTAAGGGCAAATAGTACTTAGGAGAGGGAGGCCACCATTACTCTTCCTTTTGATCCTCCAGAAGACTACTCCCTCCACTGCACTGGCTTGTGGATCTCTCTCCATTGAAGACTCTATCCTTACTCAGAAGATCTCTGTCCTTACTACCTTGGCTAATGGATCTCTATTCACTAGATACTACTGTCCTCTACTCTATCACCTTCAAAGCTTACTCTTAGCTCTGTCTCAAATCTACACTAAACACATTTCTTGGATCTAGCACAAATTCGCTCAATATATATCTCAAATATACACTAAAAATAGTCCTTTGATCTAGCATAAATTTGATCAATATCTGTATCTAATCTGCACTAAATACAGTCCTTCGGTCTAGCAGAAATCTGGTCAATCTCTATCTTTGATCTACACTAAACACAGTCCTTCGATCTAGCAAACATTTGCTCAATCTCTATCTCTGATCTGCACTAAACATGGTCCTTAAGTCTAGCACAAATATGCTCAATATTTGTCTCTGGTTTGGCATAAACCTATCCTCAAATCTACACCAAACTCTATCCTCAAGCCTTAACACAAAGCTTGATCCAATCATAAATCAACTTTGCTAGATCTGTCCCAAATCTTAACTCAAGGTTTGAACAAATTAATCAATCAAATCTGCTCTCAAGTCTTCTCAAAGACTTGCCTCAAATATGTCCACAAGTCCTCTCAAGAACTTGTCCAATATACTCAATAAATCTTCATCAAGACTTACCTCAAATCTGCTTAACAAGTCCTCACTAGAACTTGTCCAATATTCTCAACAAGTCTTCACCAAGACTTACCTCAAATCTACCCACAAGTGCTCTCAATAACTTGTCCAATATGCTCAATAAGTCTTCACCAAGACTTACCTCAAATCTGCTTAACAAGTCCTCACTAGAACTTGTTCAATCTGATTGTAAGCTTCCACTAAAGCTCACACAAATATGTCCTTAAGTCCACTATAGGACTTACTCAAATATGCTCTCAAGATTTAATAAAAGCTTATTCAACTCAACTCAATCTATCACAAAAACTTCTTCAATCACACAAATAATTTTCACACAGACTCTTGTTTAACTCACATAAACATTTAGAGAATGGTTAGAGACTCAATATGTTACTTACTCACAACACTAATCAATCACTTTCAAACTCTCTTGTTTAACCACAAAAACATATGGAGAATGGTTAGAGACTCAATATGTTTCACTCTCACACAACACTCAATCACTTCAAACTCTCTTGTTTAACCATAGAAACATATGGAGAATGGTTAGAGACTCAATATGTTTCACTCTCACACAACACTTAATCACTTCAAACTCTCTTTCAAATAAATTAAGAATAAAGAAAATTTTGTTTCACAGAACTTGAACTATCACTCCAACACTTCCAATCAACTAAGCTCAATCAAATCCACTCAACCAATCACTCAATGAAATCTTAGTCAACAATGCTTATCAAACAAACCTCAAATAACAATGATATTCATGATATTTCACAAACTCTAGTTCAAGATTATTCTTAACTTCAAATAACAATGACACTCATAATCTTTCACAAACCCTAATCAAGCATATGAAAGCTTACTCAATATTTCCAACAATGCTTATCAAACAAGTTTTCTAGTATCAACTTTCATTTCAGAAAACCCACATCAATCAATATTGAATATCTCAAAACCAAACCCAACAATGCTTATCAAACAATCCTTTTCACTCCAACTTAGCATTCACAACATCCAACAATCACTCACAAAGAATATGTGCCCATACCTTTTGTTTGATGAAGAATTGACCTCAAAACCTGTCTCAATCACAATCACCCTCTTTGCCAATCTCAAAGGTTAGATAGCAAAAACCTCTTCAAAATTCTATTTCAAATAATACCTCAAAAAATTTCACCATACAAAACATCAATTCTCAATTACACCTTATAATCTCCATACTTCAAAATATAAGCCAACAATTTGTTTAAAGAAAATAACCACAATAATATTCTTTAAACACCTTATGTTTTTTCTTCAAAATAATCAATACATCATTAAAATATAATTTCCTTTTCAAACCTTATAACTCCTATCTCAATTCAATTTATCAAAATAAAATATTTAACTTTCAAAAACCTTATAACTCCCTCCTAGCAAAAATAATCATGCCACATCAAACTTTAGGAGCAAATTTAATTTTGGGAAAATTAAATACCTTTGCCCTTGGCGAGATTCGAACTCCCGCTTGTGCTTCCACAATGCCCTAGCTGTGGCCTACTTGCCACGTGAGCTAGGCTCTCACCTTGGTAAGGAGAAGTGCCTCGTGCGCTTTATCCTTATGCCTTGGCACCTAAAACCAAAAACGTGAACACCAACAAAACGTTGTTGTCGGGGTTTGATTGCGGGACCTCCCGCTCGTTAGTGCCCTAAACACATAGTCACTTGCCGCTAGCCCAACCGCCATGTAGCAAAAATTTTATCTTCTTTCGCTATGAGGCTCCAAGCCTCTCTCCTCTTTAACCCTTCGATAACCGCCATGTAGCAAAAATTTTATCCGCTTTCACGTGGATCGTAGAATTTTTGCATGCACTCTCAAAGATTTGATCGAAGGTAAGTTTGGATTTACCAAGGCACATGGTATTTATACCAATGTGCTATCCCTTTTAGCACGTCGGTGGATGAGAATAATAATCGACGTCAGCACCATTAAATCAAGTCGCTTGCCCTTGTAACCCTAACCTTTAGGGTTAATTAATTAAATTAAATCATAAACTAATTTATAATTTATTATAATTAATTTAATAACTTTAAAGTTAATTAAATTAAGTTATAGATTAATTTATAATGAAATTAATATAATTAATTTAAATCTTTAGGTATTAACCTTAGACCTTTAATATTATAATACAAAATTATAATATTATTTTTCTTGGGTCTTCCTATTGCTCTTTAGACCTCATCTGACTGAAAGCATGTCTATGGAAGCACTGGCGTACCGGGTGCGATGCAAACAAAAGCAGATGTATTAAGGAAACGCTAAGTCCTACGAAGATGCGAAGAACTTAAAGTGCATGAAAAGGGAAAATGAACGAAATGAAATGAGATGTAAAGCAAAAGCAAAGGTGCAGCCTCTTTTATTAATCTTGCTTGAGATCAGGTTACAATACGTCTCCCCCATTTTCATGGGCTAGGAGCGTTCGATACAATTTTGTTACACCAACGGATGGTACGCTTCCCTTCGGGATCTTCCGCGTGCCCACATTCGAAATGGGTGGGCCAAACATCGCCGCCACTTGCATGAGTGCATCTGTCATTCCTTGCTGCCCCTCCGATGTCGAGATCCTATGTACAGAGAAACAACAAACGATTAATAGCACATGCGGATGGAGGGAAACATGCAATCCCCAAGGCCTCCGGTTAATGCATACATGAAATAATTAAAACAGTGATCAAAACTTATCATAATGAAATGAAATTTGGAAAGAAGCATGTAAACATCATCAGGGACACACTACAAAAAGAACAGTCAAGAAATATGTTGTATATTTCTAATCGCTCCGGGGTGGGACGATTAGGACTGTCATAAAACGTACAAAAGTGACCTCCCAAATGTCCCATCCAGGGGCCTCCAAAACACCTACAAACTTGGGGTTAGGCAAAATGGGGCATTTTGAGATGACCCAGAAGGTCGGATTTTGCATATTCTACCCAGATTGCCCTATATCTGAAAGCGCTCCCTGTAGGTTAGTAAAAGCGTAAAACCATGAAAACACAGTCAAAACAAGTCAGAATGCATTGAAATTTGAACCGCAACATATATGAAACACACAAAACATGATGCAAAAGAAATAGTGAAGAAATATGCTATAGATTTCTAATCACTCCGGGGTGGGGCGATTAGGACTGCAATAATGCGGGGGCACTCGAGGGGCAGGACGCCCGCCGTTTGGGGCTTGGTTTTGACACCAATCCACTTGGGATGGGTCCAAAACCTCCTAGGGGGTTGTGTCAAAAAATTGGGTGTGGGATTGTGGCCAATTGTTTGGGTTTTGGGTCCGGATTGCGCTCCTAATGTTCACCCAATAACCTCCCTTCCAAAAGAGAGATCAAGGATGTAGGAAGCACAATGAGGGTGAGGGTATAATTCGACAACACTCCATTGCTCCAAATGCTCCTGCTCCATTTTTTTTGGGGTGAGAAGACTCACCATTTTATAGACCTGAGGGTCTCCTTTGAATGTGCATGCAGGGGCGCCACTTGGCCATCATGCCTTCCCAGGGGAGAGAAGATTCCTCCCTGATTAAGGGCTCCATGAGCTCCTCTATGCCTCTTTGAGCTCAAAAATGCTCACTCGCACTCCCATGCATTGAAGGTGGAGTTGAGTGGCGGATCTGGGCTGCCATTTGTCAAGGTTTGACCTTTTTCCCATCAAACCTGCTATTCGCCCCACCCTGGAGCGATTGTTGCTAATCATCCCGGGGTGGGGCGAATAGCAATCTAATCATCCCAGGGTGGAACGAATAGGGAGCAGAGTGCTTGAAAGGTGCCAAATTGACCTCTGACCTTCCAAAACTACTTTGGGAGTGGTTAGGACCACTGTTTAACCTCTGGGGGCTGCCCTAGGGGCTATGTATGCCAATTCGGTCAGTGCTTGTCATCACATAATCGGATTGGTGTTGTTTTGGTGTCTATAGATGCCCCTTTTTGGGATGCGTTGTGCGTGGCATAGTGTTGAGAAAAAATAGATAACCAAAGCACTTAATGATTAGGGTTTCTCAGTAACCTAACCAAATTTTGATGCCCCAAGTATGGAAAGGGCACGCATTCTTGAATCCTTGCTTCTAACGAGCTAAGGAGCTTAACTCAAGTGTTAACCTTTTTTGGTGAGGTGTTACTTGATCTTGGACATTGTTCAGTCATGAATAGGCAAAGGGCGCAACCTTTTGTCTATGGGAACCTTGAGTTCATGATTCTAGAATGCCAAGTGTTTGATCAGCTTGTGATTATTGCTTGTTTGCTGCCCCAAGCAGGAGCGTGATTGTCTTTGTCAATGATTCTTTGAATGCATGCCATTTCCTTGATTGGGTGTGTATTTGTTGATTGGTGACTAAGTGTGACTACCCCCTCAAGCGATGAATCGATGAGGGAATGACCGACATGAGAAAAGCGATGAGTCACTTGACCCAAGATGACTTTTGTAAGGGTGCCTTCAGTTGTTTTTCATTGAACGCTTATGCAGTTTCCCAACAATCGGACCTATTTTTGGTGGGTTTTGACCCTTTTTATGATGCCTATTGGGGTTAAAATTGTCAAAAATCCATCCTCCCATGGAGCGGTCCGGCTATGGTAGCCTTCTTAGGGAGTAGGATAGTGATAATTTGTGACCCCAACATCGGTTTTGCATGCCAAGAATGTATGGCGCAAAGGCGCCTTTGTTCGGCAGTTTTATGTTGTTTTTGGGTGGGTTTTGACCCTTTTTTTTGTCATCCTCCCGTGGAGGGTCGGCTATGGTAGCCTTCTTAGGGAGTAGGATAGTGATAATTTGTGATGGTTTTTCATGCCAAGAATGTCAAGTGCAAAGGCACTTTTGTTTGGCAGATTTATTGCATTTTTTGTTGCATTTTTGTTTTGCAGTTTATGTTGCTTTATTTCTTGCTCGGTAATCATCCCAGGGTGGGATGAATACTAGTTTTGTAATCGTCCCAGGGTGGGATGAGCACTAACTAGAGTGCTCATCCTAGGGTGGAATGATTATAGGCCTAAGAGCCTATTTAAGGGCCAAAACTAGGTTTTGGGCTCATTTGCAATTGTTTTTTCTGGCGATTTGGAGCTGTGAGGAGGAGTTCGAGTTTGCGTAGTGGAGCTCTGTCGAATTCTCGCTGACACCATGAGTGCACGGACCGGATCTTCGAGTGGCGGAGCCGAGGCGAGACCGGTAGGTGCTCCTTCTCTTTATTGTGTTTTCTTTTGTCTAAGTACAGTTAAAACCGTAGTTAGTTTTTTTTTTGAATGTTTTTGTTGTACATTGTGTTAATGTTTGTTATTTTTGCTGTGCATTTTGAAATTAAGGTAGAAACCCTAAAATGCAATTTTGTTATTGTGTAGTTTTTTTTTTTTTTGTTTATATACACTGTTGTACATTTGTTTTGTTGTTGTATAGTTATGTTTTGTTTTTTTGTTTTTGTTTGTATACATTGTTGTACATTCGTTTTATTGTTGTACAATTTTTTTGTTGTCATGTTTTAATGTTTTTGTGTTGTTTTTGTTTTTCAGGTTGTGAAGAGTCGGTACCATCAGTCGATGATATTTTTTGATGCACGGGATGCGCTGACTGTGGCGGATTGGGATTGGCTTGATGCCCTTGGGCTCAAGCAAGTGACGCGGTTGGAGCCTATGGTGGGGGATCGGGCATATCTGACTGCCCTGATCAATTTGTGGGATCCCTGCACCAACACCTTTCATCTCCCAATAGGGGAGATGATAGTGACTCTGGAGGACGTGTATCAGATTCTATGGATTTTGATAGATGGGCTGCCCATTCGGATGACTCCTCGTGATCAGCAGATGATGGTGCTGACATGGTGCTTTGGGCATGCGACGGAGATGGGGGTGGATAGGGCGGTGGAGAGGGCAGATGGGGACTGCCTGATTGGTAGGATTTTGGTGCGGTGGTGGCTAGAGAAGGGCATGTTGGGGGTGAGGCATGCATTGCTCATGACCCTCATCTCCAACATGTTGCTTCTTGACTCCTCAGGTGCGAGGTTCCCTTGGAACCTGCTTGAGGTAGTGTTCAGACTGGTGGAGTGTCCGATAATAGTGCCACTGATTATGAGGTGGGGTCAGATGCTACTAGCATAGCTATATGATGAGTTGTACGAGGTTCGCTATCGGAGGTGAAAGGGGATTGGGTGCAGCTATCTGTTGCAGTGTTGGGGGTGGCAGCACATAGCTATGGAGCGGTCATAGGGGTTGCCTTGGACCACTCGGGGAGAGATGGTGGATAGGGAGATTGGGTATGGTGCTCTATGGTGGAGGTCATAGGAGCATGGGCAGAGTCGGTGGTGGGTAGGTGACGTTAGTCACTACACTGATGCCTTCTCACGTCTTGCTCTTGGGGAGGTGGTCTGGCGGCCATATCGGGACTGTCCAACCTGGCCTGAGGTTGGGGAGTGGCTTCGACGGGTGTGTAGGGGGAGGTGGTTGATCGGGCGACATGAGACCGAGCAGGAGTACTTCTCGTACGTTCGGGTGACTCGATAGTTTGGGGTGCACCAAGGATTGCCTGGTGAGCCCTTGATCTATCGGTATCGAGGTGATGAGAGGACTCTGGCCTGGTCGATCATTGAGCCACTGGGTGAAGAGTCGGATGTAGTGATTGATGTCCTTGATGTGGACAATGTTGGGGTGACTGCCGAGTATGACCAGTGGTGGACGATGCGGCGATGGTGGGGTGAGGGGCCTCTAGGAGGTCCGGATGCAGTAGCAGTAGGCGGTGGGGTTACAAAGGCACCGGGGGAGGGTTGGGGGCTCCGCTCGATGATGCAGATATGGTGGAGGTTGATGACTTCATTGGGGATGATGTAGGGGTTTCGGAGCAGCCGGATACATAGGACGTCCCGGAGCAGCAGGTGCTGGAGCAGCATGTCATCCTAGAGATGCCCATGCCTCAAGCAGTCCTAGGAGATATGGAGGCTAGGTATCATGCTGAGATAGCATGATTGGAGGAGCTATTATGGAGATGGGATGAGGAGCATCGAGCCGAGAGGGAGCTCCTACGGGCTCAGTTGGCATAGCGGGATGACGCATTGGCTGCGTACCATCGACGGGATGTGGAGTGGGGTCGATGTTGGGTGGAGTTGGAGGCAGAGATTATCCGCCTCGATGGATAGTTACCTGAGCTCACTGGAGGTGGATCATCACACCGTACGAGAGGTAGTGAGACTGAGTAGTCAACATCCTCTCATCGTAGGCGACTGGGTGAGGGTAGCGCTAGTGGGCATGATGCGGGGGCTAGCAACAGCCGCCCTGAGAGGTCCCATAGGACCCACACCACTAGGGGTAGTTCCAGTCGCACCGATCCTGCGTGATCATGGTGGCCGACTCCCTAGGCTTGGGGTTTTTGAGTTTTTGATTTTTTTGTGAGGTCAGAGGACCGACTTATTGTAGCCTACGGGCATTTTTGACCTAATATATACATGACTCTCTTTTTTATTATACACTTGTCATGATTTATCATTTATTTTATGCACATTTATTTACGTTGATGTATGCATGTGTTATTGTGAATGCGAATGTTTCTACTATATGATATATGCATATGGAATGGATGAAATGGTTTGTTGATAACTTGGCGGTGGCACCATAGACTGTACAAGATTTACTGGCTTTCTGTACTATGTGATTGCTTTGTGGAATGACTTTGCATGTGTAATATTTTTTGTTTGTATTTTCTGATGGTGATGTAAGAATGGAATGTACCACAGGTGTTCTAGAATGTAGTTAAGGTTTTTTTGAGACTCAGATGTTTTAACTAACTAGCCAAGACTGTACAT
The DNA here is from genome assembly GCA_028583015.1 of Wollemia nobilis. NCBI lineage: Eukaryota > Viridiplantae > Streptophyta > Pinopsida > Araucariales > Araucariaceae > Wollemia > Wollemia nobilis. The sequence goes on along the minus strand of JAQPPZ010003047.1, from coordinate 1,828,936 downwards.
TTATCTCACAAGACTTTTGAACAAGGTACGAATCAGACTTGAGTTTGACCAAGTTATTTCACATCCCTGTGTGTGCGATTGAATTTGTTTATGTGGTAGTTGTCAGGATACCGCCAATGCTGGATAGGCTGTCAACCAAACCTGTACTGAGGATCACCTAATTAGCTCCACTAACTCCTTTGTTGTATTTAGTAAGATTAATCTATGGTGCAATCTAGGATACCATAAGCTAGCTCATCCACATGCAAACATTGATCTGTACACAATTTAATGTGACAGATATATCATCATGCAGGAGGTTTGCCACCAGTGACCAATAGGCTATCCACCAAACCAGTACTGAGGATCACCTCATGACCTTTCGAATGCTGAGAGTTCCAGGGATTCAAGTTCGACTCCCTTCTTTTCTTCACTTTTATTGGGATACTTGCTCGTATGTAGTGATAAAAATCACTGTTATTTTTTTTTTTTTTTTGAGCAAGGGATTTGAATTTTGAGTGATGAGAATCACTATTTCTTGTGCTTTTTGATGTATGCACTGTGAGGGTTTTGATGTCAAACTTTGGAGTTTGTACTTTGACTTTTTGCAATTTTTTTTTATATTTGCAACTTTTTGAGAACTTGGGATTTTTTTTTGTTTTTTTTGGGGAATTGGGTAGGGAAGATTCTTGTCCTTTTGCCAACTCTCAGCATTCTTGGGGTCATTCGCACAGGGGGATGAGCGAGATAACCTTTTCACTGTATGGTATCCTGGATTGCTTTGCAGGTTTCATCTTTCATTCACACAACTTGGGAATTTTTATGTGTTTTAACTTGTGTGGGGATGCTACGTAACAAGGTGTGATCCAAGTAAAACTCTACCTTTGTAAAATCTGTCTGACTTTGTACAGTTTTTGGCTAGAAATCTAAAGACAGTTGAATGACAAAAACCCTAAATACATTAGGAGACAACTGACTATGATATGGTGAAAATGTGGATGGCGTTATTCTTGTTGGATTATTTATAGTGGACAAATGTGGAAAATGATGGAATTGCCGAGTAATTACAGTCTATGGTGCATTTGACCTGTATGACCAACAAATATGCAATGTATGTATGCGATGCCTAATGCAACTTATTTTTTTGTGTTTTGATTTTTAAGAGTATGCATGGAAGTGAGATGCAATTTTTTTTTTTGTTATTTTTGATTATTTTTGTGTTTTTTTTTTGAATATTCGTTATGGTTGTTTTATCCCGAAGGGGTGCGGACCAAGTGATTCTTTCGGATCCTTGGAGGTTTTGACCAAAGGGATTATGGGTACCTTTGGGGCATTTTGGGTGACCAAGCGGTTGTGAGAACCCTTGGAGCTTTTGGTTTGACCAAAGGGTTTATGGATACCTTTGGGGCATTTTTGGGGTTGACCAAGCGATTGTGGGAATCCTTGGAGCTTTTGGTTTGACCAAAGGGTTTATGGATACCTTTGGGGCATTTTGGGTGACCAAGCGATTGTGAGAACCCTTGGGGATTTTTGGGGTGGGCCATGGCTCTTTTAAATGTGGAATGGCCTCAAATGACTGATGTTCAAGGGTTCTAGTTCCTTGATTCCATCAAGAGAGGTGAGTCGGTATGTTCCAGGTCCTATTTTACTATCGATTACATAAGGACCTAACCAGTTTGTCATGAACTTGTCCCTTAGATGGGGCGGCAAGTTAGAATTTTGTTGGTTCTCTTTTAAGACTAGGTCACCAACTTGAAAGTCCCTCAGGTGAACTTTCATGTTGTATGCTTTCTTAAGTCACTCTTGGTAGATACGTAAATGCTCGAGAGCATTGACACGTCGTTCATCGAGTAACGTAAGCTGGTCTAACCGGGCCTACCGCGTAGTGTCATCATCGATGAACTCTTGCATTGATATGCATAGGGAAGGTATTTCCAACTCGAGAGGCATGACTGCCTCGGAGCCATACACCAACGAAAATGGAGTTGCCCTAGTGGGCGTCCGAATGCTAGTGCGATAAGCCCAAAGAGCAAGTGGTATTTGAATGTGCCAATCCTTATGACTATCTACGACTATCTTTTTAAGGATGGCAACTAGCATTTTGTTTGACGCCTCTGCTTGCCCATTTGCCTACGGATAATAAGGTGTCAAAAAATTATGCTGGATTTTGTACTTTGTGGTCAAAGCACACACGTCTTTGTTCTTAAATGACGTCCCATTATCCGAGATGATCTTGGATGGAATACCAAAATGACATATGATGTTATGTAAAATAAACTCCGCAATGCGGGGTCCAATCGTAGAGGTAAGCAAAATTGCTTCCACCCACTTGGTGAAGTACTCTGTGGCCATTATGATGAACGTGTGATGGCTTGACGATGTAGGGGAGATCTTTTCGATTAGATCTAAGCCCCACTACAAAAATGGCCAAGCCGATTGGATCGGCTGCAAGGCCTGAGAAGGTACGTGTGTCAAGTTAGCATGGTGTTGACACTTCATGCACTTCCTCACATACGTGCAACAATCTCGCTCTAAATATGGCCAATAATAGCCCATGCGAAGGATGCACTTTGCGATGGCCATACCACTGAAGTGGCCACCGCATGTACCATCGTGCGCTTGGGTGATCGCCCAAGTGGACTCTTGCTGGTCCAAGCAATGGAGGAGGATTCCTTCATAGCTTCGACGGTACAAAATGTCTCCTAGCAAGACATGTTTTGCCACTTTCTATTTGAATGATCTTTTCACGGCATGCGACAATCCAAGTGGGAGGCTACCTAACTTGAGGTAGTCTCTTATGGGTGTGTACCAATCTTGCTGATCAAAAACCTTGATGGTATGAACGACCAATCCCTCTTGAAGTTCATCCCTAGAAAAAGTTGAGCGAGAAAGAACTTGTAAGAATAGCGTTGTGTTGCTATTAAGAGGGGTTGGGGAGAACAAGGACCCCCAGTTGGCATGATTCAGATTATCATGGATTCGAGAGAACTTATCCTGAGATGGTTCAATCTGGATCAGGTGGATTCCTGGCGTTAGGTCAAAGCTTGCACGCTCCATCATGGATTGCGATAATGTTTTGACTTGAATGGTTGTCATATCACCAAAAATGTCTTGCGGGATTAGTGACCCCAAGGAGGCCATAGTGTCCACAAAATGATTCGATGATCGAGGGAGTGCCTCGATGTCGTACCATTCAAGCTTTGCCAGGAATTTATCCACAAGGGCTTTGTAGGCCTGCAGAACTAGGCATTTACATTGGAATACCCCTTTCACTTGGTTGACAATTAACAGCGAATCACCAAAGATGTTCAAGCATTTGATGTTCATGGTGATGGTTGTCTGAAGACCTATGAGCAAGGCTTCGTATTCGGCATTGTTATTGGTGCACGGGAAATCAAGTTTAAATGATAGAGGCATTGGAGCCCCTTGCGGTGTGAAGAATATGATTCCCATGCCACCCCCTTGCTCACATTTAGAACCATCAAAAAATAGGGTTATGTCGGCCTATGACTTAGGCTCATCAAAATCTGGCGATTCTGAGACATGGAAGACCCCATCATCGGGTAGCTCTATGGTCAGAGGCTGATCATCTTCGAGAGGAGCCTCTGCTAGTTGATCGGTGATGACTTGACCTTTGATGGACTTTTGTCCAATGAATTCGATGTCAAACTCCGTCAACAACATGATCCATTTCTCCGTGCGGCTACTATGATAAGTATGACTCATCATGTACCGCAATGGATTCTCCTTAGACACAACATACGTCGTATTGCTCAGCATGTAATGGCATAGCTTTTTGGTGGCAAATACCACTTGCTAAGCATAGCTTCTCGACGTATGCATAGTTAAGTTCATAACTGACCAGGGTGCGGCTAAGATAATAATTAGCCTGTTCTTTATGTAGTTCATTTTTATGGGCTAGCATGGCGCCCAGTGCCACCTCAATAGCTGAGATGTATAAATAGAATGACACTCCTGGTCTAGGTGGTGCCAATACTGGGGCAAAGCCAAGTATTGTTTAATGTCATCGAAGGTTGATTGGCACTCGTCATCCCAGTGAAATGCTACCCCCTTGTGTAATAATTTATTCATGGGTCGGCACTTGTCAGATAGTTGCGCTATGAAGCGCTTGATCGACGTGACCTTACCCTACAAGCTTCTGAGCTGCTTGATGGTGGTTGGGGGAAGCATTTCAAGGATTGCCTTGACTTTATTTGGATCCACCTCGATGCCTTGTTTTGAGACTATGAAACCCAAGAGTTTTCTAGATGTGATGCCAAATACGCACTTCTTGGGGTTTAGCCTAACTTTGTGTTCGATGAGGCGATCAAGGATCTTGCGTAAGTCATCGAGATGATCTGGGCACAAAAGAGATTTGGCCAACAAATCATCCATATAATCTTCCAAAGTTTTATGCATGTGATCATGGAAGATGTACGTCATAGCGCGTTGATAGGTGGCGCCAGCATTTTTAAGGCCAAAGGGCATGACCTTATAACAAAATGTCCCCCAAGGCATTGTGAACGCCATTTTTAGTTGATCATCGGGATTGATACGAATCTGGTTGTATCCCGAGAAACCATCCATGAGGGAAAGCATTTCGTGGCCTATTGTAGCGTCTACCAATGCATCGATGCTAGGCAAGGGGAAATCATCCTTGGGACTCGCTTTGTTTAGATCTCAAAAATTGGTGCATATGCGAATCCTCCCGTCAGGATTTTTGATGGGCACCATGTTGGACAACCATGGTGGGTAATCTATGCAGATGACAAACTGTGCATCCAACAACTTTTGTAATTCATATTTTACCATTAAGGCCACTGTTGGGTGCATCTTACGTAGTTTTTTCTTGATTGGCTTGACTGTCGGATCAAGCGTTAGATTATGCGTGACTAGCTACGGGTCTAGCCCCGACATGTCTTTGTAGGACCATGCAAAAACCTCCTTCTTCTCTTTGAGAAGGGCAATGTAATCGGCTTGCTCTTCGGGGGATAGACTTACCCAATGTCTACGTCAGTCATCTCTTCGATTGACATGTGGGACCCATCCTCCAACTGGTGTGGAGTTGGGATCAGGTGGATATCATTTGCTGAATTTAGATCTATGTTTGGAACGTCGGGTTCCTCTTCAGCATGGAAGATATCCTGAGTTGGTCCTGGGGTGAAATGAAGCATCTCACCGCAAGGCCAGTACTCTGATGGGGATGGTGGCGAGTTAGCATGATCCCAGTCTATGGCATCTAGGTTTAGATACAATGGTCATGTTGGATCGGTTGGATTGTGGATGGGGGTGGTTAAGTCAATGGAGATCATGTTGATGAAGTGAATTTGGTCTCCATTACCGTGCGGGTGGTGACTCGGACATCCTTGGTGATCTTTGTGCTTCGGATCTGGCTCTATGGGTATTGGCACAAATGGATCGGCCCTATGTGTGGATAGAAGGATAGGGTCTACCTTTGGCACTGATGGCTCTATAGGGTCTCCGGGTGGAAGGTGCTCTCTGTATGCCTGAAGTGGTGGATGCAGCACTTGGTCCAACTGTGCTTGGTTCAAATGCCACCTATGCCTTGGCCCCATGTTTAGCTGTTCAAACATGTCATCAATGTCCATGGGGTATTGTTGCTATCGCATATGGTTGAGATATGCCATCTCAGTCTCATCTTCATAATCGCTATCGAAGATCCATAGGCCTTCATTGGCTTCGACAACTATTTGTGGCATGTGAGGCTCGTTCTGTTCGAGCAAGTTGATTTGGTCCCATCGGGGTTGTTCCACTCTCTACGGGAGGACCTGATTCTCTTGGGGTGGCAATCGCTCGATTGGAGCATTCAAGGGGAACATTGCCATGAAGTTCTCTTGATAGTCATCTATGGGTGTCACTTGCGAGTGATTGCTATCGGACTCGAAAGGGTCCCAAGGTGCTACCTCATACTCTGACTCATCTTCGAAAGATCCTTCCTGACCTTGTTTATATCCCTCTTGGAGGTAAGTTCTTGAACTTTCCCCTTTCTCGATCAAAGGGAAGGGGTTGTTGAGGTCAACAAGGTTTGTTGTTAACAATGGGAGATAATCCCCCAATGTGTATGTTGTGTTAGGATTGGCATATGGATCTTGTGCCAACCCATCCTTGTTGCCTAGCCCTAGGCCTTGCATGTTCTCTACCAAGATGTCAAGGGGCAAAGGGTGGTTGAACCCTACTCCTGATTTATCATATGGCATTTGATATCTTGGTTGGCAAAGAATGCGCACTCCTTGTTCATATCTGCCCAATCCATATCCGTGCCAATTACATTGGCCAAGGTATTTCAAAGCGAAGTCTGGGTTGGACAAATAGTTGACATTCTCAGCAAAGGGCTCTTCATCCTCTTCCTCTTGTAGGTAAGGTTCAATGCCATTATCGAGGCCCCCATATACAAAATTTTTTTGATTCGGTGGGTAGCCTAAAGGGACAATAGTGTCGATGGGGAGGCGAGGTCTCCCCATGTCTTGCATGGACTCAAGCGTGGGTGTTGCCACAATGTTCCGCACTAGGTATTCCCCCAGGCCCGTATTGGCCATCTCAATGGTGATCATTGGTGATTGAGGGGGAGGGAATGGGAGTTCTTCCTGAGTCCACTCCATGTTGGGTGAACCAGGCATCTCGACTTCCATTCGGCTGGGCACCTCTTCGATAGAGATGGTTGAGACTAATGGTGGTACCTCTTCTAAGGGCTTCTTCCCATTGTCCTTCGGTGTGGCCACCGTAGGTGGCATCGTTGGTGAAGGAACAGATGATGAAGATGGGCCCGGTTGGTGATTTGATGGACTTAACAATGGGGATGTATGCAAAATCGGACCCTGTTTGGATGGATTCAACTGAAAGTCCAAATGTGTCGATGGGAGGGTCGACTGTGGCATCAGCTGCACCGTATTGCAATACTTGAAGGGCTCTAAGTCTTTTGGGACTACATGCACTTGCCCTTCGTATGTGTACTTTAGGCATTGATGGGCTATCGAAGGGACACACTTCATGTCCCTGATCCAAGGCCGGCCCAACAAGATGTTGTAGGCCATCTCACCTTCCAGGATGTGGCACAACGTAGGAATAGTCTTTTGTCCCACTTGGATGGGTAGGACAATTGTGCCAACCGTCGAGCATATCGCATCGTTGAATGCTCGAAGAGTATAGGTGGAGGCCACAATATGAGATGCTGGCAGCTTTAGGTGTTTCAATGCCACCATTGTGATTATATTACTGGATGAGCCAGTGTCCACCAACACCCTCTTAAATGGAATCCCGTTGACCCATGCAATGATGTGCAGGGGTGGATCCGCCATATCACCAGTCACCGATTTTAGTTCATCTTCTCTAAAGGTGATGACTGGTTCTGTACATCATTTTACATGTCCCACAAAGTTGTTGAAAGAATTTGCTTCATGGGGTTGTAGCTCGATGGCTTTGAGTATCTCCATCAGAGCCTCCCGATGGGGCGATGATTGTTGGATGAGCTCATAGATGGAGAGCCTAGCCGACGTGGTCCTTAAACTTTGGGTAAGTTTAGTCCGAATCGTGGCCACTGGTCTAGGCAGGGGAGGTTGTGTAGGGTGTTGCGGAGGTTGTGACGTTGATGGAACATCTCCTGTAGCTACAGCGGGGGCAGCTGTGTTTGGGTACCTCTTGTTCCGTGTCACTATGCTTATCATCCCTACATACCCCTGCATGGGGCAGTTTTGTGTCACCTCATTTACTTGTAGAGTCTTTGCCTACGCATCATGGGTAGGTAGGGGGTCTTTGAAGACCTCCATCTATTGGTTGCTTGGTGCTACGGGATTATCCACCGCTAGCATTTTGTTGTCTATTAGGTCCTGCACTAAGCTTTTGAACTTCCAACATGCGTAAAGGTCATGTCCTTTCTATCGGTGAAATCTACAATATAGGTCTTCCCTATAGCCCTTGGGTTTTGGTGCATTGGGGTCTACGGGTCGACTTTCTGGCAGGTTTATCAAGTTTTCCATGGACAAGCGGTCAAACAAGGAGTCTTTAGACTCTGTGAAGGGTGTGAATTGTCGCCTAGGGTGACGTTGCTGATTTTGCTCTTGCCTATGATTTTCCTTCTCATAGCTTTCAAGAGGAACTGCTTGATAATTAGCCTTTGGGGGTTGTGTCGTCTGTGTAGGCTTTGGTATGTTTATGGCAACCTGATTGACCATGATGGGTTTCGGTTGCATGGACCCAATTTTGGCATTTTTGGGCCACTCTTTCTTGCATGGCTTGGCAATCTCGCCATCTTGTATCTTGATCTCCTCAATTATTCTGGCTTGCGCCAGGGCTTCCTCGAGAGTGGCATATTGCTGCAGCTACAATAGCATGGAGATCGACCTTAGGCAACTCTTCGAGAACATTTGGGTCAGGTCGGCCATGGGAGGGAGGTAAGGTAGCCTTGAAAGCAACGTCCTCCACCGATTTCCATAAGCTACCATGGTCTCTTCCTCATACTTCTTGAGGCTAGCTAGGTCACTTAATGATGCCTTCTTCTTGGTGTTGAAGGCGAAACGTTCAAGGAACGCGTCCACTAGCTGGTCTAGGTTGCTGATGCTATGCTTCGACAACTGGGTAAACCAATCCGAGGTAGGGCCTACGAACATGGTTATAAATGTTCTTAGAAGCAAAGCATCATTGTCCTGAATGCCAAAGCATTGACTCAGGAATCTTGTCACGTGCTCTTGGGCATCCTCATCCCCTCTAAAAATTGCCAATTGAGGCATTTTGAAGTGTTCAGGGTATGGGGGTGCCGACATTGAAGGATGCACAGGGTGACTATGGAGCTGGCGTAAAGTGGGCTTTTGGGGCCCATAAGTCTTGGTCTCCATAGACTCTAAGCGCTCTAGCAACACTTTGTATGCATCAAAAGATTTGATCTCTTCCTCCTTGGTTTGTTCCCATTGTGAATTACGGGGAACTTGAGGCCTATGGAGGGGTAGCCGGATAGCGCCCCCCTGCCTTGGTAGGGCATTTCAGCCCACTCTTCTTCTTGCTTGAATTCCTCATAGGCTTCTTGAGGAGTTCCTGGGCATGACCTATAAACATGGGTGGGTGCCCGAGGAGGGCGCCCATCATTGGTTCTGGGAGTGGTCTCCCGCTTAGGTCTAGGAGGTCTTGGAGGCAATGCTTGATAAGGTCATGGAGACCTGTCTCATACCAAGGGGTTATGCCTCTCATAAAGCTCTGTCTTATGTGTGCGAGGGGTTGGAATCCTCTCATGCATAGTGTTCTAGAGCAACTCATCCGTCTGACGTTGAATGCGCTCTTTGCTAAGATGGTACAGGTGCTCTAACTATTGTTGATCTTGCTCAAGCTACATGATTTGCGCTTGGTGGGCGGTATGTTTGGAAAATGCCAAGTCAATTTGTTCCATCGTCTTAGGTCTAGGAGGCCTAGATGCCTCCCCTACATATCTATCTCGGTCGTAGTGATCCGAGATCTCTATAGGTCACTTCCCTCTATCGAGGTTAGCAACATTCACCCGAGGCTCTGGCCTCAGTAGGTGATCTTGATAAATAGTAGGTGCGGAGGCGCATTGCTCCCACATTGTGTATTGCTCTTGAGGAATATAGTGGTTTTCCTCGTGCTCCCTTTCATATATGTGAAAGGGGCGGGCAGAGTTGGCTCGCCCTGTCTAAAGAGCCTTGCGCTCTGGATTTGGCCTATTGTTTCTAATAGTAATGAGGGGTAGAGGAGGGATGATATAATCATGTGGCCCCTCCTTATGGACCTTATGTTGTTCTAGCACTTCCTCATACGGTGGCCACTCATAATGAGTGTCTAAGGGGGCCTTCCCATGTATGTACTCCTCCTGAAAGGGTCTGTGTTGAATGGGAGTGCCCCTCGAAGGGGTGCCTCTATAGTCCTATTCCGTCATGGTATGATGTGGACTATTTTGTGGGTCAGGCCACCAAGGTGGTATGACCAAGTCCTTGGGGCTATAACGGAGGTGACTTGTGCCTCCTTGTACACTTTCTGCCACTTCTGCCCGTGATTGGGCTTGGCTACGGGTGTACACCATGGTGGTGGTTTTCTAAGGGATACGTATGTTTTTATCTTCTTTATGATTTTTTATGCTACACTAAACAAAGGGGACCACACAATCAAAGAAATGATTATCTCATTTATAGATTAAAGGTGTGTCCTAAATCTGGTTTAGTGTGTTTTGATTTTTGTTGTGCAAAACCTTGTAATGAAAACATGCATAATGAGGGCTCTTATATCTCCAAAATGGTCACCCCTTCAATATACCACTGCCAAGCCATTATACCGAACCTCTCAATATACCCACCCTTACGTGAGGGAAACTATTGGTACGCGAGAGCAGAACAATACGTGGAACATAGGCGGTACGAAAGGGGAATCACTCTATTTTTGACACCTACCATAGAAGACTTATCCTCATGCATGGGGAATCACCCCCGCTACACTTGGTCAGCTTTCATCAGGATTTACGTCTAGCAACAGTCGCGATCAGGGTTATGTATGCAAAATTCAAGCCAAGGTGGTGATGAAATCCACCGTTGGTCTTGATCAAGTGTTGGGGTTTTAAGACCAACTCCTTGATGTTTATATTATCACGTGGTGTGTGTGGTTATTTTTACTTGTGCAAAGAAAGAAAACATGCAGTAAAATTTTCCATGCAAGCAAAGAAATAAAAAAATTATAGAAATAGGAAACAAAAAATTACATAGGGTGTTCAAAAAACCTACCTCTTCTCTGCCCACACCAGATGCCCCTGAGTTTCTGCTCAAAAACTACATAGAGAGCTAATCATCCCGGGGTGGGATGAATAGTAGATCTGTATTCATCATAGGGTGGGATGAATATGTATTCATCCCGGGGTGACACGAATTCCAGTCTGTATTCGTCACAGGGTGGCACGAGCAGCAGTCCAGCGCTTGAAGGATTAACACCTGCAAGAAAAACACAAGATTTTTGATCAAAAATTTGATCCCAATAGTAGGGGATAGAGTCCCACCATGATCACCACTGAAAGCATGTCTACGGAAGCACTAGCGTACCGGGTGCGATGCAAACAAAAGCAGATGTATTAAGGAAACGCTAAGTCCTACGAAGATGCGAAGAACTTAAAGTGCATGAAAAGGGAAAACGAACGAAATGAAATGAGATGTAAAGAAAAAGCAAAGGTGCAGCCTCTTTTATTAATCTTGCTTGAGATCAGGTTACAATACGTCTCCCCCCTTTTCATGGGCTAGGAGCGTTCGATACAATTTTGTTACACCAACGGATGGTACGCTTCCCTTCGGGATCTTCCACGTGCCCACATTCGAAATGGGTGGGCCAAACGTCACCACCACTTGCGTGAGTGCATCTGTCATTCCTTGCTGCCCCTCCGGTGTCGAGATCCTATGTACAGAGAAACAGCAAATGATTAATAGCACATGCGGATGGAGGGAAACATGCAATCCCCAAGGCCTCCGGTTAATGCATACATGAAATAATTAAAACAGTGATCAAAACTTATCAGAATGAAATGAAATTTGGATAGAAGCATGTAAACATCATCAGGGACACACTGCAAAAATAACAGTCAAGAAATCTGCTGTATATTTCTAATCGCTCCGGGGTGGGACGATTAGGACTATCATAAAATGTACAAAAGTGACCTCCCAAATGTCCCATCCAAGGGCCTCCAAAACACCTACAAACTTGGGGTTAGGCAAAATGGGGCATTTTGAGATGACCCAGAAGGTCGGATTTTGCAGATTCTACCCAGATTGCCCTGTATCCGAAAGCGCTCCCTGTAGGTTAGTAAAAGCGTAAAACCATGAAAACACAGTCAAAACAAGTCAGAATGCATTGAAATTTGAACCGCAGCATATATGAAACACACAAAACATGATGCAAAATAAATAGTGAAGAAATATGCTGTAGATTTCTAATCGCTCCGGGGTGGGGCGATTAGGACTGCAACAGTGCGGGGGGCGCCCGAGGGCAGGACGCCCATCGTTTGGGGCTTGGTTTTGACACCAATCCACTTGGGATGGGTCCAAAACCTCCTAGGGGGTTGTGTCAAAAAATTGGGTGTGGGATTGTGGCCAATTGTTTGGGTTTTGGGTCTGGATTGCGCTCCTAATGTTCACCCAATAACCTCCCTTCCAAAAGAGAGATCAAGGATGTAGGAAGCACAATGAGGGTGAGGGTATAATTCAGTAGCACTCCCACTGTTTAACTTATGGGGGCTGCACTAGGGGCTATGTATGCCAATTCAGTCAGTGTTTGTCGTCACATAATCGGATTGGTGTTGTTTTGGTGTCTACATCGACCACCTTGAATATTACAATAGGAATATTATAATATTATTTTTCCTTAGGCCTAGAAGCAATATTTCTCTTGCACTGCTTGCAAAAACTAATTCTTGACATCCTTCCTTTTGTCCTGCTCACTAAAACTGACTCTTGACATCAATGACAACAAATATTGCTTATATTTCTAACAATATCCCCCTTTGTCATTGATGGTAACCCATTCACCTTTTACCATTTCCTTTACTTTTTCTTATTTTGCTATCCCTGATAAACTGCTCCCCCTCATTGAATGCTCTTTTCTAACTCAAATCTCTCCCCCTTTGACATCAATGGCAAAGGGTCACCTTTGGGGCTCAAGGCTAAGAATTATAATCTTATCTTAGCCCCTCCCCCACATCCTCTTGAGGTGGTTAATTATGGGGTGGGAGTATCTCTACTCCCATCATGCACTAATCTTTACCTTTGTCCACTTTCTTCCTCAACTGATCCTTTTGATTCCTCTAACTATTCCTATTCCTTCTTGTCTTTGGAATTTTTTCTCTACACCACTTTGTTGTATGCCCATCATTATTACACTTATAACACTTAATGTTGTTATTCCTTGGAGGTGAAAATATCTTGGTATTTCTCTTGGTGAAGCCATATTTATTCCTATCATGAACCCTGTAATTCATTGCCTTATGACCAAACTGATTACAAGAGTAGAAATTTCCATATTTCTTTCTTTCATGTGTCCTACATTGTATATCCTTATGCCTAAACCTGTGATATGAGAAACATCATCCATTGAAACTACCTTGCTTTGACCCCATTGATCTCTTAGTCTCTTTTATCATGTGTTGCTTCTTGTTTCATATGTTCCTCATTTGTGCATTGTTCCTTTCCTTGTTGAACTTTCCATTATCCAAATCATCCTCAAAATTCTCACTCTCTTTTACACTATATTATTCTAAAGCTTCTTCTTCTTTGGAGCTTGATATTGACTCCTCTCCATGTTTTCTTTGTACCTGTTTAAAACTAAGTCCTATTTTGTTTGACGAAGATCTTTGTACCTTGATAATCTTATCCAATTTTTTTTAGCTTCTTCCAAACCTATGTAACTTGTCCTTAGACTCTTTTAATTCCTTCCTTAGTGAAGCTACCTCATGCTCTAACTTTTCACATTCCAAAACCTTAGCTTCTAACTTCTCTTTGAATTTCCTTGTCTTAGCTATTGAGTTAGTTGGATCCTCTATAATATTTCCTTTCTCTTCATAACATTCTTGAAATTTAAGCTTGAGTTTTAAGTTTTGCTTTCTTACCTCCCTTAATGCATCAAGGGCATAAATAAGCTCACCCTCAAGGTCAAATTCTCATTTATTTGATTCTTCCTTTATTTGTTTGACTTTGGGATAATCTTCATTCCTTTCTGATTTGTCTTCAATAGGATCACCTCCTTCTTCTTCTATTGCCAAAAGTAAACTTTCTTTTGGTCCTTCAAGTGTATCTTCATATTCATCATCACTGAAACTAAATCCATTCCTTGTACAACTATCTTTAATATGACCAAAGCTACCACATCTAAAACATTTGAGAATCATTAGTGCCTTTTTTCTAACATCATCTTTTTATTCTGCTAGAAATAGAATTTCATCTTCTTCATTATATGATGACCTGTCATCACTATCACTTGAACTCTTACCTGCCTTGTCTACATAAAAACTCTTCTTATGCCTTTGGAAAAAAATCTTTCCTTGCTTGTTGTGTTCATCCCTGCTTTTATTTTGGTACCTGTGTTTTCTTGTTTCCCTATTCTTATGATCCTATTTTTCTTCATCATTGCTATTTCCAACCTTTGGACAATTAGATGCATAGTGATCATATTTTCCACAATTGAAACATCTAACTTATTTTATACCATTATACTATCTCAAGTCCTTTTTCCTTCTGCCATAATTTGCTTCTTCATAACTGGATGACTCATTGCTTGAATCTGACTTCTTACCCTTTGTATTCTTAGTAACATTAAATGTTGCTTTTTTCTGGGGAATAGGTTCCTCTTTTAAATTTATCTCAAAAGTTGTGAGAATTCCATGTAATTCATCCCTTGTCAAAAGTTCAATATCTTATGACTCTTCTATAGCTGAAATCATTTCACTATACCTTTTTGGAAATGACCTTAAAATATTATCACAAGCATCTATTTCTTCAACTTTAATCCCAAGTCCTTGCATGGAGTTAACAACCTCATCCACACGAAGTAGATATGCAGTAATGTTTTCCTCTTCCTTCATATTTAGGTATTCAAATGTTCTCTTATAATTTTGCAAATTTGCCCTTTTAACTTTTTTGTCTCCCTCATAGATACCTTTCAACTTATCCCAAATTTCCTTTGCTTAAGTGCAATGCATAACCTTTATAAACTCTGTTTCATGCAAACCCTTTAAAAATCCATTCATTGCCTTTGAATTATTCAGATGTAGGAGCTTACCCTCTTTATCTGTAGGTGGAGTAGCTGGTGGTATGTATCCATTCTCAACTACTTCCCATATTTCATTCCCAAGTGCCATTAGGTGAATCTTCATTCTCATACTCCAAAGTACATAATTGTTCTCATCGAACAATGGTGTTGAATTACCTAAAGATCCATTCTGAGAATCCATCTGTGTTCTTAAAAGATTTTTATTCAAGCTATTAAACTCTTTCAAATGAACCCGCTCTGATACCAATTGAAGAACACAAGATTATACTGAGTGGGAGGGTGAACAGTATAAGACCACTTTTTACTTTTCTTTTTAAAAAAATATTATGCAATATATCAATGGCAATATCAACGGTAGTAATAAAATTAATGCATACATCACCACACATAATAGAGACACCAATTTAACATGGTTCACCCAATGTGGGCTACTCCACGGAGAAAATATTTCACTAAAATTTTCTCAACAAATCTCTTGGGAATCCTTTTTATATTACAATATTTATAGACCTCTGTCCAAAGGAAACACCAATCCCCTAATAAATTTTGTGGATCTCTATCCATAGGAGATACCAATCCCCTCAACTAGTTTGTGGATCTCTATCCACAGGAGAACTCATTTTTCTCTGCTCTGGTTGATGATCCTCTAGAAGACTACTACCTCCACTACACTAGCTTGTGGATCTCTCTCCACTAAAGACTCTATTATTACTCAGAAGATCTTTGTCCTCACTACCTTGGCTAATGGATCTCTATAAAATGGATACTACTATCCTCTTCTCTGTCACCTTCAAAGCTTGCTCTCAACTCTATCTCAAATTTGCACTAAACACAGTCCTTTGATCTAGTACAAATCTGCTCGATATATGTCTCAAATTTGAACTAAACACAGTCCTTCAATCTAACATAAATTTGCTCAATCTCTATCTCTAATATGCACTAAACACAATCCTTCGGTCTAGCACAAATCTGCTCAATATCTGTCTCTGATATGCACTAAACATAGTCCTTTGGTATAGCACAAATCTGCTCAATATTTGTCTATGATATACACTAAACACAATCTTTCGATCTAGCACAAATATTCTCAATATTTGTCTTTGGTCTGGTACAAACCTGTCCTCAGATATGCACCAAAATCTATCCTCAAATATGTCCTCAAGCCTTAACACAAAGCTTGTTCCAATCACAAATAAACTCTACTAGATCTGTCCCAAAACTTAACTCAAGGTTTGAACAAATCAATCAATCAACTCTGCTCTCAAGTCTTCTCAAAGACTTGCCTCAAATATGTCCATAAGTCCTCTCAATAACTTGTCCAATCTGCTCAATAAGTCTTCACCAAGACTTACCTCAAATTTGCTTAACAAGTCCTCACTAGAACTTGTCCAATCTTCTCAACAAGTCTTCACCAAGACTTACCTCAAATCTGCCCACAAGTCCTCTCAAGAACTTGTCCAATCTGCTCAATAAGTCTTCACCAAGACTTACCTCAAATATGCTTAACAAGTCCTCACTAGAACTTGTCCAATATGATTGTAAGCTTCCATAAAAGCTCACACAAATATGTCCTTAAGTCCACTCTAGGACTTACTCAAATATGCTCTCAAGATTTAACAAAAGCTTATTCAACTCAACTCAATCTATCACAAAAAATTCTTCAATCACACAAACAAGTTTCACATAGACTCTTGTTTAACTCACATAAACATATAGAGAATGGTTAGAGACTTAATATGTTACTCACTCACATCACTACTCAATCACTTTCAAACTCTCTTGCTTAACCATAGAAACATATGGAGAATGGTTAGAGACTCAATATGTTTCACTCTCACACAACACTCAATCACTTCAAACTCTCTTGTTTAACCATAGAAACATATGGAGAATATTTAGAGACTCAATATGTTTCACTCTCACACAACACTTAATCACTTCAAACTCTCTTTAAAATCAATTAAGAATAAAGAAAAATTTGTTTCACAGAACTTGAACTATCACTCCAACACTTCTAATCAACTAAGCTCAATCAACTCCACTCAACCAATCACTCAATGAAAGCTTAGTCAACAATGCTTATCAAACAAATCTCACATAACAATGATACTCATGATATTTCACAAATCCTAGTTCAATATTATTCTCAACTTCACATAACAATGATACTCATGATCTTTCACAAACCCTAATCAAGCATATGAAAGCTTACTCAATATTTCCAACAATGCTTATCAAACAAGGTTTCTAGTATCAACTTTTATTCTAGAAATCCCACATCAATTAATATTGAATATCTCAAAACCAAACCCAACAATGCTTATCAAACAATCCTTTTCACTCCAAATTAGCATTCACAACATCCAACAATCACTCACAAAGAAGATGTGCCCATACCTTTTGTTTGATGAAGAATTAACCTCAAAAATTGTCTCAATCACAATCACCCTCTTTGCCAATCTCAAAGGTTAGATAGCAAAAACCTCTTCAAAATTATCATTCAAATAATCCCTCAAAATATTTCACCATACAAAACATCAATTCTCAATTACACCTTATAATCTCCATACTTCAAAATATAAGCCAACAATTTGTTTAAAGAAAATAACCACAATAATATTCTTTAAACACCTTATGTTTTTTCTTCAAAATAATCAATACATCATTAAAATATAATTTCCTTTTCAAACCTTATAACTCCTATCTCAATTCAATTTATCAAAATAAAATATTTAACTTTCAAAAACCTTATAACTCCCTCCTAGCAAAAATAATCATGCCACATCAAACTTTAGGAGCAAATTTAATTTTGGAAAAATTAAATACCTTTGCCCTCGGTGGGATTCAAACTCCCACTTGCGCTTCCACAGTGCCCTAGCCGTGGCCCACTTGCCACGTGAGCTAGGTTCTCACATTAATAAGGAGAAGCGCCTCATGCGCTTTATCCTTATGCCTTGGCACCTAAAACCAAAAATGTGAACACCAAAAAAATGCTACCGTCGATGTTTGAGAGTAGGACCTCCCACTCATTAGTACCCTAAACACACAACCGCTTGCCGCTAGCCCAACCACCACAATTGGCTATGAGACTCCAAGCCTTCCTCCTCTTTAACCCTTCAATAACCACCACATAGAAAATATTTTATCCTCTTCTTTCATGCATATCGTAGAATTTTTGCATATACTCTAAAAAATTAGATCGAAGGTAAGTTTAGATTTACCAAGGCACGTGGTATTTATACCAATGTGCTATCCCTTTTAGCACGTCGACGAATGAGAATAATAATCGATGTCGACGACATTAAATCAAGTTGCTTGCCCTTGTAACCCTAACCTTTAGGGTTAACTAATTAAATTAAATCATAAAATTATTTATAATTTATTATAATTACTTTAATAAATTTAAAATTAATTAAATTAAGTTATAAATTAATTTATAATGAAATTATTATAATTAATTTAAATCTTTAGGTCTTAACCTTAGACCTTTAATATTATAATACAAAATTATAATATTATTTTTCCTTAGGCCTAGAAGCAATCTTTCTCTTACACTGCTTGCGAAAACTAATTCTTGACATCCTTTCTTTTGTCCTGCTCACTGAAACTGACTCTTTACATCAATGATAACAAATCTTGCTCAGATTTACAACATGGGCCAATAGCCACATACAAAGAGAAGCAAAGGAAAAAAATCCTAATAAGAATGTCATGGATAAAGCTCAAGTAGAGGCACAACCCAATGAGGATAAATAGATGGAGAAAGGAAGAAAACCTAAAATAGAAAATAGGAATGTTGAAGTAACATATAAACTCATAGACAAGAGGAGTGATAAGGAAAGGGATCAACTCTAAAAAGATATATGGTGATGTCTAGAATACCCTTCTCTCACCAATGAAGGTCATGTAATACCTATGACACAATATCAAAAATTTATTACATATAATGAGGGTACTATTTCAAGTTCAAATTCAACATTGTTGAAGAGATAAAAAAGATACCTACCGATGTGAGTATGTTGGAGATGCTAGCTCTACCTGGTTAGCAAGATTTACTTTAAGAAGATTTGAAAGAGCAAAAAAGAAGTTATGTTAAAAATTAGAAACCAAAGGTGACTCAAACTAGTACACTTGAACATAAAAACCTGATAATAAAGCATCTAATTGACATCTAGGTTGATACGATTGGTATATTAAATGCACCAAACCCAAAACATTAAAGTGGCTTCCATTTTATATGATCCTAAAGATAAAAAAAATGTGTTAAGAAGTTGCATAGTCAATTCAAGGGTAGCAATGATAGTGATACCAAAGACAGTTTGTGAAGAGAAGAGTTTATCCTACATCAAGACAACTAGGAATCCAAATTAAATGGATGTCACTAGGGTGAATGTGGTAGGAGTTCTCAAATACCTTATTATGACCATAGCAAAACATCTAGAGTTGGAAGTGGTGTAAAAGGTGATAGTCATTGATCTTCAAGTATATTTTGACATGTTTTCTAGAGAGTGGACACATAAATTGTTAGAGGATAGATACTTGAAAAAGTTTTATAGCCACATGCATGTTCATAGAGATGGTAAATTGATTGAAATTAAGAATGAACCTCCTTGTAATTACCTATTACACAAGTTGGATGAAGATGACACTATACATTGAAATTAACTTCCAAAGTATATAGAAAATGATGAAGGGCTTAAATATGATCAAACCTCTAATATAGACATGATATTATTTTTCTTCAAGATGAATAAGATCCAAAGGTTAATTATGAAGAGAATAAGCTAGGGTATTACCTCATTACAGAAGAACCATCTAACCTTTCGACTCTAACAGGTCAAGGACTTAATAAAAAATGGATGTTGCATTTTGATGGCATGAGAACCATAAATGGGATAGGTGTTGGCATTCAATTCTTTGACCCTCAAGATATGAAAACCAATTTTGCATGTTGATTGTTGTTCAATTGTAACAATAATATGGCTGAATATGAGGTATTATGCATTGATTTGAGAAAAGCCAAAATGATGTAGATTAAGAACCTAAGGATATATGGAGACTCCAAACTAAATGTAAACTAGGTTAATTCCTAATGTGCCACAAAGAATAAACATCCAAAGTCATATAAGCATTGTGTCTAGGATTTATTGGAAAGCTTCAACACATGAAATCAAGGCCATTCATAGGGAATTGAATACTGAGGCAAATATATAAACAAGTATGGCACCAAGATTTGACCCCACTACTCACATGTACGATAAACCAAAGGATTTATAAGTGGTCTTAAGGCTAGCCAACCCCCAAAACTTTGATCACTAGTAGGTCATTAACAATGATAAAAAAATTATTAATTTCTAATTAGAGAAGACTAGCATGCTGAAAAAATAATGAACATAGGAACAACATTTAATATGAGGTTATACAACTAAAAATAAACTAGCTACCAAAGGGGTTAATTACTCTGGAAATCCTAAAAATCTAAATGATAGTATAAAGAAATCAAGTCTCAAGGTAAAAACATCTCCTTACCATCCCATTGACGTTGCAAACAAGATTAATTTAATAATTTGATCATAGGTTCCCTCAAAGTATTTGCACTACTTCATCATCAATGTATTGGATCTCTTTTCTAATGCATATATGAGTATAGGTTAGACTAGAGTTATAAAATGACCACATCTTACAATTGTTGTGGTCAAAATTAGAAATGTTATATATGTATAATAATTTTTAGTTGGCACAACAATAACACTTATATATAATAAATTATTACTTTGTATCCTGCATGTGGGTTTTCCAAATCTTCATTGCATTATGAAAGCATAAATTTCTTCTTAAAGCATTGTGAATTTTTTCTTTAGCTATAGATTTATACTCCAAAACCTTATAAACCTCTATTTCTAATTTTTATGTAAAAATATCAAAAACAAATTATATGATGATATTCACAACTGATGTTTTGATAAGTAACACAAAAAATAAAAAATAAAAAAACTAGAGCTAGAGATAAAAGAGCTATATCTATACAAGTATAACCCATTTGTAAAGGGCTAATCTCCAATAAAGATTTAGCAATAGGATGACCCAATCATGAGATGATTCAAACTGTTGCATGGTTGAGAATCATTATTGAGCAAGGTAATTATTTGGCAATATAATCAACTCAGCTTAATCTCTAGGCCAATAAATACATTTTATACTGGTTAGTAGAGACATCTTTGGACAATAATGCTTGTCAAGGATGCCTTTCTATCCTTCGGACCATTCTTATGGCTTTCTCTTCGATTCGTTCATGTCTCCTTGCTCAGAATTTGGAGTTTATGGCAATTCCTTGCTCGCTTTTTATCCTTCTTTTGTATGGAATCCACATCTAAAATCACAGAAGATATTACCAAATACAGAACGTTGATAAAAGCACCAAATACAGAACGTTGATAAAAGCTTTTAGGTACAGTGTAAAAAAAAAAAGTGCTGCTATTCCCAGAGTATCACATCATTTAAATAAAGCTTTGATGCCTACACTCTACCGAGAAATTGATCACTTTGGCAAAAACCTTTTTAGGGGTGAACGTCATCCTTGCCTGCCGCATTTTTTCTTGGTCCTACGTCACTTGTTTAATAGCCCCTCATGCATTTGTATACAGATAAGTTTAAGGATTTACTTTGTTTAAGTTTTACAAGGGAGTTTGCGGCATACAATCGGCACTTGCAAATGGCGAGCGAGCGCCAAATCTTCATGGTGTCTGGCCCTCATCATCTCACCCATATCGACTGGTAAGAAGCAGCAAACCACTCTTCCCAACTTTGTGCTCCATATCCCTATTGTAGTGCACTATTTTATATCCAATCTTCCGAGTGTATTTCATTTTTCAGGTCAGATCCGGACCACAGACGATGCATAGCCGCCAGTCTGGTTCAGGGCGTGTACGTGCAGGAACGAGATCCTCAAAGGAAAGGGAATTTACGCTTGGTAGGTTGCAGAATGCAGAGGCTCTAAAGGATCGTGATGTAACAGACTCACATGGTAGGCTCCCATTAAGCTATGACATTTTGACTCACATTGATGTTACCCTGAAATTGTGCTTTCTCTACCTCACTGCCTTCCAAGAAGATGCAATCATATCCAATCTAAATGCAGCTCTCTTATGGGTGGGAGAAGGGTTGCTACAAGGAGACAATCCACTGCAAACTGGGTGGAATTATATTTATCTTTTAGTTGACCTGTCTGTCTGATTGAACCAATTCAAAAAGATATTCGTGGAGAATATTTATCTTTTAGTTGACCTGTCTGTCTGATTGAACCAATTCAAAAAGATATTCGTGGAGACGTGATCTGTTTCAGGGTGCACGACGTTGCAGAATTTAGCAAGGCAAATTGCTGGGAAAGAAGAAAGTTGTTTCTTTCAAGAAGGCAGGGGCCTCGAACAGTTTCCAGCCGATGACTGTTCGAAACATATAAGAATTTCATTGACCCACAACCGGTTAACAAGGGTTCCTCATACATTCAGATGTCCACATATCCGCTCGTTGGATATGTATAGGAATGTAGATCTGGAAGTAATACCAAAAGAGGTGATCAACAGTATGACATCTCTCCGATTCCTGAATTTGACATAGACATCCCTTGAGTCACTACCCAAAAGCATAGAAGAGTTGAAGCATTTGGTTTGCTTAGGGTTAGCCGAAGTGCCTATCAAGAAATTTCCCAAGTCTATCACTGCACTGAAGAAGCTCTAAGTACTGGCTGCGGGGATCTGGAATCCAGGAGCTGCCGTCCAGAATCAATGAGTTGAGTTCTCTGAAGTTTTTGGACCAAAAGTCTATTATGAAAGATGGGGTGAATGTGGACCAAAGCAATAAGGATATTCTTAATGTCTCATCTTGATTTCGACATTTTTAACCTTGTTGCCACCGAAGCAAACCCCTTAAGGTTCTTTTGTTGCCATCAAAGCAAACCTTCTTAAGTTTTTTTTGTTGCCACCTTTTTCTCCTACCTCCCCTGAGGTACTCACAGGAATCCTGTAAGTTTCGAAACACTACTTTCAATAAAAAGCTTAATGATTGGAAGAACTAAAGCTTTAAATGTAAGCAATAATTTATAAAAGAATAAATTTTATTTTTGTTTCATTTTAATGCTTAACTTTAAAAATTAACATGAAGGGTGATGTAGTGAATTTTCACTCTACTCAAGTTTTTGTCTTCAATAGATTTTTGAAAGAAAAATCAAAGTAAACGTGAAACATGCAGAAGGATAAGAAAGAAGCATGAGACCAATGTGAGAAAAAAGTTCCAATCGAGAGCTGCACCAGTTTATAAAAGTTCCAATGAGCCGCGCTCTCTAAGGTTCCAAAAGTCAAAAGATGGTGAAAAGTTCCAAAGGGCACAAGAAGAGAAAATTTTTGAAGATCAAAAGTTGGAGAAGTTTCAAACGAGAGAAGAGAAGAAACGTTTTGAGGATCGAGTTGCAAAATATAAAAGATTCCAAGGATTGTTGAAACAAGAAAATTTTAAAAGGTGGGCCATCCAAAAGGACTCTGACACAAGAATCTATGGGTCTCCAACAAAATGTTGAGTCAAGCCACAAAAGTTTTATAGAGGTTCGACATAGAAGGATAAACAAAAGTTTCAATAAACATTCGAAATAAAGATCAATGGCTTACATCACTTCGAGAGATAAAGAGAAGTTGAGGAGAAAACAAAAGTGCTCCAAGAAGCAGAGCATAATGCAGATTTGGCCAACAAAGAAGAGGGGTTAGATATGGTGAATTGACAAGGAGGAAAGCCATATTGCAAGAATCCATGGGTGATGCACTAAATTCCAAAAAGGTAGTTGAGTTGGACTAATGAGCAATTGTTGAAAGAAGTTAAGGATCATGTACTAGCACCACTTGGACTCATAAATCCAAGAAAAGTGGTTGGCCTATTGAAGACAAAGCATGACAACCACAACAACAACATCCTCAAGTATGACAACATTGATTATAGAGGGTGCTTGTACCTAGATTTTAGGATCCCTAGGGTGGCAATTGAGGAATGTCAATGGTGGTTGAGCATCCAAAAACTCATAATTTATGATTTTATACCCAAAGACCTCGAAGGACTATAATGATGTAATGTAGACTATGTTAAGCAAGCAGGAGAGAGGCATGCTCTAAATCCCTACACAAGTTTTAGAGGGAAAATCTCCCCATTTTTGTCTATAAATAGTAGTAATTTAGGCATTGTAAAACATCCATTAGTTGTTGTATGTAACTATTCCTTCATTTTATTTTGTACAATAGTCTGGACCTGAACCCTAAGTGGTTTTGTGGGTAAGCTTTTGAGCCCTCACTTCTAGCATGAATTATAAACTTTCACACACACACACACACACACACAAGAAGCCATGACTATACGGATTTTTTTGTCCCATTTCTTGTGTGTATGTTTGTTTATGCATGTGTATAAGAGGTCGTGACTACTTCATTTTTGTCTCATTTCTTATATGTGCAATTTGTTCTTAATTGGTGTGTCAAGAAGAGAAAGTGTTCACTTTGAACTATCAACACAAAAGACTCATGTGTTCATTTATACCACTATTATGTAGAAGAATATTATGATCTTGGCACATTGACCCAAGTTAGATTAGTATTTTTACTTTCCTTTGTTTCTTATGGTTTTCTTCCTCTTTTCCTCTATGCTTCAAAAACTAGGTAGGTTAGGATAGATTAGATGAGCGTTGAAGTTCACATCATATAAGGAGTCAACCTTGTAAAAAATATCAAAGGTTTTCCTTCATGCCCCATATCTAGGCTCTCTGGACTTTTGATTATGTCGCTCCATGCGAGGCATGATTTTTGGTTCCATATGGTCCACCGCATTTGGTGATCACAACAATCGAAGAGGACAACAATTTAATGGCACAACTGGTGAGACCCAATTAAAACAATTGGTCCTACTATCAAAATACCTAGGAACAAATCAGACCAAGCACCCACCATGCATGACAATAGTTTAATGGTATGCCTAGTGGGATCCATCTAACAATTGTTTGGTTCATCCCACAAGACTTAGATTAATATTCATTAAAGGATATAAGAAGTAGAGCTCAAGAGTGAACTATATTAGGTTGAGACCTTAGTAAAGGCCCCTACCTATCTGCTTGATTGAAATATTTGAAAATCTCACCTAATGACTCTCCTAAAGATGAATATCTAAAAGAAGTTGTGCGAACCTTGGAAGCACACACCCCACTACCCTTACTTGCAATTGATTTATTATTGTTAAATACTTGCACAAATTGAAAGGAATGAACATGCATATAACACGTAAATAAGAAAACAAATAAAGATGTTTTTTATTGATATTTCCAATCCACGGTTACATATTCGTCCCTCTGAGGGATACCCATCATTTTGATACAAATATTACAAGGTTGGGGTAACATATGGATGTATTACCTTGCAAGGGGAAGATGCGCATCCGTAGGCCTCCTAGTCTCGCACACGAAACTATATGAGGGCTTACAGATGCCTCCTTCTCTAGATCTAGTCTTGGAGGGATCCTTGTGCTCTTGATGCTTTGATCCGATCCTATAGACCTGTACCTACGTTCATGGAAACAACAAAGCATGATAAGTAGAATGGGTAGCCTCCCTAGATGAGGCCTTTTGTTAGCACATATGATAATCTAGATAAATAAGCATGAAATGCATTAAAACAAAGCAGATATAAGTAATGTGCATATGGAAACCAGGAATATTAATCTAAATACGATAAAATATTTAGATCTATGCTAAAGACATGTAAATGAAATAATAATAAATGTAGATCTATTACTAAGAATAAAGGAATGACCATATTAAAACCCGGCTATGCCTATGGGCCATTGTCAAAGACAGTGGCCTTTGACTTCAAGGTTACCTCAGGTCTTATGGGTTGTAATTAATCGTTCCTTGGCTCAAATTGATGTTCAAGAGTCATCAGGTGTGACTCCTACACTGATTGGTGGTTGATAATGATGGATCTAAATATTGATGCATGGACGTGGCTCAGTCGAACGACGCTCCAATGCTCCTCAAAGGGTACGTAGATTGGCTCTCCATTTCGACAGGGCTCCGCTACACACAATTTTGTACTCTCTATATCTTCTTTTATCTTCCTGGAAGTCTACATATGTAGCCTTCCAGGTTTTAGATCTAGATCTAGGGCTTGGCTTCCTAGGGAAGCCAAGCTCTAGATCTGCATGCCAATTGACTGTCCCAGAGGGAAGGTTCAGTCTTGACTTGGCATGGAAGGGGTAGTTAGGAGGAACTATGTGAGTTCCTCATCGAGATCCCTTCGAAATACATGCAAACTACCATTATTGCTCATGATTTGGGCAATCCCTCATGATAGTTCATGTTTTAGCGCTAGCCGCTATTATCAGTAGCAGTTAGTTGTGGTCGCTCTCAGCTTGAACGGCCAGGATTGGCAGTCGCTTTGGTTGATAGCGGCCAAGCCTAAATGGGCTAGAACTGCTCATTTTGAGTGGTTAGGACCACTTATAGCTCTTGGAAAGGTCCAAGATTAGTTATATGGTCTACGAATGTGCCCATATGAGTAGTCTCCTAAACATGATGTGTTTTAGGTGTCTACATATGCCCCTTTTTGGGATGTGTTGTGGGAAAACACAATGCGAAGCAAAAATAGACCACCTAGGGCCACATTGTAGGGTGTGTGATGATCATTGATCTAATAAAAATTGGATGCCCCAGTAGTGAGAAAGGACGCGCATCTTAGAATCATTGCTTTCAACAAGATGGAATGCTTAAATTTCCAAAAGCTTGCACTCATTCATCAGACAATTGGGTAGCTTCAGTGCTACTATAGATCTGAAAGGAGGAGAGCTACAAACTTAACTGTCATATTTACTTTTTTCCCTAGCAAAGGGTAAGCTTATGATAGTTGTTGGCAATGATTCGTAAGACGAACGTGATTTGACAAGACCGAGTGATCCTTTATTGACTTTGATTATGATTGTTTGAAATTTTTGACTACCCCCTCAAGCGACGAGTCGATGAGGAAAGGACAATGAATAAAGCGATGAGTTGCTTGACCAAGATGATTGATTTGGACCCTTGAAGAGGGTCGCTTTGTTGTTATACGTAGTGAGTTGACCAAAGGGCTTATGATGCCTTTGGGGATTTTTGTGAGTTGACCAAAGGACTTGTGATGCCTTTGGGGCCTTTTGTGAGTTGACCAAAGGGCTTATGATACCTTTGGGGCCTTTTGTGAGTTGACCAAAGGGTTTGTGCTACCTTTGGGGCTTTTTGTGAGTTGACCAAAGGGCTTATGCTACCTTTGGGGCTTTTTGTGAGTTGACCAAAGGGCTTATGCTACCTTTGGGGCTTTTTGGGTTGACCAAAGGGTTTATGGATACCTTTGGGACATTTTGGGTTGACCAAAGGGTTTTGGATACCTTTGGGGCCTTTTAGGTGACCAAAGGTTTTATGGATACCTTTGGGGCCTTTTGTGAGTTGACCAAAGGGCTTATGCTACCTTTGGGGCTTTTTGTGAGTTGACCAAAGGGCTTATGCTACCTTTGGGGCCTTTGTGAGTTGACCAAAGGGCTTATGCTACCTTTGGGGCTTTTTGGATTGACCAAAGGGCTTTTTATGCCTTTGGGGCCTTTTATGAGTTGACCAAAGGGCTTGTGATGCCTTTGGGGCCTTTTGTGAATTGACCAAAGGGCTTGTGACACCTTTGGGGCCTTTTGTGAGTTGACCAAAGGGCTTATGCTACCTTTGGGGCTTTTTGGGTTGACCAAAGGGCTTATGCTACCTTTGGGGACTTTTGTGAATTGACCAAAGGGCTTATGCTACCTTTGGGACCTTTGTGAGTTGACCAAAGGACTTATGCTACCTTTGGGGTTTTTGGGTTGACCAAAGGGCTTATGCTACCTTTGGGGCTTTTTGTGAGTTGACCAAAGGACTTGTGTTGCCTTTGGGGCTTTTTGTGAGTTGACCAAAGGGCTTATGCTACCTTTGGGGCTTTTTGTGAGTTGACAAAAGGGCTTATGCTACCTTTGGGACTTTTTATGAGTTGACCAAAGGGCTTATGCTACCTTTGGGGCTTTTTATGAGTTGACCAAAGGGCCTTATGCTATCTTTGGGGCTTTTTGTGAGTTGACTAAAGGGCTTATGCTACCTTTGGGGCTTTTTATGAGTTGACCAAAGGGCTTGTGCTACCTTTGGGGCATTTTGTGAGTTGACCAAAGGACTTATGCTACCTTTGGGGCCTTTTGTGAATTGACCAAAGGACTTGTGATGCCTTTGGGGCATTTTGGGTTGACCAAAGGGCTTATGCTACCTTTGGGGCCTTTTGTGAGTTGACCAAAGGGCTTATGATGCCTTTGGGGCTTTTTGTGAGTTTGACCAAAGGGCTTATGCTACCTTTGGGGATTTTTGGGTTGACCAAAGGGCTTGTGATGCCTTTGGGGATTTTTGTGAGTTGAAAAAGGCTTATGCTACCTTTGGGGCTTTTTGTGAGATGACCAAAGGGCTTATGCTACCTTTGGGGCTTTTTGTGAGTTGACCAAAGGGCTTATGCTACCTTTGGGGCTTTTTGTGTTGACCAAAGGGCTTGTTATGCCTTTGGGGTATTTTATGAGTTGACCAAAGGGCTTATGCTACCTTTGGGGCTTTTTGAGTTGACCAAAGGGCTTATGCTACCTTTGGAGCCTTTTGTGGTGACCAAAGGGTTTATGGGTACCTTTGGAGCTTTTTGGGTTGACCAAAGGGTTTATGGGTACCTTTGGAACTTTTTGGGTTGATTGCTTAACTATTTGATTGTTGATTAGGGGAGGTATGATACCAATAATGCCCTAGTTGATGTTTAGAAAATATTTTTGTTTTGATTTTATGTTATGGATGAAATGATGGATGCTATGCCTAGATAATGATTTGATTATGCTATATGTATGCAATGTACTGGTGACATGCACTAGCTAGATGATAGATGTATGCTTTAGATGGTATGATCTAGATGTATAGATGCATTATGATGATAGATGCCTACATGGATGCAATACTTATTGTTAAATGCATGTTTAATTTTGATTTTGTTGTATGCATCTAACTTATATTGTTATGATATGATAAATGAAATGTGTGTAATGCATTATGATGGTGATCTAATGTAAATGAACCTGTATGCTTTAATCACTTAAAACATAAGGTATGCATGTGATATGAGTTTAACAATCTAATGGGCGACACCACAGAATGTATAGCAATCATGAATGTAAATAATAATTCTTAGCATAAGAATTAATTATTTAAGCATCCAAATGTGATATGAGATGATGTGATGTGTATGTGCTTTCTTGATGAGCTTTTGTAAATTAAAGATATGCACAAAAATAGTCAGTGGCCATATAAATATCATTGTTGACATTCATTCGATATCTATCCTATTTCATGAACACCCTTTAATGAACAAAACCTCATAAAGAAAGTTGATGATTTGATCGATGGAATGATTTGTTGCTATGAGGGGTTTTTTGAGGTTTTCCATGAGACTCAAACACCCTAGTTGCTCCATCAAAAGTTGTATACTGATCATACAGAGTTTCTGAAGGATAAAGTTATGTTATGAAGACCTAGATACTCATTATCCCTGTGTGTGCAAATGAATATATTAGATAAAACATAAGCATACCCCAATGTTAGGTGGGATTCATTTATCCCATTGTTGTATTGGGGATCCTCAAATGTTTATCCTGATCCTAAGCTGGACTCAGTTGGATTAAACCACTAGGCGGTACAGGACACCTAAATCTAGCTCTTCCACATGCAAACATTGGTATGTACAAAAGCGAGATGCTAATGTGATAGACATATCATCGTGCGTAAGGATACCTTACGGTTCATCCATGTTGAGAATTCCAAGGATTCAAGTTCAATACTCCCTTATTTTCTTCATATTTATTTGGGATACTTGCTCATGCTTAGTGGTGAAAACCACTATTTATTTTGAATTTTTTTTTTTCTTTTGAGCAAGGGATTTATGTAGTGATGATAATCACTATTTATTTTGTTTTTGAATTTTTCTTTGTTTAGGATTTTTGCTTGTTTTTATTAAAGCAAGGGATTTCTTTGGGTAGGGGTGAACTTGTCCTTTTTCCAATTCTCATCATTTTTGAACCAATCGCATAGGGGGATGAGCAAGATAAACTTTTCACCTTAGGATACCTAATACCACTTTGTAGTGTTCATGTTTCCCTTGTTCCAACTAGTATTTTAGTGTTTTTATTAGTGATAGGATTTTGAAATATACAAGGTGCTATCAAAACTAAACCTCACCTATCAAAATCAAAGATAACTTTCTACAAAGTTTGATAAAACCACTAGGTATGGCTGAGTGACCGAAAAACCCTAGTATATTCCTTATAGCAACAGGAGGGGTTGTGTTGAAAAATACAGTTACACACATGGGTGATGGATGATGATGGATTTTTAAGATGCATGATTGAGGTACAAACGTGGTGTCATTTGTAAGATTGTGAATACAACCTACTAAATGTAAATGCAATGGATGCAAATGCCTAATGCAATGCAACTATATGGATGCAAGTGCGAATGCATAATGCAAATATTTTTGTATTTTTGATGCTTTCAATTGTTTTTGAGTTTTGATTATTATGAATTTTTTTTGATATTTTTGTCTTTGCTTTTGACCAAAGGGCTTTAAGATGCCTTTGGGGCATTTTGTGATGTGACCAAAGGGCTTATGATGCCTTTGGGGCTTTTTGTGATTTGGCCAAAGGGCCTTAAGATGCCTCTCGGGATTTTTGTGATTTTACCAAAGGGCTTATGATGCCTCTGGAGCCTTTTGTGATTTGACCAAAGGTGTTATGCTACCTTTGGAGCCTTTTGTTTTTTATTTTAATGTTTTATGATTTGTTTGGATTTTTTGATGTTTTATACTATTTTTGTAATTTTGAATGTTTTGAATGTTTTTGAAATTTTGAATTTTATTGTTTTGATAGGGGGAAGGTATGATACCTTAGGTATCCCCTATGTGTGTGCTACTCAATGAAAGTGAGGAAGGTGTGATACCTTTAGAAGTCTCACTTTGCTTCATTGAACTTGATGTGGATGGTGGGGAAGGTATGCTACCTTTAGGACCCCCATTACGTATGTTTTCCACCGCAATGTAATCATATTTCTTAGGAAGAGTGACAAAAATCAGCTCTCTCAATTAGGGCATAGACTTCTATGGGGTGCCCCTGTCTTGATGAGATGAAATGAGTGAACCATCTGCATGGAGCTCATTTCATTCTAATAGACCTTGGACCACCTTTCAGAATTAATGGCAACTATGGATGTCATGCCCCTGTATACGATGATACATACAATAGAGGATTTCATCAGTGGACCCATGCTTGGGTGCTCTTTGCTTGACCTCAGGTAATACAAATGCATTTTCCTTGTACAACTTTTGAAATAAAGTTGCAGTAGTCATCTCAAATGTTACCTCCTATTGAGGTGGCTTTTTAGGCCTATGAGGTTATGACTGACCTTGGGATATCAATTGGGATGATGTAGCCTCTATTTTGGAAGGTTGAGGCACTATGGATGAACCATTTATGGGAAAAGCCCCACTATCTATGAGATCTTAAACCACACTCTTGAATCCATAGCAATTGCAAATGCCATGCCCCTCTATTCGGTGATAGAGACAATAATGGTCCTCCCTATAACCCTTAGGTTTAGCTCTATTTGGGTCTAAAGGTTTGATGTCAGGTAAGGTGATGACCTTAGCTTCCTACAGCTTCTGAAAAATATCAGACATAGGCTCATTTAAAGGAGTCCAAATACGTTGATGGTGTTTTGAGAGTGTAGCACACTCTTGCCTAGCTTGGTGACTAGATTGAGCCATAGGTATTTTAGTTATTAGCTTAGGGGGCTCCTCTTGCTTTTTGGGTGCAAGGGGTGGATTACTGACTATGGTCACTTGTTGGTTGACAATTTGAAGTTGCTTTTTGTTGAGCATGTTGTGTATTAGAGCTCTAAAATATTGACATACATGAATGTCATGTCCATTTTGTCTATGGTATACACAATACTCATCCTCCTCATATCCCTAGGGTTTTAGATGATTCGGATCTAAAGGTAGCACCTCAGGTAGGGTGATTGTGTTTACAACACATAATTGATTAATAATGCAGGCTCAGGAAATGAGTGATACTTGCTAGGTTTCTGAGGTTGCCGGGTTGGCGCTTGCTCTGGTTGAGGCTTTTCTTGTGGCTAGATAGGAGGTGGTTTGAACTTAAATGAGGGTTGCTTCTGTAATTACAGGTTCTCAAGCTAGTTCATGATGAAGTGCAATGCCTCAGTTTGTTCATCCATTTGGTACTCCATTCTATCTATACGACTTAGAATGGATTGCAAAACTGACAAGGACGTCATGTGTATTTCTAATGACTGGTTTGAAATACCATTATCATAACTTGAAAGCAATGAAATATTAGGGTCTACATGACCCCCAATTATATGCAAATCATCAATTTATTTCATGTGAGATGAGGTGGACACTTCTTGATTATCCACTTCATTAGTGGTATTCTCATGCTTACATTTGTAACTTAGTTCATGTTCCTGTTTCACTTCATAGTTTTGAACTGTGCCAGCTTGAGTATCCCCAATTTGATGTGGGGGGAACACTTTTTTTTGCTCTTGAGGATGCAACATGAGAAGTGAGTTAGGGGTGACTAATGCCAATGTTTTTGACCCCTTCAATGGGGAAGCAACATTTGATTGCACCACATCTTGTTTTATCTGCTTTAGAGTCACTTGGCCCTCTATCTTGTTGTTGACCATTGCCACGAACTCTTGAGAAGGTACTTTTTATTATATCTCATCGAACTTCTTGTAATACTTGAATGACTCAGGATCATGGGGGACCACATACACTTGTTCTTGGTGTATGAATTTTAGGTTTTTGTGCACTATGGAAGGCACATATTCCATATCCCTCATCCATGGTCTACCTAACAATATGTTATACTGCCTCTCACCCCCTAAGATATGGCACAATGTAGGTATCATCTTTATTCCAACCTGTATAGGTAGTATTATTGTTCCAATTGTTGGGGAAGTAGCATCATTGAAGGCCCTCAATGTGAATGTTGAGTCCGTAATGTGTGACGATGATAAATTTAAATGCTTCAAAGCTACAGCTATGATGATGTTGATAGATGACCCAGTGTCAATCAAGACTCTCTTGTAAGTAATCTGATTGATGCTTGCTAGATGTGTAACAGAGGATAGGTTTCATCCTTAGAGATTGGCTTAATCTCCTATCTATAAAAGGTAATCACAGGGTCCTTTTGTAAGCAAATTGAACTCTTTTTTGGTGTGAACTATGATAGATTATCATCTTTAGTTGAATTTTTTGGCATGTTGGGATGATCAAGACATCCTTTGCTTCCTGTTGTAGTATTGATCATACCGATAAAACCCTCATTAGGTGGGGCTATATGCACCTCATTGACATGCTCAAATTGATTTTTTTTGGCCGCATGATTGGGAAGAATATTTTTGAATATTTCGATGTTTTGCAATTCATTCTTATCCAACATATTTTGCACTACATTTTGTTGGATATTTTGAGTCCCTAAGTAAAAGATATCATTGATGTCACCATTGATGCCACCAGATGGAGTCATCATTAATACCAAAGATTTCAGCAGGAAATAAAGGTGACAAATATGGTCATTTAATATTCAGCAAGAGGGCAGAAGTTCGAGTGAAACAATACAAAAGACAGAAGTTAAAAAGGAGTTATAATATTTATTTTATAAATTATTTAAATTCATGATGAATTTAAATTTTATAAATAAATACTAAAAGGTACTGTATCAAAGGTGAAATATTATAATGGTTAGAAGTGCCATGGTGAAAACCCAAAATAAAATATTTGTAATTTTCATTACAATATTTTATATTGCAAAGGTGGGTTTATAAAGTCTAAAAATATTTTAATAAACCTAAAGGTTGGGTTTAAAGGTTTAAGACCAAAGAATATTTTAATAAAAGCCAAAGGGAAGTGTTGAGGTTTTTGATTTAGTGGAAATGCATATAAATACCATGCCCAAAGTTGATTTTCGAATTATCCTTTCTCGAATTGGAAAGAGAAAGCATACGAATTAAATGTAGAGCTCGTGAGATAGAATTACGAAATTCGTGTTTGACTTTACGGAGAAAGGAAACAAAAGCAAGTGTGTTGATTATTTGGAAGCCAACAAGGCACCTTGGCCTAGTGGCAAGTGGGCTGCAAGCTTATGTTTTGGTGTGCATGGTGGATAGTGTTCGAATCCCATGGAAGATTTTGGTGGACGTGTTGAAGGTGCCAATCATTAGGCACATACGTTTTGTAGGGCAAGGAAGGGGTATTGAAGCATGTGGTGCTTCTTCCTTCCCAACGAGCTTGTAGTTTGTATGATGGTTTGCATCATGGGCAAAGATGTTTGTGTGGGCTGCGTTGAGAGTTTGAAACTCTCCAAAGGAAAATATTTGTAAGGGCAAATACTCTTCAAGAAAAGGTATGGGCAAAATTATTCTTTGTTGAGTTAGGTGATTGGATTGATTGAAAATTAAGTTTGGAGTGAAAAGGATTTGATTAGGGTTTCCTTTTCAAAAGTGGTTGAGTTAATGCTTCAAGGTTTTTTGGATTAAGAGTTGTGATTAAACCTTGTTTGATAAGCATTATTGTTTAGACCATTGGTTGAGTAAAGTACATTGAGTTAATGGTTAAAGGTTTTCCGAATTGAGAGTTGTTATTAAAACCTTGTTTTATTAGCATTTTTGTTGAAGTCAATGGGTTATGCAAAAACCTTGAACTTGAGTTAGAAAAGATCATGAGTATCATTGTTATGTGAGATTTTTTATTGAGCATTGTTGAAAATATTTTGAGTTGGTTGATATATGCTTGGACTAGGGTTTGTGAGAAAGGGTTGTTCCTCGAGGTGATTGGTTGAGTAGACTTGATTGAGCCTATTCAAGTGAATGTGTGAGTTGATTGTTCAAGTTCCATAAAATAAACTATTCTATATTCTGATTTGAGTTGAGATTGAATTTTTGAGTATAGAACATATTGAGTCTCTAACAATTCTCTTTATGATTCTATGAGATTGGACAAGTTCTGTGTGAGCTTTTTGACCTGATTTGGACAAGTTCTATGTGAGCTTGTTGAGCAGATTTGAGCAGGTTTTGAGTGGACCTATTGAGCAGATTTGAGCAGGTTTTGAGTGGACCTGTTGAGCAGATTTGATCAGGTTTTGAGTGGACTTGTTGAGCAGATTTGAGCAAGTTCTGAGTGGACCTGTTAAGCAGATTTGATCAAGTTTTGAGTGGACTCGTTGAGTAGATTTGAGCAGGTTCTGAGTGGACCTGTTGAGCATATTTGAGCAGGTTTTTAGTGGACCTATTGAGCATATTTGAGAAGGTTCTAAGTGAACCTATTGAGCAGAGCTTTGGAGGTGATAGATTAAAGAGGACAAAGTCTCTAGTGGATAGAGATCCATCATCCAGGACATTAAGGATAGGTCTTCTGAGTGAGGATAAGATTCTTCAAGTGGAGAGAGATCCATAGTCAGTGTAGTGAAGGCAGTGTCTTTTAGAGGTTCACCATCCAGAGTAGAGGAGAAGGAGTTCTCCTATGAATAGATATCCACAAACTAGATTTAGGGGATCAACATCTCCTTTGGATAGAGGTCCATAAACATTGTAATTGGGAAGGATTCCCAAAAGATTATTTGAGAAATATTTAGAAGAAATATTTTTCTGTGGAGGTAGCCCACATTGGGTGAACCACGTTAAAAATGATGTCTCTCATGTGTGTGATGCTTTGTGCGATGTTTACTATTTTATTAATGTTGATTCTACTATTTGGATTAAAAGGAGAAAAGTTTTATTGTACATTGTTCACCCCCCCTCTTAGTATAAGCACATTTTCTTCACATTTTTGAATGTAACACAATCCTGGATATCATGGCCATTTTATCGATGATAAACACAATAGAGATCTTCCCTATACCCCTTAGGTTTGGGAAAATTAGGATCCAGGGTGCGCACCTTAGGAAAATTTAAAACCTTGGCCTCACAAAGGTGGTTGAAAATTGATGCCAAAGATTCAGGCAATCGCGTATAGTTGTGAGGTGGACGTTTCTGTTTGTCCTTGCCTTAATTCTTATTGCGTTGGTCATAATGCAAAGGAGGAGGTTGAGCATGATAATTTTCTTAGTATTGGCTTTGTGCTACTTTTGGAACGTTTAACACGATCTATTGACATGCACAGGCTAGGCCTGTTGTGATTGATATCGTGTGCTCTTGTTCCATTCTTCCTTGCTACGGAGCTTTAGGTCTCCTTCTTCCAACTTTATATCTTCTATCAACTTGGCTTGAGCCAAGGCTTCCTCGAATGTTTCATACTGCTACAGTTGCAATAGCAATGAGATGTGTTTTGCATAACTCTTTGTAAACATCTAGGTGAGTTCTTCAGTGGGACGAAGAATGATAGTTTTGCCATGAATTTTCTCTACTTGTCCCCATAGTCCATCACTGGTTCATTGTCATACTGCTTTAAAT
Organism: Wollemia nobilis; assembly: GCA_028583015.1. Taxonomy (NCBI): domain Eukaryota; kingdom Viridiplantae; phylum Streptophyta; class Pinopsida; order Araucariales; family Araucariaceae; genus Wollemia; species Wollemia nobilis. The sequence goes on along the minus strand of JAQPPZ010003047.1, from coordinate 1,792,593 downwards.
TGGTTAAATCGTACAAGTTCACCTTCTTGGCATTGAAGGAGAAGCATTCAAGGAATGCATTTACCAGTTGCTCAAAATTGGTGATGCTATGATTGGGCAACTGATTGAACCATTGAGTCATTGTATCTGAGAACATCATGATGAACGTTCTCAGCATTAGGGCATCATTTTTCTCAATATGGAAGCACACGTTCATGAAGTTGGTAACATGTTATTACACATCTTCCTCTCCCTTAAACTTGTCTAGCATCTCAAAGTGCTTAGGATACGCAAGACTAGGGACTGAGGGGCATAGAGGTTGGTTGTGTATTTTGCTTAAGGTTGGATTTTGCCCAACTATGTATTGCTTCTCAAGATACTTGACTCTCTCAGCTAGCACTTTGTATGCTTGAGAAGAAATGATCTCTTCCTCCCGAAGGGGCCTCTAGGGTGCAAGCGAAGGTAAGTTTCTTTGAGTACAAGGTGGTCAATTGTATTCATCAACCATGTTTATAGAATATGGTTTAGGATATTGTTGATCCTGGTCATCCAACTTTGATCTCTCATAATGCCTATGCTCGAGCTTGTTTGGCACTAAACACTCATGTGGACGAGAAGCATGTTGAGAGGTATGATGAATATAATCATCTACTCGCCTACTATGCAGCTCAAGGTGCGAAGTAGCACGTATCTCATTGTGCTGCTGCCTATACTCACTATGGGAAAGTATTTTTGATTGAGCCAATCTGTTTGATTATTCTTTACACTCCTTTAGATCAAGGAGACATTGCTCTTCTAGGTGGTGTTCATATAATCGTTGTTGGCACAATCATTTTTGTTTTGCGCTTTCTTGTTCTACATTTTCTAAATGCTCATACTTAATGCGTAAATCCTCTAATTGATCTTAGATCGTTTGTTCTCTCTAAATTGCATCTGACCTATGTGACCGATTTGATCGATTTGCTATGTTGGGTCTATGACTCTACAACTCCATGTGAGGGATATTATTTGCTTCGAATTGTGCAACAAGGTTGGCAACTCTCTTCCATCGATGATTCAAGATTGCATTGATATTATGCTCTTCCATAGGGGTGTAACTCTCATGCAAGGATGTTGTGGGGGTGTCGTGTGTACATTGGGAACACTCACCATGGGTACGGATAGGATGCAACTGAGTTATAGTTCCTTCATCCACAATGTATTCTTCAACGGATCTATTAGATCTACGAGGGGTATGATCATGATATATGCTACCATGCTCAAATGTCCCATGTTGGGCTCTTCTAGCACCTTGATCTAAGAAGTCAAGGTGATGGGTTTCCAAGGTTGGGCAAGAAGAGTTTCTTCCTTGCCAGTACTATGGTCAGAAAACTGACATCCCCCATGTTTAGAAGGATTTGGCATTACAATGGGCATGTGAATGGTTGCCTTCCCTCTATATTGCCCCTCATTGGGCTGATTTGAACTCTCAGTGTAATGAGATGTGGTGGGTTTGGAAGTATTCTCGTTTAGGTCACGAGAAGATCTAGTGCTGGTTCTCCTGAGCGAGGTTTCTTGGTGAGATCCACTATGAGTGGTGTTGTCTCCCCTAAGACTACCTAAAGTTCGTTAAGGTATGTTTTAGGCAGGTGTGCTACCTCTAAGGTGGTTTGGACCCTATGGTGCATTGGGTGCAACCTTAGTCTTACACCGGGGATGGCCTCGTGTATTGACCATAACCTTATGAAATTTGACTTATGAAAAAGGTTGTGGGTGTTAAATACCAAAACTATCAACACGATGAGTTGATCATAATGGGCTATGACTCCAAAAAGTGACTTTTGGGTCAAAATTTTGTATTTTTGAAATAATTGGCCAACCCGGACTCGTGGAGAAATGCCCACTTTTAGGAATTCTTGGGAAATTTTGAACCATGAAGAGTTAGGACTCAAAATTTCTGTGAGAGGTGCACAAGGGGCTAACTAAGACAACACAATAAATTTGGCAATTTTTGGAGTTGTCTAGCCCATTTTATGACTATTTTAGTGTATTTTTTCCCTATTTTCGGCTTCAAAAATAGAGTAATCATAAAACCAATTTTTTTTTTCATTATAGCTCCAATTTACACGATTCTTGATCCGTTGGATGCAGAATCAAAAAGTAGCTTTTTAATTTTTTTTTTCAATAAAATTCTTTAAAAAAACAGGGTTAGGTTGATTACCCCAACAATAAAGAAACACACAAAGTAGACAATATGATTATCTCTTTTAAGGATTAAATGTGTGTCCTAAGAACTTGTTTTGTGTGTTTAGATTTTTTATTGATCTTGCTTTCTTTTTTGTGTTTTGGAATTAGAATGAGGGAACTCAACCATAGTGGTGACTAGGAACACTAGTGCCAAACATGATTTCTCAAAAGAGTCTAGGGTACACCACTTAAAACCCAGTGGAGGGTTCGCCTAGCTCTTCCACTCTGAATCAATAATTGCTCCAATAGTGGGAGATAGTTTGAACACAAGTGACCTACACCAACTTAAATGAGTTCCCTATTTTGTATAAGGATATCTAAGGGGAAAGTCGATGGAAGGAGGTGAATTCCAACGTCACTGGTCTGAATTTGGGTTGGTGATGAAATCCAATCTTACCAATGTTATTGTAATACATGTAAGTGTGTGAGGTTATTTTTATATTTTTGAAATAGAAAGCGATGTATCAACCAAAATTCATGACTACTTTCCTACATGGATAAAAAGAACATTTGTATTCAAAAATATGCATATCTAATTTAATCTAAATGATTTTTCATATAATGCACTTCCTACTTTGTGAATTGAGGCCACTGGTTGGGCCGCATATAGGTAAACTAAATATATAGAAGCCTAGCACGCTGAAGACCAGGGCAAACCTTAAAAGTAGAGGCCCGTTGTTCCTAGCAACTCCTAGAGGAAGCTAGCAATGCCTAGAGGAAGCTAAAGAAAAGTATAAGAAACATCTAATGCATTTTATTTTTATCATTTTCTATATTTTCTTAATTAAATGTAAATTTTCCCTATTGTATTATGATAGAAAAACATAGAAAAAAAGGACAAAAAATCAAAGAGTTGCCCCAACCTGAAATCCATGTTTGATGAAGCCTAGGCTGACCTTTATGGCACTTTTATTTTGGTCGTTGTTGACCAGAGTGGTTGCTACTGGCCCTAACTATAGGAGATGCTAAGACCTGTTGGCTACTGTCGACCAGAGTGGTCAAAACCTGCTGGTTGCTATCGACTAGAGCGGTCGAACCTGCACACAAAAAACTCATGAATTTCAAAAAATTAACAAAAAATAAAAACCTAGTGGGGGTCCCACCATGATCGCCATCTGTGCAACCCCAGGAAGCACGAACCCCACTACTCTTACTTGCAATTGATTTATTTTTGTTAAATACTTGAACAAATTGAAAGGAATGAACATGCATATTACACGTAAATAAGAAAACAAATAAAGATGCTTTTTATTGATATTTTCAATCCATGGTTACATATTCATCCCTTTGAGGGATACCCATAATTTTAATACAAATATTACAAGGTTGGCATAATATGTGGATGTATTCCCCTGCAAGGGGAAGATGCGCATTCGCAGGCCTCCTGGTCCCGTATACGAAACTATACAAGGGCTTACAGATGCCTCCTTCTCCAGATTTGGTCCTGGAGGGATCCTTGTGCTCTTGATGCTTTGATTCGATCCTGTAGACCTGTACCTGCATTCATGGAAACAAAAAAGCATGATAAGTAGAACGAGAAGCCTCCCTAGATGAGGCCTTTTGTTAGCACATATGATAATCTAGATAAATAAGCATGAAATGCATTAAAACAAAGAAGATATAAGTAATGTGCATATGGAAACTAGGAATATTAATCTAAATACGATAAAATATTCAGATCTATGCTAAAGACATGTAAATGAAATAATAATAAATGCAGATCTATTACTAAGAACAAAGGAACGACCATATTAAAACCTGACTATGCCTATGGGCCACTGTCAAAGATAGCGACCTCTGACTTAAAGGTTACCTCAGGCCTTATGGGTTGTAATTAATAACTCCTTGGCTCAAATTGATGTTCAAGAGTCGCCAGGTGTATCTCCTACACTGATTGGCGATTGAAAATAATGGATCTGAATGCTGATGCGTGGACATGGCTCAATCGGATGATTCTCCAATGATAGGTCTTCGCTGAACATAATTTTGTATTCTTTGTATCTCCTTTTGCCTTCTTGGAAGTCTGCATATGTATCTTTTTAGGTTTCAAATCTCAATCTAGGGCTTGGCTTCTTGGGGAAGCAAAACTCCAGATCTACATGCCAAATGACTATCCCAGAGGAAAGGTTCAATCTTGACTTGGCATACAAGAGGCAGTCAAGAAAAACTCTATGAGTTCCACACTGAGATCCATTTAAAATACATGTAAAATACTATTACTGCCCATGATTTTGGCAATCCCTCATGACAGTTCATGTTTCAGTGCTAGCCGTTGTCATTAACAACAGCTAGCTGTGGTCACTCTCATCTTGAACGGCCAAGAATGGTGGTCACTCTGGTTGATAGCGACCAAGCCTAAATGGACTAGAACTGCCCCCTTTGAGTGGTTAGGACCATGACTAGATCTTGGAAAGGTCCAAGATCAATCATATGGTCTATGGATGTGCCCATATGAGTAGTCTCCTAAACATGATGTATTTAAGGTGTTTACAGAAGCCACTAAGAAAGAGATCAATTTAAGATTACGATTAAGATCTTAGTCTATCTACTTGAAGAGAAAATGCAGTATTCACCTGATGACTCCATTGAAAGCAAAGAATCTAAAATTTTATGAATGCAAGACCTGTAAACATATCATTTGTAATTGCTAAGTCACACGTGTTGGTGCCTCCATTTAACACCATTCCAAGAATAAGAATATGTTGAGCCCTAATCATGGTTACACCACCACCCAAGAGATTTCTTGTATGGAATGATAGAGGTTCATTGCAACCTCTAGTTCCACCAGCAGTGTGGGATGATATCCCAATGTTAGCATTAAAATCCTTCTCATACTATACTAGGGAAGATGTAAACTAATCAAGCACCTATAGCACATGGTCCATCACAATGTAATAGAGCAAAATGTAGCTCTAATACTATTGGTGGCACCATTCAGAGGTAAAGCTTGGTAGTGGTATGTATCTCTTACTCTAAACTTAATTGTTGATTGGAATTTGCTTGCTACCTTATTCATAGAAAAATTTAGAGAGAAAGCAGAGTATCTCTCTTAGAACATTTGTCTACCATAAATAGAGCATTGATGGATGCAACATATGATTTCAATGTTCATTATCACAAGTCATGGCACATGATACCTGATGAAATTTACCCCCTCCTAGCTATGGAATTTATATATAATTTGAAGGTCTTAGATTTTAAAATATCCATGATGATTAAGGCCAAGGGACGAAACTCTCTACCAACTTCTTATGGGATAGTCATCCAAGCCAAAAATGACCTCATCCAGAGAGGAAGGCTAGCCCTTAGGCCCCCCGTGCCTCTATTCCTAAACATTCAATCTCCATACCAACCATCACAAGTTATCTAGTCAATGACCTTTCAACCATCCTTAGTCTTACCTAAAGTCCCTACTCTACTTCTTGCTCTAGTTTTCCTTGCTTCAAACAAATTTGAGTTTGAAGCAATGAAAAACCTACTCAAGATAGTCATCAATGAAATTTTGTGCCTAAAGAGGCAACCAAATACCGAAAGGTTCTAGTATTAGAATAATCCAAGACCTCTATTTTGTAAGGTAACCAACGTAATGGATGTCCTTTTAATGGCAACCTAAGGCCCTAGTTCTAGGCTAGTAGGGATATAGATTGGACCCAAAGCCAAAATTAGCAGATGGTGTCAGTCCTGACCCCATTGCAATAAAGACCTCCTAACCCTTCGAAGGAGATATCTCCCATGCAAAAAAACTATGTGGAGGAGTTTATTGCTTGATATTTCCCACCTCCAAACACTTACCATACCCAAGGTCCAACATAAAGAAAGATCATTGTCTTCTGCAGCTATGTCAAGTGAAACAATGGCTGCTCAAGCATCTACATCTTATTTAGGGGTTAAAATACAAATGGAAAATCAATATACCCTTGCCTCATCCCTTATAGAGTTGTTTTGCTCTAATTAGAGTAGATTCTAGTCAATTGGGATGAGGAAGAAATATACATGATATCTGATGGAGCGAAAAATCAAGTAGCTAACAAGCCATAAGTTTGGTCAGACTATGTGACAAGGGCCAAAAAGTGGGCTATAGAGGAGCAAGATAAGAACAACCAAATGACCCCAGGCATCCAAAAGAGGTTTGATTCTTAGATGGGAGCCTCCCATTATGGTACCACCAAATACATGGATTTAAATTTGATCCTAAGAAAATTCAATACGTTCAAGATTGGTTGAAGCCTCACACTCTTAAGGGTCTTCGTGGATTTTTGAGACTCGTAAGATATTAGCACAAATTTATCTTAAGCTATGCCAAAATTGTTGCTCCTTTGATGACCATGCTAAAAAGTAATTCTTTTACTTGGATAGACTCTACTGAGCAGGCTTTCTTTCACCTAAAGCATGCTATGACAACCACTCCAATCTAGCAATGCCTGATTTCTCTTAACATTTTGTAATTGAAATCAATGCTTCAGGTAGTGTCATTGGAGTCATGTTGTGCAGGAGGAACAACCATTGGCCTTCACTAGTAAAGCACTTTTAGGTTGAAATCTAGGCAAATTCCCTTATGCAAAGGAGATACTCGCCATTCTGCATGTAGTTACTCATTGGTGACCCTATCATATTGGATTTCATTTTTCCATTAAAATAGATCACCAAAGTTTCAATTACATCCTGGAGCAGTGGGTTGCTACCCCAAAACAACAAAAATGAGTCTAAAATCATGGGCTATGATTATGATATTACCTATAAAAAGGTAAGGAGAACATTGTGGTAGATGCACTCTCTCTCATTTGAGGTTCAAAGTATGTTATGTGCCATATCTTCATCGATACCTCAGTGCATACATTTTGTTCAAGAGCATGTGCTTAAGGACTTAGTATTGCAAACTTTAATTATCGCACTTCAAATAATGTCTACCTTGTGTCTGAGATACACTTAGGATGGTCAAGATTTGTGATATCTCTGACGCCTTGTTATTCCCCACACTTCTAAACTTTGGGAACTCATATTAAAGGAGATGCATGCTTCACCCACTATAGGCCATTTTAGGTTCCTCAAGACCTATGAAAGTATTAAATGCATTTTTTTGGGGAAGGGCATGAAGGACATTCAAAATTTTATGGTAATGTGTGACATATGCCAGCAGATGAAAGGATAAACAATGCATTCTTCGAGAACTCTTCAATCGTTGCCTATTTTCGACAAGTCTGGATAGATATTTCTATGGATTTTATTGAAGGATTACCTAAGTCTAAGGGCAAATTAGTTATTTTCATGGTAGTGGATCATCTGTCAAAGTATGCTCATTTTTGTTCCCTCTTCCATCCTTACATGACCTCAACAGTTGCACAAATTTTCCTCGATTTTTATCTTTTGCTTTCATGGCATACCTGCATCCATTGTGTATGATCGTGATCCTACCTTCACTAGTAACTTCTAGCAAGAATTGTTTAAGTTGCAAGGAACACAACTCAAAATGAGTTTATCTTATCATCTACAAATGGATGGTCAAATCGAGACTATCAATAAATGTTTGGTGGTCTACCATCATTTCTTTACCTCTAATCATCCTACATAATGGGTAAGGTGGATTTCCTTGACTAAGTGGTGGTCACCTCTTTTAAAGCAATTTATGGATGACCTCCATCAACACCCTCCTACATTCTAGGAAACACCAAGGTCCATGTAGTTGACACTACACTCAACCAACATGCCAAAGTCCTCCGTCAACTGAAGATGAATTTGGAAGTGGTCCAAAATTGGATGTGCCAATAAGCTAATCAACATTGTTCTAAGTGTAGCTTTGACATTGGCGATATGGTTTTCCTCTACTTGCAATCATCTAAAAAATCATCACTCCAAATTTATAGGTGCCAAAAACTCACCGCCAAATACTATGGCCCCTACCAAGTCTTATAGATTGGTACAACAACCTACAAATTGGCCCTACCATCTACATCGAAGCTTCACCTCATCTTTCATGTATACTCTCTCAAGAAAATTGTAGGTAATTAAATATAGGTTCAATTTGCTTCACCAGAACCGAATGAAGAGGGTTCTATCTTGCTTGAGCCAAAATAACTATTGGACAATAAAATGTTCACTCTTCATAAATCACTGAGGTTCTTGTTGAGTGGCATGGTCTAAAAATAGAAGATGCTACGTGGGAGTCTCTCCAATAGCGACAACACCAATTTCTTGTTGAGGACAAAGCTTTTTGAAGGGGAAGTGAATGTAAGACCCCATCCTAACAATATTTTTGTAGTTCTCATATGATTATGTAATAACCCACTTCCAACATGGGGGTCCCTTTATAATGCTATTTTATAATACTTTGTAATGGTATGTGGTAAGTAATATGCCTAGACAAGTGGGGTTATTTCATGTAACTATTGTTAAGAATGTAACCAATGTTTGGTAGAAGATTCTAACTCGAGTGGAATTTTGCATGTAATCCAACTCTTGAGCATTAGGTTAGGGTTGCATGAAGTGTATCTTTAAAAGACATGGATCCATGAACAAATGTATTATTTTGGCAAATTAATGAAAGTATTGAAGGAGGTTGCCCCCTCAAAGAGGCTTGGAATTATGAGTTACTTTGTGAGATTGTTTCATTTCTACACTTAATTTCCTTATTGCAATAGTTTGTGTTTCAAGTATTTATGTTTATTTGCAATATTTGTGTCAATGAGTTTAATTTTAATAGTAGGTTCCTAATAGATCAACTCTAAAAAATATAGGGCGATGAAATACCCTTCTCTCACCAATGAAGGTCATGCAATACCTATGAAACAATATTTTATTGCACGTAATGAGGGCATATATGCCAAGTTTAAATTCAACATTGTTGAAGAAATAAAAAAAATATGCCCACGAATGTGAGTATGTTGGAGATGCTAGCTCTACCTGATTAGAAAGGTTTACTTTAAGAATATTTAAAAGAGCAAAAATAAAAGTTATGTTAAATATAAGAAACTAAATCCAACTTAAACTAGTATAATTGAACATCAAAACCTTATAATAAAGCATGCAACCGACTTCTAGGTTAATGTGGTTGGTATATTAAATATGCCAAATCCCAAAACACTAAAGTGGATTCCATTTTATATGATCCTAAAGATAGAAAACTATTTGTTAAGAAGTTGCATAGTTGATTCAAGGATAGTAGTGATAGTGATGCCAAAGATATTTTGTGAAGAGATGAGTTTATCCTACATCAAGACAACTAGGCATCGAATCTAAATGGATGGCACTAGGGTGAGTGTGGTAGGATTTCTCACAAACCTTATTATGACCATATCAAAACATATAGAGTTGGAAGTGGTGTAAAAGGTGATAGTCATTGATCTTCAACTATATTTTTACATGTTGTTGTCTAGAGAGTGGACACACAAATTGTTAGAGGATAGATACTTGGAAATGGATTACAACCACATGCATGTGCTTAGAGATGGTAAAGTGATTGAAATTAAGAATGAACCTCCTTACAATTACCTATTACACAAGTTGGATGAAGATGGCACTATAAATTGGAATGAACTCCTAAAGTTTATAGAAGATGATGAAGGGCCTAAATATGATTAAATCTCTAAAATATACATGATAATTGTTGTCCTTCAAGATGAAGAAGATCCAAAGGTTAATTATGGAAAGACTAAGCTAGGGTATTACCTCATTACAAAAGAACCATCTAACCTCCCAGTTCTAATAGGTTGAGGACCTAATAAAAAAAGGATGTTGCATTTTGGTGGTATGAGAACCATAAATAGGGTAGGTGTTGGCATTTAATTCATTGACCCTCAAGATATGCAAACTACTTTTATATGTTGATTGTTGTTCAATTGTACTAATGACATGGTTAAATATGAGGTATTATGCACTGATTTAAGAAAAGCCAAAATGATGTAGATTTAGAATCTAAGGATATATGGAGACTCCAAACTAATTGTAAATCAGGTTAATTCCTAATGTGCCAAAAAGAATAAACATCCAAAGTCATATAAGCATTGTGTCTAGGATTTACTGGGAAGCTTCATTCGTAGGGAATTAAATACCAAGGCAGATAAACTAGCAAGTATGGCACCATGATTTGACCCCACTACTCACATGCACGATAAACCAAAGGAGTTATAAGTGGTCTTAAGGCTAGCTAACCCTAAAAACATTGATTACTAGTAGGTCATTAACAATAATAAAAATATTATTAATTCCTAATTAGAGAATACTAGAATGCTGAAGAAATAATGAATATAGGGACAACATTTAAGATAAGTTTATACAACTAAAAATAAACTAGTTACCAAAGGGATTAATTACTCTAGAAATCCTATTCAAACCAAATGATAGTATAAAGAAATCAAGTCTCAGGTTAAAAGCCTCTTCTTACCATCCCATTGACCATGCAAACAAGGTTACTTTAATAATTTGATCATAGGTTCCCTAAAAGTATTTGTAGCTACTTCATTAGTAGTGCAATGGATCTCTTTTCTAATGCATAAGTTAGACTAGAGTTATAATATAACCACATCTTGCAACCTGTTGTGGTCAAAGTTCAGAGAGTTATCTATATATAATAATTTCCAGTTGGCACAACAATAGCATTTATATATAGTAACTTAAAACTGCAAGCTAACTACAGTGGTAAGGGATTTGACCTCTTTTTGAGAGGTTCAAGGTTCAAACCCCACTTAGTATGAGGGGATCAGGATCCCTCATAAAACTTGTGTAAACTCATTGAAGTTCCCGAGGGTTAGGTGGATTGGTAAGTGCTTGTCTGGCCAAGTACTTATCAAGAAGACACCCAAGTTCAAAACATCGAGGGCAGCCTGTTTGTAAAAGTAGCAGTCTGAGCTGAATCCTCTGAGTGCGCACCAAACCGACAATGACGGTATGAATCCCGAGCGACCGGTAGTCCCCTTCATGTTGGGTCAATAATAACAAAGCAAAATAAGTTTGATGGAAGCAGCCCCTATGGTTTGAACTTTGCTTATCAATTACTAAAAATAATATGGTTGTGACCAACTCTTCTATGTAACCAAAAAAATAAAAGGAAAAAAAACGATGGGTTTCTCAATGCATTATAAAAGTAAAGATTTTTTCTTAAAGCATTGTGTACTTTTTCTTTAGCTATAAATTTATACTCCATATAAATCAAATGCTTATAAACCTACATTTATAACTTTTATGTAAAAATATAAAAAACAATTTATATAGAAATTGATTACTTTGGCGAAAACCTTTTTGGGGGCGAACGTCATCTGTCACTGCCGCATTTTTTCTTGGTCTTACGTCACTTGTCTAATAACCCCTCATGCATTTGTATACAGATAGTTTAAGGACTTACTTTGTCTAAGTTTTATAAGGGAGTTTGTGGCCATGCAATTGGCACTTGCTAATGGCAGCGAGCACCAAATCTTCATGGTGTCTGGCCCTCATCATCTCACCCATATCGACTGGTAAGAAGCATCAAACCACTCTACCCAACTTTGTGGTCCATTTCCCTATTGTAGTGCACTATTTTATATCCAATCTTCCGAGTATTTCATTTTTCAGGTCAGATCCAGACCACAGACGATGCATAGCCACCAGTCTGGTTCTGGGCGTATCTGTGCAGGAACGAGACCGCCAACAGAGCAGGCTCGGCCCCGATGCCAATGCTCCCCTGTGGTGGGCTTTCTTCAAATTCAAGCTCCTCCACCCTCTCATCGACGGAGTCGACGGCTCCATCTTCGGTGCTTTCTACAAATTGTCCAAAAAAGCGTCCGGGCGCGCCCAAGATCGTGGTCGCCTTCAGAGGAACGATCGCCAAGGGAGACTTCTTCCGCCGAGACCTCCAACTCGATCTCAACCTCGTCACCCACGGATTCCACGGCACCTGCCGCTTCCACACCGCCTTCGACGCGGTGAAAAGCAACGTTCACCACAACGGGGCGGAGAACGTGTGGATGGCGGGGCATTCCCTGGGAGCTGCGTTGGCCATGTTAGCCGGACGGGAAATGGTAGAGGAAGAGGGACGTTTTATCGAAGCTCATCTCTTCAATCCGCCCTTCGTTTCGCCGCCCGTGGAGAGGATTAAGAACGAGAAGGTGAAGCGCGGGTTTCACTTTGTCCGTAGTCTCGTCACAGCGGGATTGGCGATGAGTATTCAGGGTAAACGTGCCCGGATCGAATCTCACAGGGCTTTCTCCGCTCTTCGCTCGTGGGTCCCCTGTCTGTATGTGAATCCCAGAGATGATTTGTGTTGTGGGTATGTTGGGTATTTTGAGTACCATTAAGCCATGCAGAGAATGGGGACAGAGGGAATCGCGAACCTGGGGGCACACCTGGGGGATTCCGTCGGCAAGGCTTACGGTGAATCTGAGCCCAGCGCCAGATTTTAGAAGAGCTCACGGCATTCATCAGTGGTGGGCGCCTGATATCAAAATTCAGTGCACTGAGCGCAGGATTCTTCCGGAAGAGGCATCGGGCACTCATCGTAGCAGCACAACCCAAAATTAGTACTGTGTAAAATCTCAAATTGTATCCAAGGTGAAGGGTTGCTCTTCTTTAATTGTGATCTCTTCGGAGCATTTTGCTCTTGTACAGTTGGAATGGTCGAGTGAACTACGTTGCTCGTGCCTGTCGTGGACAGGGTGTATCTCTCTTCTGAAATGAGAATAAATTAAAAAAATTGAGAGATTACGCAGGACATATCATGGAAAATTATTGAAGACGTAATTGGTGGGTCCCACAGTTGCGAGTGGATTGAACTTTCTAGCAAACAAACAAAATAAGTGTAGTTACATCAATCACTCAAAGCACCAAGTTAACAGAGGCCGGGCCTGCCGAGAGTGTTGTTTGCTATCGTACCCAATTCAAACAACCAAGGAAACAAATTGTAATATGAGGCTTTATATGTAGATTAATTTTAACAAGAGTATAGTATAATTTGATTATATAAGATTAATAATTATATAAGTATATATAATAAATGGTTTTTAAATTGTTTACCAACAGTGCATTGTTTTGACTGCCGCCATGACAAACCGTAGCTGCTTAGTCTACAAGGAGGGATAAGAGGAGGATAGATGAAATGGGTACTTTCCATTAAAAAAAAAACAACTTAATGATTGGAAGAACTAAAGCTTTAAATGTAAGCAATAATTTATAAAAGAATAAGTTTCATTTTTGTTTTGTTTTAATGTGAGAAATTTTAAAAATTAACGTGAAAGGTGATGTAGTGAATTTTGTTTACATTTAATTTTTTTATTTTTATCTTTGCTAGATTTTTGAAAGAATAATCGAAGTAAAGGCGAAACAAATAGAAGAAGAAAGAAGAATTGGACTAATGTGAGCAAAAAGTTTCAATTGAGGGCTACACCATTTTATAAAAGTTTCAACGGCCCGTGTTCTCTAAGGCTCCAAAAGTCGAAAGATGGTGAAAAGTTAAAAAAGGGCACAACAAGAGCAAATTTTCAAAGATGGGAAGTTAGAAAAATTTCCAAGAGGTAAAGAAAAGTTTTAAGAATCGAATTTCAAAATATAAGAGATTTGGTAAGGAGGTCACTTGCATTATTGGTGATAAGACCCGAGTTCAATTTTCATGATAGATATGTATAAAAAATATTACTTAAAAAATGCAAGAAATTTCGAGGATTGTTGAAAAGAAAAAATTTTGAAAGTCGCTAATCTAAAAGAACTCTGATACAAGAATCTACGAGTCTTCCAACAAAATGTTGAGTTAAGTCACGAAAGTTCTATAGAGATCTGCTATAGAAGGATAAACAAAAGTTTCAATAAACATTCGAACTAAATATCAATGACTTATATCACTTTACGAGATAAAGAGAAGTTGAGGAGAAAATAAAAGTGCTCCAAAAAGCAAGGCATAATGCATAAATGACCAACAAGAAGAATAATAGGTTGAGGCCTAATCATGCTTGCCTCGCCACCTAGGAGATTCCCTACGTGGAATGAAAAAGTTCGTTGCAACCTCCAGTTCCACCAATAGTGTGGAATGATATTCCAATGTTAGCATTAAAATCCCTCCCCTACTACACCAGGGAAGATACAAATTGATCAAGCACCTATGGTACATGGTCAACCTATGTGCCCATCACAATGTAATAGAGTAAATTGTAGCTTTAAGACTGTTGGTGGCACCATTCATAGGCAAATCTTGGTAGTGGTATGCATTTCTTCCCCCACACTTAATTGTTAATTGGAATTAGCTTGTTGCCTTATTCATAGAAATATTAAGAGAAAGCAGATAAAGTGTTTTTCTTAGAACATTTATCTACCATAAAGAAAGCATTTATGGAGGCAATAGATAATTTCAACGTTCATTCTCACAAGGCATGGTACAAAATACTTGATGAGATTTGTTCCCTCTTAACTATGGTATTTATATATTATGTAAAGGCCTTAGATTCTAAAATCTCCATGATGATTAAAGCAAAGAAAAAAACTCTCCACCATACACTTATGAGATGGTCATCCAAACCAAAAATGACCTGATCCAGATAGGAAGGCCTTCCTAACCCTTAGGCCCCATGCATATTCAATCTCCATACAATCCATCACAAGTTAAATCCAACGTATCGCCTTCTATTAGATTCCTTCATGTTTCCTTTCTTTTTATCCATCTGTTCCTCCTTTTGTATGGAATCCACATCTAAAATCACAAAGATATTACCGAATACAGAACGTTGATAGAAGCTTTTAAGTACAGGAAAAAAAAAAAAGTGCTGCTATTCCTAGAGAAGTATCACATCATTTAAATAAAGCTTTGCTGCCTACAGTCTAATGAGAAATTGATTACTTTCGCGAAAACCTTTTTTGGGGGGTGAACGTCATCCTTGACTGCCGCCTTTTTTCTTGGTCTTCCGTCACTTGTTTAATAACCCTCATGCATTTGTATACTTTAAGGATTTACTTTATTAAAGTTTTACAAGGGAGTTTTTGGCATACAAGACAATTGGCGCTTGCAAATGGCGACCGAGCGCCAAATCTTCATGGTGTCCGGCCCTCATCATCTCACCCATATCGACTGGTAAGAAGGAGCAAACCTTTGTGGTCCATTTCCCTATTGTAGTGCACTATTTTGTATCCAATCTTCCGAGTGTATTTCATTTTTCAGGTCGGATGCGGACCACAGACGATGCATAGCCGCCAGTCTGGTCCAGGGCGTATCCGTGCAGGAACGAGACCGCCAACAGAGCAGGCTCGGCCCCGATGCCCATGCTCCCCTGTGGTGGGCTTTCTTCAAATTCAAGCTCCTCCACCCTCTCGTCGACGGAGTCGACGGCTCCATCTTCGGCGCTGTCTACAAATTGTCCAAAAAAGCGGCCGGCGTCCGGTCCCTGCCGCCGGGCGCGCCCAAGATCGTGGTCGCCTTCAGAGGAACGATCGCCAAGGGGGACTCCTTCCGCCGAGATCTCCAACTCGATCTCAACCTCGTCACCCATGGACTCCACAGCACCTGCCGCTTCCACACGGCCTTCGACGCGGTGAAAAGCAACGTTCACCACAACGGGGCGGAGAATGTGTGGATGGCGGGGCATTCCCTGGGAGCCGCGTTGGCCATGTTAGTCGGAAGGGAAATGGTGGAGGAAGAGGGACGTTTTATCGAAGCTCATCTCTTCAATCCGCCCTTCGTTTCGCCGCCCGTGGAGAGGATTAAGAACGAGAAGGTGAAGCGCGGGTTTCATTTTGTCCGTAGTCTCGTCACAGCGGGATTGGCGATGAGTATTCAGGGTAAACGTGCCCGGATCGAATCTCAGAGGGCTTTCTGCGCTCTTCGCTCGTGGGTCCCCTGTCTGTATGTGAATCCCAGAGATGATTTGTGTTGTGGGTATGTTGGGTATTTTGAGTACCATGAGGCCATGCAGAGGATGGGGAGAGGGGGAATCGCGAACCTGGGGGCACAGCATTCGATCGGCGACATGCTTCTCGCGGCATTTGGGAAGGACTGCAAGGCAGGGCATTTGATTCCGTCGGCGAGGCTTACAGTGAATCTGAGCCCAGCGCCAGATTTTAAAAGAGCTCATGGCATCCATCAATGGTGGGCGCCTGATATCAAAATTCAGTGCGCTGAGCGCAGGATTCTTCCGGATGAGGCATAGGCACTCATCCTAGCAGCAAAACCCAAAATTTCTGTTGTGTAAAATCTCATTTTGTATCAAGGTAATGGGTTGCTCTTCTTTTGTTGTGATCTCTTCGTAGAATTTTGCTCTTTTACCGTTGGGAGTGGTCGAGTGAACTACGTTGCTCGTGCCTACCATGGACAGGGTGCGTCTCTTTGCGGAAATGAAAAAAAAAAAAATTAGAGGACAAATCATGGAAAATTATTGAAGACGTAATTGGTGGTCCCACAGTTGCAAGTGGATTGAACTTTCTAGTAAGCAAACAAAATAAGTGTAGTTACATCAATCACTCAAAGCACCAAGTTAACAGGGGCCGGGTTTCCAAATGTTTTTGTTTGTCTTGAATCTATTAGCTCTTCAATTCTCTAATATCTTTCCTATAAGTCCTCTTGAAGTTGGTCAATCTAGTTCTACCCTTGCACCAGTTATTATGAGAGATCTTTCGGTTACTACATGCTCTTGTTAGCATCAAGAAGTTGGGATTTGGGATTTATGATTTATGGTCCCTACTTCTTCAATTGGTCTACTTATGAGGCGTCTTTTCTCAGTGCCTCATTTTTCTTAAGAGTTAGTTTTTTTCTTAAGAGTTAGTTTTAAAGTCTACTTTGAGCCATTGATTTCTCTATGTCAATGCTTTATTCTTGACTACTAACTAACCAAAATTCATGGTTATATTGATTGATAATTGGTTTATGACTTAGATTATTTGCTATTTGGCTTAGATCCAACTCAAAGGTGCTAGTACTTAAGTCGATAAGGAAAGTTTTCATTTTAGATGTGTTAATTTTTTTTTATTTAATAATATAGATCTTATCTTCCTTCTTAGCCAGCTATGACTGTATCAAATTGAAATTTTGGAGGTTTTGTCCTTTAGTCACTTATATTCCTTCTTCCACTTTTTTTCCTTGATGACAAGACATCAAATATATTTTTATCTTTGTTTTCTATGGCTTAGAAACAACTTTCCATGTGAAGGCCTGACTTGGCCCCACAACTACACTAGCCTAAGGGATACTTTGGGGTAGATGACATAGTTGCCTACAAGAGTATTTACCTTACATAGGATGGTGGACATGATGAATGGATTGACACTATTGGAAAAGCAAGCTGGATGGAAATAAAATTTAATGTGAGCTATATGGAAGGGGTTGTGAAATTATAATCTAATTCATGCTCAAGATTTGGCGTTATGCAATGTATTGGATAGGTCTAAGGGCATTTTATTTTACAATGTATGTATTATTTTGTAATAATTTATTATGGAATCCCTATGGGTTGTGGTTAATTTTGTTATGGTTAAACCCTATTTATGACTTGTAATATTATCTATGAATATAGTGATTATTTATGGTTCCTAAAGGTGCCCCTAATTCTCTTTCATCCTTTTAATATTTGTATAAGATTTGAGTGAATGTGGTGCTTCCATTTGTTTTGTGAAAATGTTATAAATTCCAACATGGTATTAGAGTGGGTATGAAGTGGTATTCCTTGGTGAGTCGGTGACAGAAGAAGTACTTTTGGAGCCTTTGGTCCTCCTACAAGATAAATTTATTTGCTTCTACATTTTTTGGCAATTCTAAAAAATATATTAGATGTTCCTTTTACTCCATTGGGAACAGAGTTATATTGGCTCTCCATCCAATTTTTCAATTCAAATTCAAGACTATTGTAAAATGGAGGGAAGCATTTTTTTATTTCAATTTAAAAATATTTGTGCGAGCTACATTTCATGCATGTGCAACTCATAGCCAATGTTGTCTACTTTGGGTGCATCCAATAAGCCCTCCATAGGGGTCACATTACCTTTGTCTACATTAAGGGGTAGCACTATGGTTTCAAAATGAAGTACATGTTCTTTGGTATTGGAGGGTCATAGGGTTCATTCCCTATATGACTTAAGTTTATGCATTCATGTGATCTACATGGACCAAGTGACTCTATAAAGCCCTTATTTTCTAGCTTGTAGCATGGCATAGGGGTCAACAACGTATTTGCAAGAGATTTGAAAGGTGAAGGCTCTAGGTTCGATCCCCCACCATGATCTTTTCACTTTTGAATGAAGACCTAGACAATGTTAGTTATAGAATCATTGGTGGACACTTCAAATTGAAAACCTATGGTATATGGTAAGGTAAACCCGCAAGGTTGAGTCTCTATGCATAGGCCTTTTGTTGAGGATGATAAGGAGTTCAAAGATGAGGTTAGTATCATGTTTTGACCTTCTCAATGAGAAGCTTTCTACCTTGGTTACAACTAGGTTTTTTATAGTAAGAGGAATTTGACTCAAACCTCACAAAGGCAATTTTTGTCTTATTCAGAGTAGATCAAACCCTAGTCAATATGGTGGCTAATGTGGACTTCTATACCACCACATTCAAATATATCTACTCAACAAATAAGAATATTGTGTTGTTGATTAGATAACTAGAGGAGTTGAAGTGGCAAAAATTTATTGGATAGTAGCAACAACTCTATTTTCACCAAGTAGCAAGTTAGGATTAATCCTTGCAACCCTAAGGCTTGAGCTTTTAATTTTTAATTATTTGGATTCCATTAGGGAAAAAATTTCTAAGGCCATAACTTTTGAATATTGAAGTGTTTTGAGTACTTTTTTTAAAATTGCATAATTTTTTAAGTTCTATGCACTTGTAGCATCAATTCATAGACCTATTATGGTATCATGGGTCAGATTATGTAAGATGAACCACAAAGCCTCAGTTATTCATCTTAATGGATGAAATTATAGTGGTTAGTCATCACAAACAATCAACCTACTACAGTAAGAACTTGTGGTGCATCTTTTAGGAGGATAAAGTAGTTATTCTTGATGATTAAATTTGACATCAAAAAGTAGAAGAGGATCTAGGTCTATTTTCCTTATCAATTGAACCAAAATTGCTTTTTCACATCAAAAAAAGACTGACCCTATCAAGGTATGGTTAAAACTGCATGAATTTTTTGGAAAGTTCAATACTAATGAAGTTGCTTAGAATTGGAGCTTTCTTATCTTAAACTCGCTGATCAATTTGATAAATATTGAGGATTATATTATAAGCTTCAAAGCTTTGACAAACAATATTGCACCTTCTAAAGGCATAAAGAAGTATGATACAAAATATATTTAGATTGTCCTTGCTAATATCTCTCCCTCCTTTTAAATGTTGAACCTATAGTGAATTTTTAGTTCACTCAAAATATTTTTCCTTAGGAAAATTTGTGAAATAAGGATGAGATAGAGGCAAAGCTAGTGGGAGGCAAAGAAAAAGATATTGGATCAATACGTGCAAAAAATATTTGATCAAGGGATGACATCATTTTATAAAAAACTCAACCAAGAAAGTAAGGTAAAAGTTTTGATGATCTACATGGCCTAAAAGTATGAAAAGGCATAAATCAATGGAGAAATATTGATGGGTGCAAGAGGAACAAAACTTCTTAAAATCAAAAGTTGGAAAATTTTTTAAGGGGGAAAGAGAAGAAATTTTTTGAGAGTGATGCCATGAGTCACAAGAAACTTTTGAGGACAAGCAATATAAAATATTCCAAAAGGTTTGATAGGAGGGCAAGAGAGAAGACTTCTGTAAATATTCCAACAAAAGTCTAGCCTAGCTATGGAAGTTTATAAGATTCTAGCATAGGAAGATGAAGAAAAGTTTTGGCAATCAACTATTTGAATATTTGCAACTCGCATTGCTTTGAAAGATAAAGTGGAGCTTCAAAAAGAGAACAAGACTTTGAGAAGCAAGACATAATGAAGAAGTGGTCAACAAAACAAAGTAATTAAATAAGGTAAAGTGATAAGGAGGAGGAAGATCAAATTGTAAGACATCAATGTTGGTGCACTAGCTTCTAAAGAGATAGTTGAGCTAGACCAATGAGTAATTATTGAAAGTAGTTAAGGATCAACTAATTGCACCACTTGGGCTTAGTAATTAGGGGAAAGTGGTTGGCCTATTAAAAGTAAAAACATGGTAGCTATAATATCAACAACCCAAAATGTGATAGCATTAATTGTAGAGGGTGCTTGTACTCAATCTTTAGGATCCTTGGGGTGGTAATTGACCATCCAATAACTTAGAATTGATTATTACAAATCCAAATACATCAAACTAAAAGTTACATAATGAGGATCGGATCAAGGGAGCAGCAAATAAATATTTCCAAAGACTCTTGTGCAAGTTTTGGAGGAAAAATATTCTCATACTTGTCTATAAATAGTAGTTGTTTAGGTATTGTAGACCATGGGTTAGTTGTTATTTGTAAATATCCCTTCATTTTATTTTGCATAATAGTTTGGACTCAAACATTGAGTGGTTTTATGGGTAATATTTTGAGCCCTCACTTCTGGCATGATTTGTAACATTCATACTCATGACTACTTCATTTATGTCTTATTTTATCTCATTTCTTGTGTGTATGTATGTTTATACACATGTATAAGATGTCATGACTACTTCATTTATGTATTATTTCTCGTATGTGTAATTTATGCTTAACTATGCATGTCGAGAAGAGAAAGTGTTCACTTTGAGTTATTGATGCATAAGACATGTGATCATTTATTTGATTCTTATGCATAAGAATCTGATGATCTTGGTACATCACCCCTATTTAGCTTAGGATTTTTATTTTCGTCCATATCCTATGGTTTTTATTTCCCTTTTATTTTATGCACCAAAATCTAGGTAGGTTAGGTTAGAATAGAGATCGCTAAATATTACATATGATAAAGAGTCAACCTTGTAAAAAACCCTAGAATCAATATGATCAAGCAACTTTTCATGCTCTTGGAGTTTCCTTACTATGCCGCTCTATGTGAGGTACAATCATTGGGTCATCTAGTCCCCCACATTTGGTGATCATGATAATCAAAGAGGATAATAGTTTAATGGCGTTCTCAATGGGACCCAATTGATTTAATCTAATTGGTCTCACTATCAAAATAACTACATTAGGATAAGATCCTGGTGAAGGTCTCTATCTATATGCTTGATTGAAGCATATACAAATATTCCATAGCTAATTTTCTAAATATGAATATCCAAAAGAAGCCACTTAGAAAGATACCAAATTGAGATTTATATGAATATCTCAATCTATTTGCTTAAAGAGCAAATGTAATATTCACCTTGCGACTCTACTAAAAGTAAAAATTCTAAACTTTTATGAGCATAAGACTTGCTACCAAATATTACATTGTTACTAATCCTTAAGTGTTGGTACCTCCACTTAACACCATTCCAAGAAGAAGAAGAGGTCAAGGCCAAAATATGGTTGCTCCACTGCTTAAAATATTTCCTATCTTGATCAATAGAGGTACACTAAGGCATATGATGCCTCTAATGATGTGGGATGATATTCCAACATCTGTATAAAAATATCTCCCATACTACATAGGGGAATATATGACAACATTGATTGAGTGTCTATAGAACATGGTCATATTATGCACACTTCATAATGTAATAGAGCAAAATGTGGCTCTAGGATTATTGGTATTATCATTCAAAGGTAAGGCTTGTGAATAGTACATCTCACTTCAACCATACTCAATTGTTTATTAGGACTATCTTGTTATCTTGTTCATGGAAATATTTAGAGAGAAGGTAAAGTATATCTCTTGGAGCAGTTGTCAACCATAAAGAGAGCATCGATGGAGGACATGGATAATTTTAACATCTTATTTCATAAGGTATAGAACAAGATACATGATGAGATTAATCCCCCTATTTATGACAACTATATATTCTCTAAAGGCCTTAGATTCTAAGATATTTATGATGATTAAGGTTAAGGGAAAAAATTCTCTACTAGAAACCTAAAGCATAGCCATCTAGGATGAAAATGACCTAATCTAAATTGGATGGCCATCCCCTAGACCTCCAATGCCTTTGTTTCTCGATTTTCAATATCCATATTAGCCTCCTCAATCCATTCAACCAACAAATATGGTCATACTAGCATCCCTTACTCCCCTTATTGCTCCAAGTCCCTCTACTTTAGATAAATTTGACTTTAAAGCAGTGAAAAATCTACTCAAGATAGTCACCAATGAATGTTGTCCATGAGGAGATAGCAAAATACCCAAAATTTTTAGTATCAAATATTTTCTAATACCTACATTCCAATAAAGCAACCAATGAAATAGACCCTATTTCAATGGTTATCCAAGGCCCCAATTCCAAGATACTAAGGATACTAATCAAGATAGAGCCATAACTAACAAATGGTACCATTCATGATCCCTCTATATCATGTACCTCCTAACCCTTCCAAGAATATAGCTCCTATACAAAATAATTATGTAGAGGAATCTACTTCTTAGTGCTACCCACCTCTAAATGTTTATCCTATCCAACTCTATCCCGAAGAAAGCTCCTAGCTACCTATAGAAATACCCAACAAAATGGTGCTTGTTTAGGCATATTCATCTTATTCAAGGTTTGAACCCTAAATGGTAAACCAAATTCCCCCTACCTCATCCTTGCTTGATTTGAGTGGTGTATATTTAGAGAAAATCCTAATCTCTTGGGAATAAAAAGGGTATGCGATATCTGATGAAGTGGGCATTCCAATAGCCAATAGGCCATAATTTCAATTAGACTATGTGACAAAGGAAAAAAAGTGGATGATAAATGAGCATTAGAAGAGAAACAAAGCTACCCCAAGTATTAAAAGAAATCAGTTGATTCTAGAAATGAACCTATTGTCATGATACCACCAAAACAAAGCACACCAAAACCTCTGGTGGTTAGCAAATAAAGTACTTTGGAAGACCTAAGACAACAAATACAATTGAAAAAATATCCTCAATCAACTATGGACAAGCCTAAAACTCAAATGATATTGATTTTTCCTCTAAATCTCAACTCCCTTGGGTCATTTAGTGTGGTTGACCATTTAAAGAAATTCATGGTGGCGGTACTTGTATGGAACATCTTGTCCATTCCTGGGAAGAAAGAGCATCTAAATAATTTTTTGGAGGAAGAAAAGAAATAGGTCAACAAAATTAGCTAGTAGTGTTGCAAATATATAGCCCAAGAGTGAGCAATCCTAAATCTAATCATTTTTGTTTATCCTTGATCTACAAAGACAAGATAATCCATAATTTTCTGATAGATTTTAAGGCAAGTGCCTTGGTCATGTCGAAAAGGGTGGAATATTTGTTAGGTCAAGACTATTAACCCAATAAAAGTGTGGTGGTACTAGAAAATAGTGCAATCCAAATATTGGGAGTGGTAGAAGAACTTTTACCAACTTTGTATACCTATTCAAGCCTAGAAATAACATAAGATATAGTAGTAATTGAACTCCATCCATATTTTAACATTTGCTTATCAAGATATTTTACTACTTAAGAGGTTATTTATACTTGGATTTGTCCCTCGTGCTCTTGAGGACTTGGTATGGGACTAGGGTAAATATCCTATCAAAGTTGCTATACTTGCATCATGTTGAACAATTATAGACATCCAGGGTAAACACCAATCAAACTTAGATATCAGAATAAGAGTGGTCCAAGTCAAAAAAAATGATCGATGAAATGCATTCCTTAATCCTAAATGATCAAATGGACCAATGGGCAATCTATGCCTAGGATTATGATCATCCTAAAAATATACATATCTATAAGCATGGGTGTCAGGTCATATTTTTTATAGATCATGTACATAAAAAAGCATGTGTGTTAGGTCATATTTAAAAAAAAAAATGCATTTCTTTATTTAGGTTTAAAAGCCTTTCAAAATAATTTGAAACCTTAGACTACACCAAATGCTTCTACTAGTTGGATCAAACTATAGCTTGCACCATTTTCAAATGCTTCCAACAAAAGTTTAGAGGGTATTTCATGCCGATACAAAAGCTCCACTAAAAGAATGATAAGATTTCAAAATTCAATGGTCAACAACACAACAAGAAACTTCCAACAAAAAAATAAATCCAAGTCTTTGATGGTTCACATCAACTTACCTTAATCTCCAAAAACGTCAAGAATCAATATCAACTACTAATTTCCAAATCATCTAAAGACTAGCCCAACTTTTGAGGGTGTTATAATTATGAAAAGCATTAATGAAGGTTGCCCAATCAAACCAATCAACAAACGATATTAAAATTTAGGAAAACTATTCAAAATAACTACCAATATTATATAGCTAATTAGGAGACTTTGCAAATGGCTAGCCGTGAAAATAAATCGATCACTTTTTTCCTCCAAGCAATCCTATGAGTGGAATTAATGTTCCCATGCATGAATAGATGCATTGAATGTCAAGATAGCCTCTACCTTAGTCTTGGTTAAAGAAAAAGGAACCAACATAAGATATTGAACAGTAATAAACAAGGAATGAATCTGCCTTGAAATATGTAAAGATATTTTGGAGGTGTTTTTCATGGAAGAAGAATTGATCATGCAAGATGGAAAGCCTCCTACCACAAACTAACAAATATGGGATCATAAAATCATGGTACATGAATAAAAGTGGTAAACATGCAAGGCCAAAGGAAAACCTTCTATAAAGTATTCCTTTCTCATTCAACATCATCTTTACCAAATATTGAACACTTGAAAATTTCTTGAACATGAGATAGAATTAAAGAGCACATTTGCAGAAAAAATGCAAAAGAAAGCAAAGGTATAGAATTTTCAAACAAGAATAAACTAAAATAGAGAAGAAGAGAATAACCAACTGCACATTAGCTTCTACGGACAATAGCTTCAAACCAAATATGGTCCATTCATCAAATGTTTCTAAGGAACCTGTGCCAAAATATTGAAGGACCCAACAACGAATTTTTCATATCACAAAAGTTTTAGAAGGACTAAGAATCTGAGAGAAAGTGCATGGAAAATATTTAGATCCACCCAACCTATTAGCTTTGGGTCAAGGATTTGGAGTAGCTATCTAGAACAATACCTAGTGCCTAAAGTGCATCACTACTATGAGTTTATTTTAGCATGTGTAGAATCGTATAATCCCAAGAAATAAAATCCCTATATGGGAATTTTAATGTAGATATTGTTGGATACACCATCTAGAAGATGTTGCTCTTATCAATGGGGGAACATCACATCCTAATGGAGGATGTGACACAATTTTATTGTAACAACCCAACTAAACCAACCCAGAAGAGGTATTTTTTCTATCACAAGAAGATTCACAAGATATCCCAATTATTTTACAATATCAAAAGGCATAACCACATTTTGAGAAATTGTCACTAAAAATAACTCTCAAGTGGACAAGAGTGGCCAACATCCCATAATTTTGGGGTTCACCTTTATAAACCTCTATGGTTTGAAAGGTTACCTTTAGTGGTCACCCCAAATTTCTTATACCCTCCATGGATATAAGATAATTTTACCACATTGCAGGGATTACCCTTTTTAAGTCTATTTTATAGAAAAGGGGATGTCGTTTTCCTAACCCTACATAAGTCTATGTAGGTTATATCTAGCGTAATGCCTTAAAGCCTAGTTAACACATCTATGGAATGAGCTACATAATGCCTAAGTTCTTAGTAACCACTATTGGAGATTGATGTTGACTAAGAAAATGATCAAATCAAAAGTTCTCCCATGAATTTGAAGAAGCCCAAAACTTTCTATAGGTCTTGAAGAGTCACTATGATTGTTGGACTTCCTAGAATGTGAAATGAAGTGTTGTAACATCATTTTATCTCTTGTAAATATAAAATAGAGTATTATAGTTATAGAATATTATGGAAAAATATTTGTAATACTGTTGAGTTCATTTGGAATACCAAACAATATTCTATTCCATTCATTTTTTGAAATGCATGCTTGTTATCCCTATTTTTCTAAAATCTGCAGCCAACTTTCAAAGCTCATAACTTAGGTTTTACATATCCATTTTACACGTGTCATATACCATTGGAAATGTTTTTTGTGTAGAATTTACTCCTAAAATTTCATCATATTCTTATTGGTTACGATCCCTCAAATTTAGACTACCACACACTACTAAAATGTTGCTATATTTGTTGTTGCTACGATTTTTAATGCACTTTTTGCTCTTTATTTTTTGGTTAGTATCAGAGCTTGGTTAGTTTTTGAGTTTGAGTGAACTTGGGTTCATGATTAGTCTAATATCTGATCAAGTTATTGGACAAGTTCATTGAAGAAAAAATTCATTTGTTGTTGCTTGAGTCTAATGGCCAACTTCAACAACTCATTACCCATTATAGAATTTAACAAGTAATATTATGATTATTGGAGCATAAATATGAGAACATTGTTAATTGAAAAAGATATTTGGGAGGTAGTTGAGAGTGGTTATGAATAACCACCTAATTGGAACACATTACAAGGAAATGATAGGAAAACAAAAAGGGAAATAAAGAATAAGAATTCATTAGACCTCTACCATATTTAGTCTACTCTTGATAGGAGTTTATTTATATGTGCTGCTACTACATCATACAAGGAGTCTTGGAAGTCTCTTCAATAGGCTTACCAAGGAAGTTACCAAGTGAGAATGGTAAAGTTGTAAACCATGAAGAAAGAGTTTGAGAATTTGTAGATGAAAGAGGTTAAAAGTGTGGGTAATTATTATGTTGAAGTGAAATATGTAGTGAACAAGATGGCTATCCTTGGAGAGACCTTGAAGAAAGAGGTAGTTGTTAAGAAGGTATTAAAATATATTACTCCTAAAGAGAATCATGTTGCAATAATTTAACATGAGAAAATACTAAGAGAAACTAGTAAAGAAAATGAGGAGAGTGATTTTAATTCTAAATTGAAAATTTGTGAGAATGATGAAGATGGTCCAAGAATAGGTAAAAAATAAAATGGAAGAGGAAGAAATCAAAATTACTCAAGAGGTGGAGGAGGAAGAGGAAGAGGAGATGTTGTTGTTGAAGAGGACATGGAAGGGTTGATCAAAAAAGAGTTGAATGTTAAAATTGTCATAAAATGGGCCACATTGCATGATATTGTAGAGTGAAGACCACAAATGGATATAGAAGATCTCACTATGTATGTGAGGATGAAGCTGCATAAGGTAATTTGTTTTTGACTAGTGACATGGTTGAAAAAACTAGTCAAGAAGTTTGGTATCTATATTTTGGTTGTTCTAACCACATGACTAGAAAGAAAGAGTTGTTTACTGATGTGAATGAGAATTTCAAGACCAAGATCATTCTTGGGAACAATAATACTTTGGATGTGGCTACAAAATGCACTATCAAGGTTGGTACTAAAGAAGATACAAAGAAAATTTGTGATATCTACTATGCTTTCAATTTGAAGAATCATTTGTTGAGTGTTGGAAAACTTGTAGAAAAGACTATAAAGTTGTGTTTGATAACAATGAATGTATCATTTATGATAAGAATAATAGCAATCGTATGGTCACTATTGTTCCTATGATAAATAACTACATATTTCCTTTGAATTTTGGGAGAAAAAAGATAATGAACATAGCACACATGGCACTTGAGGATAGAAATTGGCTTTGGCATATCATATTTGGACACTTGAATTTTAAAAATTTGTAATTTTTACCTTCAAAATATATGGTAAATGGACTACCTAAGGTTAGAGGGCACAAGGGCGTGTGTGAAGCATGTGTGATTGGAAGGCATGCAAGGAAGGGAATTCCAAAAGGAAAAGCATGGCGGGCCTCATACCCACTCTAAATTGTACAATATGGTATTTGTGGACCTATGCAAACACAAAATTTGGGTAAGTCTTCATATTTTATCACATTTATTGATGAATTTTCAAGGAAGTGTTGGGTGTATTTTTTTAAACATAAGGATGAATATTTTGGCATGTTCAAGATTTTCAAAGCATTGATTGAGAATGAAAGTGGATATAAAATAAAGTTTTTGAGAACTGACCATGGAGGAGAATTTTGTTCAAATGAGTTCAATGATTTTTGCAAAAAAATATGGCATCAATAGCAGCTCACTACTACCTATACACCACACAAAATGGGGCAGTTGAGAGAAAAAATAAAACCATTAGAGAAATGGAAAGAAGCATGTTGAATACAAAAGGTTCGGGCAATTCTTATTGGTCTTATATAGTTGATACAATAGTGTACATTCTCAATAGATGCTCCACAAGAGCACTACACAAGAAGACTCCACATGAAGCATGGTATGGCACAAAACCCATTGTAATTCATTTGAGAGTTTTTGGTTGTCTTGCATATGCACATGTGAAAGATGAAGTGAGAAAGAAGTTGGACCCCAAAAGTGAGCCATGCATTCTTGTGGGATATTCTAGAACAAGTAAGGAATATAGACTATATAATCCAAAAACTCACAAGTTTGTAGTCTTTAGAGATGTAATTTTTGATGAAGGGGGAGTGTACAATCATCAAAAATCTGCAAGAAAACTATATGATATTGAAGAAGATAATACAATTGGGGGACAACCTTAAAATATTCCCTCTATTCCTCTAAGCCCACCTAGCAGCCCATAAACAAGTTCAAATAAGACTACACCAAGTTCAATTACAAGCAGTTCATCTACAAGTCCCACCAAGAATACAAATAAAGGAAAGAGAATAGTCAAAGCACATCCATCCAATCAAATGGTGGATAAGAACTTTCAAATGAGTTTAACAAGAAGCCAATTGTAAGATTTGGACCAAGTTGTTTCAATATTGGAAAAGCTCCAAATGTATGGTGATTATGAAGAAGAACCAAATGTGAGTTGGTGAATTATGCTCTATTTTTTAAACTGATTTGGAACCTTCATATTATGAAGATGCTTGTACTAATGATGTTTGGGTGCAAGTAGTGAAAGAAAAAATTGAGTCCATTAAAAAAATAACACTTTGGAACTTATGGAATTGCCCAAGGACAAGAAGATTGTTGGATCTAAGTGGGTCTACAAAATAAAGTTTAACAGTAATGGAATCATAGAAAGATATAAAGCAAGGCTGGTTGCAAAAGGATTCACTCAAAGATATGGTGTGGATTATGAAGAAACATTTTCCCCTGTTGCAAGACAAGAGATAATTTGGATGGCTCATTCATTGGCATCCAATAAATAGTGGAAATTTTTATCACATGGACATGAAAAGTATACTCTTGAATGGTTATCTAGATGTGGAAGTTTATGTTGAGCAACCTCAAGGATTTGAAGTGGAAGGAAGGAAAATCATGTTTACAAATTGAAGAAAGCATTGTATGAAGCAAGAACCTAGAGCATGGTACTCAAGAATTGATGGGTAGTTCCAATATTATGGTTTCAAGAAAATTAAGAATGACCCCACACTCTATTTCAAGAATGAAGGCGATGATATTATTCTTGTGTGCCTATATATTGATGATTTGATCTACATTGGAAGTAGTTCAAAGATAATGAATGATTTTAAGCATGCTATGATGAAGGAATTTGATATGGAATATTTAGAAATGATGCAATACTTTCTTGGCATGGAAGTACATCAAGGTGATGACCAAATTCTCATTTATCAATTAAAATATGCACAAGATATGTTGAAAAAATATGGTATGGAAAATTACAAACTAGTTTGGACACTTGTGGCACATGGAGAAGTGTTGTGTAGAGATGATGGAGAAGAGAAAGCTAATAAAAATTTATTTATAAGCATTGTTGGGAGCTTAATTTTCCTTACTAAAACAAGACCTAATAGTGCATTTATAATTTCACTTGTATCAAGGTACATGAATGAACCTTCACAAAACCACATGAGAGAAGCCAAGATAATCTTAAGGTATACCAAAAGAACCTTGAATTTTGGCATACATTATGATGCTAACAATAAAATAAAGCTTATTGATTACAATGACTCAGATTGGGGATGTTGCTTGGATGATAGAAAATCAACATTTCAAAATTATTTTTCACTTGGTTTAGGAGTGATAACATGGAGCTCAAATAAGTAAATTACTGTTGCTTTATATTCTAAAGAGGTAAAATATGTTGCACCTACTATAGAAAGTACATAAGCACTTTGGTTGAGAAAGGTACTTGAAGAGATTGGTAAAGTTCAAAATAGTCCAACAATATATATATATATATTTTTAAGCGAAAAACCCCTTGTGGGGCTGCCTTCATCTGAGATACCACGAACAGGGGGTTCTACACCGTCAAAGTCACCCGGGAGTCGCACCCGACCCTACCCGCACCAATATTATCAATTGGATTTTGGATACCCAATTCAGCTTTTTGGTAGGGTGGAGATTTGAACCTGGGACCTCCCTTGGAGGATTTCCCTCTCCTCTCCAACTCACCTACAACACCTGGGTGTTCAACAATAATTTTTTATGACAATACAAGTGCAATCAATATTACAAAAAATCCAATCCATCATAGTAAAACTAAAAATATTTATTTAAAGGTTCATTTCATAAGAGACATGGTGGAAAAGAAAGTTGTAGATTTGAAATATTACAACACCAAACAACAACTTGCATACCTATTTACCAAAGGTGTCAATAAAGAACAATTTTTTTAGATTGAGAGATAAACTTGTCTCACTAGTCAACATCAAGGGGGAGTATGTTGGAGATTGATGCTAACTAAGAAAAGACAAAACCGAAAGTTCTGCCATGAATTTGAAGAATCCCAAGAGTTTATATAGGCCTTGAAGAGTCATTATGACTGTTGGAATTTCTAAGATGTGAAATGAAGTGTTATAATATATTTTTATCTCTTGTAAATGTAAAATAGAGCATTATAGTTGTAGAATATTATGGAAAAAGATTTTTAATACTTCTAAGTTCATTTGGAATACAAAAAAACATTCTATTCTATTCATTTTGTGAAATACATGTTTGTTATCTCTATTTTTGGAAACCTACAGTCAACTTTCAAAGCTTAAAACTTTTGTTTTACAAATTTTTTATGCATGCCATACATTATTTTATTTTATTTTGAATTTACATGGTGGAATCGGTAGCCGCCACACATGCCATACATTGTTGTAAAGGTATTTTTGTGTAGAATTAACTCCTAAAATTTCATAAAATCTAAGTAGTTTTAGTCCCTCAAGTATAGACTGTCATGTGCTCTTACAAAAATTATTGCATTTTTTGCTACTATAATTTTTTCTTGTTGCACTTTTTGCTCTTTATTTTTTGGATCAAATACTTCAAACACACCTTTGTTGTGGGACAACAAAGGCTATCACCATTATCTATGATAATAAGCATGGCCAACCAGTCCTCATCATTCAAGGTGCCATCACTGTTATCTCATGAATGATTCGATTAACTCCTTAGTTATAGAACATTCGATCCTCATCATTCAAAGTTTATCACTTATGTACACCTAGCTATTGTTTCAACATAAATCCTTCTATATTCATGAGTACTTGGTTATTGCCTCATTACAACTCCTTCTAATAATCACAACTACCTAGTTATTACATCATTGTATATCCTCATAGGATTGGGTTATCTCTTTGACTCAGGAGTCCTAATAAGGTTCTAGATCCATACCTATGAACTCCCACCAAAACCCAAGAATTCATAAATAAAATATCTCTCTAGAAACAAATGCTTCCACTAAAATAACATGCTTAAATATAATTTAATATAAAAAATAAAACATTTTCATTCTATATTCGAGCAAAGCATAAATTTTTACTTAATGCTAGCACAAAAGAGAAACTCTTTAGATTTAACTTAATCTAAATTTTACATTAACATAAACATATTTACATGCTCAATAATTCATAAATGCAACATATAAATCATTCTCATAAGGTTAATAACCTTTTCATTCTTTCATTTACTCAAAGCCAAATATTCCATACATCCATATAAATACTTTCCAAGCCTTATTAATTCAGGAATAAAGTATCCAATTGTTACATAACAACATTCTCATTTACATAACAAATTTTCATTCCCAAGTACTTTAAAATAAGTCTATCCAAGTGGCCTCTACACCACCTTCTTTTCATGATCCTCTTCATGAAAGGAACCTCCCATGGACTTTAAGAGAACTTAGGGATCAAGATAACTCTTAATGCAATGTAACTTAACATGCTTTATGTACAAATGCAAACAACCATGCAAAACACATTTCAAAAATTAAGGAGAGAATCCCATACTTATATTTATAATGGTTTCCTTACCTACTAAAGTCTCAAAAAACCATTATAATTATTTATCAATTTCAAATCTCATTTCTCAAGCAACCATGCAATACACATTTCAAGCAAAAAACAATGCTCCATACAAGGTATTTATCACATATTTGTGATGAGTTAACTAGTTCCTTAGTGCTTAGTTACTGCACCTCCATAGTGTACTAGCTAAGGCTAATACCACTCCTCATGATAATAAGCATGGCCACACGATCCTCACCATTCAATGTGCCACCATTGCTATATATCAAAAAAATTATCGTACTTCTTCGATCAAGTCTCATCCAAGCATTAAACATACAATATCCATGTAAAGCAATTTCATGCCAAAAATTTGGAAGAACCTCATACTTTACCCAAGTAAACCTCATCTATTCATTGAAGAACCCCATACTTCTTCCAACTAAGCCTCATCCATGCATTATATAATTATATGCATACAATAACTATGCAAAGCAATTCCATATAAAACTTTGGAAGTATCTCATGCTTATTCTAACTAAGCCTAATCCATGCATTATACAATTATATGCATACAATAACTATGCAATTATATGCAAAACTTTGGAAGAATCTCATAATTCTTCCAATTAAGCCTCATATATGCATTAAATAATTTTAAGCATATAATAACCATGCAAAGCAATAAGGTACCAAAATTTTATAAGAATCCCATACTTTTTCCAATTAAGCCTCATCCATGCATTATACAATTGTATGCAGACAATAACCATGCAAAACAATTCCATGTAAAAATTTGGAAGTATCTCATACTTCTTCCAATTAAGCCTCATCCATGCATTATAGAATTATATACATACAATAACTATGCATAGTAATTCCATGTAAAACTTTGAAAGAATCTTATACTTCTTCCAATTAAGCCTCATCTATGCATTAAACAATTTTAAGCATACAATAACTATGCAAAGCAATTCCATATCAAGACTTTGGAATAATATCATACTTCTTCCAATTATGCCTCATCTATGCATCAAACAATTTCATACAATGAGAGAATACCATACTGATATCCTCACAATGACACTGAGAGGGGGAGTGAATCAGTGTAGCTATTAAAATTCAAATCTACAACACTTAAAGCTGAAGCAAAGAGAACTTGAAAATAGGTAAAGCAATTTTCACAAGAGAGCACACCACAACACACAATGTAACGAGGTTCACCAATTTGGCTACTCCTAAAAAATGACTGCTTGGACTCCAATCCAAATCCAGCCTTTGCAAAACACCAATTTTTACAAACACTTTACCAGCACCCATTGGAAGGAGCACCAACCCCTTATTTTTTTGCTGCAACAGATAGGAGAACCAACCCCTAATGCCATGCACCAACTTGGACTGCAATTCTGAGTTATTTCAATGACATAAAAATGCCTTCATTGTTTACATGACCCTGACTGGTCTGCAATTAATCAAACTCTTCACGCTCTCATGGCTCTGCTTATATCTCTCTCGTCCTCTTCTAACCCTCTTTACGTAGCAATTTATCACTTACAGTAGCAACCTAATTCTCTGCGCGACTGTCCTTTTATAACCCTTTTTCTCATAGAGACTTCTCGTCTTCTATGACTTTTGTAATCCCGCATGCAGTCGAATAACATTCTCTTCTGCCACTTGTCAACTGTAACTGCTTTCTAACTGTAATTGCTTTTGTCTATACATACGGTAGGCCTTTCGTCAAACACGATGCATGTTACGAATTTACACATAAAACCCTACCATTACTGTTCGTTGTCTCGATCATGACTATTCGTTGTCTCGATCATGACTGTTCGTATCCTTTTCTATGCATGCATGCGTTTATGTTTCTATTTTGATGACTGTTCATTTTCTCCTTCTTGACCGTTCGTTTTCTCCACTTGGGCATGCATCTGCTTTTTCTCTACAACTGTCCCTTTAACTATCGTTCTACTCTAGTTAACTATCAGTAAGCGTGTTGTAGCGACCCGTCGCGAAATCGTGACACTTCTGTCTCTTTGCACTCTTCTTGCCTTCTACCCATGAAAACATGACCTGTCGCGATATCGCGACATCTTTCACTTTCGTACACTCCTCTCTGCTTACACTAGCGAAAACCTGACATGTCACGAAATCATGACATCTTTTGCTTCCTTGCACTCTGTTCTGCCTGCACTAGCAAAAACCTGACATGTCATGAAATCACGACATCTTTTGCTTCCTTGCACTCTATTCTGCCTACACTAGCGAAAACCTGACATGTCGCAAAATCATGACATCTTTTGCTTCCTTGCACTCTATTCTGCCTACACTAGCGAAAACTTGACATGTCACGAAATCGTGACATCTTTTGCTTCCTTGCACTCTGTTTTGCCTGCACTAGCGAAAACCTGACATGTCACGAAATCACGACATCTTTTGCTTTCGTACACTAATCTCTGCAAGCTCTAGCGAAAACAAGACATGTCGCGAAATTGCAACACATTCGTTGCCTTGTGCCTTCTTCTACCTTTTCGCCCATGAAAACTCAACATGTCGCGAAATCACGACACATGCGCTGCCTTGCACTCTATCTCCTCTTCGGGTTGCAAAAACTCGACATGTCGTGAAATCGTGACACTTTTTCTCGTTGGCGCTTCTTGTTCAAACCTGTCGTGAAATCGCGACACTTTTTCTCCTTGGCGCTTTCTTGTTCAAACCTGTCGCGAAATCGTGACACTTTTTCTCCTTAGCGCTTTCTGTTAGAACCTGTCGCGAAATCGCGACACTTTTTCTCCTTGGTGCTTTCTATTCGAACCTGTTGCGAAATCGCGACACTTTTTCTTTCGTACCATCCTTCTTACAAATTGTCACAAAATCACGACACTTTTTCTCCTTGCGAGCTCCTTCTCTCAAACATGTCGCAAAATCGTGACACATTTTCATCCGTATTGCCTCTCTTGCAGATCGTCACGAAATCGTGACACTTTTCTTTGCGAGCTCCTTCTCTCCGAACATGTCATGAAATCGTGACAGTTTTCTTTGTGCCTTCTCTCCAAACATGTCACAAAATCGTGATAGTTTTCCTTGCGCTTTCTCTTTCTTCCAACATGTGAAATTGCGACAGCTTTCCTTGCGCTTTCTGAACATGTCACGAAATTGTGACAGTTTGTTTTCCAACTTCTCAACATGTCGCAATATCGTGACAGTTTTCCTTGCATTTTCTCTCTCCTCTGATACGTCGCAAAATCGTGACAGTTTTGCCAGCATTTTCTCTCTCCTCCGATATGTCGTGAAATCACGACAGTTTTGCCAACATTTTCTCTCTCCTTCGATATGTCGCGAAATCGTGATAGTTTTGGTAACATTTTCTCTCTCCTTCGATATGTCATGAAATCATGACAGTTTTGCTCGCATCTTCTCTCTCCTCCGATATGTCGCGAAATCGCAACATAAAACATGTCGCGATATCGTGATAGTTTTTTTACTTATCTTTTTCTTTGATCCTCTAAATTTGGGCCACTTTTGTCTTCTTGGAAATTCATTGTACATGCTTTGACAGACCTCTGAACTCCTGTCCACTGCATCAACTGATCTTATCATCGTCGTGTTGACAACAATGACAATACTGCTTCTGCACCTTGCTCAACAATCTCCCCCTTTGGAATTGTTGGCAACACATGTGCAATTTCCTGTAATTCTTCTCCCCCTTTGACAATAATACCAAAGGGCTACTGTAGACTCCCCCTGAGTCTATGCACACCATTCTTAGACAAATATTGTTATAGTTAGCAAAAATCATGAATATAAGCAAAACTATAAACATAGGCATAAATGCTCCCCCTGAGAATGTGATCCCAATTGATAGTCAGTTCTTGGGAAATGTGACCACTCCCAACTTACTCCGAAGGTACTCAAAAACTTCCTTGGGCAATGGTTTTGTGAATATATCAGCTACCTGCTCTGTAGTTGGAACAAAATCCAATTTGACCTCTCCTTCTACAACTTTATCCTTCAAAAAGTGATACCGGATCGCAATATGTTTGGTTCAAGAATGCATAACCGGATTCTTGGATATGTT
Organism: Wollemia nobilis; assembly: GCA_028583015.1. Lineage (NCBI taxonomy): Eukaryota > Viridiplantae > Streptophyta > Pinopsida > Araucariales > Araucariaceae > Wollemia > Wollemia nobilis. The sequence goes on along the minus strand of JAQPPZ010003047.1, from coordinate 1,756,135 downwards.
GATAGCACTAGTGTTATCACATTTAACTGAAATTGGCTCTTTGAAGTGAATACCAAGATCTTTCAGTGTTTGTCTCATCCATAATATCTGTGTACAGCATGTTGTTGCTGCAATGTATTCTGCCTCTGCTATGGATAGAGAGACTGATTCTTGTTTCTTGCTATGCCATGCTACCAGCCTGTCTCCAAGATAAAATGCTCCTCCACTGGTACTCTTTCTGTCATCAATACATCCTGCCCAATCTACATCAGAATATGCAATCAGAGTGAAGTCTTTACCTTTTGGGTACCACAACCCATAATCCATAGTACCCTTGAGGTACCTAAAAATCCTCTTTATAGCTGTCACATGAGTTTCTTTGGGACTAGCCTGAAATCTTGCAACCATGCATACTGCCTGTAATATATCTGGTCTAGTGGTTGTCAAATACGATGGGCTTCCAATCATAGACCTGTACATTGTTTGATCTACATCCGGAGATTTGTCATCCTTGCTCAACTTGCAGCCTGTTGTCATGGGAGTGCTAACAGGTTTACAATCCTCCATTGTGAACTTTTTCAGAATTTCTTTCACATATTTAACTTGAGAAATAAAAATGCCCTTTTCATTTTGATTGACTTGCAATCCTAGGAAATAAGAAAGTTCACCAATCATAGACATCTCAAATTTTTTCTTCATTTTAGTTGCTATGTCTTTACAATATTCATCCATGCTACTGCCAAATATTATATCATCTACATAAACAACAAGTACAATAAGATGGCCATTCTCTGTTTTGACATATAAATTGTTGTCCACCATACCTTTCTTGAACCCTTGTTTAATAAGATAGTTATCTAGCCTTGCATACCATGCTCTGGGTGCTTGTTTTAGACCATACAACACTTTCTTTAACTTGCAAACAAAATCGGGATTGTCACCGATTTGGAAACCATCTGGCTGCTCAATGTAAACCTCTTCTTCCAGTTTTCCATTCAAAAATGCTGATTTCACGTCCATTTGATATACTCTAAAATTTTTATGAACTGCTAAATCTAGAAACATTCTGATTGCCTCTAGTCTAGCTACTGGTGCAAAGGTTTCCTCAAAATCAATGCCTTCAACTTGAGCATAGCCTTTATAGACCAATCTTGCCTTATTTCTGACAACCTATCCGTCTTCATTTAATTTGTTTCGAAAAATCCATTTAGTGCCGATTATGTTTTTATTTGCTGGCCGTGGTACTAATTCCCAGGTTTTGTTTTTCTCAATCTGATCTAGTTCTTCATTAATTGCCTTCATCCAACTTTCATCCGTGCTTGCTTCAGCAACATTTTTAGGTTCAATGTTGGATAACAGAGAGTAGTTCCGTACTACTGCTCTTCTTGTCTGAATACCAACTGTGGGGTCCCCAATAATCTGTTCTCTGGGATGATTTTTCTACCAGTTGCTTGTTTTGAATTTCTTGTTTTCTTCTTCTTCTGAGTCAGTTTTTAAATCATCTGGGTCAATTTTTTGATTCTCTTCTATTTCCTTTTCTTCATCTCCTTCAATGACTTCTTCATAAATAGGGTAGTTTTCTTGATACGTAATTTCTCGTTCTCTACCTTCATCAACTTTAACATCGGCACTCTCAACAATTTTCTTTAGCCTCTTGTTGTAACATGTGTAGGCTTTGCTTTTTGTTGAGTAACTAAGAAAAATACCTTCGTCAGCTCTATCTTCAAACTTACCGAGATTATCTTCAATCCGTTTGATGTAGCACTTGTTGTCGAACACTTTGAAATATCTTGTTGTTGCCTTTCTGCCAAACCATAGCTCATAAGGTGTTTTGCTTTCATGCATCCTTAGCATGCACTGTTTTGGATGTAAACCACGGTATGGACTGCCTCTTTCCAAAATCTGTCAGCTATTTTGTTCTCAGCCAACATTGTCCGTGCCATTTCCTACACTGTCCTGTTCTTCCTTTCTACAACACCATTCTACTGAGGTGTCCTTGCTACTGAAAACTGTCTTTTGATCCCATATTTTTGATAGTACTCTGCAAACTCTTCTGAAATAAACTCTCCTCCTCTGTCTGATCTTAGGCATTTAATTCTTTTTTCAGTTTGATTCTCAACCTATTTTTTAAAAATCTTGAACATCTCAAAGGCATCTGATTTAAGCTTTAAAAATAATACCCATGTCATCCTGGAGTAGTCATCTATGAACAACATAAAGTATTTGTCACCATTTATGCTTTGTGTTCTCATGGGTCCACACAAATCAGTATGTATTATCTCTAAAGGTTTGTTGGTGAAGTATTCCTTTGATTTAAATGTGGATCTAGTTTGCTTTCCCTTTTGGCATGAAGCACAAATGCTATTTATTGGTTTGCCAATGGTGGGTATATCTCTTACTGCCATTTTTGAACTTATTTTTACCAGATTGTCAAAGCTAATATGACCGAGCCTCTTGTGCCACAACCAATTTTCATCTTCCTATCCAATCAAGCATGTTCCTTCTGAAATTTTTGAGAGAGTATATATATTTCCAGAAGTCCTTGATCCAGTAGCTATCAGTTTCCCACTATGTGCTTTTTTGACTTCACAGCCCTGCTTCTTAAAAATGACTTCATGACCTCTGTCATAGATTTGACTTACACTCAGTAAGTTGTGCTTCAAACCAATCACAAACATAACTTCTTTGGAATTGATCTTTCCATCACTTATCTTGACTAATCCTTTGCCAACTATCTTGGCTCCATCATTATTTCCAAACTTTACCGAGCCCCCTTCATATTTATGTAGCTTTTCAAATTTTTGTTTATCTCCTATCATGTGATTGGAGCATCCACTATCCAATATCCATGGTGCAGATTTGTTCTGAGCTTTGAATGTTGTCTGTACAATCAAGGATTCCTTTTCTTCCTTGGGTTGCTCCTTTTCTTTCCACTCTGGTTTGGCTGTAGTTTTTGTCACTTGTTTAGACTTTTCTTTGTCAGTGGCCTGTGCATGTTTTTCTAGGAATTTTTTGTTTTGTCTTAAACTGTTTGGTTGAGATCTTCTTCCCTGATATTTATTTGTTGCATATGTGCTTCTACAGTTTCTTGCAATATGTCCAAAGTTATGACAGTTATAGCATTCTCACTGCATAATCCATCAAGGGTGAAAATACATTTCTCATTGGTGAAATTTCTTTGTCCTATATTATAAATGCAGTCTGAAATCTTATGACCATAAGTATTGCATTTAAAACAATAACCAGAAAAAGAATGATTGAACCTGGGAGTTGGTCTTTGCCAATTTGTAGTAGGAGCCACAAATTTTCTTCTCCTTTGATGTGTGACTTTTGTGAATCCCTCATTGTCAGCACTCTTCTCGTGCCTGGCATTGTTGCTTTCTTTTGCATGATTCGATTTTCTTTGGTCAACTTTGATCTTATCTTCTTTCTTTACTTGGTTCTACGAGTTATGGCCTTTGATCCACTTGATGATTCTCCTTCAACAAAGCCCAAGCCAAATTTGATGCCTGTAGTCCTCTGACTATTTATAATTTTTTCAAGCTTTGCATAACTTCCTTCAAGTTTGTGATAGCAACTCAATTTTTGATTCTTTTCTTCTAGCCGCATTCTTAAAACAACAATCTCTTCTTCCAGTTTGCTGCACTCATCTATTTTCATGGTTAATTTTACTTCAAGTTCTTTAGACATTTTCTTAAATTCTTCTGTCTGTATTTTCAAACTGTTTATTATGTCATTGGCATCCTCTAGCTTTCTTGAAAACTTTTTATTCTTTTTCCTTTCTGTACTCAACTCTTCAAGTGCAGCAACCAACTCACCTTCCAGATATACTTCAGCCTCATCCTTAAGGTTTTCATCACCTTCCTGATTTTCTTCTGTTCTTTCTTCTTCAAATGCCATGAATAGAGCTTCACTTGTTTCTTCTTCAGAATCCTCACCTGAGCTTTCTTCAGAAGAGCTGACATTCTTGGATATGAAGCTTTTCTTCTTGAAGTTGTTCTTTCTAAAATTTGGTTTCTTCTTCCAGTCACCTTTTTCTTGGTGTGACCCTTCATCATTTTTGGTTTTATTATGCATTGGACATTTAGCTGCAAAGTGACCGACGCCTCCACAATTGAAGCACTTAAACGGTAACTTTCCTCTATATTTTTCTTTTCCCTTTGTAAGTTTTCGAACAAAGTTAGCTTTCGTTTCATCTGATGTCTCTTCATCCTCAGATTCTTGTTCAGCTTTTATATTTTTGTGTGCTTTAAAAGTAGCTTCTCTGTCTATGGGCTTAGTTTGTCCTATTCTCATTTCATATGCGGTCAAAGAACCATGCATCTCATCCATGCTAAAATTATTTAAATCTTTAGCCTCTTCTATTGCATAAACTTTAGAGTTAAATCTTTTGTGAAGAGTTCTAAGTACCTTTTTCACGATAACCGCATCTTCGATTTCTTCACCGAGTCCTCTGATTGCATTAATGATTCCATTGACTCTCAACATATAGGCCTCTATGTTCTCATCATCATTCATTTGTAATGCTTCGAATTGAGCTCGATGTGTTTGCAGCTTGGCTTCCTTGATCTTGTTGTCTCCTTCATGGATGCTCTTTAGTTTGTCCCACATGTCTTTTGTAGATTTACAGCTCATGACCCTTATCAGTTCACTGTCTACTAGCCCACACATTATGGCATTCTTTGCTTTGGAGTTATTCTCAATTTTTTTCTTCTCGGTAGTATCTGTTGGAGGAGTAGTGGGTATTGTGTATCCACTTTCTATTGACTCCCAAATGTCGTATCCCAATGCACTCAGATATGTCTGCATCTTGAGTTTCCAGAATGAGTAATTAGTTCCATCGAACAAAGGAGCTTTGTTGGATGAGAATCCTTCACCACCTACCATTGTGTTCCTTCCAAGATCACCTTAGCTGATTAAGCTTATTCAGGAACCTTGCTCTGATACCAATTGATATTCTCACAATGACACTAAGAGGGGGGGGTGAATCAATGTAGCTATTAAAATTCAAATCTACAACACTTAAAGCTAAAGCAAAGAGAACTTGAAAATAGGTAAAGCAATTTTCACAAGAGAGCACACCACAAAACACAATGTAACGAGGTTCACCAATTTGGCTACTCCTCAAAAATGACTGCTTGGACTCCAATCCAAATCCAACCTTTGCAAAACATCAATTTTTACAAACACTTTACCAGCACCTATTAGAAGGAGCACCAACCCCTTATTTTTCTACTGCAACAGATAGGAGCACTAACCCCTAATGCCAGGCACCAACTTGGACTACAATTATGAGTTATTTCAATGACATAAAAATGCCTTCACTGTTTACATGACCCTGACTGGTCTGTAATTAATCAAACTATTCACACTCTCATGGCTCTGCTTATATCTCTCTATGTCCTCTTCTAACCCTCTTTACGCAGTAATTTCTCACTTACAGCAGTAACCTGATTCTCTGCACGACTGTCCTTTTATAACCCCTTTTTCTCATAGAGACTTCTCGTCTTCTATGACTTTTGTAATCTCGCATGCAGTCGAATAACATTCTCTTCTACCACTTGTCAACTGTAACTGCTTTCTAACTGTAACTACTTTTGTCTATACATAGGGTAGGCTTTTCGTCAAACACGATGCATGTTACGAATTTACACATAAAACCCTACCATGATTGTTCGTTGTCTCGATCATGACTATTCGTATCCTTTTCTGTGCATGCATGTGTTTATGTTTCTATTTTGATGACTGTTCATTTTCTCCTTCTTGACCATTCATTTTCTCCACTTGGGCATGCATCCGCTTTTTCTCTACAACTGTCCCTTTAACTGTCGTTCTACTCTAGTTAACTGTCAGTAAGCGTGCTGTAGCGACCCATCGTGAAATCGTGACACTTTTGTCTCTTTGCACTCTTCTTGCCTTCTACCCATGAAAACATGACCTGTCATGAAATCATGACATCTTTCGCTTTCGTACACTCCTCTCTGCTTGCACTAGCGAAAACCTGACATGTCATGAAATCATGACATCTTTCGCTTCCTTACACTCTATTCTGCTTGCACTAGCGAAAACTTAACATGTCATTAAATCATGACATCTTTTGCTTCCTTACACTCTATTCTACCTGCATTAGCGAAAACCTAACATGTCGCAAAATCGTGACATCTTTTGCTTCCTTGCACTCTGTTCTGCCTACACTAGCGAAAACCTGACATGTCATGAAATCACGACATCTTTTGCTTCCTTGCACTCTATTCTGCCTACACTAGCGAAAACCTGACATGTCATGAAATCGTGACATCTTTTGCTTTCGTACACTAATCTCTGCAAGCTCTAGCGAAAACAAAACATGTCATGAAATCGTAACACATTCGCTGCCTTGTGCCTTCTTCTACCTTTTCGCTCGTGAAAACTCAACATGTCACGAAATCGTGACACATGCGCTGCCTTGCACTCTATCTCCTCTTTAGGTCGCGAAAACCCAACATGTCACGAAATCGCGACACTTTTTCTCCTTGGCGCTTCTTGTTCGAACCTGTCGCAAAATCGTGACACTTTTTCTCCTTGGCGCTTCTTGTTCGAACCTATCGCGAAATCGTGACACTTTTTCTCCTTGGCGCTTTCTCTTCGAACCTGTCATGAAATCATGACACTTTTTCTCCTTAGCGCTTTCTCGTCGAACCTGTCGTGAAATCGTGACACTTTTTCTTTCGTACCATCCTTCTTGCAAATTATTGTGAAATCATGACACTTTTCTTTGCGAGCTCCTTCTCTCAAACATGTCACGAAATCACGACACATTTTTTTTTGTACTGCCTCTCTTACAGATCATCGTGAAATTGCGACACTTTTCTTTGCGAGCTCCTTCTCTCCGAACATGTCATGAAATCACGACAGTTTTCTTTGCCTGCGCCTTCTCTTCGAACATGTCGTGAAATTGCGACAATTTTCCTTGTGCTTTCTCTTTCTTCCAATATGTCACGAAATCGCGACAACTTTCTTTGCGTTTTTTGAACATGTCGCAAAATCGTGACAATTTGTTTTCCAGCTTCTCAACATGTCGCGATATCGCGACAATTTTCCTGACATTTTCTCTCTCCTTCGATATGTCATGAAATCGTGATAGTTTTGCCAGCATTTTCTCTCTCCTTCGATATGTCACGAAATCACGACAGTTTTGCCAACATTTTCTCTCTTCTCCGATATGTCGCAAAATCGTGATAGTTTTGCCTGCATCTTCTCTCTCCTTCGATATGTCGCAAAATCGCAACAGAAAACATGTCGCGATATCGCGACAGTTTTTTTACTTGTATTTTTTTTTTATCCTCTGAATTTGGGCCACTTCCGTCTTCTTGGAAATTCACTGTACATGCTCTGACAGATCTCTGAACTCCTATCCACTGCATCAACTGATCTTATCTGTCTGTGTTGACAACAATGACAATACTGCTTCTGCACCTTGCTCAACACATACTTCTCTTAGTATTGGTTTTCTTATCTACTTAAGCCTCAAATTACCAATACTATTCCTTTATAAGAAAACCAATATTACTTCCTTCTTAAATAAAATCAAATAGTGTTTCTTTAACTAAGTAAAACCAACATTATTTCCTTCTAAAAGAAAATTAAGTATTATATCTTTAACTAAGGTAACCAAAAAAGAATCTTCTAAGAGATAATCAAATATTATATTTTTAACTAAGGAAAAAACCAACATTATTTTCTTCTGAAAGAAAATCAAATATTATTTCTTTAACTAAGGAAATCCCAACTTTTTTCCTTCTAAAAGAATATAAAATATTATTTCCTTAACTATGGAAAACCAACATTATTTCCTTCAAAAATAATTTCAAACATTATTATTATTTTTATTGATAATAGAAGGGGTTTTAAAAGGGTCTCCAAACCTATTACAAGTAGGGTTTTGAAAGGCACCCCCAAACCTTAGATCTAGCAATAAGACATCAATAAATATTGAGTTGGATTTCATAAATCAAACCCAAAATCTAATGAAACAACCTCCTAGCAAATAAGCCATAGATTTTTATCAAGAAAATACAAGAGATTATCCCATGGTCAAACCACCGTGTGCTCAGGAATCTAAAGAACCGAAGAAAAAAATCAGAATAATAAAAATGTTACTAGTTAAAAATAAATTTATAAATAAAATCGCCTAAACCGAAGCATTTATCACCTAACAAGAAAGGATAATAGGGAAATCCTATCATCACGATCAAAAAATCCATAAAAAAAAAAACATAATAGGAGAACCCCTCATAAGAATAGTCAGTTTAAGAAAACAACACTAGAAATATCGATCAATAAAATCCACAACATAAAAACCATCCAAGAGATCTACATAATAAAATCATGAAACCTGCAACTGGAGCCAACCAAAAAGTCCTCATCCATTGAGAAATTGGGTTGAAAATGAAATGCAGGGTTTAAAGGAAGAAACCTTGATCTTTAAAATATCTAAGGGCACTAGAAATTTAAGACTTTACCATCCCACTTTGAGAAGAGTTGATGCCCAGCAGAACCCTCAGCACAAACACCAACCAGGAAAACTGCACAATAAAATAGCACATGAAAGTCCCTCCTATCCCAGACAAGATGCAGAACCCTGGAGCCCTTCACTAGGAGGTACCCAGAAGCAAAAACCACCTAAACAATCGATGCCCAAGCCCCCAACCACAAAACTAGTCTGGTCTTCCACCCACCAACAAAGCTAGCAGCTACAACTCCTTCAACTGACCCAACCTACTAGCCTGTTCTACCAGCTTATTTTTGGAGTTCCTTCAACCAAACCAGCAAACCTTGCTACCCAAAGCAAACCCTCCAAATTACAGGAAAGTTTCCAAAAATCAAGGCCCTCCATGTAAGCCCTTAGAGCTGCAAGCCTCTTAGGGTTTGCCCTCAAACATTATTTCTTTAACTAAGGAAAACTCAACATTATTTCCTTGTAAAAGAAAATCAAATATTAATTCTTTAAGGAAAGCCTAGCATCATTTCCTTCTAAAAGAATATAAAATATTATTTCTTTAACTATAGAAAACTAGCATTATTTCCTTCTAAAAGAAAAAAAAAAAAATTTTTAACTAAGGAAAAACTAGTATTATTTCCTTCATAAAAAATTCAAACAATATTTCTTTAACTAAGGAAAACCAGTATTATTTCCTTCTAAAATAAAATCAAGTATTATATCTTTAACTAAGGAAAAACCAACATTATTTCCTTCTAAGAGATAATCAAATATTAATTTCTTAACTAAAGAAAACCCAACATTATTTCCTTCTAAAATAAAATCAAATATTAATTCTTTAACTAAGGAAAACCCAACATTATTTCCTTCATAAAGAAATTCAAACATTATTTCTTTAACTAAGGAAAACCAACATTATTTTCTTCTAAAATAAAAGCAAGTATTATATCTTTAACTAAGGAAAAACCAACATTATTTTCTTCTAAGATATAATCAAATAATAACTTCTTTAACTAAGAAAAACCTAGCATTATTTCCTCCTAAAAGATTATTTCTTTAACTACGGAAAACTAACATTGTTTCTTTAACCAAGGAAAACCAAAATTATTTCCATTCCAATAAAATCATAGGCTTTTTTTCTACAACCAACCATAGACAAGTTTAATAATTTAAAGAACTTCTATACTATTTACAAAGTAAAAACCTTTCCTCACACAACATAGAAGGAGCAACGAAAACTTAAATAAAAGAACAAGAACACTCTTATCTAAAAGAATTTAACATCAAATAAAACTCATGTAGACTAAAAGGGTAAATATAACATATGCAAGTTGACATAAAACCTAGTGCTAGCTCAGACTAAAGCAAAACCACTCTCTAGCTTCACACAAAAGCTCAACTACCCAAGCATTTCCTCCAAAAATATATCCAAGTTTAAAGCGAAGCAACAAGCTAAACATAAAAAGGGTTCTTAATCCCTAAAAGATATATAAGGATTAACAAGAAGAAGAAACTCTCTAAAAAAACCCAAATGCTACTAAGATCATTGCACCTAAAGCAAAACTACAACAACAAACCCAACAAGAAGTCAACAATATCTAGCATAAAGAAAAAACATCTCTTAAGGCAAATACGTCTTCAATGCCCACACACTGTGATAAGACCTCTATGACTAATCATCTAGAAAATTCCTCCCACTTTCTTTCACCCCCCCCACGAAATCCTTCTTTCAGCTAGCTTTTCTAATCTCCTTCACTAATGGCCTTCCTTGTTCTCGATAAAACTAGCCAAATATAAAACCCTAGACATGCAATAATCAAAACTGAAAAAATGTTCCCTTGTTTTCCTTCTATGTTGGTCTTTTCTTTTCCATAAATGCATCTCTTACCAAGAAGGTAATGTATCCCCAAAAAAGAAATGTCACCAGGCACCACTTTTCCTCTAATTTTTTTTTATAATAAAAAGAACCTCCCTAAAAATCTCTTAATTTTTTAACTTACTAAAGTTCATAAAACAAATATTAGAGAACCTAGTTCCTCTTATATTATTATTTTAAAAAAATGTTAGTTCCACTTACTAACATTAATATAAAATAATTACTCATAAAGCTTAATCAACATATTTCTTTCTTTTCGGCCAAATGCATCCTCTTATGCATAAACTATATATATATATATATAAAAGAAATAAATGCTTTTGCATAGCTTAAGTAATTAAATCAATAAATCTCTTCATGTTAAGATTAAAACATAACATTAAGAATTTAATTAATTATTTTTCTAATTAATTTAATTAATATCTAACGTTAACATTAACCGTTAACATTGATATTAAAAGTGATATCAATAATACCCTCTATAATTATTGATATCCTCTTGAATATCATTTACCAAAAATATTCCATGCATCAAACACAAGCATATAAACCATAAATGCTTATCAAACAAGTGCATTATACCACTTTTATCTATAAGTAGTAGGATTTATGATGATTGCCATGTCATCACCTAACTACTAAGGATGGCTCCTTTGCCCAAATAATCTCCCAATTGGTGGTGTAATTTAACCAAGCACATAATTATGCAATGTATCTACATGAGGGCACTCTTTTACCCTGGAGCTATCGATGAGAATGTCATCACCATCATTTCACATTTTCTCTCGACTCTAGTGGTTGTCCCATATCAATCCACCAATAAGACTACTTGGTCTTACATCCACAAAGTTCATTAGCACTTCCATATTCTCCATAATTCAAAGCATAAAATGCAATACCAACACATCTTGATAACATAAAAATAAGAACATGCATTATATATTCACACATCAATACACAATTTAATATCAATATTAAGTTCTACCAAGGAGAGCCATCACATTTATGAAGAGCTCTCAAGCAAAGAAAAGATGAATTTCCTATACACTTAGTGCGAGGACCTGAGCCCAAATGTGTCATTGTTAGAGGGTCCCCTAACTCTCAATATGTTTGGTGAGGGCACAAAATATGCTTTAATCATGTTAGATTTTATATTTTGGTTGGAGAATGACAAAAATATGGTCTTCACCCAACTAGGTTTTCTATACAAGATAAAGCATGCTTCTAGGGATGAGTGGATGGGATTGAAATTTTATAGCTAATTACTAGACCAATGCATGAAGGAATGAGTCAATTTTCAACCACTAATGTGTTCAAACTTTCATTATTTTTGGTGTATTTGATCTTATTTCAACACCTAAGAGCATTTTTAGGTTTAAATCAAAGGTGGACAGATAAGGAAGGTTAAAATATGCAAGTGTATTCTTGGATGGGGGCCTTGATAAAGAACATTCTTATTTATTTTTTTGTAGAGCATTTTTCTGCTTCGACCATCATGCTTTTGAGAGGTTCCCATCCTAAGTGCCTCTCATGGACCTGTCACTCATTTGTAGAAGAGATACTTTCTAGGGATTGGTATTTTATTGAAGATACCATCGATAGAATGTATAATTTTAGTTTTACCCTATACCTTCTCCCTAAATTTGTTCTAAAAGGAGTTTTTCTCTAAAAATATTAAGGTAGTTAGGCTTAATTGATAAAAAAATTGGGAGTGGAAAGGTAAAAACATCCTATTAAAAGACTCCTCTTAGCTTGGGAGGATTGTTCCTTCAGAGAAGAAAAGTTGCATCCATTGTATATGGTAAGATGAAAGAGCAAGATATCAAGAAGGAATAGGGTAGATGATATTATGACCCTCAAGGGAAGTTTACCACATATTTCAAGAGCATTAGAGATCTAAAATATGAACATGAATGTAGGCCTGATGTTGAGGTTTTAAGAATTTCAACAGACAAAAATGGCACACACCCCTTGAGCTTGCTCATCAAGCCTTCTCTAAATCTTAGGTTGTATAAATATTTTTCTAGGCAAAGGGTGAGGTCAATCCATATAATGAAGTTAGTAAAAATAAGAAAGACACTAAGGAAATTATACTAGAAGAAGTCTAAAAGAGAGTCTTGGTGGATAATGTAGCAATGAATCAACAAAAAGGAAAAATAGTATGGAACATTACATGTAGATGAGGAATTTAGCAAATTCTACAATGGAGAACATCCAAACGTTGAGATATCAAGGTCAAAGAAATGAAATGAGGAAGAATTAAGTATTGAAATACTCTAGAATATAGAAAAGTCAAGAGCAATGAAAGAATGGGCTCAAGAACCTCCATCTAAAATCTTGAAAGAAGGCCCAACCATTGCTCCTCCTAGAAGGTCATCAACACCACCATCCCTAGTGCAATGCACTCCCCAATAAGATACCCTACAATAGCTGACTCAAAGGAAAGAACAACAAAATATGGAGCCAAAAACCAACCTTGCTAAGGTGAAGAAGAAGAAAGGAATACTTCTAGGATATTTAATCACTAGTGATGCTTCACTATCTTCCCGTTCATCCCTTCCTATAGATGAACCACCAACCCCAAAATTGGTTTTGGCCTCAACAACCCAAGCACCCAACATTGTAGTCATATAAGCTACCCATCCTCCTACTATTTCTACAATATTTTCTATTCAAGAGGTGCTTCCATTAATTTGTCCTTACTAGATTACTCCTCTCATCAACCCCTACCTCTCTGATTCTTCCTCTTTCAATTCTCTCATTATTTAAACCATTATTTGTATTTCTATCACCTTTGAGGTAGCAAGAAGGCTCACAAGTATTTGTGTTAGCTTTGAGTGCATTGCAAGAGTTTTATATGGATTACTAGCATAAGGTACAACACAATCAGAAGAAGCAAGCCAAGCTAGCACAAAAACTAGCTACAACCCAGATAATTAGCCACCTTGTACCCCTAAAAAGAGGATTATTGTTCACATAAAAGGACCCACTAAAGTCAAAAATACAGGGAAAAATTACAAAGCAATATTAGCATGTGGTGACAATAGGGCTTGATCTAAAAAACACGTAGTCTCAAGATAAGGTTCAATTCATGTGAGGAACCAAAAAAGTGGTTGCATATAAATATGAGTCATTAATCCAAAAGTTAGAAAAAAAATGAGAAGGAATTGGAACAGGTAAAAAATACTTTGAGTAACTATTAGGTGGAGACCAAAGAATCCAAAATTAGATAAATATGCTTGCTAAACACTTAAATAAGTAGCATTAAGAATCTCTCTGGAAAAAAAAGGAGCAATTCAAAATCCTCACAGGTAGGCTCACTAGTCAAGAATCTAAATTTAATCAAGAGAGATATAGTCTCCAAAAATAGTTGGAGGAGCTAAAGCACAAAAAATCAATATGGAGCAATTCCAAGGGATCAAGAAGCTCATTAAGGAAGTCAAGGATGCCTACTGGGATAGCATTGCTAACACTATAATGGTTCTATTGCAAGTACTCAAAGTTGTTGATGTAGTTATTCATCAAAGTATTTAGGTGATCCAAGAAATTGAGCATAGCCTCACTAAAATTTCCACAAAGCTAGATGAGGCTAGAATTTATCAACCAAACTTGGCCATTGTTTCAAACTCTAAGTTGTTTTTTATCAAAATTTAAGATAGAAATATGGTAGCATAGAAGGTGATTAATCTCCTACAAAAGGAGTAGATGTTGTAATAGTGTAGAACCCAAGTAGCTATCTTATTTTCTACCATTCAAAAACTCAAAGCTCATATTGACTCTTTAGTGCAATAAGGACTTCCCTCTCCTTGGAGTAAAGACAATAGGATCTCATCAAAGTAAGAATATTTGCAGCTAATGAGGTAATATAAGGAGGACGTTTCCGCTTTTAAAGAATGGTCAGACCCTCCTATAGTAAATGATTTGGCTTAGGCAATTGAACTTTTGGAAAATTTAAGGATTTAGGTGCATGAGGTCAAAAATAAAAAAGAATTTCTCCCATGATGATTAATTTGAGCTCCAAGCAGTCTACAAAAACTTCAAACAAATAAAGTTCCCTTCAAATGAGGAGTGGAAAAAAATTAAGGAAGCACTTAATAAGTTACCAAATTTGTATTTTTTTTGTACTTTTTTGTATTCTTTCCAAATTATTTCAATTTTTGACTCCACATTAAAGGATGAATGCATTAATTTTGAATTTTCCTTCAACAAGAAATAATTCCCTTGTGAATAACCAAAACTATATTGAATTTTCACTACACTCAACAGTTTTTTCCTTAGGTGAATTTTTGAAATAAGGATGAGATAGAGGTAAAGTTGATGAAAGGCAAAGAAAGAGGCATTGGACCAATACAAGCAAAAACACTTTGATCAAGGGGAGGTACAATTTTATAAAAATTTTGACCAAGAAAGGAAGACAAATTTTTTATAGCTTATGCAACCTAAAAGTCCAAAAAGATAAAAAGCAATGGAGAAATCATGATGAGCACAAGAGGAATACAAATTCTAAAGATTGAAAGTTGAAAACAAAATTAAGGAGAAAAGAGGAGAAATTTTTTGAGAATCAGACCACAAGTCACAAGAAATTTTTTAGGGTGCATAAGATAAAAATTTATGAGAGATAGAACATCTAAAGTGTCCAATAGAAGGGCAAAAGAGAATACTTTAGTAAACCTTCTAACAAAAGTTCAGCCTAGTCATGGAAGTTTATAAGATTCTGATGATGAAGATGAAGAAATGTTTAAACAACCAGCTATTTGAATATTAATGGATTGCATCACTTCAAAAGATAAAGTGGAGCTGCAAAAAGAAAAAAATACTCCAAGAAGCAGACATAATGAAGAAATGGCCAATAAAAGAAAAACAATTAGGTATGGTGGAGTGATAAGTAGGAGGGAAATCATATTGTAAGAAATCAGTGCTGGTGCACAAGCTTCCAAAGAGGTAGTTGAGCTAGACCAATGAGCAATTACTAAAAGTAGTTAAGGATCAACTACTAGCACCACTTGGGCTCAACAATCCAAGGGAAGTGGTTGGCCTATTGAAAGTAAAAATGTGCCATCTATAATATCAACAACCCAAAATTTGATAGCATTAATTGTAGAGGATTCTTGTACTCAATATTTATGATCCCTAGGGTGGCAAGTGATCATCTAATAGTTCAAAATTGATGATTCTATAGCTAGATACCTTGAAGTGCTAAAAGTGATGTAATGAGGATCGAAGAAGCATTGTCAAAGACTCTTGTGCAAGTTTTGGAGGGAAAATATCCTTATCTTATCTATAAATAGTAGTTGTTTAGGCATTGTAAAGTATTGGTTAGTTGCTATTTGTAACTCTCCCTTTATTTTCTTTTGTATAACAATCTAGATCCAAACCTTGAGTGGTTTTGTGTGTAAGATTTTGAGTCATCACTTTTGACATGATCTATAATATTCATATATATACATATATATTGGAAGCCATGACTATTGGGATTTTTTTGCCCTATTTCTTATGTGTATATATTTTTATGCAAATGTATAAGAGGTCATCACTACATTTTTGTCTTATTTCTTGTATGTGCAGTTTATGCTTATTGAGAAGGGAAAGTGTTCACTTTGAGTTGTTGACATAGAAAACATACACATTCATTTATCCCATTATTATGCAAAAGAATCTTATGATCTTAGTGTATCACCCTCGGTTGGTTTAGGATTTTTATTTTCCTCTATTTCCAATGTTTTTTCTTTCCTTTTTCTCTATGCACCAAAACCTGTTAGAGTAAATATTCCATCATTTGGATATCTTACCCTTTCCCTACATTAGGTAGATTTTATTTATTGCATGGTAAAAAGTAGCTTGTTACTTTTTACCACTAGTAGTTACTTTTACTATTTATCATGTAGATATTTACTGTTATAAATATCTAATGGTTAACTAGGGTTATTTCCTAAATATCCTAGGTTAGTTATCGTAGTCATTCTGACTACGTTAAGTAGGTTAGTGGTTAGCGCTTAATTAGCTAAGCGCGTAGTTGTTAGCGTTAGTTTAGGATAATATTTTATATTATTCCTAATACTATTCCTAGCCACCTAATGTACTATTTAAACCTTTGCATTCTAAATAAATGGTTAATTTTCATGGCTCCACTTTTCATGGTATCAGAGCCATGATGGAACGGAACCTACGGAGCTGGAACTAGGTATACAGGAACCCTTGACCTGCTGCTCGAAATGGATCCTGAGGTGGCTCCCAAGAAGCAAGGCCCACAGGCCCATACACCTGGGAGAATAGGCTCACATCATCGAGCGGCCATGGGAGAAGGCCTGCAAACCCAGATAGATCTGACAGTATTCTGTTGTCCGACCTATCAGGCCTGACAAAGGGTAGAAGCGCCCTTGGAGTGGACCGACTACAGCTCCCACATGAGGAGGCAGGCGACCTCCCACTCATCGAAGACCTCGATCCGAGGGCAGGAGCGCCCTCATATTGGACAGAGCAATAGACGTGATCTGAGGGGAAACTAAGAACCCTAACCTATCAGACCATGTAGATCCACACGTGCTCAAGTATAGATCTCGAGGCGTTGACTCAAACCACTCATCTGGAGACACGTGGCAGCAAGACATGACCTCGAGGCACAGATCCTGAGGTGCTGATGTGGCACAGCCACTGGACTTGATCTGGACTGGACACGACACGTGGGCGACACGTGGCAAATAGGCCATGTGCCACCCGACACCTTGCTGCGACACGTAGCCACAGTAAAAGGAGTCGCCCACACAACGACTACCCAAAGGCAGTCAACTAATGAGGGGTGCACCTCACCTTTTATCCAGGTAAGGCAAACGCCTCCTCTTGAATGTGGGACTAAAAGTCCCACATTCAAAATTTTCCCGCCCGGAGGCGGGAAAGCCTTCAAATAGAAGGCGCGCCACTTCCTTTTCAGTCGGGCTAGCTAGCCCGACCGGTGGAGGGGCCATTGCTAAGGCCTTTCCCGATGGGAGGTCGGGAGTTCGACTCCCGTCAAGGCCAAGCGCTTTAATTTTTTGACAAAGGGGCCCTAAAGAAAATCCAAGGTAATTCAATTTTAAAAAGCATATTTTTTATTTTTCAAGTTTATTTTTTCTTAATTAATTAAACTTTAATTTATTAAATAGTAATTCAATATTATTTTTTTCTTTAAAGTTATTTTTTTATCAAAATGCCTTTAAAACTAAAATAATTTTTACTATTTATAGATTTTACTTATATTAATTAGAGAAATCACATAAACTTAAAATTAAAAAAAAGGGTTATATTTTTTTGCAATTTACAAATTTAAAGGAGCTTTTGTTTTTCTCCAAGGGAGAATATAAGACATAAAAGAGCACCTACTTTTATTGCAAATAAGAAAACCCTAAACTCTTCTCAAACTTGTTCAATTTACACACATGAAAGGGGACAAAATCAAACACATTTGATTCTTTATTGCAAATTAGACAACAAGGAGACTACAATTTTTTTGTAACATTCAAAAGGCAAAGTGTGCATTTGTTTTCTTCAAAGGGGGATATAAGACATAAAATTGCACATTCTTTTTTGCAAAAAATTGAGAAGAAATTGTAACCTTGGGCCCATCAAAACCAAGTCGTTTGTCGACTGGTCTGGAAGCCTTTCAAATGCGGGTCGTGTGTCGACTTGTCTTGAAAGGAGTGCTCATATTGTTCATTTTGCAAAATAAAATGGGGAAGACAACATTGTACTTCTTTTGCAAAATTGGAAAACAAAGTAGGAGACATAAAAATATCATTTTTTGCACAACACAAAATCCACATTTTGTTGCAAAAATTAAAAGGTGCATTTTTTATTTTACTTGACACCTTTATTGGAAAATCAGGTGCATTTTTGGTTGCATCCGAAATTTAGGTGATAAGAATTTTGTGGGCATTCTTGATTGATTATTGCATTATTTCTTTTGCAATTATAAGTCATAGAATCAAAAACACACTAAACCCCAAAAATTTCACAAATTTGTGTAAATCCTTACACAGATTTAAAGCCAAAATTCACTTGATATTCTCTCCTAAATCAACAAAACCCCTAATTCACTCTTATTTGTTTGGCTTAATTTCCTCAAAATTTTCATCCTTCTTGAAGGAAGTTAAGGCAGGTGCCATTAAATATCTGTTTGAGTGAATTATATTTTGGTACTCTTTTAGGGTAATCAAAAGAAAGAACAAGTTTTTGAAAATAAGGAACCTTAAAAGTTGCAATCCTTTGCACTAAAGGGGGATAATTCCTTTCTTCCTTCAAACACAGTTTTTGATAAGAGGGAAATAAAACTTGTAAAGGCAATAAAAAAAAAATAGAAGTCATCATACAAAATATATCTTTTATTTTAGACTTCATAATAGCAACCATGCTTGAAGTACTTGCAATAAGGAAGGATGATTTGATGAACTTTTTTGATGAAACTGCCTAGAAAACATAGTTTTGCACAACTTGTAAAACTGAAAACCAAGACACCATTCAGTGTTGGTTTCAAAACAAGTAAAACTAAAATGGCAAGGGCAAAACACAGAAGCCATATTTCTTGTGAAGTGTCTCATTTTGATTCTGTTTCTGGTTCAAAGATAGCACAAGGAGTGCTCATTGCTAAAACAATTTTGTAGAGGGAAATCACATGTGTCCCTTGGGCAAAAACACCATTTTCTCTCAAATCCTCTTTTAGGCTTCATAAATAGCATAAGTTTTTGTTTGAAGACCTTGCAATAAGGGGTGCTTGTACCTCTTTTAGGCTTCATAAATAGCAAACTCTAGGTGTTTGAAGTACTTGTAACAAGAGGAGCGATTTTTTGTGGTGTAAAATTGCCTAGGAGGCAATATTTGTAAAATCCTTCACAACACTCTTGAGTTGCATACTTTTTGCAATTGAGGGGGGATATCCATTTCTTTTCTTCACTAATTTTTGTAAATAGGGAAGACAGCTTATAAGGGTGCATTTTCGGCTTCGACCGACACCTTAGTCACACAGTTCCTTCAACAATTGAATACACTATGTTTTGCAATGAGAAGGGGGAAAATTATAAGGGTGCATTTTCAACAACGATCGACACCTTAGCTACCTTATATTTTGCAAATTCATATTGTAAATGAATGAACCTTGTATGAACTGATCTATTCTACTACACCTAGCGATTGTAGTGGTTGGTTACCCATGCAATTCGGTTGGATGTTGTGATTACCATAATGACATTCGTTGGCATGAAGAAAAAGTGAGGAATGACCCACTTTTTGCTTAGGAGCAGCCATAGTACTGTGACAGAGTAAAGAACTAGCAAATAAACATCTTCTTCATTGTATTGGGGCAGTTATATACTTTATCCAAATATTGTTGTATTAGAGGATATGTATGTATTACCCAAATAATGTAATAAGGGGGGATGTTAGAGTAAATATTCCATCATTTGGATATTTTACCCTTTCCCTACATTAGGTAGATTTTATTTACTGCATGGTAAAAAGTAGCTTGTTACTTTTCACCACTAGTAGTTACTTTTACTATTTATCATGTAGATATTTACTGTTATAAATATCTAATGGTTAACTAGGGTTATTTCCTAAATATCCTAGGTTAGTTATCGTAGTCATTTTGACTACGTTAAGTAGGTTAGTGGTTAGCGCTTAATTAGCTAAGCGCGTAGTTGTTAGCGTTAGTTTAGGATAATATTTTATATTATTCCTAATACTATTCCTAGCTACCTAATGTACTATTTAAACCTTTGCATTCTAAATAAATGGTTAATATTCATGGCTCCACTTTTCAAAAGCTAGGTAGATTAGGTTAGAATAGAGAGCATTGAATATAACATTTGATAAGGAGCTAAACTTGTAAAAAATCTTGGAGTACTTCGATCTAGTTGCTTTTCATGATCTTAGAGCTACCCTACTACGTCGCTTCACGTGAGGCATGATCATCAAGTCATTCAGTCCCCTGCATGTAGTGATCATGACAATCAAAGAGGACAACATAACCCAATGGTTCATATTATTCCTATGTTCTTGGAATTCAAAATACTCTTACTCTTGATTAGATTTTTTCTCTCCTAGTTCATTTTCACATAGCAATACAAAATTATGGTGGGACTCCACATCTATAGGCTTATGTAAATGAATTGAAATTGAAGGAGGTTAAGACCCAAGAGCTCAAGGACTAGGATGGTTTCTAATAATAAATACCACTTGCAAATAATGTAAGAGGGAAGGAAATCCAACAAAAAAATAGCTTATTAAAATTACAAAAAAATTAAACTTTAGTTCTTGAAGTTAGTTGGATGTCTCCTAGATAATGAGGGAGATGCAGAAGGATCTACCTCACCTATAGAGGCCTGCTAGATCTTCCATTATGGGGAGAAGATATTATTGTCAATAATGTCTTCTCTCCTTGGCTTGCTAGTGCATAATTTAGTTACAAGTGGTAGCATTCACCACCATAAGGTGGAAAATATAGGGATGGTGAGGTATTATTTGGGATCTACCATAGTCAAGTTAGTTGAAAATAAAATGATAAAGAAAATGGGTGTTTCATACAAGCCCATTTCTTTAATTCATCCTTCAATTTATTGCACATGGAAAATATTAAAATGAGAAAATATAGTGTGGAGTTTTACTTTACTTGTAGCTTGTTTAAATTGCTGCTACTCATGATGATTCATAGTGAATGAGATTAAAGAAAATTTTATAGGGTTCTCTTGCACTTTAGTTGTATGTATTTTCTTGCGTGTGATGATTTGTATTTAGCTTATGTTGGGTATTCTTATAATTAAAAGGTAATGCAAAGGATAAGTTTCAAGAAAATTGTGAACTTGCCTCAATATTCAATCAAATAGATGATTCTTTAGAAAAGTTAGAAGATATTCTAGGGTAAGGTATTTGATTTCTTTTACAAAGCTTACAAGGAAGTTGATCTCGATATTATATTTTAATGAACTCATGGAATCCATCAACGTAGGCTATAAATATCATAATTAAATATAATGAATACAATATCCTCCTAAAGTAAGCATCAATATTCATGCTTGCAACACTACCTAAACTCAAGGTTATATGAGATCTCAACTTCTATCAATGTAATTTGTGGTTTTGCTTTGCATCTATATTACGATATCATGATTCTAGACTTGTACAATTAGATAGGTCAATAAATTATAGTTTTTGTTTGAATAAATTAAGATTATTGATGTCTCTAAACAATAAAATGAATGAGTGTTTTTTCAATTGGATATATGGGCTTGAAACAAGTCTATCTTGTATTACATTTATGTTAATGAGCTTCATTATCATGATACTACTACAAAATCATATTATCGCATGCCACTTTATGGGGAGAGTATTCATTGTAATGTGATGATTTTAACTTAGGTTCTAATCCTTCAATTACATTTCATTTATCATTAATCCAAATATCTTGGAAAAGATGAATGAAATTATATGCAAAAGATAACATATAAAGATCAATAAAAAAGTAATTTATAGATTCTATAATTCCACTATAAAAATGAATGAATGTTTATTAAATATATGAAATAGAAGAATGTTCCTTAAATTAGCTCAATATAGGTGGTCTTTAGTGGATCTAGGAAGTATAAGGTGTTGTCATATGCTAAATGCTAGTTGATCTTAAAAGTTAATTACATCATCATTATAGCTTAGACTTTGGATTGTTATCATTTTATAGTGATAGTTTGAATCCACTGCTAAGAAAACATAATAGTTCTTCTTATATTACTCAATCAAATACCAATTAACAAGGATCATGAAGTGTTTTAGTCATATAATTTTATTTTTAGAATATAATTAAGTAGTCTATTTTTAACAATGTTTTTTTTGCTTAAAAAAAGGGTTGTACTCAAGTCCCTCACCCTTGATAAATCACAACTCTCTCCTATATAGCTTGAGAGTTTACAAATCGATTCAATTCTCATCTTAGTTATTTTGCTATAGCTAGATACCTACATCTTTTTCATATAAAAATTTTGAAATTTTTATTTTATTTTTTTGGATCTTCTTCAATTTTCTATGTGAATACAAATATTCTAGAATTCAACATCCTTCTTCTTGATATTTTCCTACAACATCCTTCACAATACCAAATCTTCATCTCCACTATCTATGCACTACATCTTAGAAGATTAATATTTCTAAAACTACGTGCTATCATAGTCTATTTTACCAGATCTGGATTATTAGTTTCCTTCCTAAAGCATAAGTGCAACCACAAAAACTGTAAGAAATAGTTTAGCAGTCCCTCAAAAATTTGAAAGGTCCAACCCATACTCCATCCAATAATCCAACCAACAACTCAAATAATTCATTCAAACATGAAGCCCATTCAATGCCATCTTCTTCGACTTGCTTCACGAGATCATAGTTTCTTTTACCAAATTTGGACTATTAGTTTCCTCCATTGGATTGATTTGTAAATGGATCCCCTAAAACATTTTGTAGTCCTCTAAAATATTATTTTGAATTTGCTCCTTTTATATTTTTCTTGTTAGCTTTAACTATCCTTACTACTTCCTCTAACCATAGAGAAGATAATTTAGCTTCACAATCTTCTACTAAAACCCTTCTATTGGCTAGGCTACCTGCACATTTGTTCTCTTTCCTTCATGTATGTGTAAACTTTATTTCTTAAAACTCTAAATCAAGGTCTTGTATTTCCATAATGATCTCTTATATATTCCATGGAGCCTTTTTTCCTCAAAATTGTATTTATTACTATTAATGATAAAATCCACTACTAAAAGCATAATGTGACAAAATCTTTCTCCTTTTATTTTGTATTATTCCTCCTTCTCCTCCTTCTATTACTCCTAGATTTTCTTTAGATGCTCCATCAAAATTCAATTTAACCAACTCTGTGTTTGGTGGTTTCCACTTTATATTATTTTCCTTCCTTTTATTTCTCCTATACCCAACATCATAATTCCATTTGATGACTAGACTCTATCTATCAAGGCTCTATACTTCGAGATTAGGGATTGGGTGAGTTTATAGGATTGATTTAGGCTCCTCTATAGCTAAAAAAATCTTCTTTTTTTATTACCTCTAAATGAATTTCCTTTTCTTTAAATATTCTTATGTTCCTTTCTAGACATACTATCCAAAGTATTGTATCTTTCTATGTCTCTCAAATTATCTATAAAGTCTCACTTTTAAAAGTGCTTTGCCATTACTTTAACCATTATTCAATTCTACCATTCATCACCATACATTTACTAAACATATTAAGAAGCCGACAGGCAGTTGCCCTAGTGGCTAAGTTGATGGTTGTTTCTTAAGTGGTCTTGTGTTCAAACCCCTTGAGGGTGGTTGTTGATGTAATTTGTAAACGTTCTCCTAAAAAAAAAAAACATATTAAGAATCTATGTCATAGTTTCCAAAATATCAAACAATGTCCTAAGAGATGGTCTATACTCTCTTCCTATTTTACATAGAACACATTGTGAAGGACCATGAAAACCCCTTTTCATTAGGTTATCCTAGAATAAAATTTTCTTGTGACTTACTAGCAATACAAACATTTTGATTTTTGGAATGCTTGAGTTATCCAAATATCTCTTTATATTCTTCTAGTATTCATATTTTGTTGGTGCTCTACATTATATTTGCTTCTTGCTATTTTTCCAAAGGAGTCTCTCTCTTCTTCGTAACTTTCACCTAGCTCGACTTCAATGGTCACTCCACACGTGAGAGATGAAACTTGATCAAAACAAATTTTTATGTACCATGTCCTTCGACCAAGATTTAACTTTTTTTTATAGGTTAGCGTGAGAAACCCTACAATGGACATTCTAGGCATCCCCATCCCAACCATTTCTCATAAAGGTGAGAGTTGAGCTTATCAATAGGGGCCAGGCATCCCCATCCCAACCATTTCTCATAAAGGTGAGAGTTGAGCTTATCAATAGGGGCCAGGCATCCCCATCCCAACCATGACCTCCTATAAGGGTAAGAGCTGAGCTTATCAATAGGGGCCATACATCCCCATCTCAACCATGACCTCTCATAAGGGTGAGAGCTGAGCTTATCAATAGGACCCAAACACACAGCCATACACACCCACCCCTTCACATACTCGCCTATTCCACGGTTTGAACCTTAGACCTGCCGGAGAAGAGCTAAATCCGGAACCGTTGTGCTGTCCACGGGACTACCAGAGATTAACTTATCTTACACCTGCAATCATGTCTTTCGGGGGCGAATAATTTGCCAATCACCTCACGTGTGACAGTCATGGTCACATCCTTCATGTTCGGTGAGAAACTGGAGTACCAAATCCGTTGACGCATCCCTAGATCTGGCCCCACAAAATCATTATCTGGGGTCGACGCAGACAAGTTTCGATGATCAGTCCTGGAAAAAGTGATAATAAGGGATCGAAACCGCACGCCAAAAGAGTTTTCAAAGAGTTGGAGGACGCCGTCGAGTGCCATGGTGAGAAAGCCAAAGCGGTCGACATCGATGCTGGGCTCCAACTCCTTCACAGGGCCTCCGCGCAGGCCATAAGGGGACGCACCAGCCGGATACCCGACTCCTGGGAGTCACCATCATCGTTGGAGCTCCTGTGGGTTTGCAGGGAGCTGCAGGGGAACTTCGTTTTGTTTGAAGTCAGATGGAACGATTGCATTAGTCCAATCTGCAAGGATGTAACACTGGGGGCCATGGTGTCCCTTTTGTCTGCTTAACCGCGCGAAAACGTTTGACTTGGCTGACGATTTGGACAACATAACCACCAAATCTATTTAAAACGTCAACTTTAAATGGTAAAAAATTCTGACACTAAAAAATAAAAAATAAAAAATATAAACTTCAAAATAATCAGAAGGCCGACCTTTCTATCCTTCGGACCATGTCCTGAATAATCAGGAGGCCGACCTTTCTATCCTTAGGACCATTTCCTTGCTCGCTTTTTATCCTTCTTTTGTTTATTATATTATTTATTTATTCACTTTTTAATGTATATATGCATAGGAATATTCATTTAAAAATATAAAAAATATTTTTTTTAAAAATAAATTGATTAGTAGTGGTTAAATGTTTACTAATGAGTTGTTCTGGGATGGAGGTCCATATGATTTTTTTTATCCAGTCAGGAATGGTTTGATTCTCTGGAAGATCGACTACCTAGTTATTTGATTTTGTCTTTACTATTTTTTTAGAAGATGTACGTTGAATTTAAAGATGATTGATTCTCCAAAAAAATAAAAAACTTTTACTTGACTATCTAAATTTTTCATTACCCAGATTTTTTTTAATATATATAAGAAGGTGCCAGGTCGTTATATTGGCCCATTTTGCTGTTAAAAACGCGGAAACGATTTTTGGGGGCGACCGGCACCGTTGACTGCCACATTTTACTTGGTCCGGCAAAACGACGTCGCTTGTTTAGGAATCCCTCATGGATTTGTATAGATAGTTCAACGATTTACTGCATTTAAGTTTTACAAGAGAGCATACAAATGGCGAGCGAGCGCCAAATCTTCAAGCTCTCAGGCCCTGGCCATCTCACCGATATCGACTGGTAAGAAGCAGCAAACCACTTTTCCGGCCGCCTTCAGGGCTTTTTTTTTTTTTCATTTCTCTATTGCAGTGCACTATTTTGTATCCAATCTTATGAGTGTATTTCATTTTTCAGGTCGGATGCGGACCACAGACGATGCATAGCCGCCAGTCTGGTCCAGGGCGTATGCGTGCAGGAACGAGACCGCCAACAGAGCAGGCTCGGCGCCGATGCCCATGCTCCCCTGTGGTGGACTTTCTTCAGATTCAAGCTCCTCCACCCTCTCATCGACAATGGCTCCATCTTCGGCGCCGTCTACGAATTGACCAAAAAGGGGGCCGGCGGCCGATCCCTGCCGCCCGGCGCGCCCAAGATCGTGGTCGCCTTCAGAGGAACGATCGTCAGACGGGACTCCTTCCGCCGAGATTTCAAAATCAATGGCAACATCGTTACCCACGGAGTCCACACCACCCCCAGCTTCCACACCGCCTTCGAAGAGGTGAAAAACAACGTTCACCGCCATGGGGCGGACAACGTGTGGATAGCGGGACATTCTCAGGGAGCCGCGTTGGCCATGTTAGTCGGAAGGGAAATGATAGAGAAAGAGGGATGTTTTATCGAAGCTCATCTCTTCAATCCGCCCTTCGTTTCGGCGCCCGTGGAGAGGATTAAGAACGAGAAAGTAAAGCGCGCGTTTTACTTCGTCGGGAGTCTCGTCACAGCGGGATTGGCGATGAGTATTCAGCGTAAACATGACCGGATCGAATCTCACAGGGCTTTCTGCGCTCTTCGCTCATGGGTCCCCTGTCTTTATGTGAATCCAAGAGATTATTTGTGTTGTGGGTATATTGGGTATTTTGAAAGCCAAGAGGCCATGCAGAGGAAGGGGGTAGGGGGAATCGCGAACCTGGCGGCAGAGCATTCGATCCGCGACATGCTTTTTTCGGCATTTGGGAAGGACTCCAAGGCAGGGCATTTGATTCCGTCTGCAAGGCTCACGGTGAATCTGAGCCCGGCTCCGGTTTTGAAAAGGGCGCACGGCATCCACCAGTGGTGGGCTCCGGATATTAGAATTCAGTGCACTGAATTCAGAATTCTTCCAGATGAGGCATCAGAGCCCAATATTTGCCTGGTATGAAATTTCAATTTGTATCAAGATAATGCGTTGCTCTGCTTCGAATCTATTGTTAATTTCCTCGTAGAATTTTACCCTCGGTTGTACGGTTAGAGTATGAACCGGCGAACATTACGCCCTCGGCAGAGCAAAAGAACGAGACTTTGGGTAGGACGTCTGATGGAAAATCAACGAAGCAGTTGGTGGGTCCCACAATTGTGAGTGGATGCTTAAAATGTCAATAGGCTTGGAAGTAGCCAACTTCCTTTGTGGTCCCGAAACCATGGAAAATTTGTAGAGATGAGACTGACGAACCTTCTTGGAAGCAAAGAAAATAAATTTTATTTGTTTGTTGACGACAAGAATAAGTCAACATACCCTTCACTAGGACAATGGGATCCCGATTAAGTTAGGGCACCCTTGATTTAGCTAAGGGCATCCGATTTTTAAGGAATTGAATTAAGACTATTGATAAAATTCAGTAGCTATTAACTTTTTTTTGTAAAGGATAATTTGTATTTTTGTTAAATGAATCAATCAGAGGCCAATTTGTCTTTAAAGTCTTTTGTAAATGGTTTTGTGTACCTCCATGTATTTTGCGCAGAAATACAGTAGACAAGGATGATAATCATTAAAAAGAAACGAATACATGTAATTTGCTTCACTAATTACTCATTAGATAGAAACTGGTTTTTATTTTTATTTTTAAATAGTTTAAAATGTTAGTAATTTTTTTGGTTTGTATAAAAGTTGGTCATAATTACATTATTTTGATAAATTCAAAGATTAAATTACAAGAGATGCTTTTATTAGATTTATTTTGCCTTTTGAATTTAGGTGTTTTCTTAGTAAATACCTAACTAGACAAGCACTTACCAATCCACCTACCCTAAAAAAACATTATAATAAACAATATAATTTGAATCAAAATTACATTGATATAGCTGCTTCACACCAATTAAACCTCACCCTTAATAATTTAATAATTTTTTAATATTAAAATTAAATTTATCTTCTGTGAAGCTTTTTAAACGTTATTTGTTCCAAAAATAAAAATAAAATAAGTTAAGTATTATTTTTCACCTTTCTATTTTGAAGTGGAGAAAGTATTTTAATTTCTCATTTTAAGGAAATTTTGAAATTTCATCTATTAAAGTAATATTATTAATATAAATTTTAAAAAATAAAAATTTTAAATTTTTGAAAAATATTAGAATTGCGACTGACTCCGAGGTTATTAAAGAGGAAAGAAGTAATGATTCCGGGGTTATTAAAAAGGAGAGAAGTAATGAGAAATTTGCACGATCTTCCAAACCCAGAGAGTATTGGAACCTACTGATATTTTGACAATTAAACGATTGATTAAGAAAAATATAAATCAATGTAGCATGAGTTTTAGCATAATTATGATATCAATAAATTATATAAAAGTTTGATTTTATTTTAATATATAAAAAAATTATCCGCCCATGTAGAGGAGTTGGAGAGCAAGTGGGTAGTTAAAACTCTCTCGTTATGGAGAGGCCCATGTTCAAATCTCTTCCCTCGCATGTTGCGGATATGTTGTATATAAAAGGTTCCTCACCAAAATAAAATTATATATATATATATATATATATATATATATATATATATATATTTGTAGATAAAATTTTAGTTGATATTGATTTAATTGTAATTTTTTTTTATAAATTTGTATTTAATGTAAAGTCTTTGGCATTATAAATAAGAGGTTTAAGGTTTAATCCCTTAAAGAGAGGGGACATGTAGGTCAATTAGGAGCTTAAGCAACCATAGTTCAAGCTTCCTAGGGATACGTTATCTACTCGTTATCTACTTTACATCATCCTCATTTTTTCCTTGGTTTGAGCTAGAACATTTTTATTCTTAAATGATGCTTCTAATAAGAGTTATATGTTTGAAATCCATTCATATACTTAAATCTAGTTTTTAGTAGTGTGTGTAAGTAAATAATCTTGTTGGTGGTAGTCAAGTGCTTGCTAGTGGGCTGCCCTGGTTTGGTTTCCTAAATGTTCAGGGTCTCGTTGACTTCGTCTGTACCCAACGAGCTAGGGTTTATAAAGGTTTTCTATGCAACAAAAGTTTTTTTTGGCATTGATTCAAGGATTCTACCTAGATAAGATTTCTTAATCCTAGTAACATGAGTGTGAGCTATAGTGGATACTTTGCTTTATACAAATAAATCTAATTTGTATTGCATTGGGTTTTGGTAAATATTCATACATTGAATCATTTATCAGGATTCATGAAGGTTCTAATAAGTGTTATAGGTTTCTAATTCTTTTATATAATTATACCTAATTTTTAGTGTATTTTATGTAAGTAAATAATTCTATATTCATTCAATTATAAGAGTTAAAAGGTTTATGAGTCTAACCACTTGTTAAACTCTTTTTCAATAAGATATCAACTTTTATGATTCAATTATATGGATTAAGTGGTTCATGAGTCTAATCACTTGTTAAAATCATTTTTAATATGATAGCAATTCTAAAGGAGTAAGCTATCTGCACTAGGTACCTTATTGGCAAGTTCCCTCAATTCTCGAAAGGAGGTCCGGGGTTCAAGCCTGGTGGCCTACACCGGATACAAACCCCCTCGGCTAGCCTGAGGAGTATACTCGAGTGGGACAGGCCCCATGGAATGGAAAGTCCTGGTCCCCAGGGGATACGAGGAACGATTTTCCTTGATATAAGGTTTTGCACCTGGGGGTGCAACGCAACGGTTTGGGATTTGGCTCTTCTTCGAGAGGTTCAAGGTTCAAACCGTGGCATGGGTGAGTGTGTGAAGGGGTGGGTGTGTGTCTCCTTGGTGGAGTTGTTGTAATAGGTTGGGGGATTCCTGGTCAAAACCCCCATCTCTTAATATTACCAAAAAAAATTCTAAAGAAGTAAGCTATTAATTCTACCTAGGTGGGATTCCTTAGCCCTCGTAACATCAATTTATAGCATGTGTTTATGAGGAAAAGGGGATATTTTACTTTATACACTTAAACCTAGTTTTTAGTCTATGAAGAACACAAGCTTATAATTAGAGGGGGGTGAACAATATAAGATCACTTTTTACTTTTCTTTCCCAAATAGTATTAATCAATATAATCAATGGCAATATCAATAGCAATAACCAAAGCAATGCACAAATAATCACACACAATAGAGACACCAATTTTAACGTGGTTCACCCAATGTGGGCTACCTCCATAGAGAAAATATTTCTTCTAAATATTTCTCAAATAATCTCATGGGAATCCTTTCCAATTACAATGTTTATGGACCTCTATCCAAAGGATATGTTGATCCCCTAATCTCAAGTTCGTGGATCTCTTCCACATGATAACTCTTTCCCCTTCTGCTTTGGCTAGTTATCTTCTAGAAGACTTTGTCTCTTTGTTGCACTGATTAGTGGATCTCTCTCCACTTGAAGACTCCTCACTCAGAAGATCTATCTTAAATTGTCTTGGTTGTTGGATCTCTATCCATTAAGACTCTGTCCTCTATACTTTGTCACCTCCAAAGATTTGTCAATAGGATCACTCAGAACCTTCTCAAATTTGCTCAATATGTTCACTTAGAACCAGCTCCAATCTGATCATTAGGTCCACTCAAAACCTGCTCAAATCTGCTCAACAGGTCCACACAAAACCTATCCAAATCTTCTCAACAACTCCACACAGAACCTTTCCAAATATGCTCAACAGCTCCACACAGAACCTGCTCAAATCTACTCAATAAGTCCTCTCTAAGACTTGCTCAAATATGCTCAATAAGTCATCTCTAGGACTTGCTCAATTCTGCTTAACAAGCTTACACAGAACTTGTCCAATCTCATAGAATCATAAAGAGAATTTTTAAAGACTCAATATGTTCTATACTTAATGCTCAATCAATATCTCAACTCAATCTCATAGAAGCATAAAGAGAATTTTTAGAGACTCAATATGTTCTATACTCAAATCTCAATCTCAACTCAAATCAATCTCATAGAAGCATAAAGAGAATTGTTAGAGACTCAATATGTTCTATACTCAAATCCCAATCTCAACTCAAATCAATCTCATAGAAGCATGAAGAGAATTTTTAGACTCTATGTTCTATACTCAAATCCTAATCTCAACTCAAATCAATCTCATAGAAGCATAAAGAGAATTGTTAGAGACTCTATATGTTCTATTCTCAAATCTCAATGTCAACTCAAATCAAGAATATAGAATAGTTTGTTTTATGGAACTTGAACAACCACATGCATCCACTTGACTAGGCTCAATCAACTCAACTCAACCAATCACCTCAATGAATAACCCTTTCTCACAAACCCTAGTCCAAGCATGTATCAATAAACTCAAAATATTTCCAACAATGGTCAACAACAAATCTCACATAACAATGATACTCATATTCTCTTTTAACTCAAGTTTAAGTTCTTTGCACAACCAATGGGCTCCAACAACAATGCTTATAAAACAAGGTTTAATCACAACTCTCAATCCAGAAAACCTTGAAGCACTAAACCAATCACTTTTGAAAAGGAAACCACAATCAATCCTTTTCACTCCAAAGATATTTTTAGAAATCAACCACCATAATCAATCAATAGGAGAATGTGCCCATACCTTTTATGAAGATGAAGAAGCCTCTTTGGAAATCTGCCACAATCACAATATTCTTTTGCCAATATTTACAAGGGTTAGAAGATCATAAAATAATCAATATTACTCCACTTCATAATAATATTCACCAAGGCTTTTAATTAGAAAACCTTCTTAAGAATTAATGCACAACTTCCTTATCACTCCTAAAACCACTTGTCCCATAAAATAAAATAAATCAAAACATTGCATAACCTTGTCACTCCACAAACCACTTATACCATAAAATAAATCAAATATTTTATATCCTTTCTTTCAACACTTTTACACTAAAAAATAATCACAAAGCTTTCTTAGGCAATATCTCACATTAATCAAATATCAAACCTTATTAAAATATTAAATCTTGCTCAACCTTATATCTCCCACAAAAATCATAATCAAACCTTAGCAAGCAAATATTTTAATTAAAATATTTACCCCCATAAATATTGGAGTCGGAGTGCATACCTCAAAGGAGCCCTCGAAGGGCCTTGGCATTTTGAACCTCTGCCCATCGTGCTACCAAGCGACAACTAAGCCATGTGAGTTAACACTGCCCACGTGAGTGCCTTGAGCACTCTCTTCCTTAAGCCGTGTGCGCTTTCCTCACAAGGCACCAAAACTTTGACCATCCATGACTTGACTACCCACGTCACACTCCACAAAATTTGCTGTGCAATATTCGTATTCCAAGCACTTTAGGTTTTCAAAAATCATGCGACACTCCTTAGGTTTATTAAATGGAAAACCTTTGGCTTATTTATATAAGTCATCCTTCAAGGTGAATACGTCGGTCTTTTTGACATTGCCCTCATGATGTTAGCATCGCCAATAAGAAAGGAGGGAAAATCCTTTTATTTAATTTTAAAATTAAAATTTAAACTAAACCTTTAAAATTACATTACATTTCTCCATCATCGGGGCACATTTTTCGATGAAACGAAAAGCCAAATTAGGTTTTAAGAAAAATCCATTTCAAATCTGCCATCCATTGGTTTTAAAATAAAACCTTTCCTTGCCTTATTTTGAAGCTCCTTTTGGAACCAAATGCCATGCATCCCTTCTAGAACCTTTGATCAAAACCTTAGCTTCTCATGAAGCTCTTTGTGGAGAAAAATCATAGTGCTTACTTACATAGGTCCTTTTGACATCAATGACAACTTTTAGGTTAGGGACTCAAAATGTCCAGCAATCTTCCCCTTTGTCATTGATGGTAACCCATATTCATTTTACTGAAACCTGACCTTCTTTCTACTCCCCCTGGGTATTTGCTCCCCCTGGCTCAATGCTCTCTCAAATACCAAATCTCTCCTCATATCAAATATCTCCTCAATACACAAATCTCTCCCCCTTTGAAATCAATGGAAAAGGGTCACCTTTGGGGATTGGGGCTAATAATGAGCCTCTTAGCTTAGCCCCTCCCGCACCTCCACATGAGGTGGTTCATTATGGGGTGGTAGTATTTCTACTCCCCAAAAGCACATATCTGTACCTTTATCTTTCTCTCTTCTTCTATGAGTCTTTTGAATACACTCACTGTTTCTTTCCAAGTCATCATCCCTATTTTCGTCTTCACTGTTAGTCTCACAATGACACTAAGAGGGGGGGTGAATCAGTGTAGCTATTTAAATTCAAATCTACAACTCTTAACGCCGAAACAATGAAAATTTAAAATCAGATAAAACAAGTATAACAAGAGAGCATTCCACAACACACGATGTAATGAGGTTCACCAATTTGGCTACTCCTCAAAAATGACTGCTTGGATTCCCGTCCAAATCCAGCCTTTGCAAAATACCAATTTTACAATCAATTTACCAACACCCATTGGAAGGAGCACCAACCCTTGATTTATCTGCACCAACAAAAAGGTGCACCAACCCCTAATTTATCTGCACCAACGAAAGGAGCACCAACCCCTAATTCCAAGCACCAACTTGGACTGCAATTTTGAAACTATAAGATTGACATAAAAATGCCTTCGCTTATACAAGACCCTCGATCGGTCATTGCTAACCCAACCTCTCTCGCTATTCACCAAAACACCACACACACTTAAGGCTCTACTTATTGAAATTTTACGACCCTCTTACAACCCTCTTGCTGTGCTTCTTACTGCACTCTTACGACTCTCACGGCTCTGCTTAACGCTCTCTTACGACACTCTTCCAACCCTCTTTTTGCAGCACTTTCACTTTTTTTCATCGCTAAATAATTCTCCATGCAGACCTCCTTTTATAAAAAAGTTTTGACTCTATTTTTAACTTCCATATTTTTGCATGCAACTTATTAATAAAAACTTCTATATGTAACTCCTTTATCACATAGTATTCTCTCATGCAGCCTATTAATAGTTACGGCTCTTTGTTTGGTCTTCGACTGATGACTTTCAGTTTAACTGTCGCTTGATGATTTCACTCTGTAACTGGCCCTATAACTGTTGTTCTGACTTCAGTTCACTGTTCTTATTTTAGTTGCATGATTTTTCTTTGTAACTACACCTGTAACTATCATACTAACTTCAATTAACTCTTCTTATTTTAGCTGCATGATTTTCTTCTGCAACGGCCCCTGTAACTGCCATATAACTTCAGTTAACTGTCACATATCTTATTTCGACTGGGTTCTCTTCTTAGCTCGCGCCAAAGCGACCTGTCACGAAATCGTGACACTTCTGCCTCTTTGTCCTCTTCTCGGATTTTGCCCGCAAAAACACATGTCACGATATCATGACACTTCTGCCTTCTTACTTTCTCTCTCCTCCTTTAGTTGCGAAAATGCGACATGTCACGATATCGCGACACTTTTTCTCCTTTGCTCTTTCTCTTGCCTTCGGGTCGCAAAAATGTGACATGTCACGATATCGTGACACTTTTTCTCCTTTGCTCTTTCTCTTGTCTTCGGGTCGCGAAAACGTGACATGTCGCGACACTTTTTCTCCTTTGCTCTTTCTCTTGCCTTTGGGTCGCGAAAACGCGATATGTCACGATATCGTGACACTTTTTCTCTCGGACTCTCTCTCTTGCAATATGTCGTGAAATCGTGACACTTTTTCTTCTGTACAATCTCTCTTGCAATATGTCACGAAATCGTGACACTTTTTCTTTCGAACTCTCTCTCTTGCAATATGTCGCCAAATCGCGACACTTTTTCTTTCGAACTCTCTCTCTTGCAATATGTCGCCAAATCGCGACACTTTTTCTTCCGTACAATCTCTCTTGCAATATGTCGCGAAATCGTGACACTTTTTCTTTCGTACTATCTCTCTTCCAACATGTCGTGAAATCGTGACACTTTTTCTTCCATACAATCTCTCTTGCAATATGTCACGAAATCGCGACACTTTTTCTACTTGCATTTTTCTCTTCCAACATGTTGCGAAATCGCGACACTTTTTCTTCCATACTATCTCTTTTGCAATATGTCGCAAAATCGCGATACTTTTTCTACTTGCCTTTTTCTCTTCCAACATGTCACGAAATCGCGATAGTTTTTTATTGCTTGCGCTTTCTCTTCGAACATGTCACGAAATCGCGACAGTTTTTCTTGCTTGCGCTTTCTCTTCGAACATGTCGCAAAATCGTGACAGTTTTTCTTGCTTGCGCTTTCTCTTCGAATATGTCGCGAAATCATGACAGTTTTTCTTGCTTGCGCTTTCTCTTTGAACATATCGTGAAATCACGACAATTTTTCTTGCTTACGCTTTCTCTTCGAACATGTCGCGAAGTAGCGACAGTTTTTCTTGAATGCGCTTTCTTTTCGAACATGTCACGAAATCGTGATAGTTTTTCTTTCTTCTCAACATGTTGCGATATCACGACAGTTTTTCTTTCTAGCTCAACATGTCGTGATATCGCGACAGTTTCTTCCTTGTGATTTTCTTTTGATTTTTAGCATATGGGCCACTTCGATCTTTTGGAAAATCACTGTACATACTCTGAATAACCTCTTAATTCCTGTCCACTACATCAACTAATCTGTCTGACTGTGTTGACAACAATGACAATACTGTTGCTGCACCTTGCTCAACAATCACTTTTGTTCCTGTTCTTGTTCTTGTTCATGTTCCTGTTACGGTTCTCATCCTTGTTCTTGTTATTTTTATTTTTTGAGT
Organism: Wollemia nobilis; assembly: GCA_028583015.1. Taxonomy (NCBI): domain Eukaryota; kingdom Viridiplantae; phylum Streptophyta; class Pinopsida; order Araucariales; family Araucariaceae; genus Wollemia; species Wollemia nobilis. The sequence continues at coordinate 1,720,399 of JAQPPZ010003047.1, read as the reverse complement.
CTCTATTCTTTTTTGAGTCTCTATTCCTGTTCATCTTCTTGTTTCTGTTCATATTCTTGTTTTTGTTCATATTCCTGTTCCTGTTCATGCCTGTTTATGGAATATTTGCTCTACACCATCTTGCTATGTGACCATCATTCTTGAACTTATAACACTTAATGTTATTATTCCTTGGGTGTGCAACTGTCTTAGGATTTCTCCTAGGGAAGCCATATCATATTTTGTCATGAACCTTGTAATTCATTACCTTGTGACCAAACTCATTACATGAGTAACAATACCCATGGAAAAGTTGTCCTTTCCTATATTCATGTCTTTCATGTGTCCTGCACTATGAAGCCATGTGCCCAAACATGTGACATGAAAAACATATTCCATTGAAGAAACCTTGCCTAGACCCCATTGGTCTTCTAGTTCCTCTTGACCTGTTATGATTGTTGTTCCATATGAATCTTCTTTGTTCATTGTTCCTTTCCTTGTTGAACTTTCTATTGTCCAACTTATCCTTAGAGGTCTCATTCTCTCTTTTACTTACTTCTTTGGACTCTTCTTCTTTTCTGGTGTTTGAGCTTGACTCTCCTGTTTCTGCTTCTTGTTTCCCTTGTTCTTCTTTAGAACTAAGTCCTGTTATGGTGACAGATGACTTTTGTGCATTGATAGTCCTTTTCGAGGTCTTTAAATTTTCCTTAAACTTATGTAGCTTTTCCTTAGAACATTTTACTTCCAACCTTACTAAAACTATCTCATGCTCTAATATTTCACACTATAGATATTTTATTTTTAATTTTTCGACCATTCTTTCTTCAATTTTTCTTGTCTCTTCAACTTTGATTTTTAAGTTAGTGAGTTCCTGTAGAAACATTGCTTCTTATTTCTCATATTCTTGAGCTTGAACCCTTAATCCTGAGTTATCCCTTTTTAATTCTCTAAGAGTAATCATAAGCCCTTCACATTCTATCTCTTTTACCTTTGACTGTTTAATCATACCTTCTTCAACTCTTCTTGCTTTTTTAACCTTATCTCTTAAGTCAGAGATATCCTGTAGAAGCTTTGTATTACATTTCTCATATTCTTGTATTTGAGCCTTCAATTCTGAATTCTCTCTTTTCAATTCAATAAGCTCCTTAAGACTGGCTTTCCTTTTTTCTTCTTCTGAAGAATCTTCTTTTTCTTCTATTACTAAAAGTAGAGTCTCTTCTTCATACCTGATTTGATTGTCCCTGTTATCCTTTATTGAACCAATCTCTATGATTTCATTTCCAATAATATCATCTTCATCTTCGCTGCTACTAAACCCATTACAATATCTTGCATCATGGTCAAGTTGACCACAAAAAAAACATTCTTATGGACAATAAGCTGAAAGGTGACCTATTTTCCTACATCTAGTACAAAACTTTATCAGTCTGGATATTTCTCCAACTTTATCAGTCTGGATATTTCTCCATTACTTGATTCATCTCTTGAATCTATTTCCATTTGTCCCCCCAACACAACAATATTAAACTCATATTCCTTTTCTTTCATGACCATAGGTTTTTCATTTCTTCTTGTGTCTCATGCTTCTACTCTTGCTTTTATTTACTATTTGTGTTCTTGTAGGATCTTCCTTAAAGCTGTTAAACTTATTTCAAAGGAATCGACTCTGATACCAATTGAAGAACATAAGCTTATACTCAACAACAAATCTCACATAACAATGATACTCATGTTCTCTTCTAAATCAAGTTCAAGATCTTTGCACAACCAATGGGATCCAACAACAATGCTTATAAAATAAGGTTTAATGACAACTCTCAATCCAGAAAACCTTGAAGCACTAAACCAATCACTTTCAAAAAGGAAACCACAATCAATCCTTTTCACTCCAAAGATATTTTTAGAAATCAACCACCATAATAAATCAATAGGAGAATGTGCCTATACCTTTTATAAAGATGAATAAGCCTCTTTGGAAATCTGCCACAATCATAATATTCTTTTGCCAATCTTCACAAGGGTTAGAAGATAACAAAATAATCAACATTACTCCACTTCATAATAATATTCACCAAGGATTTTAATTAGAAAACCTTCTTAAGAATTAATGCACAACTTCTTTATCACTCTTAAAACCACTTGTACCATAAAATAAAATAAATCAAAACATTGCATAACCTTGTCACTCCACAAACCACTTATACCATAAAATAAATCAAATATTTTATATCCTTTCTTTCAACACTTTTGCACTAAAAAATAATCACAAAGCTTTATTAGGCAATATCTCACATTAATCAAATATCAAACCTTATTAAAATATTAAAGCTTGCTCAACCTTATATCTCCCACAAAAATCATAATCAAACCTTAGCAAGCAAATATTTTAATTAAAATATTTACCCCCACAAATATCGAAGTTAGAGTGTATACCTCAAAGGAGCCCTCGAAGGGCCTTGGTGTTTTGAACCTCTGCCCAGTGTGCTGCCAAGCGACAACTAAGCCGCGTGAGCTAACACTGCCCACGTGAGTGCCTTGAGAACTCTCTTCCTTAAGCCACGTGCGCTTTCCTCAAAATGCGCCAAAACTTTGACCGTCCATGACTTGACTTCCCACGTCACACTCCATGAAATTTGTTATGCAATATTCGTATGCCAAGCACTTCAGGTTTTCAAAATCATGCGACACTCCTTAGGTTTATTAAATGGAAAACCTTTGACTTATTTATATAAGCCATCCTTCAATGCAAATACGTCAACCCTTTTAACATTGCCCTCATGATGTCGGCGGCGCCAATAAGAAAGGAGGGAAAAACCTTTTATTTAATTTTAAAATTAAAATTAAAATTTTAAATAAATTAAAATTTAAACTAAACCTTTAAAATTAAATTTCTCCATCATTGGGGCACCTTTTTCGATGAAACGAAAATCCAACTTGGGTTTTAAGAAAAACCCATTTCAAATATATCATCCATTGGTTTTAAATAAAATATTTCCTTACCTTCTTTTGAAGCTCCTTTTGGAACCAAATGCCATGCATCCCTTCTAGAACCTTTGATCAAAACCTTGGCTTCTCATGAAGCTCTTTGTGGAGCAAAATCGTAGTGCTTACTTACATAGGTCCTTTTGACATCAATTACAACTTTTAGCTTAGGGACTCAAAATGTCCAACAATCTCCCCCTTTGTCATTGATGGCAATCCATATTCATTTTACTGAAATATGACCTTCTTTTCTACTCCCCCTGGGTCTTTTCTCCCCCTGGCTCAATGCTCTCTCAAATATCAAATCTCTCCTCATATCAAATATCTCCTCAATACACAAATATCTACCTCTTTGAAATCAATGACAAAGGGTCATCTTTGGGGCTCGGGGTTAAGAATGAGCCTCTTAGCTTAACCCCTCCCCCACCTCCACATGAGGTGGTTAATTCTGGGGTGGGAGTATTTCTACTCCCCAAAAAGCACAGATATGTACCTTTATATTTCTCTCTTCTTCTGTGAGTCTTCTAAATCCACTCACTCTTTCTTTCCAAGTCATCATCCCTATTCCTGTTGTCACTTTTGTTCCTGTTCCTATTCTTGTTCTTTTTCATGTTCCTATTATTGTTCTCATCCTTGTTCCTATTATTATTATTTTCTGAGTCTTTGTTCTTTTTTGAGTCTCTATTCCTGTTCATCTTCTTGTTTCTATTCATATTCCTATTTTTGTTCATATTCCTATTCCTATTCATGCCTGTTTCTGGAATATTTTCTCTACACCATCTTGCTATGTGACCATAATTATTTCACTTATAAAAATTAATGTTATTATTCCTTGGATGTGCAATTGTCTTAGGATTTATCCTAGTGAAGCCATATCCTCTTCTATCATGAACCTTGTAATTCATTGCCTTGTGACCAAACTCATTACATGAGTAGCAATACCCATGAAAAAGTTATCCTTTCCCATATTCCTGTCTTTCATGTTTCTAGCACTGCGAAGCCATGTGCCCAAACATGTGACATGAAAAACATCTTCAATTGAAGAAACCTTGCCTAGAACCCATTGGTCTTCTAGTTCCTCTTGACCTATTATGATTGTTGTTCCATATGAATATTCTTTGTTCATTGTTCCTTTACTTGTTGAAATTTCTATTATCCAACTTATCCTTAGAGGTCTCACTCTCTCTTTTACTTACTTCTTTTGACTCTTCTTCTTTTTTTGTGTTTGAGCTTGACTCTCCTTTTTCTGCTTCTTGTTCTTCTTTAGAACTAAGTCCTGTTATGGTGACTGATGACTTTTGTGCATTGATAGTCCTTTTCAAGGTCTTTGAATTTTTCTCAAACTTATGTAGCTTTTCCTTAGAAAATTTTACTTCCAACCTTAGTGAAACTATCTCATGCTCTAATATTTCACACTCTACATATTTTGTTTTTAATTTTTTGACCATTCTTTCTTCAAATTTTCTTGTCTCTTCAACTTTGATTTTGAAGTTAGTGAGTTCCTGTAGAAACCTTACTTTTTATTTCTCATCTTCTTGAGCTTGAACCCTTAATGCTGAGTTATCCCTTTTTAATTATCCAAGAATAATCATAAGCCCTTCACATTCTATCTCTTTTACCTTTGACTGTTTAATCATACCTTCTTCAATTCTTCTTGCTTTTTCAACCTTATCTCTCAATTCAGAGATATCCTGTAGAAGCTTTGTATTACATTTCTCATCTTCTTGTATTTGAGCCTTCAATTTTGAATTCTCTCTTTTCAATTCAATAAGCTCCTTAAGAGTGGTTTTTTTTCTTTTGAAGAATATTATTTTTCTTCTATTACTAAAAGTAGAGTTTCTTCTTCATACCTGATTTGATTGTCCCTGTTATCCTTTATTGAACCAATCTTTATGATTTCATTTCCAATAATATCATCTTCATCTCCGCTGCTACTAAACCCATTACAATATCTTGCATCATGGTCAAGTTGACCACAAACAAAACATTATTATGGACAATTAGCTGAAAGGTGACCTATTTTCCTACATCTGGTACAAAACTTTATCAGTCTGGATATTTATCCATTACTTGATTCATCTCTTGAATCTATTTCCATTTGTCCCCCCAACACAACAATATTAAACTCATATTTCTTTTCTTTCATGACCATAGGTGTTCTTTTCTTCTTGTGTCTCATGCTTCTACTCTTGCTTTTCTTTGCCATTTGTGTTCTTGTAGGATCTTCCTTCAAGCTGTTAAACTTCTTTCAAAGGAACCGACTCTAATACCAATTGAAGCACATAAGATTATACTCAACAACAAATCTCACATAACAATGATACTCATGTTCTCTTCTAACTCAAGTTCAAGCTCTTTGCACAACCAATGGGCTCCAACAACAATGCTTATAAAATAAGGTTTAATGACAACTCCCAATCCAGAAAACCTTGAAGCACTAAACCAATCACTTTCAAAAAAGAAACCACAATCAATCCTTTTCACTCCAAAGATATTTTTTCAGAAATCAACCACCATAATCAATCAATAGGAGAATGTGCCTATACCTTTTATAAAACTGAAGAAGCCTCTTTGGAAATCTACCACAATCACAATATTCTTTTGCCAATCTTCACAAGGGTTAAAAGATCACAAAATAATCAACATTACTCCACTTCATAATAATATTCACCAAGGCTTTTAATTAGAAAACCTTCTTAAGAATTAATGCACAACTTCTTTATCACTCCTAAAACCACTTGTACCATAAAATAAAATAAATCAAAACATTGCATAACCTTGTCACTCCACAAACCACTTATAACATAAAATAAATCAAATATTTTATATCATTTCTTTCAACACTTTACTAAAAAATAATCACAAAGCTTTCTTAGGCAATATCTCACATTAATAAAATATCAAACCTTATTAAAATATTAAAGCTTGCTCAACCTTATATCTCCCACAAAAATCATAATAAAACCTTAGCAAGCAAATATTTTAATTAAAATATTTACCCTCGCAAATATCAAAGTCGAAGTGCATACCTCAAAGGATCCCTCGAAGGGCCTTGGCGTTTTGAACCTCTGCCCACCATGCTGCCAAGCGACAACTAAGTCGCGTGAGCTAACACTACCCACGTGAGTGCCATGGGCACTCTCTTCCTTAAATCGTGTGTGCTTTCCTCACAAGGTTCCAAAACTTTGATCGTCCACGACTTGACTGCCCACGTCACACTCCATGAAATTTGTTGCACAATATTCGGATGCCAAGCACTTTAGGTTTTCGAAAATCATGCGACACTCCTTAGGTTTATTAAATGGAAAACCTTTGGCTTATTTATATAAGGTATACTTCAAGGCGAATACATCAGCCCTTTTAACATTGCCCTCATGACGTTGACGATGCCAATAAGAAAGGAGGGAAAAACCTTTTATTTAATTATAAAGTTAAAATTTAAATTTTAAATAAATTAAAATTTAAACTAAACATTTAAAATTAAATTTCTCCATCACCGAGGTACCTTTTTCGATGAAAAGAAAATCCAACTTGAGTTTTAAGAAAAACCCATTTCAAATATGCCATCCATTGGTTTTAAATAAAATCTTTCCTTGCCTTCCTTTGAAGTTCCTTTTGGAACCAAATGCCATACATACCTTCTATAACCTTTGATCAAAACCTTGGCTTATCATGAAGCTCTTTGTGGAGCAAAATCATAGTGCTTACTTACATAGGTACTTTTGACATCAATGGCAACTTTTAGTTTAGGGACTCAAAATGTCCAACAGTCTATTATTTATAAGTAGATAATAATACATTATTTCATTAATAAGTGTTAAATGGTTTATGAGACTGACCACTTGTTAAACTATTTTCAATGGGATAGTAACCTTTAGGGGTAAGCTAATAATTCTACTTAGATGTGATTTCTTAGTCCTAGTAACGTCAAGTCATGGCATGTGCACGAGTAGTGGATATTTTTGTTTTATAATGAGATTTATGGGTTTATTCTAATAAGTCAACACATATAGTAAGGGGTAAATATGTTATTTTTTAATTGGATACTCATTTGGTTCTATTCTTTTAAGTCACTTTTTAAGAAACTTAATATTCATGTTTTATTTTAATTAATAAAAAAAATAATTTAGTACATACTAAAAACAAAACAAAGAATAATATATATATATATATATATATATATATATATATATATATATATATATATATATATATATATATATATATATATCTATATGTAGCTCCCTTGGTTGAAATTAGAGCAATTTTTTTTTAAATATCTCATATTTTAGGAGCCATATTTGTGTATAGAGTTGTCCTATCCAGGCTATTTTTGTGCCATTTTGTGTGGAATTTGAAGAGCTTTGAAATGAGTGACCATATAAAAGAATCCAAACAATATTTGGGAGATACATCCATGTGAAGATAGTCATTCAGAATAAAGGTAATGTTAGGGTAATTTAAAAAATCTCATATTTTAGAAGCCATATCTTTGCAAAGGGTTGTCCGATTTAGATGATTCTTGAATCAATTTGAGTGGAATTTGAAGAGCTTTAAAATGAGTGGTCATATAAAGAAATTTGAGTAGTATTGAAGGAGATACGATTCTATGAAGTCAACCATCCATAATAAGGGTACTAACAATTTTCAAGTCATAGAAAAACAAAGTTGTAGATATATGCTAGCTAGGATTTCGATGATGGGAGGAGCAATCGAGGGCTAGGGAATAAAAAATATAGGATATTCCATTTCAACATAGGATTTTTTCAGTTAAGTTTGATTTATTCCTTCATTTTCTTTAATTTTTTGGTAGGTAAAAGTAAATTTTATTTACTTTACGGGTTGAAGGGGCCCGACCCTATTTACATATGGAATAGCTGCACAAAAGTTGCAGACAATACAAACACGAACAGGCCAGGCCACGAGGCTGGCAACAATCCAAAAAGAAACAAGCCCTCTAACCCGGGCATCCCAAAACCAGAAACATATGTAACCGAGCAACATAGAAAAAGAAAGGAAACCCCCCTCTAAAACCACTGGAACTGCCGCCGTCATTTCCCAGTCTCCTGGGACTTGTCACCGCTGGGAAGGAGAGCCTCCAGGATAGGACGAAGCTAACTGGTGGGTATTTTGCCCATATCATGGTTAACCTTTTTGATAACTTCGGTGGGAAAATTGCTTTCCCAAATGATGAGGGAGCTTCCTCTGATAGCTCTATTGGCGAGGATGTCAGCCACTTGGTTGGCTTCTCTATAGATGTGCTTGATCTGGTTTCTCTCCCTATCGCGGATCCATCGTTGGCAATCCAGGATGATATTTTGGATATTTTTTGCTCCCCTGCTACTGCTCTGAATGAGGTTCACTATGATTTTAGAGTCCCCTTCAAAGATAACTGGGCTCGCCAGGTTTTTGCATAAATCCATGCACCTCCAAACCACTCTAGCCTCGACAAAGTTGTTGGTTTGGGTGCCCAGGTTTTCAGCAAAGGCCTTGATGATGTTGCCTTTATGATCTCTGATGACTCCACCTGCCTCGACTTTGCCTGGGTTCCCTTTGGATGCTCCATCGAAGTTGGCCTTTAGCCAGCCTTGAGGGGGGATTCCACTTGACCAGGGCTCTGTCCTTCGGGGGGTTCTTGGTTTTACAACAGTCTTGAGGGATCTTAAGGGAAGAACAGAGTTGCTCTTCAATCCCAGGCGGAGGCAAGAACTGGCAGGGGATGAGACTACTATTTTTCGTGGTGAAGGCCAAGGCTTTAACAACCACTGCATCCTGGGTTCTGGGTTCTTTGCTGAAAACTCGCCTGTTACGTTCTAGCCAGATCTGCCAAAAAATGTGGTGGATGATGGAACTCCATAGGAAACTGAGTCTGGGATGCCTGAAGGGTCTTGGCCATTGACTGATCAACCCTTTGACTGAGTTGGGCCATGCCCAGTAGACCTAGAATCTATCAGTGGCTACAGAAAACACTTTCCTAGCAAAGGAACAGTCCATTAAGATGTGCTGGGCTGATTCCCAATCCTGCATGCAAAGGTAGCACCTGTTAGGGACCATGACCCCTCTACGAATTAGGTTGTCCATGGTGAGGATTTTATTATGAACAACGGTCCAATAGAAGTGGGCTATTTTGGGGATGAGGGACCTGAGCCATATCCTTTGGGCAACCAGTTTCCCACTGTTGGAGCCTTCCCCAATGGCCTTCCTTTCATAGAGGTGAGACGCAGTCTTGACTGAGAAATTCCCGTCGATGGTGCCATTCCAGCATTGTTCATCCTCCTTCCTGGACTAGGGGAGAAAAATCGACCTTAGGACCTCTTGGATCCCTTCTACTATCATGGCGATGGTATCATTAGTAATCCTGAACTTGATCGGCTTCCAATCCTGGATCCCTTGGTTAGAGGAAATGAAGTCGGCAACTCTGGGCCCGAACTTGCTGTCGGTCAGATGCCTAACTACAGCCAGCTTGGGATTGCTGTTGAGGGCTTCTTTCCCAGCCCAGACGTCCTCCCAGAAGTTGATGTTAGAGCCATCACCCAAAATCCACCCAGACCCTTCGCGGATGATGCTTTGGGAGAGCGAAATGGATTTCCAAAAATGGGAGCAATTGCGGGGTATGGTGGCTTGGAGAAAGGGCTGATGCTGGAGGTACTTTCTTTTCACAATGTTCACCCACTCAGTGCTAGCGTTGGTAACCACTTTCCAAGCTTGCTTGGCCAGGAGCGCTAGATTGGTGACATTGATGCGGTGCAGACCCAGGCCTCCCTGATCTTTGGGGGTGCAGACTTTATCCCAGGCCATAAGGTGGAACTTCTTCTGGGTTTCGGACCCCGACCACAAGAACTGTTTCTGAATTTTTTCAATGGCTTCGCCCACGGACGTTGGGATTTGAAAAACTGACAAAAAATACGTGGGAATACTCTGCAAGACCGATTTTACCAGGGTTGCCCTCCCTGCGCTGGAGAGGAGAACGCCCTTCCACCCTGCTAGCCTGTTGCGGATCTTGTCCACCATGTTCTCCCACATGCCAGGGTGGGCCCTTCCCTGGAACATGGGAAGGCCAAGGTAGGTGGTCGGGAAGTCTGCTATGGAGCATCCCAGAATTTTGGCAATCTTGCGCTACCTTCTGATCGGGGTGTGGATGAAAAACAACTTGCTTTTGGTGTAGTTGATCTTCTGCCCAACAACCTCTTCAAAGAGGTTAAGGATATCCTTGATCACGATGGCATCTGCAATGGAGGCTTTGGTTGCGAGCAGGGTGTCATCCACGAACTATTGGTGGGTTGAGGGGGGAGCCCTGAAGCTGCTTTGATGCCGGAGAGTTTATTGCTAGAACAGGCTTCTTTGATAGTTCTTCCCAAAATTTCAGCAAGAATGATGAACAGGATAGGAGACAGGGGGTCTCCTTGTCTCAGGCCCCTGGAACTCGGGAAGTAGCCTACAGTGGAACCATTCACCATAACCGAGAACCAGGAAGAGGAGATGCAATTGTAGACCAGATTCACCCAGGCCTCGTGGAACCCAAACTTGAGGAGGACTTGGCTGAGAAATTCCTTGTTGACCCTGTCGAAGGCTTTATTCATGTCCAGTTTGAGGAAAAAAGTAGCGGTCTTGGACATCTGGGCAGAGTGAATCAGCTCATGGATGGTGATGACCCCATCCAGAATGTTGCGGCCTTTGACTGTACTCCCCTGGCATGGATCAATGATGGCAGGGAGGATGTTGGACAACCGGGTGGCTATGGCTTTGGTAAGGATTTTGTAGATGACATTGCAAAGGCTGATGGGGTGATAGTCTGAGAGGGATAGAGGATTAGCTCCTTTGGGGATAAGAGCCAAGAACGTGGAGTTAACATCTCTAGGAATGGTTTTGGAAGATTGCATTTCCCTGACTACAGCATAGAGGTCTGGGCCCACAACATCCTAGAAGGTCTGGAAAAACCTGGGCGGGAATCCATCCGGGTCGGGAGCTTTGTCAGGCTTCATGGAAAGGAGGGCCTGGTGGATTTCTTTGTGGGATAGAGGGTTGAGGAGGAACTCATTGGAATCCCAGGAAATGAGGGTGGGGATATTGGCAAGGAGGGATTCCATGGCCAAAGGGGACTGGGAAGAAGAGGGGCCTAGGAGGGCTTTGAAGTGGCTAACAACTTCGTCCCTGATCAGATGGATGTCCGAAGTGGCTGCCCCATCTTGAGTGACTAGTCTCTTGATCTTGTTGGCTCCTCTGTGCCTAAGGGTTGAAATGTGGAAGAACTTGGTGTTGGAATCCCCTTCCCTGAGCCACAGCTGCCTTGACTTCTGGCGCCAAAAGGTTTCTTCTTTAGAGAGGATATTGTGGTACTCAGCCAACAGGTTACGCTCCTCATCCCTGAGGCTGTCACTGCCTTCCCCTCTCTGAAAGGTGTCCTCGATCTGGCTGATTTGGGATTTGACCTGCTGCTTAGATTCAAATATATTCCCAAAGGTTTCCCTGTTCCACTTCTTCAGGTTTCCTTTGATGAATCTGAGTTTCTGGGTGACCTGGTTAGTGGCAGACCCTAGGAATTTTTGCTTCCACCATGACTCAATCAGCCCCTTGAGGTCAGGGTGGTGGGTCCACATTGATTCGAATCTGAAGGGAGTCTTGAACTATGGCTTGGTATCTGATTCTAACAACAATGGGCTATGGTCAGAATCGATCTTTGGGAGGGCTCGTAGACTAGCATCTCCAAACTAGGGGAGGGCTTCCTGGGAAAGGAGGAATCTGTCTAGGCGCTCCTGGATGAGACTGCCACCTTTCCTTCTATTGCTCCAGGTGAAGAGGGATCCCTGGAGGTGGATATCCATGAGGGCATTGGAATCAATGAAGTGCCTGAAAGCTTTAGTATCCCTGTGAGTGATTCTGGCTCCGCCCTTCTTGTCACTGAAGTGCAGGGGGGAATTGAAATCCTCGACCAGGATCCATGGGGTTCCTTCAAAGGCTTACCTCATGGATGTGAGCATGTTCCATAGAGCTTCCCTTCCCAGGGGGAGTTAGGGGCATACACATTTGACATTACCCAAGAAAGTTGGGACTCAGGATCGTGGAACAGAATATTGCTTATCCTGTCCTATCTTGAAATGAGGTTTCCTTGGACTTTGGTAGGGTTCCACAGGCAAAGGAGCCCTCCTGACGTCCCGGACGTCGAGGAGTGCACGAAGTCACAGTTTTGCTAGATATTTCTGGCAATGCTAGGGGACCACTGATCGCCTAGTTTTGTTTCTTGAATTAGAAATATAGTTGGGTTATGCTCTCTTCTCATGGCTGCAACTAGTCTTTGTTTGGCTGCCCCATTTAGTCCTCTCGCGTTCTAGGAGAGGACTTTCATTTAGAACTCTTGGAGGTTTTCTTGCCCCCTTTTCCTTGTTGAGCAGGGGGTTTGGTTCTTTGGCCTTCATCCTTTGAGCTGCTTGCCCCTTCCTGAAAGAGCATTCTTTGGGTCCCATTGGCTATGTCTTTCGTTGTGTCTCTGTTCCTTCTGTCTGAATCCATCGGTCTGCCCTTCTTTTTTTCTTTCCCCACATCCATCTAGGATTTTCTGTAGCTTCGGGTCTGTCTAGGGCTCCTTTGCTCAGGGGACGATAGATCCTCATCCTCACAGTCAGAGGTGATGGGGTCGAAGGGGGCTGGTGAGGCTGGGGTTTCATGGATCGGGCGGGGAGAAATATGGGGTGGGTTGGAGGGAGGCTTCGAAGGGTTCCCAGGGGAGCTAGGGCTTGAGGAGGGAGGGGGATGGGAGTTTGCTTGGCCAGGGGAATGGTCTGGGAAGGGCGGGGAGGGATGACAGAAGGGGTTTGGAGGATCGAGGGGATGGGCATCGGCTCAGAGCTCCCCGGGATCTCCCCTTCCTCAATGTCCTCGATAGAAATAGAATTTTGCAAAGCACTAAATTTATTGGCCATGGGAACAGAGGTACTTGCCTTATGAGAGAGTTGTCCCGATGGGGGTCTGGCGGTGGTTCTGTTCTATGCTGGAGGAATGGAAGACTGGCGGTGGTGCGTCGTTCTCGGTTGATCCTCAGAGCGGGCCATTTGGGGCGGGAATCGGAGCTTGGGACACTACGACTGGAGATGACCCTGGGATTGACATTCGAGGCAAAAAGCTAGTTTGTTTTCGTAGATGAGCATCTGTTTCCACTTGAAGTCCCCATAAATTAGGTTCAGGTGATCTGGCAGCTGGCTCTCCAGATTCACATTTACACACACATGCACCTGGGTTAGACGGGTCCTTGCACGAGTGGTCGGGTCAATGGCCACGAGTTCGCCAATGGCCTTGGAAAGACCCTGGAGGGCATCTTCGTAGAAGAAGTGGGCTGGGAGATTCGGGAGCCTGACCCAGATGGGGGTGAAGTTGATATTCTAGGAATTGGGATCAAAGTTTGCTTGCCACTTTTTCAGAAATAGACTTCACCTTCCGAAGAACCATGGGCCTCCGGATAAGATGCGCTCGACGTCTTCCTGGGTGTTGAGTTGGATCATGAAAAACCCTCGGGTCATTGCTGAGATCTCCATATTCCCCAGGGTTTTCCACTTGGACGCAGCCCATCTGCGGATGACGTCCATATCGGGGTGGCCTCCGATAAATTTTCCCACCAGGGAGTGGGTGTCCCGGGACTCATAGCCCTCCATAAGGCTTTTAGGGCACAAAACATCGCTTCCATGGGTGATGAATTCGTTTGCCATGGATGAGGGAGGGAACCGCTTTTTCTGCAAAATATCGATGAAGGATGCTTTCCCGCTAAGGATTCCACCCTCGAAGAGTTGGAGGGCCGCATGGAGATTCTCGTCTCCTCCTAAGAGCGGACTGATTCGGTCGCAGGCCATGGACTCAGTCCCGCTAGGGTTCGGGGCACCGTAGTCCCCGAACTCAGGAATGCTTGGCGGCGTCATGGGGAACCTTTGCATTCCACATTCGTGCATCGCGCTAGTCCCTAACGGCCAGAAGACCAGCGGTGCGGGGGAGTCTGGCGATGATGCAGGGAAATGATCGAGGGGGATCGTCGTCACAAAAATTGCACGTGCCCTAAACTATAAAAGGGGAATTCCATTTTCTTTAAATTTTTACATGTAAATTATTATAGGTTTATTTTCAAATAACATAATCACTATAGGATATAATGGTAAGATATTGAGTGATGGTGTCCTTCTCATGGACCTATTTATAGCTATATTCTTATAATTATCCCTATTAGTAGACGTTAGGGAGGACCCCATAGAGTAATTATCCTTATTGTTCAATGATAATGTAGTCATTGGTAAATTTAATGGTTCTTGACGAGGGGCTTCGAATCTAAGAAAATATATTGATTCAATTATAAGAGTTAAATGGTTAACGAGTCTAACCACTTGTTAAACTCATTTTCAATAAGATATCAAATTTATTGATTCAATTATATGGATTAAGTGGTTCATGAGTCTAATCACTTGTTAAAATATTTTTTAATAAGATAGCAATTCTAAAGGAGTAAGCTATTAATTTTACCTAGGTGGGATTCCTTAGCCCTCGTAACATCAAGTTATAGCATGTGTCTATGAGGAATAGGGGATATTTTGCTTTATACACTTAAACCTAGTTTTTAGCTTATTATGTATAAGTAAATAATAATACATTGTTTCATTAATAAGGGTTAAGTGGTGTATGATACTGAACACTTGTTAAAATATTTTCAATGGGATAGTAACCTTTAGGTGTAAGGTAATAATTCTACTTATATGTGATTTCTTAGTCCTAGTAACGTCAAGTCATTCAGAATAAAGGTAATGTTAGGGAAAATAAAAAAAATCTCATCTTTTAGAAGCCATATATTTGCAAAGGGTTGTCTAATTTAGATGATTCTTGAATCAATTTGAGTGGAATTTGAAGAGATTTAAAATGAGTGGTCATATAAAAAAATTTGAGTAGTATTGAAGGAGATACGATCCTAGGAAGTCAACCATCCATAATAAGGGTACTAAAAATTTTCAAGTCATAGAAAAATAAAGTTGTAGATATATACTAGCTAGGTGTTTCTATGATGGGAGAAGCAATGAAGGGCTAGGGCATCAACAATATAGGATATTCCATTTTGACATAAGATTTTTTCAGCTAATTTTCATTTATCCCTTCATTTTCTTTAAATTTTTACATGTAAATTATTATAGCTTTATTTTCAAATAATATAATCACTATAGGATATACTGGTAAGATATTGAGTGATAGTGTCCTTCTCATGGACCTATTTATAGCTATATTCTTACAATTATCCCTATTATTAGACGTTAGGGAGGACCCCATAGAGTAATTATCCTTGTCGTTCAATGATAATGTAGTCATTGGTAAATTTAATGGTTCTTGACCAAGGGCTTCGACTCTAATAAAATAGAGTGATTCAATTATAAGAGTTAAATGGTTTATGAGTCTAACCACTTGTTAAAATTTTTTCAATAAGATATCAACTTTCTTGATTCAATTATATGGATTAAGTGGTTCATGAGTCTAATCACTTGTTAAACTCTTTTTCAATAAGATAGTAATTCTAAAGGAGTAAGCTATTGATTGTATCTAGGTAGGATTCATTAGCCCTCGTAACATCAAGTTATAACATGTGTCTATGAGGAATAGGGGATATTTTTCTTTATACACTTAAACCTAGTTTTTAGTCTATTATGTATAAGTAAATAATAATACATTGTTTCATTACTAAGGGTTAAGTGGTTTATGAGACTGACCACTTGTTAAAATATTTTCAATGGGATAGTAACCTTTAGGGGTAAGGTAATAATTCTACTTAGATATGATTTCTTAGTCCTAGTAACATCAAGTCATTCAGAATAAAGGTAATGTTAGGGAAATTTCAAAAAATCTCATCTTTTAGAAGCCATATATTTACAAAGGGTTGTTTGATTTAGATGATTCTTGAATCAATTTGAGTGGAATTTGAAGAGCTTTAAAATGAGTGGTCATATAAAGAAATTTGAGTAGTATTGAAGGAGATACGATCCTATGAAGTCAACCATCCATAATAAGGGTACTAACAATTTTTAAGTCATAGAAAAACAAAGTTGTAGATATATGCTAGCTAGGGTTTTGATGATGGGAGGAGTAATGGAGGGCTAGGACATCAACAATATAGGATATTCCATTTCGACATAAGATTTTTTCAGCTAAGTTTCATTTATCCCTTCATTTTCTTTAAATTTTTGCATGTAAATTATTATAGGTTTATTTTCAAATAACATAATCACTATAAGATATATTGGTAAGATATTGAGTGACAAGAAAATTAATTGACAAATATTATTTTTCAAAATATTTTAATTTTTTATTTAAAGACAAACAAGTATTATGAAACAAAATTTCAATCATAAAATATACCACTAAATTTACATCCTATTAAAAAAAATTGAAATTCCACCAACAAACAATAAAATCAAAGTAACATTACTAATATAAATTTAAATAAATAAGAATTTTATAAACGATTGACTAATATAAATATAAATATAAATAAATAAATATAAATATAAATATAAATAAATAAATATAAATAAATAAATAAGTGACTTGTATTTCATAATCATGATATGAATAGATTTTATAAAAAAAAATTATTTTATTTATTTATATAAGTTTATAATAACAAAATTTTATGTCAAAATTTTTAAATAAAATAAAATGTAAAAAAAAATTAATAGAAAAGATTTTAGTTGATCTTGATTTAATTGTAAATTTTATTTTTATAAATTTATTATCTAATATAAAAATTTTAACCCTACAATTAAAAAGGTTCAACATTCAATATTGAAAAAAGAAGAAACAAGTAAATTAATGAAGATCTTAAGTAACCATAATTCAAACTTCCTAAAGGTTGGTGATTTACCTCACACCATCACACCATCTTTCTTTCTTCTTGGTATGAGCTAGAACATTTATGTTCTTAGATGATACTTCTAATAAGATTTATTAATCCTTCTTAATCCTTTTACTGGAAAAAAAATAAAATTACATCCTTTGAAACTCTTTTATGCACTTTAACCTAGTTTTTAGTAGTATATCGCATGTAAGTAAATATTCCAACATTGATTCAAGGATTCTACTTAGGTAGGATTTCTTAGTGCTCGTAAGATGTGTGAGGAATAGTGGATATTTTGCTATAAATAAATTTAATTTTTAGTGCATTGGGTTTAAGTAAATATTCATACATTGAATTGAATTATTTACAAGGGTTCATGAAAGTTCTACTAAGTGTTATATGTTTGTATATTTTATATACTTAAATTTAGTTTTAGTGTATTTTGTATTTTTTATATACTTAAATTTAGTTTTTAGTGTATCTTGTCTAAGTGAATATTTTTATATATATTTAATTATAAGGGTTAAATGGTTTATCAGTTTAATTACTTGTTAAAATATATATATATTTTTTTGTTAATTATAGTGTTTGTATTTATAGCGGGTTTTAACAAGGATCCCAAAACCTGATTACATAAGAAATGGGCCTAGGGCATCAATCCCTTGAAACTAAACACCAAAACAGAAATCCCGCCCGATGGTAACGAGTAAGCATGAAACAATCCCTCTCAGCGGGAAACAAACAAATAAGAAATAAAGTAGTTTTGGAGATCCCGCCCAGCGGGGAGTAGCCAAAAACCACCACCGAGAAGATCCCGCCCAACAGGAAGCAAAGAAAAATCGTTACAATAAAATCCTGCCTCGCGGGAAGCAGTCAAAACCACCACAAACAGTCTCGCATAGCAAGAAGCAACAGGGAAATCCCGCCATCCGGGAAACCAGCAGAAAAGAAAGGATCCCGCCTCACAGGAAAACCGACAGATTTGGCGGATCCTGCCCTGTGGAGAAACCATCCCGCCCACCGGTAAAACATTTCGTTCATCGAGAGCCATCCTGCAGGAAGCCGAAAGCCAGCACAGAGAGGATCTAGCCCATCAGGAAGTGACCAGAGAGTTGCACCACAAGGAACCCGCCCCGGGAAAACAGAAGAGGATCCCAGCAGCAGGGACCAAGAATCTCGTCCAAGCACAAAGCCCACCGAGGATTCGCAAGAAAAGGGGGAAGCTGTCCAAACCCTAAACCGTCACCTCCACCGCACCAAGAAACGTAGGGGACCAGATCCACGTGAATAACCTGCAAAAAACCCCAGGGGGAAGCCTGATGGAAAAAGGGAAGGGATCCCCAACCAAACAGGGATCCCTGGGAAGCACCAGTCTGAAAAAACAACCAAGGAAACCCTAGCCGGTCGGGAGGGGCGCATATAGTGGAGAAGGATCTACCCCTAGGAGATCATCTGCAAACAACCACTCCCCGGGAGGGATGACCTGGATTGAGCCAGGGACTGGGCAGGAACCAGGAGCCATGGGAGGGGGAGAAGGGGAGGGACCAAGTGGTTTATTTAATTATAAGATTAAGTGGTTTATGAATCTAATCATTTGTTAAACCTTTTTCAATAAGATAATAATAATAACTAGATGTGATTCCTTAG
This sequence comes from Wollemia nobilis, assembly GCA_028583015.1. Taxonomy (NCBI): domain Eukaryota; kingdom Viridiplantae; phylum Streptophyta; class Pinopsida; order Araucariales; family Araucariaceae; genus Wollemia; species Wollemia nobilis. The sequence continues at coordinate 1,701,945 of JAQPPZ010003047.1, read as the reverse complement.
CCCAAATAACATCAAGCTTTGGCATGTGTCTATGAGGAATAGTGGATATTTTCCTTTATATACTTAAATCTAGTTTTTAGTCTATTATGTGTAAGTAAATAATAATACATTGTTTCATTTATAAGGGATAAGTGTTTTATGAGATTGACCACTTGTTAAACTCTTTTCAATGGGATAGTAACCTTTAGGGGTAAACTAATAATTCTACTTAGGTGGGATTTCTTAGTCCCATTAACATCAAGCCATGGCATGTGTGTGAGTAGCAGATATTTTTGCTTTGTAATGAGATCTATGTGATTATTCTTACAAGATAACACATATAGTAAGGGGTGGATATGTTGTTTTTTAATTAGATACTCATTTAGTTTTATTCTTTTAAGTCACTTTTTAAGAACTTTAATATTAAAAATAATTTAATATATATTAAAAATATAATAAATAATAATATAATGAATAATATATATATGTGTGTGTCTTGCAATAGCTCCTTTGGCTGCAATTAGGATAAATATTTTTGAAAAATATCTCATCTTTCAAGAGTCATATCTTTGTATAGAGTTGTCTTGTGTAGACTATTGTTGTTCCATTTATGTGGAATTTGAAGAGCTTTGAAATTAGTGTTCATACAAAAAAATTCAAGAAATATTAAGGGAGATATGTCCATGTGAAGATAGTCGTCTGAAACAAGGGCAACGTTAGGAAAATATTTTTCAAAAAAATATCTCATCTTTTAGGAGTCATATTTTTACGAAGGGTTGTCTAATTGAATTGATTCTTGAACCAAGTTTGTGTAGAATTTTAAGAGATTTAAAATGAGTGGTTATAAGAAAAAAATTGTGCAGTATTGAGGGAGATACGACCCTATGAAGTTAGCCATCTAGAATAAGGGTAGTGCTAATTTTAAAGTTATGGGAAAACAAAGTTGTAGATATCTATCAACTAAGGTTTGGATAATAGGAGAAGCAATGAAGGGCTAAGGAATCAACAAGTTAGGATATTCCATCTAGGTATATAATTTTTTAAGCTAAGTTTCATTTATCCCTTCATTTTCTTTGAAGTTTTACATAGAGATTATTATATGTTCATTTTTAAATAACATAATCGCTATAGAATATATTGGTAAATTTTAGTAGATATTGAGTTATAGTGTCCTTCCCATGAACCAATATATAGCTAGATCATTAGAATCATCCCTAGTAGTAGAGGTTAGGGAGGAACTTACAAAGCAACTATCCTCACTGTTCAAAGATAATGTAATCATTGATAAAGGATTGATAGAAGATGGAAGTCTCCAAGAGCGAGTCTATCCTTTCTTCTTAAAGGTTTCTTCCTATCCATTTTTTGTTCCAAAGAGGAAAGAGAGAATTCTAAAAGGTGTCTTTGGTTTATGGGAAGATAATGACTTTTCCTTACCCGTTGGTTTGAAGGCTTTGCACCTAAAAACATAAATCTATACCTAGTACTAATCTAGGTTAGTATGTATGAGTTTCCCATTGAATTCTAGAAAATGGATAGCTTCAAGGCAATAGACAACACTCTAAAATAATTATTTGAGATTTTAGAAATTACAAAAGACAATCTTTGGCTATTTATGCCTAGATATTAGTCATGATTGATAGTAGTGAACCTTTCCCAGAATCAATCATTCTTAAGTATGGGGATGAGTTATGGACCCAAACCATGGATTATAAAAATATATCTATTAGATGTAGAAGATGTCATCAGGTGGGGCATATTGAGAGATCATGCCCTAAGAGGAGTCCAATGGGAACATATATAGAAAACCATAAGAAAAACTTACAAATGGGTATGGATGAGGATGGTTTTAAAATTCCAAAAAATAGGTCCAAATAAATGAATCTAAATAAATATTGAAGACTAGTAACTAAGAATATTGGAAGAAACACCAATTTTTTTTATGCTTTAGCCTATGAACAAAATAGATTAGAGCTGAGAGGACATGATACAACAGGATCAAAATATTAACAAGGAATCATTTACTCAATATGAACCTAATTTAGAGATAAATATTCTTTCTAAATCGAAGAAATGTGCCTCGTTAGATTTTGAAGACTCTCCTGAAGTACAATATACCATTCATGATAAGGAAAGTGGTAGAGAAAATAAAGTGTTAGATGTTAATACCTCTACCATTAACAAGGAAATACCAAAAAATGATCACAATAAGTCAAAAGCTTCCTCAGTTAATTTAGGAGAGGATATATCTAATAATAAGAAAAATAGTGAAATACTATTGAGGAATAGAATAATAAGATCTGCCCAATACTATCAAGGAAAAAAGAGGAAAAAATTCAAATTATCAAGCAAGAGCCAGAGAAGCAAGACCAAACATAAAGAAATAAACACAATCTAAGTTGGTTGAAATTATATTTACCAAAAAATAAAATGATATTGGTAATTCATAGGAGGGGTCAATAGCCCCTAATGAGACATGATTACCATATCATGGAATATAAGGGGTGTTAATGACCCCTTAAAGAAGAGGTGTATCAAGGACCTTTGTTTAAGTAATAAGTTTGATATTCTTTATATCCAAGAAACTAAAATAACAAAGGAAGAAGTTTCCAAAACTATGAAATTAGTATGGTCAAGATGTGAATGGGATGTGGATTTAGAAGTGATAGGGGAATTATAATATGTTGGAATCTAGTTTGTACCTCTTATGAAATCATTCATAAAACTAGGCATTAGATAGCATTATTAGTCACATGCTACTTGGTAGATATTTTTTTTAACCTTATCGATGTCTATAGACCTACAACTTAGTCAGGTAGATCAAAATTATGGGGTGGGATTGAAGCCTTTATGAGAAATAAAGACCAAGAAACTCGATTTATTAACATATTTTAATTCCATAACCAAGGTAGAAAATATTTAGGGAATTAGAAAAATAACCAAAGTATGAGAGATTTCTCAGCTTTCATTTAGAATAAAAATCTATGAGAAGTTGATTTTGAAGAAGATAGTTATACATGGACCAACAACAAGATAGGACAGAACCTAATAGCAAAAAAATTGGACATATGCATATTCTCATATCATTGACTAGATGAAGGAACTTATGCTAAAATTAATACCTTGATGAGGATTGGTTCAAATTACTAGCCAATAAAAGTTTAAATGGTGGTAAGTGAATTAAAAAAAGGATCATCTTTTAACTATGAGCAAATTTTGGAAGACCATCCTCAATTTGTTGATATGATAGTGAAAACATGGAATTATTCATAGAATGGTGAGTTTTATACACTTCCAAAACAAATTAAATCAATGACATATAGATTAAAAGAATGGAATAAGAACACTTTCAAAAATATTTTTGAGAAGAAAGAAGAAATATTTTTCTTCAAACTTTCAAAAATATGAGCACAATAATCCAAGTTAAAGGAAAGGAATTTGCTTACTGAATATCATAATATTTTGAGTAAGGAAGATAAATTTTAGAGATTAAAATTGAGATAGACTTGGTTTTAAAAGGAGATAAAAACACAAAGTTTTCATAGGAAGACAATAGTACAAAGATCAACATCTAGAATTAGAGAATTAAATAAGTAGAAGGGTTTTGGATTGAATACTAGAGTGAAATAAAAAAGGATGTAAGGATTTTTTATTACTATATTTTAGGATCAGGTGAGATTGAAGTTCTTAATGATAAGCTATTGTAAGAAGTACCTTCAATTATAATAGATGAATATAATAGTAAACTAATGGAGCCTATTACTCTGGAAGAAGTTCACTCAACTATTTTCTCTTTTAATAAGGATAAATACCCAAGTCCAAATGGACTCTCTGCAACATTATATTAGCATAACTAGGAAATAATGGACTCTTTATTGGTGGTAATGGGACAGTCTAGGGTAAAACAATACAAACCTTATAAAATAAATGCAACATATCTTACCCCGTTTCCAAAAATGAAGGATGCATTATTGTTTGATTTATTTAAGCCCATAAGCCTATGCAATACAACATATAAGATAATATCCAAGGTGATGGCAAATCGGTTAAGACTACTATTGGATAAAATTATTTTAGATTAACAACGAGGATTCACAAAATGGAGATAGATTATGTACGAGATCATGTAGCTCATGAAGTAATGCATTTAGTTGCTTCTAAAAATGAGAGCAATGATATTAAAATTTGATATGAATAAATACTATGATAGGGTTAAATTAGCTTTTTCTTTTTGTCGCATTAGAAAAGTTTAAATTTGATAATAAATGGTTCAAATGGATTAAAACTTGTGTCTCTATAATATCATATTTAGTGCTAGCAAATGGGCTAGTAACAAAATATTTTAAAGCCATGAGAGGTCTTAGATATGGAGATCCTCTCTCATGATATCTACTCATTATTATGACAAAGGTATTGGGAAGGAACCTAAATAAGGCATACAAAGATAGACTAATAAGAAAACTTAAGGCTAGTAATAACATCGACAACATCACCCATCAACAATTTGTAGATGATGTAGCCCATATTAGGAGGGTAATAAAAATGAGGTCAAAGCCTTGAATAATCCGTTAAAGAAGGAATATGAAAGAGTGTTTGGGTAGAAAGATAATAGAATATAATTTAAAATCTACTTCCTAAACACTCCAGCTAGAATCGAAGCATGGATATGTAGGTTGCTTCAAATGGAGGTGGCAAATTTGCTAGCAACATATCTAAATATGTCCTTATTTGAAGGGAAAATGAGGATATAATTGTGGAATTCACTTATAAGTAAAGTTTAGATTAAACTAAATCAATCTTTCTTACAAACCATTCCAACATATTATATGTCCTTGTATATTATTCTAAAATCAATACAAAAAATTTTAAGAACATAATAAAAAAGGAATTTTCCTTTGGTTAAATGGAACATGGTGTGTGATGATAAAACTAGGGGAGATCTCGGTTTAAGAGTTCTTACAAATACAAACTTAGCTCTAAGGGAAAAAGTATTATAAGTTGTATTTTATATATTTTGTAATAAGTATTATTTTATTTATTTGCATGTGTTCATTTTAAATAAAAAATATATATTTTTAGCAAGATTACCCACACACCTCGCCATGGTTTGAACTTAGATCTCCTGAAAGATATCTCAAAACCCTAACCTCTATAATATCTTACAAAGATTTTTTTTTTTTTTTTTTTATATATTCAACAAATTTAAATGAAATAAGATATTTAAAAAAAAAAAATTAGTAGATAAAAATTTAGTTAACTTTTTCTTTATATAAAAAAAGTCTTACCCAATTCCCAAGGGTAAAATCAACAGATATGATCTAACTGTTACTAATACGTTACTTACCACCTGTCGTTGAAACAGTGAAGGAATGAGAATCTTTGCTCCCAAGAATTTGTCTTAAGACACCGTCCAACCAAAGCAGAGGTCGTAGGAATGCACACAGGATGAGGAGCAATCACCAGGAAGAATACGTCGATCAAACGAGTGAACGATTGTAATCTGTCAGACGAAACGGTCTCAAGAAAGCGAACATCAGGAGAACGTAAATACCTTAAGTTGGCACAGAAAATGGTCGATTTATCTACGCAACAACCCACGTGGAATAACAGCGTTGAAGAAGACATTAAAGCATCTATTGATTTGAAGGAATTCGAAAGGTTTTGTGGAAGAAATCATAAATTTTGTTATAGCTGGAATACGACAGGAGAACGTTACAGCATTGGAGAAATTGAGGTATGCTCGGGAGGAGCTATTATAAAAGGAGTCGTTACTTAATAGCCGTTAGAGGCATATTGACTATCATTAGATCGCCTCCATCATCCGCACTAGCCAGGATAAATTTAATCTAACTTTTACTTTTCTAAGGAGGGAGTTATAAAGGGATATTAATAATTAATTTAATTTGCCTTCTATCCTTATTAATAAAATAAGTGGAGCTATAAGGTTGTAATAGATTTATTTTTGAAAGCCATAAAAAAATTGTAAATATTATTTTTATAAAATTTTTAAATTGTTAAAGTTGGAGTTATAAGGAATTTTACATCAACATAGTTTATGAAATTTAGATATCAAATATTATATTCTTAGATTTGAGAGATAAAAGAAATTCTACATATAGGTATTCTACAAAACATATAATTGAAAGAACTACATCAATTAAACTAGGGTGCCATAAGGATGTCTACTTAAGAACACATTGATATGGAAAATGTAATTAGAAATGGAGCAATAAAAATACTAATATGGCTTAGAAATACACTTGATTTAATGGATAATAATATGGAAAGCATGATTGACAATTCAAAGAATTCAGTGGATACTAATATGGAAAGTATGATTAAAAGAAAAGAACCAATATGGCTTACAAAGGCTTTTGAGGAATCATAAATTGATATAGAGTCTATAAGAGCATCATCTAAAGTAAAGTGTTCAATTACTGAAATTTAAGAAGGGAAAACATTTTACAAAATGTTTAGAAAACAAGGAAAATAAAAATGGATCAATTGTGATCCAAATTTATCTTCCATATTCATACACCAGAAGCTTAAGTAGGTTGTGAACCAAATAATGAAGAATCAAAGAATATATATGATGAAGCAAAATTTTCTATACTGGAAAAGAAAGGATAACATGATTCTAAGAACAGAAGAAAAAGAAAAATTCTTATACAAGAATTTGATGACTATGAAAGAGCTCAAGAAACTTGTAATCTTGAAGCCACAAAGATTAAAATATACTAACCATTCATTTGATCAAGTATACAAAAAGGTAGCATATTAGAGAAACCAAAAAAGACACATGAGCACCAAGAATAACTTGAAGACTTAATTACATCATGTTTAATAACATCTCAAAGTCGATTTTTTTTGTTGAAGACTAAAGTCTTCAATAACCAAATAATGTAATACAAGGGGGTGTTGGAATATATTACATTATTTGGTACATGTCTTAGATTAGGTTTAGTCTTTACTTTATGCAATGTAATAAATTTACAAGTGTGCATAATATTTAATAATGTAAATGTGCATATTAGTCCATGTGTACATGTGTCCATAGATTAGGAAAAGATAGTGAAGAGTCATATTAAAAGTGTACATCATATGTGTCTAAAGGAGAGCCAAGAGTCACAAGGTATGGAAGAGTCATAATCATCCAAGAGTCATTGTAGAAAGGTTATTTATACACATTATAATCTTGAGTTATGTGATGCTTACTTGATACCTACAAAGGTATTGTACTATTTTTCTGAGATTCTATTAATAGTTATTTTATGAGTTATTCTAGAAGTTTCTTATATTGTTTACATCTTGTTTAGATCGTTATTATCATAGTTATAACATTGGTTGCATTTTCCTTTAAGTCTATAGCTTCAAAATCTAACAAACAATACCAGATATTTATTTTGACCAATCAGTCTGTGCAATGTTTTTTATAAAATCCTCACCAAAGTGATTGCCACAAGGTTGAAACCTATTCTCTCTTTCATCATTGATTTCTATAAAGGTAGTTTTGTTCCAGGGAGGCTACTTACTGATAGCATAATTACAATCCATGAGCTTATACATTCTATTTCTAAAAGTGGTAAATATGATCTTTTTCTCAAATTGGACATGAACTAGGCTTTTGATAAAGTTTCTTAGAGTTTTCTCTTCTTTTTCTTATCTAGATTTGGTTTCCATCCTGATTGGATGAACCTAGTCAAGGCATCCATCTCAAGAGCTAACTTCTTTGTCTTAGTTAATGACTCCACTACTGGTTATTTCTAGGGTGTCAAAGGTTTGAGACAATGTGACCCTTTGTCCCCTTTTCTGTTTATCATTGTGTCAAAAGCCCTAGGGAAAACTCTATGGTCTTCCTATTCTAAAGGAGAAATATTTGGCATTAAAATTACCTCATATCTCATGTCCATATCCCACCAGTAGTTTGTGAATGATACTATTCTAGTAAATCATACCTCTGTTCCCCAAGCCAAAATCATCAAGTCCATTCTTCTCTCCTTTGAGTTTACTGTTGGCCAAAAAATTAACTTCTTCAAAAGTAAACTGTATTTTCTCAATATGCCTTCTAGATGGTAAACCAACATAGCTTATATCCTTGGTTGTACCATTGCTGACCTTCCTGCTACCTACCTTGGTTTTCCACTTTTGTTGGTTCTACAAAAAATCTCTTTGGTTCTATAAAAAATTGGTAGTATGGAAAGGAGGTCTCCTTAGTCAGACAAGAAAGGCCACCTTAGTCAAAGCCACTCTCTAGAGCATACTTGTTTTTTTTTTTCCATCTTCCACATTCCAGTTGAAGTTTGTAATAATATTGAACAGCTCCAGAGAAATTTTCTTTGGTTAGGCTCAAAACACAAATAGAGATTCCATTTAGTTGCATGGGACCAGGTCCACTCCAAGAAATAATAGTGGTATTGAGCTCAGGAAGGTCAAATAGTTGAACCTAGCCCTCATTGCCAAACAAGGATGACAAATCCTTCAAAATGAAAAGTCATTGTGGGTTGATATCATCAAGGCTAAATACCTTTGGCATCAACCAAATTTTCTAGATGATCCTTCGCCTATTCAAGGTTCTACCACTTGGAATTCCATATTGTGTATGAGGAAGATCATCAAAAAAGAAATCCATTGAAAACTTGGTGATGACCAGAAGATACACTTTTAGGAGGACAAGTGGTTGGGTAACAACCCTCTTCAGAATTATCTTGATTTGATCTACCTCAAACCTGTGATTGACATGTTGTTTGATACATAGATGTACAATTTCATTGATGCTGACAGGAAGCACTAGAAAATCATTCCTCATGGTAATATGAATGAAGATAAAAAGAATAACTAATCTTGTTTTGTCTAACATGTTGCGTCTGTGTGTAATTTCCAGCTATTCAATTGAAGATAAGCTTCTAGTTAAAATGGTTTTTTCTATATGATATCCACCTATTTCCTTAATGAAATCCCTAGTTAGCCATGGTTCTCTTCTAAGATCATTTGGAACAAGCACCTCATTCCCAAATTTTGTTTCTTATTTTGGCTTAATGTTTAGGACAAAATCCTCTCCATTCCAAATCTCTAAATTTGAGGGCTTCCCATTCCTAAATATTGTTACATTTACAAGTAGGGGTGCGAATCCACCCAGATTATTTTCCTCTCCTATCCTTTCTCAAATTTCTTTGCTCATTATTTTCCTCTATGAGTATTGCTTGGGTTCCTCCATTTTCTCTGAATGACCTCTATTTATAGTGACCTCATCTCTTTAAAATTTTCATGTCAAAACATTTTGGACCTTCTATATTTTCCATTTCTTATGGGTGACATGAACGAAATTCTAGTCTTCAATAACTCTATCCATGATTCCAACTATGTTACTTTTAGAGTTATCCATGCGGTAGCTAAAAATATCTCTATTATTCAGGGCACTAGGTTTTTAGAGTCCTCGAGTGAAGCTCAGTTGGCCAAGTCCATCCAGCTTCCTTCCTGTAATATTTTCTCTCCCTCTTTTGTGGTTGATCGCTCGCTTATCAAGTGGTCTCCTCCACCTTTGGGATGGATCAAGTATAATTTTGATGGTGCTACCAAGGGCAACCCGAGGTCGGTTGGAGTAGGAGGTATATTTCGAGATCATACAGGGAAGATATTGTTGGCCTTTGAAAAAAATATCAACATCCAAACTAGCCATTTTTTTGAACCTTGAGCCTTATTCCAAGGTTTGTCTCTCCTATCCAGATTAAACCACCCTAACCTTATTATCGAAGGTGACTCTATGAAAATTATTAGAAGCATTGTAGGTACCTATCCAGATTCTTAGAACATCTCTAGATTAATATCTGAGGTAAAGCTTTTTTTTTAGCTCTACCCCAAATGTTACCATTCAACATGTCTTTAGGGAAGGAAACCAAACCACTGAATTTATAGCTAACCTGGGGGTTTCTTTGCCTAACCTCACCATTTGAAATAAATTTTCTCCTCCCCCTAGTAATTGGAAATCCCACACATGTATCTCTTTTGTGAGTTTTCTTAGGATTCGGGTTTCTTGGGTAGCCACATCTTCTCCATGCTATGGGAATCCACCTCATATTGGATAGCATTTTCAAGACATATCATTAGAGGTTTCACCGATTCGTGGAGTTTTTCTAAGTCCATAGGATTTATTTTCATCATATACTCTCATGTGTGGCTTCAATGTTTGGGGCACGTGGAGCTTGTGGCTCAACATGGAGAATGTCTTTGTGAGCCATACGTGGAGATATTGTAATCGCACCATATTTAATGAATACCTCTTGCAGGTTTTTTATTGCATGAAGGATGATAAAATGGATTCATCTGTTGTCTTATCAAGATATATTAGTAGGCTTTACTCCAAATCAAATTCGAGAATCATTTTTTTTGTCTCTTTTTACAGATGAGGGATGACTGTGAGTTCCAAGGGCAACTTTTTATTTCAACTTTCTGTTTGCACATGAGCTTGTAGGAATCCGGTGGTGAAATGGTTACTATCCATCACGAGAGGTGCAACACCAAAATTGGAAAGGATTGAAACATCATTTTTTCTACCAATGACATTTACGACCTTGTGAGAAGTGCCACCAAATTTTTTTCTCACACCTTGACTACAACTTTTTCTTAGGATTGGTCAATGGTTGGACTTATGGTGTCTTGTGTGGAACTTCTATTTTGTTCATGCCTCTCTTATTGCTCGTTGAGGCTTCCTCTTTTACCCCTACGAGGGTTTCTCTATCTATTTTTGTCTTTCTTCTTGGTTATTTTGAAGAAGGTGCTTTCTTTTTGTTTCATATGGTTGGGAGCATTTTTCCTAACTAGAAATGTTTTGTAAAAGGTTACGGGAAGTTGAAATTTCCCAAGAGTAGATATGCAAAGCATTACAAGAATTTGAAGAGAAGAATAAAATTGATTGATTATTCCATGAGATCAACTTTGCATAAATAGCAAAGTTGATCACTGTGAGCCATTGGATTACAACAACCCAATAGATCTGATCTAATCATAACTAGGAGTTTACCAACCTCATGCAAGAGTGATAACTCCAAATAAAATATCCTAGTAGAACTTAAGATATACTCTAACACCCCCCTTAAGTGATACTAGGGGTAAGTGAAACAAAATAAATAAACAAGTGGCATATCCATAGAAATGAGTCCCGACAACAAGGCCTGATAAGGTACTCATGTACAATATATATCTAGAAGATCTTCTTTTGGAGAGATGATGAAAAAACCACATGGGAAAAAACCATCTTCCAAAAGATATAGAAGAAGAGAGAGATGGAGAGGAAGATGTCCTCGTCAACATCCCCCTAGGACAACTTCCTTACCCCAAGTCTCTCATGCAGCTGATGGTAGCACGTGGAAGCAAAGGGTTTGGTGAAGATGTCTGCAATCTGATCCTGGGTTGGAATGTACTCCAAGCTAAGATCTCCATCCTGAATGTGTTGTCGAATGAAGTGCATGTGGATCTCAATGTGCTTGGTACGTTGATGCTCAACAAGATTGCGAGAAATATGAATTGTACTCTGGTTGTCACACCAAAGTACTATAGGCTGATCATGAAAGAAACCAAACTCTACCAATATCTGATGAAGCCAAAGAGCCTCCTAATTGGCTAAAACAATTACCTTGTACTCTACCTCTATAGATGATAATGCAATGGCTTGTTGCTTTTTGCATGACCAAGAAATAGGAGAAGAACCAAGACAAAAAATATAGCCAGAGGTGGAACATCTATCATCAATTGAACCTGCCCAATCTGAATCAGTGTATCCCACCAATTTTGTAGAACCTCTACCATAGAATAAACCAAAATGTGTAGTGCCTTGCAGATAGCGAAGAATCCGCTTGGTTGCCTGCCAATGACTGATATGAGGTGATTGAGAAAATTGAGATATCAAACCAACAACATAGGAAATATCAGGGTGAGTATGAGTGAGATACAATAGACTTCCTACTAACTATCTATACAGAGTAGCATCACAAAGAGGTGAAGTGCAGGAGGAAGTCAAAGTGACCCCAGACTGGAAAGGCGTAGGTGAAGGTTTACAATCAACCATCCAAAACCTCTGAAGAAGATCTAGAGTATACTTTTGCTGACATAATGAGACCCCTAAATCTATTTGAGTGATCTGAAATCCAAGGAAGTAATGAGCCAATCCCAAATCAGCCATCTCGAATCTCTCAGAAAGAGAGCACTGAATAATTTGAATGTGAGAAGTGGAGCTACCAGTGAGAAGTAAATCATCAACATAGAGAACAAGAATGGTGATGTCCTCTCCATCTCACCAAATATAGATTGTAGCATCAGACTCATAATGAGCAAATCTAGTGGAGAGAAGGAAGGAATCCATTTTCTCATACCAAGCTCGAGGAGCTTGTTTGAGACCATAGAGTGACTTCTTTAGTCTACAAACAAGGGAAGAATCTTGAATAAAACCAGTAGGTTGTTCCATATATATTTCTTCTTGTAGGTCTCCATGCAAGAAGGCACTCTTCACATCCATCTAAAAAATAGGCCATTTTTGTGATGCAACAAGTGCAAGTACAAGCCTAACAGAATCCATCTTGGCAATAGGGGCAAAGGTCTCTGTGTAATCAATACCCTCAATCTATGAAAAACCCTTAGCTACCAAGCGAGCTTTGTACTTGTCAATGGATCCATCTGCTGCATACTTGGTTTGGTAAACCCATTTACAATGAACCAATTTTCTTCCCTTAGGAAGAGGGACTAGATCCCAAGTGTGATTCTTCATCAAAGAAGAATATTCATTTGCCATGGCATCATCCCACTCTTTTATTCCATTAGCCTACAAAAAGGACTGTGGATCACTAGAAACTGACTGACAAACAAGGCTAGTGCCCAAGGAATGAGCATGTCTAGAAGGTGGAAGATCTTGGATGTAAGGTGTTGCCTCTTGTACAGTGGTGCGGGCCCATTTTGGCATGGTTGGAGGAACAATGATAGGTGTGGCAGGAATTGTAGCATCTGGTGTAGGATTTTCAAGAATAGGTTCTTCATCAGATTGAGGCTCAAAAAAGGAGGAAGGCTCTATGGAATCAATTTGGGTAGAAGAAGATGGTTGAGGATCTTGAGATGGAAATTTTTCATCAAATTGAACATTTCTGTGAAAGAAAATTTCATGAGTAGTTGGATCAAGGAGCCTATAGGCTTTCATATCCTCACAATAGCCAACAAAGATAAGTTGCTTGCTCTTTTTATCTAAGGCTTTTCTCTTTTTCTTTGGAATGTGGGCCCAAGCAGTGCTCCCAAAAATTCTAAAAAATGAGACATCAGGTTTGGAGCTAGACCAGGCCTCCTCTGGAGTCAAATGTTTAAGAGCCTTGTGGGGTGTGCGATTTTGAATGAAATTTGCATAGTTAATTGCCTCAGCCCAAAATTGTGCTAAAAAATCCCTTGAGTGGAGCATACAATTTGCCATTTCTTTTAAGGATCTATTTTTTCTTTCTGCCACACCATTTTGTTGAGGATTATGTGGGACAGAATGTTGATGAATAATTCCATGAGTAGAAAGAAATTGTGAAAACTCATTACTGAAGTACTCTCCCCCATTATCTGTATGAAGCTTTTTGATTTTACAAGATGCCTGATTTTCAACCAAGGATTTAAAGATTTTAAAGTGAGAGAAGACATCACTTTTGTACTTGAGAAAATATACCCAAGTACATCTTGAAAAATCATCTATGAATGTCAAAGCATATTTAGCTCCTTTGAAAGAGGGATGTGGGAAGGCCATCAAATCACTGTGCACAAGTTCCAAAGGTGAGGAGGCTCTTTGGGATTTACTTTGAGGAAAAGGATCTTGGTGCTGTTTCCCAAGAGCACAACCATGACAAACACCATCAATAGAAGATACTTTGGGTAAACCAAGTACCATATCATGAGTACTCAACTCTTTTAAGTATTGATAGTTGAGATGACCAAATATTTCATGCCAAAGTTTGCTCTCAATATCTGCATGAGCAACAAAATAGGAAGCCTTAGTAGTGTCATTAAAACCTCCAAAGTGATATAATCTGGCATTATGATCAATCTCTCCTTTAGCTATAAGGGAATGTGGCTCCTGCAAGCTTCTAATCTCCACTCCTGTGGGTGTGAACAAAACTATTTTTCCCATCCCAGATTGACAAATTTGGTAGATAGAAAGAAGATTGGTAGATATATCTAGAACATAAAGCACATCATTGATGCAACCACCATCTAAGAGAATGTCACCTTTGCCTTTGACAGGAATGAAGGATGAATCCTCAACTTCAATGCTGAAAGTGGAACTTGAGGAAAGAGAAGCAAATGACTTTTTTGAGGAAGTCATATGATGAGTAGCCCCTGAATCTAGAACCCAATGTTTTGAATAAGACTTGATAGATTTTCCTTTGACATTTAAAGCCTTTCCAATTTGTTTTTTGATATCAATTTTATGATCCTTCATTGCTGCTTCTAATTCTTGTAACCTTTTCCAACATCTCTTGACTGAATGACCATCTTTTTTGCAATGGGTACAGGTTACAGGTGCTTTTTTCTTTTTTTTGAATTTTTCTTGTTTTGAGTTGGAAGCTACCAAGGCTTTGGATGAAGAGGGGGAGGTCTCATATTTGGAGAGCTTCATTTCTTCTCTAGTGAGCCTATCACAAAATTCTTCTAATGTGGGCATTTTGAAATTTGTGCCAAGGGCATCCATTGTTGAGAGAAAAGTTGTTGCAAATATTTGAAAGGCCCCCTTAATTTTGCTAGAATAAGATAGATGCACTCATCATCTATTTTGGTTTTCCCACTTCCTTTTAATTGAGTTAGAAGTTCCTTAAATTTTGTGAGGAAATCCACAATTGTGTTGTAATCATCAGGTGATAATGTTGTTAATTCTGCTTCAAGTTGCATAGATCTTATTTGGTCCACTTTACCAAATAATTTCTTTAATTTATCCCAACTTTCAAATGGAGTTTTACACTCAAAAATGTGAAACCATAAGCTCTCACTTACATTCATGCTTATTATTCCCATTGTTTCATACATTTTTCCTTTATGAACAAATATCTCATACTCTTTCTCAAACTCAGGTTGTGTCTCTTCTAGCAGGTGGGAGAGACCTCTTTGTGCAATTAGATTTAACATTCTTGGTTTCCAGGTATGATAATTGTGTGGAGTGAGTGGGTCAATCATATTTGGTGTTAGAGAATTCATCTTGCCAAATAAGTAAAGATTAAATGCAACAAACAGTGCAAATAAGGCAGTAGAAAGAATGTCTAAGATAGGTGCAAAAAATAGAGACAACAATATCCCCCCTGAATCAGTGCAGCAAATTGGTGCAAGAAATTAGCACCGAGACATCCCCCAAAAAATATATTTATTTGTTTACAATGTAGTCCTCTCACAAGATATGCCTTTATAGAATAGGCTTACAAATGAAACCTCTGAAAAGAGTGGAAACAACAATATGTGATGAGGAAAAAAAATGTAATGGCAAGAAAACAAATTACAATTTTTTTGTGAGTCAGCAACTCCACAAAAACATTTGACATTGATCTCGTGCCTTAAACAAATATAATTTTCTTGTGACTCCAGAGGAGAGAGAGCACAGGAAACCCAGACCCTGCGTCAAAAAAAATTGCATTCTTTAAAAAAATTTCTACTTCTCTGGTTGACAAGCTGCTGCTTTGATGATGGTGGCTGTGAACGCTGCTCTTCAAAAAGATTTACCTTTAAAAAATATAAATGTCTATTGTGACTCTAGAGGAGAGAGAGCTACCGTGACCCTGCGTTAAACTTTTACACCCTTCAAAAAAGGAACTTCCTTCTCCTTTTGGCGAGTCGTTGCACCGATGACGTCTGTGATCGCTGCTCTTCAAATATTTAATCAACAAAAAAAACTTGCTTCTGGCGATTGAGACCTTGCTTCTCCACGCTTACGCACCACTTTGCACTCAGAAAAAATTCTTTGTTTCTCCAGTTGACGAGCCATTATAGGATCAAGCCACAAGAGATTGAATCCTACTTTTGCTGTGGTGACGCAAAAAAATCTACGTTGATGAAGCAAGTTTGCATAAATATGCAAAGCATTACAAGAATTTGAAGATAAGAATAAAACTTATTGATTATTCCATAAGATCAACTTTGCATAAATAGAAAATTTGATCACTCTGAGCCGTTGGATTACAACAACCCAATAGATCTGAGATAATCATAATTAGGAGTTTACCAACCTCATCCAAGAGTGATTAGTCCAAACAGAAAAACCTTTCAAAACCCCTCTTACCAAAAAAAAAAACTCTTTCATTAATAATCTATTGGTTTTAATATATATGAGATCATCAACATATAAACAAATAATCATAAATTCTTTACCTTAAGTCTTTGAATACAAGGTTGTTTCAAATTTACTCCTCTTGAAACCATTATAGAGAAGATAATCATTTATGCAACTATACCATGCTCTAGGAGCTTGCTTGAATCTATAGAGTGCTTTCTTTAGCTTATACACTTTATTCTCTTGACCAATGTTCTTATAACCAAGTGCTTGTTCAAAACACACATCTTCAGTCAAAGGTCCATTAAGAAAAGTATATTTCTATTGTATATTTCACATCCAACTGAAATACTTTCTATTTAATATGAATTTCTAATTCTAGAATAGTAATAATGGTTTCCATCCTAGCAACTGGTGTATAAGTTTCATTATAGCCAATACCTGGTCATTGTGCATAATCCTTTGCCACCAATATAGTTTTATGTTGCTCAACTGAACCATCTAAGTTGTACTTGGTCTTATAAACCCATTTCACACCAATGACATTTTTACCAGGAGGTAAATTTATAAGTTCCCAAGTATCATTTTTTAAAATAGTATTTATCTCATCATTCATAGCATCAATCCATACCTACTATTGTATTGCTTCTTAATATGTCATTAGATAATCTTGTATATATCCAAGTAAAGCAAATTCAACAACTTCAATTTGACTAAGAATTTCTATCAAGATTCTAACCTTTCTCGGAGGAGGACTAGATATAGAAGTTGGAGATACACTAGTATGTGAGGAAGAAATTGTACCATGGATGAACTTGAGCTGCTACTTAAACTTGTAGAAGAAGATGTTGAATCCTCGTGATATATCCACCATTACTAGTTCTTACTTATCTTGTTGTCTATATTCATTCCAATTCCATGTTGCTCCCTCATCAAAGATTACATCACAGCTAATTACAACCTTTCTTGTAACTCGATTATACAATTTATAAATGTCCAAGATGTAGACCAATTGGTTCGACCAAACCTCGTAAGGGAGGCAAAGGTCCAAGGTTCAAATCTCGAACCTTGTCGGACTGAATGCTTGTCCCTTTCATGGTGCTTTTAACAACATAAAAGGTTTAAATGATTATGGCATGGTGGTTATAGGGGTGGATTGTGTGAAGAACTGTGTGGTAGATTCCAGGGTGGACAACATAGAATAGTGTGGCGGCCATAAAATTTGAACATCCTACCCAAATTCATGGTTGCTATATATTCCACCATGTAAATTAAAAAAAAATTAATACAATTTATAACCTTTTATTTCTTCATTGTATCCAACAAAAATATATTTTTGACTTTTATCATCAAATTTCTACCTATTTTCTTTAGGTATGTGTGCATAAGCATTGCACCTAAATACTCTCAAATGAGAAAACCCAGGGCACCTTCCACTCCAAGCTTCTTGAGATGTCATATCCTAAACATTCTTCTTTGGACACCTATTTAATAAATAGATAGCAATAGAAACAACTTCAATCCAATAGTAATCTGGCAACCTTTGGCCTTCATCATGCTTCGAGCCAATTCAATAATTATTTTTTTTTCCTTTTAGCTATACAATTTTGCTATGGTGTGTAACTAGTGGTTAACTACCTCTTAATTCCACGTTCTTTGTGAAAATCATAAATTTTATTAGAGGTATACTCTCGCCCTTTATCTAATTGTAGTATTTTCAAATAATGTCCACTTTCATTTTCAACTTGGGCTTTAAACCTGTTAAATGTATCAAATGCTTCTTATTTATGTTTCAAGAAATAAACCCAAGTCTTTCTACTATAATCATCAATGAAAGTAATAAAGTAGTAGCTCTTACCAATGGATGGAGTAGCACTTGGCCCACAAATATTAGTATGTACTAATTCAAGAGGTGCTTGTGCTCTCCATGATTTTCTTGCAGGAAATGGGTCTCTATGTTGTTTTTCCAAAGTGCATCCTTCACATATTTCCTACTTTCTTTGAATTTTAGGCAACTCTTTAACCATTTATTTCTTATAGAGCATTTGTAAACTTGAAAAGCTTAAGTGGCCAAATCTAAAATACCATAACCAAGACTGATCATCAAGAGTAGATTTAAAAGCATATGAACAAGTTGCTCTTGCACCAAGATTTAATGTAAACATTCACCCTTTTGACATGGGAACTTCAAAAACAATTTTCTTTCCATGATCTTTATCATAAATGACACAGTTCTTATTGTCAAACATAACTTAATATATTTTTTCAACTAATCGATCAATGCTCAACAAGTATTTTAAACCTGGTGCATAACATGCATCTGAAATAAAATTTTCATCTCATTTCTTTGTCTTGAAAATAATGTTGACTTTACCTTCAATGGGGACAACACTATTATTTCCTAATATCACATGAGACTTATGTGTGCCATCTAAATTAGAAAACATATTCTTATCTCTTGTCATATGGTTACTATAGCCACTATCAAGAAACCACACTTGGCCTGAAGTATTTTCAGCCAAGTTACATGTAAAAAATATAGTGCTTGGGGCTTCATCCTCTTTTGTAACATGAGCCCTTTGCTTATTTAAATCAACCGTTTTAAGAAAACACTATGAAGTAAAATGACCATATTTCTTACAATAATAACATTGAATATAAGATTTATCAAAGCTTCTATTACCTCCATCAGAATTGGGGTTGCTTGTTCTTCCTCTTCCAAATTCTCTTGCAGGACCTCTATCACGTCCTCTAAATATTCCTCTACCTGTTTCTTTTGTTGAAGAAGATTCTACTATTGAGAATGAAATCTTTCCCTTGTTCTTTGAGTCTGAAATATTTATCTTTGATTGAAAAGCTTACTTCAAAGATTCTTTACTAAACTTGATTGTTCTTCAATAGTTAACAAGATACCCACAAACTCATCTACCTTGAGTTGATATAATTGAATACTTGTTGCAACCACTTCAAATATTTTTATAGTATGTGCATTCCTGAGGATTTTTTCTACAATTCTTCTTTCCTCAATTGTATCTCCCATGGATTTAATTTCATTTACCAAAGATTGCACTTCATGCACAGATTCTTTAGAATCCATTTTTAAATTCTCAAACTTTGACCTTAATATTTGTAACCGTGCTTGTGTAACACCTTCATATATTATATTCGATATATCTCAATATTCCTTACTTTCATCCCACTCTTGAATGCTTGGGAAAATTTGCTCTTACATAACTAAGAAAATCCAAGACAAGGCTTCGTTATCCCTCTTTATCATCATTGCTTTCTCTTTCTACTGGCCTGTTGTTAAATTTGTGGCTCTTTGAACTACTTGAGGAAGAATATAATCACTTTCCACAAAATTCCAAAGATCCTTTGACAAGAAAATAGTCTTCATTTTCTTACTCCATATGATATAATTTCTACCATCAAATTTGGGCAATGGTAATAGTCCAAAACTAGTTGATGAGAAAGTCGGTTCTTCAAAACTATACTTAAAAATATAATATATTCACTACTAGAACACTCCTGAAACTTCAAACCCCAAAAAATAATTCAAATCAACGTTTTAATACCAAATATAAAAATAAAATTAAAAGCATAACAAATAAAAAATAAAGTATACCATAACAATAAAACAAATACAAAAATATCCAAAACTTTTTTATCTTCTCATATATATATAATAAAACATCACATATATAATTGCAGTATCTTATTAAAAAGAAGGAATTGAAAAACCAACCCAAACAAAAAAAAAACAAAACTTGATCCTAAAACTACAGTAAAACCAAGAATTAGAATTAAAAAACAAAAGTCACAAACCAACTGTTAGGAAAATATAAAGTCTTATCAGAATTAGAATTAAAAAAAAAGAGTCATAGGAAAATATAAAGTCTTCTTGGTCAAAATTGACGACGGATTCCAAAATTTTCATTTGTTTCAATTACCTAATTATCACGCCACCAAAACTATAATAAAATTATTAGATAGGGTCATTATCTTGCTCTTTATTTATATGTTCTAGTTGTCGATGCTCTTGGTTATCTTCCTCGTAAGGCTCAATTTGATGGTCTCATTTAGGGTATTAAGCTTCCTCAAGATAAACGTGCTCTTAACTCACATTTTGTGGATGATTCATTTTTTTTTCAAAATACTAAGTAGAAGGTGGAAACAGTTAAAAAGATTGTATAATTGTTTTGTGATGTCTCTGGCTCTCGTATCAACCACCCTAAAATAGAAATCTTCTATAATTATTCCAAACCTAATGGATGTAACTCCTTGGTTGAGTGGAAGATCATCCCTCATGGAATGATTGTTTGATACTTGAGAATCCTCTTTGGGATTAATATTTCTCCTAAAGATATGTGGAACTAGATTATGGAAAGAATTTAGAAGAAATTTAGTGTATGGTCAACTTGATTTCTCTTCTTAGTAGGAAGAATTCAAATTATAAATAAAGTTATGGTAGACTCTCATGTTTACTACTCCTCTTGCTAGATGGCCTCCAAAGAACTTATAACAAATTTACTCAAGTCATTCAAAAAATTTTATGGACCAAATGGAATGGGGAGGTGGGAACGACCACCATCTTGTGGAAAATTTGTACTCAACCAAAGGTTTTAGGAGGTATGAGTATTATTGATCCTCTTACCTAGATCAAAATTTTAGCTATAAAATGGGTTGCTAAAGTCATCAATGAAGATAAAATTTGAAAACACTTGATTCAATAAAAAATCTCCCTAGCTACTTACAAAGGAAAATGAAAAAAACCCATCGAAGGATAAGGTCCTTAATGCATCATATTTATGGTTAAAGGATCTATTCCTCTTACTCATACTTTGAAATTTTAACAATACTTTCTCAATTATTGACTAGGAACTCTTACTCCTTAAGACATGGTCTAAGCATCGATCTAAATAGTCTTTGGTGGAATAAAATTATCCTTCATAATGATAAACCTTTAGCTTTGTGTAGTGCTCTTCAAGGACTAACATTTTTGAAGAAAGGTATAAACATAATAAGAGATATTTGGCATTCAAGCAATTACTCAATTCTTACTTGGAATCAAATATGCAATTATTATTCTGACCCTCTATTCAAAGAGTTTTATGGCTTCATTGTGGCTTCCATTCTATGTGAGGTCCTTATAAATTTGGGAACAACTACCTACAATATATGGGCTAATTGGAGATGGCTTAATGACCATAGAATCTCTTCCATTAAATCCAATTGGATCTACAAGAAAATTTTGTGTCCTTGATCTTTGGAATTGAATGTCAAGTGGCAAGTCAATTTTACCAATGCCCAATGGTAGTTTCTTATTGCTCAAATTTTGAAAGTTCTTGTTGAACCCAAAACTCAACTTCTTGGATGGCAAGTTCTGCATACAAAATTTTCAACTTGTGAAAGTTTGGCTTTGACTTTACATATTTCCCCTCAATGCAAATTGTGTAATGCTTCAAAAACTATTATTCACTTATTTTAGTTTTATGACATGGCTAAACAATTTTGGGATGTCTTCTACACTTTTTTATTCCCCTTCACTAGATCTTGGAATCTTTGTTAGCTTTTGGTGATGTTTAATAAAGGAAATGAAACCATAAGATATAAAATATGCAAGCTATGATAACTCTATGATAATGACACTAAAATGTAGGAAAATAATAAGATAGACTTTTGCAATAACTCAGTAAAATACTATTAATGAAAGCTCACAAAAATAGTACAATACAATATAATGGAGGACATGAACACTTCATAAACTATTTTGAAAGAGCTACATTGTACCACACTACTACTCTATACTACTCACACTATATTCTCTACTACTCTGATTTCACTCTCTATAAGGCCTATATATAGGAAGATAAGTTCCTTGGCCCTTACTCTACCTATGAATCTCCAACTACCTTTCCTATGACTCATGTACAAGTGGACTCCTTGTACATTTACATCATTGCACATTGAAATTTGTGCATTTATTACATTGTTGGAAGTAACTACTTAACTTTAATCTCAAGTAGATTCCTACTCTAGTTATGTACCAAAGGTGGTAGATTGACATGTACCAAATAATGTAATATACTATAACATCCTTCTCTACTTTGTTTTTCCTAGCATGATCATTGCCCCAAACTCTAGGATGTTTGTAGACTCATCCTACTCAAGCATATTTGAAAGTTGATATGCAAAAATGCGTTTATTGGTCTCGCTCCTCCATCGGACATAGTTTTAGTAGACTTAACCTTTGATATTTTGTTACATTTGAGATGCATCCACTTCCATGTTCATGGAGCTTCCAACACACTAGGAGATGTTATTGATAGGCTTCATCAACTTTTTCACATGATCCAAAATATTTAGAAGGTCCAACAGGAAACTAAAAAGAAGGTAGTAAAAAATGATAATCAAGTTAAGGAACTCATTACTTGTATTTCTTCTTTAAAGACTTTAGAAGATATAATGAAAGATATCCCTATAACTTCTCCACATGATAGACTCTCCCACGGATGAGTGATGATATTTGACGTATTAAAGTAGATACGACTATAGTCTCTTTATTGCTATTAACTTCTTTTCTTATATGTATTTAGTTATGGATGTTTTACTCTTTATCCACCTCATTTTATTTGTGTATACGATTCTAACACCATATTATTGTAATATTCTAAATGATGACATAACATAATCTAGCTTTTACTTAAAAAATTGCATCATTACATGCTTTCATCTAGAAAAAAAAAAAACATTTAATTTAGTTGAATTGATGTTGAATAAAAACTAAAAAATTACTTTCAAGCCTATTAAAACATTGCCTAAAAAAATATTATTAAAGACTATTTTAATTTTTTTTAACACATCTCTAATTATAATTTGAACATGAATCTTTCAAATAAAAATCTAAATCTAACCATTATACCGCATGCCTAAACCCTTAATGAACTATAATTTTTAGAAAAATTATTTATCCTTTACATGTCTGTACTACCCTAGAGAAAGACAAATCTTAGAAGCTTAAAAGCTCATGTGGGACAAATCATGTAAAAGCTTGGGAAAGAGGAAGGAAAGAGCTCAAAAGCACAACGGTAGACATCGCCGCAATCACCTTAATCCGTTTGAAAAATGTGTTATAAGCAAAACAATTTGCTCAATTTTTTTTGTTACAATTATTATTTTTAAATTGGTATGTGGATTCAAATTTTAGGGGCTGCTTCTATCAAACTTATTCTGTTTTATTATTGTTGAACCGACCTGAAGAGGATTACTGGTTGATCCCATCATCGTCGATTTGGTTTGCACTGTATTCAAATTAGACTACTACCTTTGCAAACAGATTTGCACACGAAATTTCAACCTAAATATCTTCTTAATAAATACTTAACCACACAAACACTTATCAAGTATTATTATTTAATCTACGTCACAAAAATTTATATGCACCACGTTAAAAGCATACATAAGACATACACCACGTGAAAATTTATAATAGAGGGAAGGATTATTGGCGGGGGAGGGGAATGGGTTGCGCGCCATACATAAGACATTATTTTGTCAATATCAACGCTAGAAAGCTACGTTACACTAATATATTTTTTAATTTACTTAGTATGATAAATTAAAGATGAATGGTTTCTTTTTAATCATGATTTTTAAGTTTAAAATTATATTTATAAACAAAAAAATTTTAACATATAACTATCACATAGTCATCCCTTCACACTAATTCACACATAGTCATCCCTTCACACTAATTCACATCAATTTTGAACAGTTGTCACAAATTAAACATTAAGAAAGGCAAATTCGTACATTGACGTGAAAAAACATAACCATCGTTTTATGACAGATGGCAAGAAAAAAAAATGTCTACGTCGAATAGATTCCACCATATGAATATGGTAGCGGTACAATCATGCAATAGAAAAAAGGATAGAGCTTTGAGAGTGTAACGTAATGCAATAATTGTGGGGCCTAAGTTCTAGTTATAATAAAAAATAATAATAATAAAAAATAATAATAAATAAATAAAAATAAAAAACGCCACTTAATTTTTATCTCAATCATCTTGGCATATTCCATGGCCTGCTTTGGAGGGACTAGCCATTATAAAAAGAGTGAAATGATCGTCATGAGATTGGTTAGAGAGAACAATAAACGATCCTAGGGACTAGCCATTATACAAAGAGTGAATTGGATAGAGATCAATGAACCTCAAGATCAGTGGTGTTCGTCATCTTGTGTTGGATTAATGTAAATGAAACGTTGTAGGAGCAGTTGTAGGAGCAGTTCAAGATTCGAACCCTGTTTGATAGTAAAAAGTGAATGTGGATGTAAAGATTTTCTTGTGTTAACAAAAGAAAAAAAAAATATTAAATATTAATAAAAAAATTAAAAGGATAAATGGATTGGTTGTTGTGGAGTGTTTGTTGGTGGTTTGTTTTAATAATTTTTTTAAGGTGTGCTGACTTTATTTTACTCAACAGGTTAATATTTATTTTGGAGTTAATTGACTTTGTCTTTACTACAACTAAGATTTATAATAACAATATGAATCATATCCTACATCAAACAAAAAGTGTTACTAAACCTTATGCAATCTTATAAAATATTCCTTTGAGACACCCATGTCATTAAAAATTTGAACTTTCTTTTAAGAGACACAAGTTTAAACCATCATAAAATATAAAATATAAAATATAATATATATATATATATATATATATATATATATATATATATATATATCAAATAGAAAAAGATATTTGAAACATGAAGATCATCCCCGCGCGCAATAATCAAGTCCCGCCAGATTCTTGCTATTTTGTGAAAGTTGGCTACGATCTAGAACTCTATCATGCCTCGCGAAAATTTTACTTAACGTAGGTGTAACTTGCATTTCATTTATATATATATATATATATATATATATTAATTAATAAAATATAATTAATAATATAATTGAAGTTACATTTGGTGGGTATAACTTATCTTTTCTCACATAAAAGAAGTTGTGGATAAAAGTGAAGCTTTTACTTTTTATCATATTTTTAGAGAATTAAATAGGAAAGTAGATGAACTCTCAAAGGAAGCACTTCAGATTGATCCAGGTATATGCTTAGTACAAGAATTCAATGAGGGCAATGCACTGCAGTTGTTCCAAATATCTATTTGGAACTAATACACTCTAATACAATCTAGTTAAAGCAAGTCCAATTAAAACTCAAAAGTAATTTAAAGGATATTGTTTGATAAATTAGGAAGATTCTTAAGGATATAACTTAGCATGATATAGACAGCTAGTTATGATGTATAAGTGACCTGATTTTTAGGTCACTACTGAAATTTTGAAGAAATGCCAAAAAAAAGGCATATGAAAAATGTAATTTCATATTTTCTTAATATAAAATTATGATTTTTTTTTGAAGAAAAAAAAACAAGAAATTTATTTTTCATAATTCGAGGGTATCAAAGATAAAATGACAACTTTACGGTTGAAATGTCCCACGAATACATTTTCATATATTTTAAAAATTGATTGTTTAAAAAATATTTTATATGTTTTATTAATTAAAACTACATGAGATTTGAGAATACATTGTTAAGGAAATTTTAAATTTATTTCTTTTTTATTTTATCATTTATTTATTTATTTATTTATTTGGTTAGTGTGAGAAATTTTTAGGATCATATAAGGTTGACCAATCTCCTAACAATGACCTTTGTAAAGTTGAGAGTTATGCTTATCAATAGGAAATTTAAAACACAACCACCACACATCTACCCTTCACACTCTTACCCAAGCTGCAGTTTGAACTTTGAACCTTTTGAAAGTCTCCATCTAACAATGACCTTTGTAAAGTTGAGAGTTACGCTTATCAATAGAGAATTTAAAACACAATCACCCTCATTTTAACAATGACCTTTGTAAAGTTGAGAGTTATGCTTATCAATAGAGAATTTAAAACACAACCACCACACACCTACCCTTCACACTCTTGCCCAAGCCACAGTTTAAACTTTGAACCTCTCGAAAAAAAGCTAAAACCAAAACCGTTAAGCTATCACCTCGACCTTTTATTCTATTATTTTACCAAACCAATCTTTAAACATAGTTTTGTTGAGATGCATTTGATTTAAGTATATTTTAACAATAAAATAAAGATTATTTTATTTGGCCTTATGAATTAAATGATGTACAATTATTTACACCAATACATAACAATTTTTTTTAGGATTCAAATATAACTGAATAATAGCAGGACTATTTTACTCTTTCCATTTATTATGGAGGCTTACTTTTAATAATATTATATAAAATTTAAATTTAGATAATATCAAAGTTAATAATGGTAGTGTTATAAGATATCAATACATATTTTTTTAATGTTGTTCTTTTTTATAAGTAAATACTACATAATATTGGTTAGTAGTAGTAGGATTCAGAACAGGTGAGGAAACAGGGTTTGTAATAGGTTGTCGATGGTATACATCGTACTATGGTAATAGCCACTATTAATAAGGGGAAACTCGGTCTACTTAAGAAGGTAAGGTTGATGGTGATTGTCCGCCACAAGAAGCCTTGGAGGAGAAAAGATGGGGTATACATGTATTTTGAAGAAGAAGTAGGGAAAAGAGAGCAGGAAAGGTAACAGGTGAAGGTTCTATTACGAAAAAATCCCCTAAAGATGCCGACATGAGAGATTTTAACCATTTGGATCCAAGAGTAGTAGATCCAAAGTTGGTAGCAACATAAAGGTTAAAGGGAGATGTTTTTTTGGCGCAAGTTTTGAAGAGAGGTCAAAATTTGCAAGAAGAGGGATTTGTTCTATCTCTGGATTGAGATGAAAATGATTTTACTCTTAAGGTCCCAAAAAATTTGGCTGAAAAACGATTCAGAAAGGAAAAAATTCTTTGGTTGAGAAATTTTTGGGCAATAAACTAGATATAGATACAATAAGGAAGTGGATTCGAGATAAATGGAAACTTTTGGGACAAGAAGAAGTGGTGGCTTTGACTAATAATTAATTGTTGTTTAATTTTGCAAATTTGGAGGATATGGCAAATGTTTTGTTGAGGGACCCATGGATTTTTGGGAGGAAAGGGTTATTTTTACAAAAATGGAGCCAGGGCTTTAATCCAGCCATAACCACTCTTCAATCAAGTCTATCAAGGCTTCCAATAGAATTATGGGATGACAATATTACTCTGAATATAGCTAAAGCGGGTGGGAAAATAATTGCTTTTGATTTAACTACTAAATCCCAAACTAGAATGATAGCAGTCTATTTTTATGTATAGGTGGATCTGGCTAAACCACTACCTAAATCTATTAGTCTAGTTTTAGATTACAGGGAATGAGAACAAGAGATTTAGTATGAAACTCTTATTCCCTTGTGTAACCTTTGCAAAAGGGTAGGGCATATTTGGAAAACATGCCCAAAAAATCCTAAGGAGAAAGTTATGAATAATAGAATTGGACAACCTTTGAGGGTTTGGAGGAAAAAGGAAACTAAGCAAGGAGAAGTTTTAGGGTAGAAAGAAATTGGTGAAAGTAGTAAGGGTCCATATCCAAATAGCTTTGAGGTTCTTGCTTCCCTTAATGGGGATGACATTGTTAGAGGGGAAGAGTTTGTTCCAAAAACTCAACCGGGAGTTATGAATGAATCGGTGACTAAGGCTTTGATTGAAAAGGAAACGAATTGTTCCTTGCATGTAGAAGAGAATATTGATAAAGAGCCACACTCTCCACCAGGGTGAAAGGAAAAGAGTATAAAAACAAGGGTTTTGAGAGAAACCACTCCTTAATAGAATGTGACATTGATTGGCTATGGGAGAAAAAAATAAAAATATTAACATTATTCAGAATGGGTTTGAAGATAAAGAAGATGGAGGAAAATTGACTTCTACTAGTGATTCGGAGTTGAAAAAGGAGGAAAAATTTATCTAGAAATTTTTTGCTAGAAGTAGAAGGAAATCTAAGAAGGTTGATTTGGGAATTTTAATTTCTCGAGGAAGGCCCAATATTCAAGAATTGAGAACCAAAGCCATTGCTAAGGATGTAGCTGATGGGAAGCAAAGAATTTTATCTTTGGGAGGAGGAAAACTTCCTCAACTTGATATAAAATGAATTTTCTATCTTGGAATATTTGGGGTATGAATACCTCGACTAAACATAGGGTGCTTAGAGAGTTAAGAAAGGAGAGGAGAGTTGATATTCTTTTATTACAAGAGACTAAAGTGGATGATTCCAATTTTTAGAAGATGAAGAATTCAATTTGGAAAACAAATGAGGTGGAAATGGTTCTTGTTGATGGTGCATCTAGGGATTTATGGAATTTATGGAATCCGAAGTGAGTGGAGGGATAGTGTTTGCAGATTAATGACAAGTTTATTTCCATTTTGTTTACATGATTTACAAACTAAATGTAATAATTTCCTGTTGCTAAAGATAAATTATAACTAGTAGCGTAGCAGTTTGTTTAGACTATTACTATTTTGGTCATTGCATTTTTGGTCAAGAATGATTATATTATTCATAAAATGCAAAATTTGATTTGTAAGAAAAGTTATTTTTTGTGTCTGGATTGATTCATTTGTTTTTCTTGGATTTCCAAGAGTTGTAAAAGGGAAGGGTCCCTTTCAAAACCCTATTAATTACCAATAGCAAAAAAAAATAATGGTAATGCTATATTATTCTTTGAATCGATTTTATAGGCTTAATTTTAGTAATATTTTGTAAGATTCAAGCTTAGGTTATATTAAAGATAGAGATAATGTTAATATATCAACTTAAGAATTTTAAGCTTAAAAATTATTTTAAAAATAGTTTGCATGTATATATATACGCTTAAAAAGCATTATTAATATAATTATGACGATATCTATTTATTGGAAAGTGATAGGGATTAAAAAGTTACATAGCATACACTAAGATTTCAATTTTATAGGAGAACATTAACATTTACTTGCAATTCAAATGCTAAAAGGTAAATAGTTTGCATGTATATATATACACGCTTAAAAAG
This sequence comes from Wollemia nobilis, assembly GCA_028583015.1. Lineage (NCBI taxonomy): Eukaryota > Viridiplantae > Streptophyta > Pinopsida > Araucariales > Araucariaceae > Wollemia > Wollemia nobilis. The sequence goes on along the minus strand of JAQPPZ010003047.1, from coordinate 1,672,677 downwards.
CATTATTAATATAATTATGACGATATCTATTTATTGGAAAGTGATAGGGATTAACAAGTTACATAACATACGCTAAGATTTCAATTTTATAGGAGAACCTTAACATTTACTTGCAATTCAAATGCTAGAAGGTAACTATATAAAGGAAACTCTATTCCTTAATAAGACTAATGTTAAAGAAAAAGCAACACCTCAAAGAGAAAAAGGGAGGTAAGAAATATCTTCACTATAATGGAAGCTGAAAATAACTTGTGTAAAATTTGCTTGGATATATATATATATATATATATATATATATATATATATATATATATATATATATATATATATATATTCTCTCTAAGTGAGCTTATAACAAATGTAATATTTTGATATTTTACATTATCGGTGATGTGACCCCGGCAAGCACGTCACTTGATATCGGTGATGTGATCCGGGTTCAATCCCCACAACGGATATGTATATATAAGAAGTATTTACTCAATAAAAAGTATTTACTCAGTAAAAAAAATATTTTGATATTTTAATAGTAGTTCCAATAAAAACCATATATAACGTGTTATTTAACATAATGATAAGGATATTGATGATTTTTTTTTAATAACATTTAAACAAGATAAACCAATAGACTATGTTTATGTTTATATGTATACAATTAAAAATTAATTTTGCAATTGCTAAGTTCTATTATAAATTTTTTTAAGTCTAGTTCATTAGCTTGATTCAATATTTTAGATACAAATAACTAGGATTTTCTATAAGATTATATTTAATAGTACCATAAAATGGAACCATGGATCATATTTTGTAATTGGTAATGAGGGGTCATTCATTATGTCCATTTGTTAAATTCGTTGTTATGGTCGGTTGATATTTAAATTAGAAATTATAATTTTTATTTTTGATGTTGGCAACACCAATAAAAAAAATGAGTATGGTTTAGTTGAGAATGGAAATTAACCTCTAATAACAGAGTTGTTTGCTTCTCTTGTATCATGCCATTATTCTAAAATTCATTGACAGTTTTCATATAACATATGACTCGAGTTTATATTATATATTCAGATTTTAATTTTTCGTCGTCCTCCCAATATTAAAGCTAATAATTACAATATTTTCATCATTCTTTAAAGCAATATTTTTAGACAAGGATAAGAAGTTTATTTTAACTAAGATTAGACAAGGTCAAGTGTAGCCCCACTCCCTTTAAAATAGAGAGGGCAGGGCCGCGCCTTTCGAGCCCTCGACCTCCTCCCTTTAAAGTGCTCAAAGTCCCTTTTAAAAGTTGTCCCGTTTATGTTTATATAAAATATTTTATGGCATCACTTTATATATATAATATTATATATATATATATATATATATATATATGAAGATGGGATAGTCGTGATTTATTATAAATAATTTTTTTTATGTTAGATAAAGATATCAAAGTGGTTAGGGTTTTGGCCTTTATTTTTGGAAGGTTCAAGGTTCAAACCATGACATATTTAGAAGAGGATAGGCTAGATGGTAGCGTTCGAGTGTTTATTGATTGGTTGCCTCAGTTCGATGTCTTAGACGATCGGGTCTCGTTAACTTTGTTTAACTCAGTGGGCAAGGGTTTATACTAGTCGTAGCACCCAATGGTGTTACTGATTCCCCTATGTGTTAACAAATAAATAAATAATTTTTTTACACTTGATTTTTTTTCATGGATCTTAAGATAAATCATATTTCATTATATACTATTCATATAGGATTGTAGGTTCTACAAAGATATAAAAGATAACCTTTTCTTTTCATTATAATTTTGATCTTATTGACATTATTCATTAGATTAATATTATTAATCAATGTTTATAGGATTCTTTATTCTTTCTTAGATCAAATTGATCTTTAGAAAACAAGACAATCTCATTAACATATAGACTAGTGATACGATTCTTGACTATAGAGAATGATTTGGATGCATCCTTTCTCTTCAATTTTTTTTTGAAGTTCATTTATATACATTCCAATAGGGCGAAGGATAGAGGAAGTCTTTGTTTAACTCTAATACAATAGTGGATTTTATTTACCCATGAAGTTTGAGGCAATTGTTTGGGAGTGAAGAACTTCACACCATATTTACCAAGGTTCCAATACATGGATGGATGGGCCTTATTTAATCAAAATGCAAGAGCACAAATGATTAAGAACCTAGACTTTTGAGGTAGATACTTAGGTTTAAGTCTTGCTAAGTGACCATTTCAATTTCATATAACCAATTTAAAAAATAGTGTATTTTATTTGATCAACAATCATCAATTTTAAGTTTTACAATAACCCTTTCACCCTTTCATGTAATGTGTATATATTATCTATTTACTCTTATGAAAATATTAAATTTTCCATAAAAAAATTGAATATTTCCTGTAGGAAAACTATCAAATGCCTTCTTAAAGTCAATAACACATAAAATAGAGCAAATATCAAATTTATCAAATATATCATTTGAATATCAAATACCTTCCTAAATTCAATAACACATAAAATATTATCTCAAATTTGTTACTCAATATTGATTGTGTGATGTTGACTTCTAAGACCATATTTTTGATAACTTATTATGATGATTCTTAACTATAATTCTAAGTGTAAGAAATGCATTCAATAATGAATTTTTTGGCTTTCAAATCGTAATTGATCTCTAGACTCTATCTCTTGGGTTATTCCCTTCTGGTCATCATTTAATTATAGTTTCTATAATGGTTCCAAACAATTTGGCAATTAATATACAAATCATGAAAGTTGAATAGATGGAGATATTTTATTTGTCTCCACTTTTATAAATGAGTATGATGATTTAGGGAACCTTATATTAGTGTCATGTTAAATAAGTATCAAGTATATGAGATAGGGTTGGAGGATCTAGTTTTAGCTCATTCAACTTGGTATCCTTCTATATTTTTTCTTGATTTTTTTATTAATTCTTTAAATCGATATCTACCATCCTTTGTTGTAAACAAATATGTTTTGATGATTAGTATGAGCTTATGATTAATTATATAATTTGATATGGACGATGAGATATAGACTTTTTAAAGATAATAATTCTAAAAATATATGTTAATGTATGTTTCATCCATTGGCCAAAGTTCTAAATGAAATATGTTTCTAATTTTTTTTTGGATTATGACTATAAAGCTTTGACAATTGTTCTTATTATTGTTTTTTTTTTTTTAATAATTTATTTCTTCATTTCTCTTTACTATCCTTGTATCTTTAGACAAGAACTTTGCATTTATAGAATCTTATTTTTCCAAAGCTATCAAGTATATATCTTTAGTATTATCTGAAAGATAATTTTTTTATTATAGTAATAACTTATAATATAGTTTCAAAGATAATAATAGTTTAGTTTCAATTATAATTAATCAGTATAATATAGAAAGAGACAATTGATCGTGATCCTTGTTATTTGCAAGATGTTGAAAGTTCTTTTTAGCAAATCTACAATATTTGCAAGAAGTTGAAAGTTCTTTTTAGCAAATCTACAATTAAAATCGTACTAAGGATTGATGTTATAATAATTTGCTTTTAGCAAAGTTAAATATGAATGCCTTGAAACACATTGAAGAAGTCTAGTGATGGAGATTTATAGAAATCATAAATTGAATATTATGTTATTTAATGACTTGTTGAATGTATTATGGATTCCTCTCAAAAATCTTCCCAGTATCATGTTTTGGGTTGTGACTTAATTATTTAAGGATGTTTTTATTAGTGTTAAATAAATCAATGTTTAGCTTCAAGGTACTAATGATTTTTTTGATCTAAATTAGGTTTTTCATTAATTGTAATGTGATAAGTAAATATAAACTAATAACAATATTATTTTTTTTTTTTGTTTTTTTGAATTTACATGGTGGAATCAATATCCGCCACTAATCCGAGCAAGCTGTCCAGATTTTTATGGGCGCCACAGTATTCTGTGATGTTCGTCCCAGAATTCACCACACAGATCTTCGCGTAGTCCACCCTTATAACCACCATGCCACAATCATTTTGAACCTTTTACGCCACTGAAAGCACCAGGAAAGGGACAAGCATTCAGTCCGACGAGACCCGAGATTTGAACCTTGGACCTTTGCCCTCCTCATGGGGTTTGGATGAACAAATTGGTCTACACCTCGGACCTAACTAATAACATTATTATTTTTTAATTTTTAATGGATAAAATTTGATTTTAAAGAGATTTACCAATATTTTGGTCAATCATGTATGATTTGAGTTTGTTACATATTTTAATTAGCTCACCAAATACATCAATCTTATGGTGTTTAAAATTAAAAAAAAAATTATTGTGTTGAATTAAGGTGTTACTTGAGCCATAACAAATTAATTATAATCTAGATTTAACATACAATGCTTGTTTGTGTGATATTTGGATATTAAAATATCCTAGTTCTTGCTTATGTCATTGTCTAAATTATGAAAAAAATACTATTATATTTATGAATTGTCAAGTATCAATTAACACATGGAAATAAATATTGTTTTATTTATTAAAAGGTTAGGGTTAACATTTACTAATTCAAATTTATTGTTCAGGCATGTATTTTTTTAAACAAAAAACCAAGATTTCTATTGATGGAAAAATACAAGTACAAAGCAATCGGGGGAGAAAACTAATTCTCACACCCTACATGAAAAAAACAAGCACTACAAAGCATTCATTCTGAAACCTGGATCATTGTGAATTGCTCATTGTTCAATCTCACTCCTTCATTAGCCTGTTTGTCTGCTTCAGAATTCAGACTTCTTGGAATATGGACAATTTCCCATCTCTAGAATTTTTCCAATAGCTCTTTCACCTCCTCATAAGAGTCATTTATTAACTCATCCTGTGGAGACCATAACTGTTTCATGATGTTGACAACCAACAAAGAATCACCTCTTATAACCACATCCTTCAACTCAAATTGAATAGCAATTCTCAGTCCCCGAATTAGGCCTCTGAATTCTGCAATATTATTTGTGTTGCAACCTAATCCTTCTTTGAATAAGATTTTTCTTTTTGTTGGGTAGAACCAAATAATTCTACCTCTTGCACTCGCCTGCCCCGAATTTTCTTTGGAAGCTCCATCAAAAAACATGTGTTTTTCCTTTGTCAAGATGTATCTTCTCAACTGCAATTGGTTCTGTGATTTTTCTAGTCAACTTATCCTTGTCTAGATCTAGCATCTTTAGAATTTTGAGTTCGGATTGGTTCCAAGAATCCTTGGAAGCTACCATGCTTCTTTTTTGGGCTCTGAATTGTTCCCCCACAACTCTCAAAATTTTCTTCCAAGTTCCTTCAGTTGTGACTGTTTCATTGTTAAAACAGACCTTGTTCCTACAGAGCCAAACGTTCCAAAATGTATTTATTAGAAGCAATATCCATACACTTCGGATGACCTCATTACATTTATCATTGATCACCACACTATTCCATACAACCATGAAACCTTCTATTGATTGTTCGGTCAAAGCAACATTGATGTCTTTGTTGCACAAGATTGCACAGTTAGACCACAAAATTTTTTATGAATGGATAGTGAATAAACACATGGATACATGTTTCATTATTTTCTCTACAAAGGTAGCAGATTGTTGGCCCAACGTATCCTCTTTTTTGTCTATTTTCTCCAACTAGAATTGCTTGTCTGATCAACAACCAAGCAAAGAACTTAGATTTTGGAGTGGCAACAGAACTCCAAACCAACCTTGTAGCCTTTTTAAAGCCTACTAACTATCCTCCCATTTGTTGAGCTAACAGGGCAGAGTACCCTCTCTTAACAGTATATGCCACCAACCTATCCTTTTCAACCCATCTAACAACATCTTCACCTTTCCTTAAAAACATAGGTCTATCTTTTAATAATATTAATAATTCCATGTAAAGATGATGGAGGCGGGTGGGAATATTTAGTTCTTCAGTTGTTTTCCAACTCTGAGGATCTGTGTCAAGCAACGCAACCCTTCTGAGGTCTTTAACTCTGTTGTAGCCTCTATTCCTTAAACCTTTAATAATTTGAGCCAGATCTCTACGCTGCACTATTGGAAATTTTCTAGAAAAGGAATTAGAGAAAGCATCTATCTCTCCCTCCCTGATTGCCCAAGAACAATTTGCTTTAAATAGTTCTAGACCTTCTAGAATGTGTCCCCAAATTTTTGTTCCTTTTCTACAAGGATTCACTTTGAACAACAGGTTTTTTGGAGGACACCCCGCACCATACTTGCTCAACAAGACCTGAACCTAGAGATTGTTTGCATTCTGAAGCATCCGCCACACCAATTTTGTTGCTAGGGCTTTGGCCATAAGGTATGGATTTTTAATACCTAATCCACCTTCATTTTTAGGATAACAAACTATGGACCACTTTACCAAAGGTAATTTGTTCGATCCATCTTTCCCTCCTTTCTAGAGAAAATTTCTCATTTTTTTCTACTTCTTGCATCACCGATTTTGGGGCAGCCATCAGAGAAGACCAGAATATAGGTAAAGAGGATAGCACTGATTTGAGCAATGTGGTTCTCCCAGCCAGATTTAGGAATGAAGAAGTCCAAGAATCTATTTTGTTGCTTATCTTCTTTAGCAAGAAATCCCAGTCTGCATATTTGGTGACATTGGAGGATATTGGGACTCCTAGGTACCTGAAACTTCCTTTGGTGTTTCCCAATTGGAAATTCAATACTCTTCAAATTTTATTTTGGAGCCTAATTCTGCTGTTATAAACAAAGACATGGCATTTTCCATAGTTCATCTTGCCTCCTGAGGCCATTAGAAACACGTTAAGGATCTCCTTGCAAGCTTTGGCATTAGCAATGGAAGCCTTGCCCATCATAAGAGTATCATCAACATAGAGAGTATGATTGATAGATCTGACCTTTGAGGATATTTTTACCCCTTCTAAAAGCCCTTCCTCTGCTTTGGCTTTGATAATTTTGCTAAGATAGTTAGCCACCAATGCAAATAAATATGGGGATAGTGGGCATCCTTGTCTAATCCCTCTACTAGATCCAAAAAAACTTGTCGGACCTCCATTTATAAGGACAACAAACTGGGGACTATTTATACATGCATGGATCCACTTGATCCAATTCTCACTGAACCCATATTTCTATAAAATTTTGAGAATAAATATCTGGTTAACTCGGTCATAAGCATTGGCCATATCCAATTTTAATACCATTGACTTTTTCTTTCCATGTTTAATTGAATGCAATGCTTCTTGAGTCAAAATTATATTATCAAAAATTTGTCTACCTACAACAAAGGCTCCTTGCTCCTCTGAAATTAGATTTGGAAGAATACACTTCAATATATTTACCATTATATTTGCTATAATTTTATAACTTGTGTTACAAAGAGATATCGGTCTGAATCTAGAGAAGCAAGATGCATCTCTATCTTTTGGAATAACTACCAAAAAAGTGGAGTTAATGGCCTTGAGGATCTTACCCGATTTTCTTGCTTCTTCTACCACTTCCAATAAATCTCTTTTTAAAATTTCCCAACAACTTGTGTAAAAATTGACTTGGAACCCATCTGGACCAGGGGCCTTGTCCTTTTTCATACCTTTGACTATGGTCCACAACTCTTCCATTGAGATCTCCTTTGTTAACTCTCTGTTTTGCTCTTCGTTAACCACCTTGTCTATGTATTTTAGGGCTTCCTCTTGAGCTAGAGTCCTATCAACTGGTTCTTCTTGTAAAATATTTCCAAAAAAATTAAGAGCCTCTGATTTGATGTCTTCCAAGTCTATCATTGTATTTCCATCCTCCCTCTGAATACTTTTTATGTAGTTATGATTTCTTCTTTGGAGTATGGACTTGTGGAAAAAATTGGTGTTCTGATCTCCCTTCTGTAACCAGATCATCCTTGATTTAAGTCGGTATAGCTCTTCTTCTTGATCCTGAAATTTTTCCAACTTTGTTAGTAACTTTTGTTCTCTGCAAGACAACTCTTCCTTGTTCCCTTCATCCAATATTGTTTTATGAATTTCCTCAAGTTCTTTGTTCAAAGTTTCTTTTTCCTTTTCCTTTCTTTTGTGTGTCTCTTTTGCCCATTCTTTTAGCTTCAACTTTATCCATAGCAGTTTTTTGTGAAATCTATACATGGTTGTTCCATGTTTCGGTTCACCTTCCTGCCACCACCTCTTAATTTTTTCTAAAAATTTTGGGTGTTCAATCCAAGTGGGGTTGAACTTGAAGGGAACATTCTTTGCAATTATGACTTGATCTGCCTGAAGAAGCACTGGCCAGTGATCCGAGTGAGTTCCCCTTAAGGTTCTTGTTTCTATCACCTTATTGTAAGAAAACAACTCCTCTGAGATTAAAAATCGATCCAACCTCTCTGATATTGCCTCTCTCCCAATTCTTCTATTTGTCCAAGTAAACCAACCTTTTTTGGGGTGCAAATCTACCAAATTGAACTCATCCATACCATATTTTATTAAACTTCTAATGTGATCTTGTGAGAAGACTCCCCCTTTCTTATCTTCAGGATCCAATACAGTATTTAAGTCTCCTCCAATGATAACATTTTGATTGTTATCTTGTCTGATTTCACTCCACATGGAGTTCCAACATAGTAACTTGGTTGTCATTGAATTAGGGCCATACACATTATAAAGCACATAAAATTTAGGATCATTTGCTAACTCAAAGCTGATTTTTATCCAATTCAGGTCTGTTTTACTCTCTTTTACCTGTACATGTTCTTTGGACCATAAGAGGAAAAGACCCCCTGACTATCCACAAGCATCAATCTTCAGGAAGTTACAATATTTCCACACCAATCTTGCAATTCTGTCAGCTCTATCTGCTCCTAACTTGGTCTCTTGAATGCATACTATCCACGGTTTTACCTCTAAGATCTTGTTTTTAAGGATTTTTTGTTTTTGAGGGGTTCCTAGTCCCCTCACATTCCATGTCAAAATATTCATTTGGAGGAAGACTTAGCCTTGGCTAGAGGCATCTTGTCTATGCACTTTTGACTTCCATTCTCAATATCCTCTTTAGCCTTTGCATTTCTTGACTCTATTTTTTTCTACCTACCTTCTTCTTGCCTGTCCCCACATCTAAATCACAAGCTAAGCACTCTTTTGTCCTTGAGTCTCCATCTTCTGAATTCTCTGAGTCTGAATCCAGTGGTGTGCCTTTGCTTTTAGCCACTGATTGAATAAAGATATTTTTATCTATTGTTTCCAAGGTTGAATATGTTGTTTTGAGATTTTTGTTCTTTTTGGATGAAGAATCTCCAATTTTGATAGGGTACTGAAGTGGATCTATGTGAATGGAGGAGCCCTGAGAAATGACCCCACCTTTCATCTTTGATGCCCCTGCATTATCTTTTGGTTCTCCTTTTGATGTGATAGAATCTATATTATTCAACTTTAGAGTGCTTTGCTCCTTGGAGATCGATGTGTCCAATGAATTATTTTGATGATTAGAAGGTTGACAGACTTCTGTTTCCCCTTTATACTTTGAGACCTCATTTGTAGAATGGACTTCTTGCTCAGTTCTTTGGCTGTTATCTCCTTGTTTCGAAGGATTTTTAGATTTAAAAGTGCCTATTTCATCAATATTGGGTAAATATTTAGCAGTGTTTGAGATTACCTTTTGGCTCCCTTCTTCGATTTCTATGTTTGTGCATTGTTGCTCTCTGTTTCTAGAGTTTAGAGCCTTTGTTGGAGAGATCGGTGAAGTAATCTCCTTAGCCAAACTTTCCACTATATTTTCTTGATTTAGGATCTTGAAAGAGTTATGGAGAGTTGTTTGGTCTTGGTATTGAGCTCTTCTTCTTGGATTATTTCTTCTACCTCTAGCCTGTGTAAAACCATCATTATTTTGTTTATCTTGAGTTTCCTGTGGAGGATTCAGAGGGCAGACTCTTGCGAAATGGCCATATTCATGGCATTTTGTGCAATTGAAAGGAATACTTTCATATTCCAATTTTTGTGAATATTCTTTAGAGTCATTAATTTGCAAGCTTATTGCCTCCGGTAGACCTTGGCTCAAATTCACCTTTACACATATTCTTGCATAATCTGCCATTGACCTAGATCTAGTCCTCTCTGAGATCTTAACAAACTCGCCTATCTGGTTGCCAATGCCTACCAAAATATTTTCATTCCACCAAAACCATGGGAGGAAAGGGATTCTAACCCACACAGGAATTTTATCTGGTATCTCTTCAAGAGGATTGAATTCTTCGAACCAGTGGTTCATGTACAAACCAGCTGATCCTGAAAACCATGGACCCTTGTCAAAGATTACCTCTCTCTCCTCTGGCGTACTAAAGATAGCTAAGAAGTAACCTCTGCCCACTATAGAAAGCTCGATTTGGCCTTTGACATACTGATCCCAATTCTTACTTACCCACACTTGGAGGTTTCTTGGCGCAGGCCAAATGTTAGAAAATTTACAAATAAGAGCAGAATTTTTAAGCCTTTGAACTTCGAGATTAGCCTCTAGGGAGTGGATTTTAAGCACCGAAACAATGTTTCTCTTTTTAATAAAGCTAGATAAACTTGAGATTGTTGGACTCGTACCTGGGATTGAATTTTTAGGGTTGGAACCAGTCGCTCCATCTACAGAGGGGAGGGGCGGAGCCCCCCATCTGGTTTTGCATCGGGCACCTTTCAAAACCAGAAGCTAACTTGCTTCCTGTGAGGATGAGACTTGCTACTGCATTGCCATCTTCTGTCCTCTACCTGCACAGCCCCAAAAACCCTAATCTCCCTGTGCCCTCCTATTTTAGTTTGCATCGACTCCCTAATATAAACCTTAGCCCAATATAAACATGTATTATAACAATTGGTTTCATTGGATATGTATTCTCTCCTTAAATAAGGGCATCCCTGGATATGTTGGTAAATTTATCTCCTTCATTTGAAGTAACCTCCATGTCCCTACTCTTATTTTAGCTGGAGTGTTTAGGAAGTAAATTTTAGATTTTGTCTTATTAACTTTCCGACTAGACACTCTTCATATTCCTTAAATAAGTTATTCAAAGCTTTGGACTCATTTTTCCATTTCCTCTCAAAAAGGGTTGTATCATCTATAAAATATTGAGGGGTGATCTTGTCGATGTTATTACTAGCCTTAAGTCTACTTATTAGCCCATATTTGTATACCTTATTTATATTCCTTCCTAACACCTTTGCCATAGTAATGAAAAAATATGGTTACAGAGGATCTAAATATGATACTATAGTATAGAGACACAAGCTTTGGTCCACTTGACCCATTTCTTCCCAAATCCAAAATTTTATAATACTGCAAAAATAAAATTCCATTTAACCCTATCATAGGCTTTATTCATATCAAGTTTTGAAATCATTGCTCTCTCTTTTATAGAAGTTGTTGAATGCATTATTTGTTAGAGTATATTACATTATTTGGTACATGTCAATGTACCATCTTTGGTACATAACTAGAGTAGGAGTTTACTTTAGAGTAAAGTTAAGTAGTTACTTCAAGCAATGTAATAGGAAAGGTATATGAAGATTCATAGGTAGATTAAGGGCCAAGGAGCATATCTTTCTATATATAGGCCTTATAGTAAGTAGATAAGTGAGTAGCATAATGGTGAGTAGAAGTATACCTCTCATAGATTACTTATTTTACATATTGTGATTACATTTCCTTTAATATACACCTCATCAAAAGATAACAGTGGTATCAGAGCCATGTTAGATCGATAGGAAATAGGGAGAGCCACAAGTGAGATTGAGAGGAGTCCAAAAATCTTATTTTTAGAATTTCTAGAAACCATATTTGGTTAGAGTCTTTTCACAAGGTTGTAGAAAAACTTGTGAAGACTAGAACTTAGCGTTGATTCCACTAGATTGACAAATCAACTAGTGAAGATTAATTACCTCTAGATTTAGATTTTCCTCCATTACAGTACTAATACTTTGTTATAGGAAAATGAGATTCAAATAAATCTGAGAAGATTCCTATAAAGAGCTAGGAAGAATATCTTCTTTATAATCAATCCAGTAGCTAAAGCAACAAATAGAAGATTACAGAGTTTAGAGGCCTGAAGGAAAAGGTCCTATTGTAGAGCCACACATTATAGAAGAGGAAAAAGGCCATAGGATCATTACTACATATTGAAGGAATAAAAGACTCTAAAGCAGAGTCTAGAATAATATTTGAGGTTGGTGATATTCATTGAAGATTGAAGATTGTAGATTGAAGGAGAAGACAACTCAAGAAGTTGAAGAAACCCACAAGATATCCCATTAAAGAAATTCAAGTTCAAGAAGATAGAATATAGAGAAGGACTAGCAAATTTCCTATTCCAGATTTAGAAGCAACAAATTTTAGAGATCCAAGAGGGAGATCTTATTGCCAAACTTCAACAACTGAATATTAAAGAAAAGGTCTTATTGAGAAGACCAGAGAAGTTGTGATATTAAAGACCCTAGAAAAGAGGTCTCAAGGAGATAGAAAAATAAGGCTAGGAAGGTCTTTCTACATATTTTGGAAAAGGCCATTGAAGGAGTTTTGAGAACTCATTGGAGAAATCTACTAAGGAGAAGTTCCTTATAAAGGAAGAATTTGGGGCAATTGTTGCCATCCAATAACAAGCCCAAATGGAAATAGATTTAGCATGGAGTTAGCCAAATTTTAGAATACCTCAAGATAATATGAATCTTGAGAATAAGGCCACTAGATAAGCCAATATTGAAGTCAAAATTTGACAAAGAGATCAAAGGATAATGAAGATAGAAGAAGCCACCAAATCTGAAAGATTTGAAGATTACCATTGAAGGCCTGAAGGCTTATTCAGATAAAGGAGGTTGCTAGTTTCTATAGAAAAAAACTAAAGGGTTCTTGAAGAAAAATCTCAGTTATGATTTGGAGGAGTTTCCTACCAAATTTTTGATATTCAAGGATAACATTTTAGTGGAGAGATTGACTGTTTTGCAATATGAAATTTTTATATTTGATAATAGTAAGAGAGTATCAGTTTAGGCAGAATCACTAGCTACTAAATTTTAGAGTTCAAGAGAGAATCACGAAGGAGAGTTAGAGCCACAAAACTACAATTTCAAGCATCAAGTTAGTTGGAGTTTTAAAGCTACAAATTGATGACTTAAAGAGCTATTTTTGGATAGCAAAGAAGAGCTATGATTTCATCAGACTCAAGGTAGTAATTTGGTGAATCTAAACAACAAGATATACATCATCTATAGAGATCATTAAGGTAAGAAACTTTGGTGCAAAAGTTTCATTAGTTAAACTTTAATTATTTGGTTCGTTATCAAGTTCCATTAGACACCTTATTAGAGTTTAAAATTTGCAAGGAGAAGGTTACATATTAAAGTCTTCAAGGGAGTGCATAAGGTAGTTTCTTATAAGGTTATAACTTGCACATAAAATAGGAGTTAGATATATTTCAAAATAAAGAAAAATATCATCTTCCTATTATCTAGTTAAAGCAAAGAAGACATTACTCTTAAGTGAAAGTTGTAGATATTATAGTGCATTTAAGAGTTATTATTAGTGCATATTACAAGTTACTTTGAAGGAGCAATAAGGTGAGATTACTATTGCACTATTCTAGTTATTCTTAAGTGCATTAAGTTGAAGTTATTATTAGTGCATTATACTTGTTATCCTTAAAGGTTTTTAAAGTGCATTAAAATTTTATCAAAGAAGGAAGTTTTAGTACACAAAATAGGGTAAGAGTGAAGTGTCTAGAGATACTATTGAACACATGAAACTTGCAATATCTTGGGGTAAGGAGAAGCCACCAGAAAGAGCAAGATAACCTCCAAATATTGGAGAAGGAAGCCGCCTCATCAAGAAAGGAAGTACACTTGAAAAAGGAGATTTAAAGATCTCAAAAATATAGGTGCAAGTTAAAATATTATATTCTAACTATTGCAAAAATATTTTCATTGTGCCATTCACTTGTCCTATGTAGTAGAAAAGGGACAAAGGATCGAGTGTCTCAAAGACACAAACAATCAACATATTACAATCATTGAGTGACCACATCATCGATGTCAAGAAGAATACATCAAGCATAGAGGTAGAGCCAAAAAAGGGCTCATAAGCCAAGGTTTTAAAGGTTTTTAGAGACACCAAATCAGTGTGTACATGGTAAGAAACCTATAACATCAAAAATACTATGTAAGAAGCATAACACTTATTGTAAGGTGGATGACACTAAGGATAACAAAGCACAAGTTACATAAAATAAAGAAGCAAATAAGGAGTGCATTTCCCAAGCTTTAGCTTGGATAAACCACTAGATAAAGCACCCAAGGGCTACCATCGATTAGAGATGAATCACAAAATAGGAAGATGGTAATTGAAGCATCTAAGAGCTACCATCGATTAGAGAACCATCAACCAATAGGGTAGTATTGGAACACCCTAGAATCACCATAGATGGAGCCAACCTTGTGGGAGAATATCACCATTGTTCATTAGAAAAAGCATAGCTTGCACTCATTAGCAAAAAGGAGAAAAGCATTGAAGCCAATATTGAACAACTTGGACCCATTGGCAGGAAGTATTCAGGGTTAAAGAGATGTTGAAGACATCCTCACATGCAAGAGAAACGAGTGCCACTTGGCACAATGAAAGAAGAAATCTCATAGTTTTTCTAATTCCTGCATAGGGATAAAGTGCTCAGAATAGATGTAACACTCATCTTGGAAATGTTGAAGGCATATTTCAAAGGTTAAAGGTATAGTAATCATTTCATTCAAAGGGAGAGCATTGAAGGCTCACCAACTAATACTCAAAAATATTATAACATCTATTTTCCACCTACATATCCGATTAATGTATGCACCAAGTGTCAAGAGCTTCAATAAGAGAGAAGGTATAGTAAATCATGAAGTAAATTACATCCCAAGAAGGGATGTAAAACTATTAATAGCTTGAGTTGAAAGGAACACAATATCAAAGTGAATAAAGGAACATGCAGATTAAGTATTGAAGTCCATACACTCAGAGAGGTCAAATCTTAATTAAGGAGGAGAAGAATTTGATAAGGCATCCACTAAAAGGAGAGCATTAAATGCTCATCATCATACAATGAATACAATGCTTGAAGATTCATTGGAGGAGTGAAGATAAAATCTATTCAACGTACAACATTAGTAAGGTAATTTCAAGTTGATTATTTACTTTCATTAAAGTGAAAAGGAGTTATAAGGTGAATAATATAAGGTTAAAATTACTTATTTTTGCATTGGAGAAATAAGAATTAGCCAACATTAGTGAATTAGAAAACAAGTTTATATCTTCAAGTGATATTTCAAAGTACATTAGTTGAAATACATATATATTATAATATTTGCAAATAATCATAACAGGAGATATAAGGTTTTGAACATTGGAAAATTAAAATATTTGTTTACAAATATTATTACCTTCTAAAAGTTTATCTTATCATTTTCTTACATTTTACATTGCCATTATCATATACCTCTCATAGCTTTCTTATTTACATATTGTGATTGCATTTCCTTTAATTTAAACCTCATAAAAATATAACGTTATTTCATGAGCTACTATGATCCTATCCAAAATCTGTCTCCCTTTCATAAATACTCCTTGCTCTTTTAAAATAATGTTTTCTAATAGTGGTCTTAACCAATTTTCCATCACTTTGGAGATCATATTATATGTCATATTACATAGGCTTATGGGCTTGAATGAATTAAACAATTTTGCATCCTTATTTTTGAAATTAGGGTAAGATATGTTGCATTTATCTTACAGGTTATGTATTATTTTACGCTAGATATTTCCACTACCACCATTAAAGAATCCTTCACTATTTCCTAGTTATGCTAATAAAATGTTGTAGAGATTCCATCCAGGCTTGGATATTTATCCTTATCAAAAGACAAAAGAGTTGAATGAACTTCTTCTAGAGTAATAGGCTCTATCAGTTTGCTATTGTCTTCATCTATTATAACTTAAGGTACTTATTGAAGTAGCTTATCATTAAGAAATTAAATCTTCTCTGATCCTAGAATATTATGGTAAAAAAACCAAGCCTCGTTTATGAATTTACTCCAATTGTTAATCCAAACCCCTTTTATTAATTTAATTATACTAATTCTGGATGTTAATCTTCGTAATATTGTCATTCAATGAAAAAATATGTTTCTATATCCTTCCTTTAACTAAGTTTGTCTCAATTTTAATCTCCAAAATTTCTCTTACTAATTTTTTTTTTTTATAAGTAACAATAATATTTACAGCGGGTTTTTTTTTAAAGGGTCCCAAAACCTTAGGTACATAAGTAGTCGTAGCTATATTCTGATGTTAGAGTAGACCAGGGTTGCACCCTTGGGGACCAAGCCGGGGCCCAAGGGCCTCGGTGCCTACAAATAGTCCATCCAATGATGTTTCCAGCAAGACAAAATTTGGCCTGAGGCCACCAAACAGGGAGAAACCTCAAAATTACCCAGTAGTTAACCCAAAAATTACTGACCACCATCGCTCCAAATTGCCCTAGAGTCGGGCCTGACCTGAACGGGGGCCCTGACCTGGAAGATTAGTTCCCCTCCCTGTCAAGGTCTTCGCCCAACCTATGGCGGAGTTCAGACAGGGCATTGGCTGCTATGGAAGCCACTTTTGTAGAAGCGGTCAGGGAGCTGATTATGATGTCTAGGAGGGCTCTGGTCAAAAAGTTCCGCAACTTACTTCCAAATTTAGAGCCGACTTTGATGGCTTCTGGGACCTCCACATTGGCCTTCTTGGAGCTTCCAGTAGCCCTGCTGCTGTCGGGGGTCGGGCCCTTACGGATAGAACTTGCGCCAGGAGTCGGGGCCTCGCCTAGGGCCTGAGTCGGGGTTCTACATTTTTGGGTGGGTCTGCATAGTTTTGGGAAAGGGGAGGCATCAGGGGATGGGGTATCCTTAGATTTGGATGATGCATGGGAAGCAACAAGGAAGCCATCATCTTTAGGGGGGAACAAAGGAAAAGGGAGGGATGTGATGTAGCTGGGGCTAGTTTTCTAGGGCGTGTCTATATAGAACAACCATGAGCCCTTGATGGGAGGGCCAAGAATGATTCCTACAGGCCCGATCAATGGTGAGGCTCAGGGAATAAAAGAGAAACTAGGGGGTGCTTACCAACGTGGCTCCATGAAGATGATTATAGAAACTGAGGTGAAAGATGTAGAGGCACTGATCCGGGTCATCACAAGTTATATATTGCATCACTAGGACAATGGCCTCATCAAATGGGGTCGAGAGGTTAGCTCAAAAGAGGTTGGCCTTGTCCCATTACTATTTCAAGAATCAGGAGAGCTCCTCCTTCCAGTTGTGTTTATCCCACTGAAAAAATCTTCCTTTCTCCTCATGGTGCAGGCCCGTCACTTCAGTAAAAAAATCCTTGGACACCTTGAAGTGAAGCCCTTTCACTTTGACCTCCCTATCCTTCCAAGAATCTAGAAATCCCTACGTGATTTCTTCATCTACCCCTGCGAACTTACTGAAGAAGGGAGTGTAGTTCTTAGCATCAAAAAATATCCTGGCAGACTCGCTCAGGTCGAGAGTGGAGGGCTTGAGGAAAATTGCCTTGGTAGCCATGGAAGGCAAACAGGAAGGCTAGGGGCAGGGGAACCAGAGTCATCCTGAACTGAGAGGGGAGACTCACGGGGATAGGGGAAGGGGAAAACACATAGGAATGTGAGTGGCCTCTGAACACGACTGGGTTAAAAGCTTGCAAGGAGGCACCAAGGAGGGGAAGGGCTGCAGGCATCGAGAAGGGGTGCTTAGGGTGGGGGATGACATGAGCTGGGAGGAGCTAAGGGGGTGAGGCTGGTGGTAGCCATGTGGGGTAGGGAAGGGGAGCCAACGACAGTGCTCCAATTATGGGGAAGTAGTTTGGGGAAATATCTTAGGAGAAAGGCGCGTGCAGTCTAACTCAGCATGAAGATTCATCAAAGCGGTGCCCAAGCCAAGAAACTCAAAATGAGAATCTGCACACTCCAACTTGGGCTTGCTAGGTTTGCCAGCGAGGTTGCGGTTATCCAAATTAGGAGAAGCCAAAAATATGACATGGCCTCTGAAGCGGGGAGCACTTGGCAAGACGTGATGGTGCTTGATCGGATTGGCCAACCCTCGGGCGGGAGGGTCGTTGGGGCCAATCATCAAGGTAGAGCGGGAAGGAGTATCCCCTGTCCACATGGGGAGGGCATGACGTCGCACCTTCAGGGCACTGACTCAGGGTGATCTAAGCACCTGTACTCTCATCAAGGCTTGAATTGTTTTAAGACGCTAATTAGACCAGAGCATCAGGGAAATTCATGGCCCAGGTAGTGAGATCTTCTGTTGTGGTGGCTTGATTGGACATGAAATTGACTGCCCTATTACCTTCTCTATATACATGATGAAATGAGTGATGGGTGAATCCTTGGAGGATGGTGAAAACTTCCCAAATGGTGTTGTGGATACGCCATGAGCTATTTCACAAGCTGCAGGCAACATTGATGATGACTAGAGAATCGCCCTCGATGATGACTTTTGGGGAGGTCTCCTTGAGGGCTATCAGCCCGTAGAGGAGAGATGTTGCTTTGGTGAAGTTGTTGGTCTGAATGCCAAGTAGTTTGACGTACACCAAGATCAGGGCCCCATGATTGTCTTGGATGACCCCGCCCGCTCCAGAGGGGTCGAGGTTTCCTTTAGAAGATCCATCAAAGTTAAGTTTAACCCATCCGAGAGGGGGGGCAGTCCACCTTGTCACCAAACGATGAGAGGGGGCAAGAGGGGGACCAAGGGGGGAAGCTGGACTTCGAGGGAGGAGAGGAGGGTGGACTCGACCAACCTTCGGGGTGCCTCACTCAAGTGGAGGGAGTGAGAGTTCTTAAGGGCAAAGGTAACTGCCTTGGATGCCATCCACTAGGGGGAATGGGACGGGGAGGAGAAGGCTCTGATGTTGCGCTCAAGCCAAAGTTTCCAAAGTAGATGAGGGAGGCAGGAGCCCCATTGAAATCAGATGAAGGGGTGGGCAAAGGGATTGGGCCACCGAGACAGGAGGTCAAAGATGGAATTGGGGGCCACCCACTGGATAGAAAATTGGGATCGAATGAGGCCCAGGGCTTCAAAAGATAAGGTGCATCTGAGGAAGAGGTGATTAGTAGACTCCCAAGTAGCACAACAAAGGAAGCATCTATTTGAGATCTGAAAGCCCCTCCTGATCAGGTTCTCGATAGTCAGGATCTTATTTTGGATGGCCTCCCAAACAAAGTGGCTAATTATGGGGATCAACTTCTTGGCCCATACCTGTTTGAATGGGAATGGGGCCTCATCAGAGACTCTTTAGAAGTTGTAGGTAGATTTGATAAAGAAGATACCACTAGGGGTGTCGTACCAGACGCATCTGTCGTTCCCTCTGAAAGACGAGATAATTGTCACCTCGAGGAGATGCTGGAGCTTGGAGGATTAAAGTGGGTGCTTGGGGTTCAGGATGGGCTTCCATATTACCCATCCTTGGTTTTGGGTGAGATAATCTGACACTTTGGGCCCTCTGCCCACTAGGCCTGATTTGAGGATGAGGTCGCTGTCAGCAATCAGGGCCTCATATTGGATCCACCTGTCTTCCCAAAAGTTGATATTGGTTCCTCCTTGAGGATCCATCTGGTCCCATTTCAAATGATGTCTTTAGTGGAGATCAGGGATTTCCAAAAGGTTGATCCATCTTTGGGCTAGGAGTTGCTGAGGAAGGGGTGATGGTGGATGTATTTCCTATGCACGATACTGACCCATTCATCAGGGGCGTTGGTGAACACCTTCCAGGCATGCTTGGACAAGAGGGCCTTGTTCATGGGGGTCACCCGCCTGAGCCCGATTCCTCCCTCACATTTGGGGTGGCAGACCAAGGGCCAGGAAACTAGGGGAATCCTCTTCTTATATTCGTTGCTCGACCATAGAAAGTGTTTTTGGATTTGCTTGATGTGTGCTGCAATGGAGGCCGAGATTCTGAAGACCGACATGAAGTAGACCAGGATGCTTTGAATAACCACTGACAGGAGGGTGGCTCTACTTGCATGTGAGAGGACGTGGCCTTTCTAGGAGGCTAGATTCCTCTGGATCTGATCAATCATCCCACTACAAAGGGTCTTGGAGGAAGCTCCTGTAAATAGGGGGAGCTCGAGGTAAGAGGAGGGGATGGAATTAGGGGTACAAACAAGAATCCACTCGATTCTGATTTGCCTAGCTAGGAGGTATGGATAAAGAAAAGTTTAATTTTTTAGAGGTTGATTTTCTATCGGGCCGCCTCCTCATACATGGTAAAGATGTGCTTGATGGTCTTGGATTGAGGGATCGAAGCTAAAGTAGCAAGGATGGTGTTGTCCAAGAACTACTGATGGGACACAGGGGGTAGGCCCGATGTAGTCCTGATGCCTGAGATAAGTTCGTAGGAGACAAAAATTGAAATGATGCATCCCAGGGCCTCAGCTAGGATGATGAAGAGGATCAGGGATAGGGGGTTGCCTTGGTGAAGGCCTTTGGAACTAGGGAAGAACCAAGTAGGGGGTCCGTTAATGAGGATAGAGAACCAAGGGGAGGAAACACAATTTCTGATGAGGCTGACCCAGGAGGGGTGGAACCCGAACTTGAGAAGGACCTTGGAAATGAAATCCCAGTCAACTCTATTGAAGGCCTTGTTCATATATAATTTGAACAAAAATGAGGCCTTTTTGGATAGGAGGGCCGAGTGGATGGCCTCATGCATGATGATAACTCTGTATGTGATAAGTCTGCATTTGATCGAGCTCCCCTAGTAGGGGGCGATGATCAAGGTAAGGATATCCTTAAGGCAAGAGGCCATGGATTTGGTCAGGATTTTGTATAAGACATAACATAAGCTGATGGGATGAAATTCAGATAGGGATTTGGCTACCTGAGACTTGGGGATCAGAGCAATGAATGTGGATTTTATACCTTTGGGGATGGAGCTGGCGGACTGGAGGTCCCAGATGACTGCTCACACTTCTTAGCCAATGAGATCCCAAAAGGATTGGAAGAACCAGGGGGGGAACCCGTTCGGGCCCAAGGCCACCTCGGCCTTCATGGAAAATGTAGCAGCATGGATTTCGAAGTCAGACAGGGGTTGCAGGAGCATCTTGTTCACTAGGGTCGAGACGAAAGTTGGGATATGCTCTAGCAGGGAGTCTATTGCTTCTGGGGACATCTAGGAATTGTTGCCAAGGAGCTCCTAGAAGAATTTGATGGCTTTAGTCTAAATGTTTTTTTCATCCTTGATTATTCTGCCATCGCTGCCCACCAACTCAAAAATTTTGTTGGAGCCTCTATTTATGAGGGTTGACGTGTGAAAAAACTTGGTATTAATATCACCATATTGGAGCCATAGGGCTCTTGAATTCTACCTCTAGAATATTTCTTCCCTAGCCAGGATGTTGTGGTACTCGTTGAGGGCTGAACGTTCCTCTTCCCTGATCGTCGGATCTTGGGAGCCTTCCTGGAACCTGAGCTCAAGGTCTTCAAGCTTTTTATTAATTGCTGCTTTATTTTCGAAGATGTTACCAAAAACCTCTCTGTTCCATACCTTGAGCTATTCTTTGAGATGTCTTAGTTTGTGGTAGACTTGCTCGATAGGGCACCCAGGGACCAGGGGAGCCCACCAACAACCAACCTGGGCCCTGATGTTGGGGTGGTGTAACCACATGGACTCGAATTAGAAGGTCCTCTTAAGGGAAGAGCGATGGTCGATTTCAAGGAGGAGGGGGCTGTGGTCAGACCCAATTTTGGGGAGAGCCAGCAAGGTTGCATCAGCAAACAAGGGAATGGATTCCTTAGAAAGAAACACTCTGTCCAGTCTGACTTGGATATGGATTGCTCCCACTCTTTTGTTTGACCAAGTGAACCTAGCTCCTTTTAGGTTGACGTCCATGAGCTCATTGAGTTTAGAGAAGGCCCCAAAGTCTTCCACGCTTTTGGACGGAGCCGCTGAACCCTCGCTTTTGTCAGAAAGGAAAAGGGGGCTATTGAAGTCCCCTGCTAGGATCTAGGGAAGGGGGGCAAAGGCCTTCCTCATTGAGCTGATTTCCTTCCATAAGGCATCTTTCTCAACCAAGCTGTTGGGAGCGTAGACGTTAGACAAGATCCACAAACACCTTGACTTCACATAATGGACTAGAATGTTGATTATTATGGGGGAATATGAAATGAGTCTCCCCTCAAAATATCTGGGATCCCACATGCATAGTAGGCCTTTGGTTGTGCCAGCCGTAGTTGTAGATAGTGACTCACAATTTTGCCAAATAGCTTGGGTGACCCTTTGAGCGACCGCTTCATCTATTTTTGTCTCCTAGAGGAGGAAGGATGGGCAGTGATACTTATGGAGTTGGTCGAGGATCCTTTTTTTGGGGGCACCATTGAGCCCCCTAACATTCCAGGTGATGAGCTTCATTTGACACCCTTGAGGAGTCGCTTTCCCCCCTTCTTGAGCTAAGCAGGGGATTTGGATCATAGGGCATCTACTTTGGAGAAGCTCGTGATGATTTCAGATAGGGTTTCATGTGAGCCATTGGCTATGTCATCTTCAATGATCCTCGATCATTGATCGCCCAGGGTGGGGCGACCTCTCTTGAGTTTACTGCCAAAGTTTATGGTGAACATCCTGCTTCGGGTCATCTTGGGTTTGATTTCATTAGGCCCATATTGAGAACTACCCTCAACCTCATCGTCAGACCTCTTAGAGCTACACTCTGAGGGGGGGAGGTTGGCAGGGAACGCTAGGAGGGGCAGGAGGGGTTCGAGAGGGGGATAGCGAGGAGGGGTGGGGAGAAGGAAACTCAGGCATCCATGGAGGAGGAAGGGAAGGCAAGAGCTGGCGGGGGAGAGAGCCCAGACGACTCGTAGGTATGAGAGGGGGCACAAGCGAGGGCCTACGAGGAGGGGGGGAGGGATCCACATCGGGTGAGGGGGGAGCCTAGGATCGGGGCCCCGAGAGGGAAACCAAGGAGAGGTTTAAGGGAAGGGCAAACCTAGGAAGGGCCATCTGTCAGGCAAGGGCCCACCTAGGATTCCTTTAGGACATAAGAGGAGACTCCTTATTGTTCCAAGCTTGGGATTTGCAGCCGTCATGAGGGGGCCCATGGGAAGGGGCCCTGCCTGGTCAAGAAGGCAGTTTAGCGAGGAGAGAGACATCAACCTTCTTGGATATGGGGCATTGGTAAGAAAGGTGCCCTTGAGTGTAGCAGAGAGGGCAAAAAGTAGGTTTGTTTTCATAAATTAGTATTTTGCGCCATAAGAAGGACCTAGAGGAGATGGGCACAGAAGAGGGGAGTTTGGATTCTAGATTTGCATTGACACAAAATCTGGCATGGACAATTTGAGAGCCTGCCTTGGTAGTAGGATCAAAGGCCACCAGCTCACCGACCGATTGAGTTTGAGCCTTAGTACATCTTCAAACCACAAGTGAAAGGGAAGCTCGGGGAGCTGAACCCAGATCAGGGTGAAGTTGATACTTTGGGTGCTGGGATGGAAGTCAGCTCCATATTTCTTGAGGAAGAGGCTTTTGCATCGCAGGAACCATAGCCCGCTAGACAGGATATTTTCAGTTTCATCACTGTTGTTTAGTTTGATAATGAAAAATCCCTTGGTAAGGGCCACCAACTAAATATGTCCAAAAAATTTCCACGTGGAAGCCGCCCATCTGTGGATGGTTTCCATGTTCGATCGCCCTCCCAAGAACTTCCCAACTAGGGAGGCAGAGGATCCAAAGACAAAGGATGAGTAGATCTTCTCTTGAATGGAAATGTGGGTGCCCTCGAGGGAAATACCTATGCCTAGGGCTTGAGGCTGGGCCTTGGCGCTAGCCAGGATCTGCTGGTAGGAGGGTTTGGGCCCTCCTAGGGCAGAACCCTACCCAAGATGTGGAGGCTTTTTCCCTAGGCTTGCAATTGCGTCGAGGCTGGGAGTAGGCCCTTGGCCCAAGATGTCGTCCCCACCCTGATCGCCAGTCTACTCAGCCTCTGAACCCTCCTCTAGTCCCGTCAAGGGCCCTGGCCCCAATGCACCCGATCCCAATCTCGATACTGCACCTACCCTAGATCCTGTGCCTGCATCTGAACCTGCTCCCGCTCTTGTTCTCACTCCCGCTCCCATTTCTGCTCCTGATCCCACCATATTCTATATTTTTTTATTATATCAAAATGGGATTAGAAGATTTGAAAACTCCTTCTTACTAAAAATATTATGATATTCACTAACTCCCTTTTCTCTAAGCTTGGATTATTATGCTCATCTTTTTTGAATTTTAAAATTTTCTCTTTTAGTTCTTCTTTATTCTCAAAAATAATTTTGAAAGTGTTCTTGTTCTATTCTTTCAACCTAGGTGTCATTGATTTAATTTATTTTGGAAGTGTATGCTATCCACCCTTTCATAAATAATTTTGTGTTTGCACTATCATATTAATAAATTGAGGATGGTCTTTCTACATCTACTTATATTTAAAATATAATATTTTTTAATTCACTTACCACCATTTTAAATCTTATTGGCAAGTGATTTGAATCAATACTTGTCAAGATATTAATCTTAGCACAAGTCCCTTCATCTAGCCAATGATTTGAGAGTATCCATTTGTCCAATTTTTGTTCTATCATGTTTTGGCCTATATTGTTGTTGGTCCATGTATATTTATCCTCTTCAAACTCAACCTATTTTAGATTATTGCTTTGAATGAAAGCTGAGAAATATCTCATACTTTACATTAGTTTTCTAATTCCCCTTAGTTTTTCATCCAGCTTGGTTATGGCATTAAAATATCCTATGGACATGAATTGGGTTTATTTATCTTTACTTCTTATAAAGGCTTCAGTCCCACTCCATACTTTTGATCTGCCTTAGTAAGTTGTAGATCCATAGACATTAATAAGGATGAAACAAATATTTACAAATTAGTATGTGACTAATGAGGCTATCCACTACCTATTTTTTATGAATGATTTAATAGGAGGTTCTAACTAGATTCCAACATGTTAGATTTTCTCTTATCGTTCCTTCTGAATCCACAACATCCCATTTACATCTTTCCTATACTATTTTTATAGTTTTGAAAAATTCTCCCTTTATCATTTTAGTTTTCTCAATACAAAGACTATTATGCTTATTACTTAAACAAAGGTACCTAAAACACCTCTGCTTTGAGGGGGCATTAGCACCCCTTATATTCCATAAGATAGTAATTATGTCTCATTAGGGGTTGTTGGCCTCATCTATAAATTTTTAATATCATTTTGATATTTGGTAAAGAGAAGCTCAACAAACTTTGTTCATTTCTTTATATTTATTCTTGCTTCCCTAGCTCTGGCTTGATAATTTGAAGTTTTTCCTCTTTTTTCCTTAATGGTATCATGGACATGTCTTATTATTCTATTCCTCAATATTTTTTCATAATTTTTATTTTCATTAGATGTATCCTCTTGGCTCTACTAAGGAAGCTTTTAACTTATCCTACTTGTTTTATGGTATTTCCTTGTAAATGATAGAGGAATTAAGATCTAATGCTATGTTTTCTCTATCACTTTCCTTATCATGAATGGTGCATGGTACTTCAAGAGAGTATTAAAAAATATGATGAGGCACATTCCTTATATTTAGCAAGAATTTTCATCCCTAAATTCGGTTCAAACTAAGTATATGGTTCCTTGTTAATATTTTGATCTTGTTGTACCATATCCTCTAAGATTTGATCTACTTTTTATTCATAAGCTAAAGCCTCAAAATAATTGGTGTTTCTTCCAATATCCTTTCTTGGATTCCTTCATATGACCACTCATTTTAAAGCTCTTAAATTTCACACAATTTGGTTTAAGAATCATCCAAGTCAGAAAAACCTTTGTAAAGATATGATCCCTAAAAGATGAGATTTTTTTTAATTTGCCCTAACATTGTGCTTGTTTCGGGTGATTGTCTTCACATGGACGTATCTCCCTTGATACTACTTGGATTATTTTGAGATATATATTATAATGGTCATTCATAATAAAGAGGATTATTACCACAAGGATGTAAATGTTACCCATTATGTTCACTTTATGAAAGCTAAGTCTAATATGGAGAAGAATTTTCTCTATTGATAACTACCAAGACTATAACCTTGGTAAGATGCAAAATAATTTTCTTGATTAATTACTGCCAACACTATAATTACAAAAAAAATGGGTGCCTCACAAGATGAATCTCCACAAATTTAAATATGGATGGAAGGCAAAGGACAACTCTATTGGTTTTCACTCATTTAAAAAAAAATAATGGGTATCAATGTCTTCCCTCTCACGAGTTCCAATATTTATATTTTTCTTTCGTGTTGTCCCTCTTATGGTTAAGGTGAGCCTTATTTAAAAAAATCCCCTTAGTCTAAATTTGGTGTTCTCTCTAAATAAGGAATTGCTTCATATAGGAAATATCTATGGAGAGATCCAAAATAGTGTGCCTACATGCAACTAATTTTCCCAATAAATGCATATGCCCAAATCATATATATAGATATATAGATAGAGATAGATATAAAGGGTTTTCAAAGCATAATAAAAAATAATTTTATTATTATTTTCATATATAGATTAAAAAATAATACCAATAGTTAATAACAATAACTGAAGTTTAACAAGGTTAATGTTACTAGTACAACAATCATTCATGTCACAACAAAGAGGGATTATATATGTACCCTAGGCATTGAGTTCTCAAATTATAGGCTAACCTTACACAAATTTAAAACTAAATATTACTTGCAAACAAGTAGAGAAATTAATCATAGGTTTAGCATCATAATTATGTGTTTTGTCTCAATAGAAAATAATATTTTTTGTTCCATGGGCTAAGTTGCAGCTACTAGAGCAACATCACGGAAAAGATAACAAAATTAAGGTGTACCCAAATTTAGTCACTACTTGGCTACTCTTTAAAATGATAAAGAAAAAAACAAATTCCTTTGATATTTAATTTGGAGAGAGTGTTGATATAGACATGGATAATCTTGGTTTGAATTCCACTATTAGCAAGCCCTCAAACTCTTACAATATTCAAAATAGGTTTTATAAAAATTTATAAGTAAAATATGACTTATCATGGTTCAAAAGATAGACAAGCATAATTTATTTTCTTTCCTTTTAAATTACATTAAGAAGATGACACTTAATTATTATAAGAGCATTCATACCTAGGTTCATGCTAATTTTCTTACATGCAAAAGCAAACTAGAAAACAATAAAGCATCCTAAAATTATCACTTTCTTGAGAGTTGGAATAAAATAAAAAATTGGGTACCTTGTAAGATGAGTCTCTATAAATTTTAGGATGGAAGAACATCAGCAAAGAACTCTACTAGTTTTTGCTCATTTCCTCTTTGAAAGTGATGTATATCAATGTTTTCCTCTCATAAATTCTATTCTTAATATTGATATTCCT
The DNA here is from genome assembly GCA_028583015.1 of Wollemia nobilis. Taxonomy (NCBI): domain Eukaryota; kingdom Viridiplantae; phylum Streptophyta; class Pinopsida; order Araucariales; family Araucariaceae; genus Wollemia; species Wollemia nobilis. The sequence continues at coordinate 1,645,233 of JAQPPZ010003047.1, read as the reverse complement.
CTCTATCGCTATCATGGGTAGGGCAAACATTATTTAAAAAATTCCCCTTGGTCTAAATTCAATGTTCTCCCCAAAGTAGCTGCTTCATATTGAAAATCTTCATGGATAGATCTCAAAATAAAGTGTTCCCACATGCAACTAATTTTCCTACCAAAAGTATATGTCCAAAATATTGTTATTTATTCTCTTTGTCTACATATATGTGCATATACATACATACATACATACATACACATATATAATGTATGTATGTTATATTTATTTAGATTTTTACTAGAAGGATTTTCTACTTATTAGTCCACCCTCCTGGTTCCCTTTAACAAGAGTTTTCTATGGCCAAAAGAAGAAGACCCCATTTTACCATTTTCTTAGACAAATGAAATATGATACACATTATTTTATTAGACTTATTTAATTAAAAAGAAAAACTTATTTTATGAAGGATGAAATCCTATAATGCTCATGCCAGACCTATAATGGTAATGCCAGACAAGCAGTCTCATTTGTATGCTAATGAGAAAAATGATTATTAAATGCAAATGTATTTTTACTTATGATCTAATATGCCTATCATGCAAGTATATTTTATAGTGATATGTGCCTAAATTCTATTTTTTATCCATGTTATTGGTTAGCATCAAATGACCTCTTCCAAATGATACTCTCCTTCTTGTTCTTGGCTACGGGTTGCCCTAGTCAAACACTCCAAATGAAAATATAGTTAGACATGTTTCAATGTAATAAAATTATATATATTAAGTATAATTACCAAATCAATACTTGTGATATTAAATGTAAATTACACATCATCCATAAGCCCACTTAATTTTTATGCTCTATAAACATAGAATTTAAATTGATATTTAAATTTTATAAAATATTTGGGCTTTGACACTCATGGTGATGGTTGGCTAGTGTGCACATTATCGATTATAATTGTCGGAGGGAATAATTTTATGCATTTTAATTATTCCATGTTTTTCCCTAGAGCTGATGAATGTTTTGAGATTACTTTCCAATGGATATATCACTTACTTTAGGATAAATTATTACTTTCTATGTTTGACTACCTCTTCTCATATTGGTAATTAAATCATATTAGTTATATGAATTTGTTCAGTGGTGGAATAAAATCATTTATTAAAAAATAGGAAAATGAATTGAGTTACAATATAATAAATCTTCTTACATAGGAGTAAATCTATGTTAAATTCATATAAACCTAATAATTCATGTTCCTAGAGTGACACATTTGAGTATTTTCTCTAAGAAAAATTCTATATCTAGAATCCAACATAAGACCTTCCCTTAACTATTACAAATATATGTAAAAGATTATCAAATTATAGCTTGAGAGGTTTATAAATCCCATCATCTACCAAGTTTTTCTATGAATTAGGTATAAATTTTATTTATAAATGTAATTTGTTGATCTTGTTTATATGCGAAGCCCATTCTTATTAATATTTAATTTCATCATTATGAATAGGTTTACAAGTGGTATATTTTGACAAAGGAATTCAAATCCACCTTAGTAATGCTTCTTGCTTTTTGGTTAATTTTGTATAATGTAAGTTGTTAGTGCATGTTACAGTTCTACATGTGATATAAGTCATTGGTGTGTGTTGTAGTTTTATATATACTAAAATTTAATGGACCTTAGTAATGCTTCTTGCTTTTTGGTTAATTTTGTATAATGTAAGTTGTTAGTTCATGTTATGGTTCTACATGTGATATAAGTCATTGGTGCACATTGTAGTTCTACATGTACTAGAAGTTAGTGGATGTTGTGATATGATAAGTGGTAATTTACTTTTTAGTAGTTCCTCATACTTTCTAGCTAATTGAATATTTTTTTCTCAAGAATTTTGATTTACCATTATAATTTCTCTTAGTATTTTCTAGTTCTTAATTATGTGCATGACCAGTTTATGTTGATATATGTTGTTAATGTATGATATGGTTTACAATTGTCATATTTTTGATGAAAAATTCTAATTCATAGGAGTAATATTTCCTTTTTTTTATTGGTTTTCTATGATGTAAGTTGTTAGTGTATATTATGGTTCTACATTTGATGTAAGTTATTAGTGCATAATATGGTTTACAAGTGGTAGCATTCACCACCACAAGATGGAAAACATATGGATGATAAGGTATTATTTGGGATTGACCATGGTCAAGTTAGTTGAAAATAAAATACTAAAGAAAAGGGGTGTTTCTTACGAGTTCATTTCTTTAATTCATCCTTCAATTTATTGCTCATATAAAATACTAGGAATGAGAAAATATAGTGTAAGTTTTACTTTACTTGTAGCCTAGTTAAAATATTACTAATCATGACGATTCATAGTAAATGAGCTCAAAACAAATTTTATAGGGTTTTTCTACCCTTTAATTTGTGTGTATTTTCTTGCATGTGAAAATGAGAGATGATTTGTATTTGGATTATGTTGGGTATTTTGATAATTAATAGGTGATGCAAAGGATAAGTGTCAAGAAAATTGTGAACTTGATGACTCATTATTCAATCATATAGATGATTATTTGGGAAAGTTGGAAAATATTCTAAGGCAAGGTATTTGATTTATTTTACAAAGTTTACAAATAAATTTTAAAGAAATCATGGAATCCATAAATTTAGGATATAAATATTATATTATATTTAAAGAATACAATATCCTCCTAAAGTAGGCATTAATGGTCACACTTGCAACACAACCTAAAATGAAGGTTATGTGAGATTTCAAATTTTATCAATGTAATGAATGGTTTTGCTTTGAATTTATTTTATGACCTCCTCATGATTTTACATTTGTACAATTAGATAGGTAAATACATTATAGTTTTTCTTTGAATAAATTAAGATTATTGATATAACTCCTATAGACATCCAAAAGTCCCACATTATCACTTGCCTATCTTCACGATTGATTAAATTGCAAAAACATCAAAATTACATAAATTAACCTTAAGATACTTTGAATTTATCAAAAGTGCTAATCATAAGCTCCTTGGACCACTTAAGCCCTTTTCTACGCTTAACATTGGTCCTAATGCGACCACCTTTTAAAGCTTAACCTTTGTAAAGCTTTACCTTGGTCAAAAGTCACTTTATGGTCAAAGTGCACTTTAGAGGCTAAAATCATGTCTAATTAGTCTAATCTTGATTAAGCCTTAGCCTTCCATCTCACCTAGGCTACCTTTTTGACTAGCCTAGCCTTTTCATCCTACCTAGTCTATCCTAAAGATAACAATAGTACTTTAGATTTCATGTTAAAGATAATTATCATGTCAACTAAACTATAAAGATAACAACAGTGCTTCAAATTTCATATGAAGGATAACTACCCCAAACTAATAGTCAACTATACTTCAAATTTCATATGAAGGACAACTACCCTAAACTAATGGTCAACATTACTTCAAACTTCATATCAAAGACAACTACCCTAAACTAATGGTCTTCATGGAAATAACAACGGTCCTTATAAAGATAAATAATATTTCAAATTTTATGTAAAAAATAAATAACAACTTAACCTAATTATCATGCCATCTAAATTATAAAGATAACAACATTACTTCAAAGTTCATAAGAGTAACTACCCCAGACTAATAGTCAAGTGTACTTCAAATTTCATATGAAAGACAATTACCCCTGACTATAACTAATAGTCAAGTGTACTTCAAATTTCATCTGAAAGACAATTACCCCTAACTAATAGTCAGTATTACTTCATATGAAAAATTTCATATGGAAGACAACTATCCAAACTAATGGTCAACATTACTTGAAATTTTATATGGAGGACAACTACCCTAAACTAATGGTCTTTATCGAGATAAAGATAGTAAGAAGGGTATTTAGCAATTACCCTAGTTACCACGCCACGTAAACTATGATAAAATAATTCCCAACACTGACTGCTACAATACGTTATTTGTTTAATTACCTGTGATGCATTTTTACACCGATAGTTTAACGGAATTTGTGGCATAGAAGGGAAGTTAAAAATGGTGAGCAAGCGACAAATCTTCAGCCTTTCAGGCCCTCACCATCTCACCGATGTAAGCTGGTAACCACTGTTCTGCCTATTTTTTCTCTTTCTCTATTGTAGTGCACTATTTTGTATCCAATCTTCCGAGTGTATTTCATTTTTCAGGTCTGATGCGAACCACAGACGATGCATAGCCGCCTGTCTGGTTCAGGGAGTGTACGTGCAGGAACGAGACCGGCTCGGCCGCCATGAAAATGCTCCCCTGTGGTGGACTTCCTTCAAATTCAAGCTTCTCCGCCCTCTCATTGACGAATCCGACGGCTCCATCTTTGGCGCTGTCTACGAATTGACCGAAAGAGCGGCCGGCGTCCCGTCCGTGCCGCCAGGCGCGCCCAAGATCGTGGTTGCCTTCAGAGGAACGATCCCCAAACTGGAGTCCTTCCTCCGAGATTTCCATCTCGATCTTAACATCATTACCCAAAGACTCCACACCAGATCCCGATTCCGCACCGCCTTCGACGCGGTGAAAAGCAACGTTGACCTCCACGGAGCGGACAACGTGTGGATAGCGGGACATTCCCTCGGAGCCTCGTTGGCTATGTTGGTCGGAAGGGAAATGATAGAAAAAGAGGAACGTTTTATCCAAGAAGCTCATCTCTTCAATCCGCCATATGTTTGGCCGCCTGTGGAGGGGATTGAGAACGAGAAAATAAAGCGGGGGGTTCGCGTCGCCCATGATCTCCTCACAGCGGTATTGGCGAAGACTATTCATGGTCAAGATGACCTGAACGAATCTCATAGGGCTTTCTCCGCTCTTGGCTCGTGGGTCCCCTGTCTCTATGTGAATCCCAATGATCATTTGTCTGTTGAATACATTAATTATTTTGAGACCCAAGAGGCCATGCGGAGGAGGGGAGAAGAGAGAACCGCGAACCTGGCAGCAGAGCATTCGATCCGCTAAATGTTTCGCTCTGTATTTGGGAAAGAGTCCAAGGCAAAGTCCAAGGCACCGCATTTGATTCCGTCTGCAAGGCTGACGGCCAATAGTAGCCCGGCTCCGGCTTCGGATTTCAAAAAGCCGCACTGCAACCTTCAGTTGAGCGAGAGTATCAAATGGATATGGACGGATTTCAAAAGGGCGCACGGCATCCATCAGTGGTGGGCTCCGGATATTAGAATCCAGTGCACTGAATACGAACTTCTTCGAGATGAGGCATCCGCAACCCAATATTAGCTTTGTATGAAATTTCAATTTGTATCTAAGGTAATGCAATGCGTTGCTCTGCTTCGAATTTACATGGTTTTTTTCTCGTAGAATTTAACCCTCACTTGTATGTAGCAAAAGAACGATACTTTGGGTCCGGAAACCATGGAAAATTTGTAATTAGTAGAGATAAGATGAACCAGTCATTTTTATTTTTGTTACATGAATCGATCAGAAGCCAATTTGCTTCCCAATAAATCCTAGACTCAGTGCTTATATGATTTTAGGTGTTTATTCTTGATTTACAATTAGTTTGGAGTCTCAATATATCCTTAGGTTCTTAATCTGCATCTTTATGGCTTTTCTCAAACCATTGCATAATACCTTATATTTAGCCATGTTATTAGTACAATTGAACAAGAGTGGACATATGGTCAGCACATCTTGAAGGTCAATGAATTGAATGTCAACACCTAACTCATTTATGATTCTCATGCCATCAAAATGCATCGTCCAATTTTTATTAGGTCCTCAACCTATTAGAGCTGGGAGGCTAGATAATTCTTCTATAATGAGGTAATTCCCTAGCTTAGTCTCTTCATAATTAATCTTTAGATCTTTTTCATCTTGAAGGATAGTAATTATCATGTCTATCTTAGAGGTTTGATCATATTCAGACCCTTCATCATCTTCTACAAACTTTGGGAGTTTATTCCAATTTATGGTACTATATTTATCCAACTTGTGTAATAGGTAATTGCAAGGATGTTCATTCTCAATTCTAATCACTTTACCATCTCTAAGCATATTCATGTGGGCATAATCTATTGCCAAGTATATACCCCTTACAATTTACGTGTCCATGCTCTAGATAACAATATGCCAAAGTATAGTTGGAGATAAAAAACTATCACCTTGTAAACCACAACCAACTGTAGATATTTTGCTATGGTCATAAGATATTTGAGAACTACTACATTTGTCCTAGTACCACAAATCTATATTGGAGGCCTAATTATCTTGATGTAGGATAAACACATCTCTTCACATACTATATTTGGCATCACTATCATTACTACCCTTGAAACAACTATGTGACTTCTTAAAAAATAGTTTTTAATCTTTAAGAGCACATAAAATGAAAGCAAATTTAATGTTTTATACTTTGGAATATTTAATGTATCAACTACATTAACTTAGATGTCAGTTGGATGCTTTGTTATTAGGTTTTAATTTTCAACTATATTGGTTTAAGCATGTTTTTTCTCTTTTAAAGCTTCTTAAATTAAATCTTCTTAACTTATAGAGCTAGTATCTCCAACATACTCACTTTGGTAGGCATATTTTTTACCTCTTCAACAATGTTGAATTTGAACTTGACATAGTTACCCTTATTATGTGCAGTAAACTTTTGGTATTGTGTCATAGGTATCGCATGACCTTAATTTATGAGAGAAGGGTATTTTAGACATCGCCCTATCTCTTTTTAAAGTGTTTCTCTTTCCTTATCACTCCTCTTGTCTGTGATTTTATTTATTTCTTCAATATTTCTTTTTCTATTTTAGGCTTCCTTTCTTTCTCCACCTATTTGTCCTCTTTGGTTTATGCCTTTTCTTGAGCTTTATCCATGATATTCTTCTTAGTATTTTCCTTATTCTTTACTTCTATTCTTGTGTAGATATTGGATCTAAATCCTTCAAGTGTAGTGGTGGCCTCCCTCTCCTAAGTATTATTGTGCCCTTACTTGCCTCAACCAATTTTTGAGTTATAGGTTGATCCTCATGTGTAGTCTCAACCCCTTGTTGACTAGCACATATAATATTATCTTCAAAGGTAGATTCTTTATCTGTGTTTACAATGGTAAATTTGATAAATAATATTATTAATATTTGACCATACAAGAAATAACTATTATGGTTGAGGTTTTTGGTATGTAGGTTGGCTTATTATTGGTGTTAATTATCCTAAGACAACTTGATGAGCCTAGCATTATTGGCCATATGGGGTTGTCTATGAATATCTTATGGTTACAACACATTCTATGGGATTATGATGTAGGAGCATCTTGAATATCAAGCATCCAGTAGTTGAACCATTGTGAAACTAGAAGACCAACCTTTCGATCATTATGTAACTACTTTTCAAAGCTTTAAATATGATAGTTTTATCTATAGGAAAAGAGAGCGAAGAGATTTTAAAAAAATCTACATTGTATTTATGATGAAGAATCAATAAAATGATTTTATTCCATTAATCCTTGAGTCTCTATTTTTGTGGAATATTTAATTTGCCAATTTGGAAGACCACGTGTTTTTTCTTTCTCATGTGCAAGTTATAGGAATGTACATTGAAGCATTCGTAAATAAACAAGGAGAAATCAAGGCACAAAGAAGGGGACATGAACGGAAAGGAAGTGGTTGTTTGGTTAAGGAATTGTAGATGTCATAGGCATAGATGACTACCATAGGAGGTTCACATATGAGAAATATTATAGGCAAAAAAGAGTGTCTAAGGAGTGCCACAGAGGTTTGTGGTTGAGAAAAATTGTAGGTACAAAAGCATGCCATATAGAGTCCCATCAATGGAGGAAGTGACTATAAGAATAGAAGAACCATTCTTAGAAGGAAAGAACTACTATGGTTTTTGTATGTGAGGATTTGGTCGATGCACCAAGAGGAGGCCTTGTTTATTATTGGTTGGAATTTTGATTGTAGTCCAAAATTAAGTTGGCATACAATAGAGAAAGATTGTACAATCGAATGATGGAAATTGTTGGATAAAAATTGCTAAATAATTAAATTCATTATAAAATAACACAATTGTATGATCAAAAAATTGTACAGGCCTTGAGTTACCATATGATAACATACCATCTTGCAATTAATTTGATATAAAAGAAAATTTATCAAACACCTATCCAATCATATGATCAATGGGTCATACAAATTACATGTTATAAAATTGAATGAAAGGAATTTTTATCGTGTGATAAATTTAATTTTTCATACAAAAGCGATATCGTACAGATGTATGACAAAAGAGGTCATACAGGGGAGCATTGTAGGATGGACATCTACATCATTTTATTATCAAAACAATAGATTCTTGAGGTTTAAAACATGCCAAAGAAGAGATGGAAAAGCGGAAAAGAAGAAGGTTGCAAGGCCTATGAGCCATAGAAATAGTTGAGACAATGAGAGGAATCATCACTTGAGTAAATGCACTTGAAACTACCCATAGGAGGGGCATTCAAGTAGAAGATATCAGTGAAAATGAAGAGGAAGGAACCAACCAAAATTTTACAATGAAGGACAAGAAAAAGACCCAAAAGAAATATTAATCCAAGAAATTTCTAACAAGGTCAAGAAGCCAAAGTTAGAAATCCCATCATATAATGGAAGTTAGAAATAGTAGGGAAAATACCTACACTATTGTGAAATATGATAAGAAGTATGTACTAAGTCCATTGAAGGACAAGGACAAAAGAAAGGATAATATTTTGAAAGTGTATTTTACTTTGATTGCTAAACCCATAGAGGGTGGGATAGAATATCAAAAGGATGAAATTCCAAGTGAAGTGAAGGATTTTCTAGAAGAGTATGTAATTTTTTGTCAAAATAATTGTTGTATGGATTGCCACCAATAAGGAGTATTAGCCATCACATTGATTTTATTCCCATATTGTGTCTTCCCAATAAGGCAACATATAGAATGATCCCAATGGAAAATGATGAAGTAAAGAGGTAAATCCATAACTTATTAGACAAGGGGTTGATCAAGGAGAGATTGAGATTATGTGCAATACCAATTGTACTTGAACCAAAGAAAGGTGGAGAATATTATGTGTGTAATGATTCAAGGGCTAGTAATAAGATAACCATAAAGTATATATTTTAATTGCCCTATATGGGTGACTTGATGGATTGCTTTAGTGGATAAAAGTACTTCATGAATATAGATTTGAAGAGTGGCTATCATAAAGTTTGGATTAGGGAAGGATATGAGTGGAATACTGAATTCAAGACAATGGACGGATTGTATGAGTGGCTAATTATGCCATTTAAATTGATAAATGTACCTAGTAACTTTATGCAGTTGATGAATAAAGAGTTGAAGCCATTTCTTGGTAAGTTTGTGGTTGTCTATTTGTAAAATATGTTATATTTAGTAAGAACAAGGAATACCATTTTGTGCATTTGATATTGGTCTTACAAATATTGGAGGAAGAAAAGTTGCCAGTCAACTTGAAGAAATATAGTTTTATGAAAGAGGAATTGGCGTACTTGGGCTTTATGATTTTATAAGAGGGATTGCAAATGGACCTTACGAAGGTTAGGGCCATTGTGAATTAGCCATCACCAAGAAGTAATTTTGAGGTTATGAGTTTTCATGGTCTAGTAAGTTTTTATAAGAAGTTTATCAAAACTTTAGTGGTACTTGTGCACCGATTATGAAGACCCTAAAAGGAGTAAGGCATGAGTTTAAGTAGACAAATTCAATAAAAAGGATTTTTTGAATATTGAAGGAAAAGATAATAGAACAACTAGTTCTAGACTTGTCAAATTTCAACAAGGTATTTTAGATGGATTATGATGCAAGTGGGACAACAATAGGAGGTGTCTTGATTCAAGAAGGCAATGTTAGAGTATATTACATTATTTGGTACATGCCAATGTACCACCTTGGGTACATTATTATATTATGAGTTTATCTTAGATTAAGGTTTGAGTAGTTACTTCATGCAATGTAATAAATGCATAAGTGTTATAATGTGCAATGATGTAAATGTACATGTAGTCCACATGTACATGAGTCATAGGATAGGTATATGAAGAGTCATGGCTAAGAAACATATCTCCCTATATATATAGACCTTTGAGAGAGTCAAGCAGTCAGTTAGAGAGTTGCATAGTAGCATTAGTAGATAGATAGAGTATAGTGAGTACAATGTAGATCTTTCAAACAATTTATGGAGTGTTCATGTCCTCCATTATATTGCATTGTACTATTTTTGTGAGCTTTCATTAATGGCACATTTTGGAGTTATTACAGATGTTTCTCATATAGGTTTCCTGCATATTATAGTGCCATTATCATATAGTTATCATTGCTTGCTCATTTTACATCTTGTGGTTGTATTTACTTTAATATATATCATCAAAAGCTAACAGTGGTATTAGAGCACATGATAGATCAATAGGAAATAGAGGAAGCCACAAGAGAGATTGAGAGGAGATTGGAAATCTTAGTTTTAGAATTTCTAAAATTTGCATTTGGCTAGAGTCTTTCTACAAAGTTGCAAAAAAACTCGTGAAGACTGGGAATTAGCATTTATTACACTAGATTGACAAATCAACTAGTGAAGATTTATTATCTCTAGATTTAAAGTTTATTTTATTCCATTTTATAATACTTTGTTGCAAAAAAATGAGATTCAAATAAATTTGGGAAGCTTCCTACAAAGAGCTAGGAAGAATATCTTCTTTGAAATCAATCCAGTACTTGAAGCAACAAGTAGAAGGTTGAATATTTTGGAGGCCTTGAGGAAAAGGTCCTAGTGCAAGAAATTGCAGACCCACAGATTGCAAAGTGCAAAAGAGGAAAAGTCCAAAGGAGCCTTATTGTATATTGAAGGAAGAAGAGACTCCAAAAAAGATTCCAGGAGAATATTAGAGATTGGATATATCCATTGAAGATTGAAGACTACATATTATGGAGTGAGAGAAGGAGAAAATAGCTCAATAAGATGAAGAGACCCACAAGAGGTCCCACTGAAGAACTTATAGATTTGGAAGATTAAATCTAAAGAAGGACTAGAAAAAGTCCTACTGTAGATTTTAGAAGCACCTGATTTCAATGATCCAAGAAAGGACTAGCAAAACTTCCATATTTGAAGATTGAAAGAGATCAAGAAAGGTGTCATTAAAATATTTTAGTAGCTGCAAGATAGAAGACCTAAGAGAATAGGTATAAAGGAATGTTGAAAGGATAAAGGAGAAGGCCAGGAAATCATCATTAAAGGATTTAGAGAAGGCCATTGAAGGTTTCAAATAAGGCCATTGGAGGAGTTTTTAGGAGAACTCATTGGATAATATTGCTAGCAAGGAGAAGTTCCTGATAGAAAAATATTTGGGACAATTTTTGCCATCCGATAACAAGCCCAAAAGGAGAATAATTTGGCAAGGAGTTAGCCAAATTTTAGAGGATAATAGTGAAGACCTCAAGACATTCATATTCTTGAGAAGAATGCCACTAGATAGGCCAAGGTTGAAGTTAGAATTCAATAAGGAGGTTGAAGGAGAAAAGAGTTAGAAGAAGCCACCAAATCTTAGAGATTTGAAGATTTCCATTAAAGGCTTGAAGGCTGATTAGGAGAAAGGAGGTTGTTGGTTTTTACAACTAAAAATTAAAAGTTTCTAGGAGGAGAGTTTCAGATGCAATTTGGAGGAGTTTCCTACCAAATTGGAGATATTCAAGGACAAAATTACGGAGGAGAAATTAGGTGAATTAGAATATGAAAATTTTAGAGTTACGGGTAAAAATTTGGTCAGAACTAATAGCTACTAATTTATAGAGTTTAAGGGAGCATCATGAAGGATATTTGAAACGACCAAACCACATATTCGGGTTGCAGGTTAAAGGGGTTTTAAAGCTACAAATTGGGGAGATAAGACGCTATTTTGGATAGCAAGGAAGAGCTACAAATCCATCAAAAACAGGGCAAAAAATAGGCGAATCGAATCACCAATCTACAAGGAATCCAAAATAAGGTTTGATGTTTGGTGTTATTAAAGTTCTTATTCAATATTAATTAAGCTCATTTAAAACATTTTTAGATTTATTCAAAGTATCAATAAGGAGGTTGAATTTTAAGATTTTCAAGTTGAATAAGGAGGTACCACTATTATCTTTAAACCTACAAAGTTTTAGTAAGTTCATTAAATAAACAATAAGGAGAAATTAATAGTGCATCATACAAGTTAATTTTTAAAAGTTATTTAAAGTGCATTAAGTATTTACCAAAGGAAGAAATATTAGTGCACAAGCAGGGTTGATTTGGAGTGTCAAAAGACACCATTAAGCATAGGTGAACAACAAAAAATATTGGTGAAGAGAAGCCACCAAAAAGGAGCATTATAACCACCAAGGAATAGGGAAGAAGCTACCATATCCAAGCAAGGAAGAAAGCTACAAAGTGGAGACTAAGAGATCTCTAAAATCTAGGTGCAACTAAGGTATTTTATCTTAGTCTATTATAGATAGATTTTGGTTTTAATAGCACCATATTAATCTTCTAAAAAGCAAGGAAAAAAGGTAGGCAATCTTGAGGGTCTTGAGACACCAACGTAGCACAATATTACAATCAATAAGCGATAGTTTTTATCAAGGTTAAAGCACAAGCTACAGTGCTAAGGAGATAGAGCCATCTAAGGGCTCAATACCATCCTCTTCAAGGTGTCAAAAGACACCATATTTGGTGCCATAGTCCCATGAATGTAGCACCACAGTAAAGACACTTGTCATAGAAAAAGGAACCTATAGCAAGGAGATAAAGTAAGACAACTCAACATCAATAGCAAGGATAGCATAAAGCAACAATAGTGCAAGTTGCATAACGTAATACTAGTTGAAAAGACAAGGTGAAAAGGAGGATAATTTCAAATATTAACCAAGAATATGTGAAGAGAAGCTTGGACTAACAACCACAGTAAATAAAGTATTAAAATGCCATAGGAAGAACCACCTTCATTGGAGAGGAGCCACCTTGGTTGGAAGAGGAGCCACCATACATTGAAGCTCAAGAAAGCACGTTGTAAAAGAATAAAAATAACTTGCAAAGGAGTTGGAAGTGCATTAAGGTGATAAGGATGTTGAAGGGTTTGGTTGCATGCAAGGGAAGGACCTCCACTTGCCATATCAATGAAAGGAATCTTGTGCCACTTGGCACAAAGGAAGTAGAGCATCTACATATTCTTCATTAACCTAACACTTGCACAAAGGATCCAAAGAGAATCTAGGTTGGAGTAATACTCTAGTAAAGCCAAATATCACCCAGGTTGGAGTAACACTCCTCATTAATCATTATTTCAATGCTCAAAGATTATTACCAGGCCTACACCATGTAAATTAACGCCTCTAAAAGGTAGTAACCTCCCTACACCACCTAACAAGAAGGTATATGTTCTAAGGCAAATTAATTTCCACTTGGAATACATTTCAAAGGAAGCTAAGAGGTATTAAAAATTTTGCATAGGAAGAGCACACATATCCAACTTACGTAGAGGTCAAAGTTGATGCAAGAGTCTATCTTCCGAAGGACATAACTTTTGATTCGATTGTTGGATCAGCTTGAATTTTTATGGGAATATGGATACGAGGTGTAAAATATCATGGTAAGAATTCTATAGAAGCCTTGAAGATTTTTCAATGTGTTATCGAGCCCTAATTCCTCCATATAATACCCCAAAAATGGGATTTGGTATTTTTTTTAATTTGGAAGAGACCATATTTGGAATAACTTCTTATTTAGGCATGGGTAGGTGTTGATATTTTATAGGAGGATTAATATGGAAAGACAAATCATGTGTATTAATTTAGAGGGCTATCCGAGATTTTTTTTGCTGGCACTAAAATATGAAATAGCAAGAAAAAAATAATAAAAATAAAAAAATAAAAATATTGTAATTTCTTATATTTAGGGCTTTAAGATTTAGGGTTTGTTTTAGGATTTCTTTTGGGATCTATATATTCCTTTGGTATCACATTGTAAAAGGGGTGCAATCCATAAGTGAGAAAATAAAGCATGTTTCAGTTTATTTCCATTGTAGATCTTATGTGAATGAGGGATTATTACTTTATTTCTATTTGTCATGGTTGTTTTGTGATTGGAGGTTTTTGTCTTGGCCTCTTGCAGATGGATTTAAACCAAAATCACATTTAATGGAGGAGAATACTATCATAAGAGAGTACCATACAAAGTAGAGCATAGAATGCTCACTATCATGTTTTGAAGACAGAGAAATGCAATGCTCCAAAGCTTGGAAAGTGAAGTCAAGATTAAAGTCAATCAACACACAACATTAGAAAGGTATATTTATGTTGATTTTAATATTTTATTTCATTAAGTGCAAAAGGATATATAAGGTGCATTATATCTAAGGTTAAGCTTATATTGCATTGAAGAAATTACAACCTTAGTAGAATAGAAAGCAATTAAATCAAGGAGTTCATATCTTTAAGAGATATTTCAAAGTGCATTATTTATATCAAAGTATTTGCAAATAATTAACTAGGAGATATAAGGTTTTCTACCTTGGAAAAAATTGAAACATTATTTTGCAAATATTATCATTTTCTAAATTTCCAAATTAGGGAGATATAAGGAGTACTACACCAAACTTTAGATTATTGGAATTTAGAAAACTAAACCATTGAGAAGTAAAGGATAAAGGAAGCAAATTCATTAATTTCTTAGAAGTTGGAATTTATTATTCATACTTGTCTCTCATACAAACTAAAGGGACAAAAGGAATCCAACTATAGAGTCTTGAAAAATAGAGAACTTCATCAAATTAAAAGTGCAAATATCAATAGGGAGAAATAAGGAAAATAGGAGTTGAACAAAACATTAGAGAATCAACTCAAAAGAAAATTTAAATCAAGCACTTAATCAAGACCATAATTTCAAACACTTGGGAGATATAAGGGATTCTACAAAACTTGATAGTAATAGGATTTTATCAAGTTTGATCATATACTCAAAACACTACGGAGTCATAATATAGATGACTTCAAAGTTTTTTGAAATACAAAACTTCCATCAAAAATTGCACTAAATACTTGGGAATTAAAAGGTATTCTACATAGTGATTTGGAAAATTAAATTCTTATCAAAACCATTGATTGAAAATTAATATTCTCAAGGCATTCTCAAAACACTAAGGAGCTATAAGGAATTCTACTTCAAAGGTTAATCTAGAAGAAACATGGATGAAATAGTGAGGAATGCATTCAATAATGAGGAACTATTTCATGAGGTGGAATTTTACTCTCAAAACTTGATAGATACCTTTGAAGGATACAAATATTTATCCACTAGTAAAAAGGAAAGATTCTCGTTGTTTCTCAAGGAAGCAAAGGAAGGAAATTTTATGACATTAATTGGTTATCTTCATGAAGTAATTTTTAGAGCTTGGTGGAATACTCAAAATATAGTTATATTTACTTTAGAAGAATGTTTGATGATATATCTATCATTGATTTTTTTAATTCTTTCAAAACAAGAAGCAAAATAACAATCCAAGTCAATACTGTTGTGATGATATACTAACTCAACATAAAGAAAATGTATCACTAACAAAATTACAAAAATGAAGAAGAAGAAGAAGAAGAAGAAGAAGAAGAAGAAAAGGAAGCGTAACATAAAATAAAATATGAAGATGAAAGAAAGTAATTTCAAGTTGTATCTAGATAAAAGTCAGCCAAAGAAACCAGATTAAGATACTCATACGGATATGCAAAGCGTATAAAGAAGAAAGCAAGAAAGAAGAACTCAAATTTCAAAATCAAGATGAAGACCATATTGAAGATAAATACAGAGACAATATTGAAGACTATAGTTTTCATGTTGGAAATTTTGAGTATAGTGTTGTCATTGATGTCAAAGGTTTGATGTCATTGGTTGTCATTGATGTCAAAGGTGAAAAGGTTGAGTTTTGTCTTCAAGGTTGAAATAATAAATGCAAAGGAATTTTCCATGGTTGTGAAAGCAAGCAAAGAGAATTTTGAAGAAAAGGATTATAATATTTAAATTATAATATTTAAATATTATTAAGAGAGTTTGAAAGTAACAAGGGCTTCATTTGGAAAGGGATATTTTAAATTGCAAAGAAAAAATAAGACTTCTCATTGGTGGAAAAATACCCAAGGCAAAAGGTTTTATTATAATATATATTTTTTAAATATTATAATACCTAAGTATAAAGTTACATGGTGCCAAAGATAATTCAAATTATTTTTAAATAAATTTGAAAGAGGATCGACGTCTAAAACGTGCATGGAAAGCATATAAATACCCTAAGACTTTGGAAATAAAATGTTGTGCTTGATATTCAATTTTCGTGCAATCGTGCAAAGTGGTGACAGCGAATGAGGTAGAGGGGACAACATTGATTTTGGAGCATAGAAGGAGAATGAAATAAGTAAATTTTGTTTGCTCCTTGACGTCATCCACCAGGGTGGCCCAACGGTGGCTAGATTCATGCTAAGTCATTTGCAAGGTGGAGGTTCACGGTTCGATTCTCCCTAGCGCCAGTTTTGAAGGATTTAATTTTTTGGTGAACATACCAAGGGAATAAAGGTGGAGGCCTATACGTTAGGTCTCAACCGCTTGGCTAGTGCAAGTGGTCACGCACTGCGTTAGGAGGTTGAGGTCGGAGGGTCGATTCTCGTCCATACTAGCAATATTATTTTTGGTAAAAGGTATGTGCTAAGGTTGATTAATATTTTCTTTGCATGAAGTTTGAGGGGTGTGCTATGGTGTAAAGGTTTTTGGCATATAGGAGGTATAAGGGTAATTTATTTTTGCCAAATATTTTTGAAGATATTGTTGTCATTAAAGTTTTATTTTTATATATGCAAAAGTAGGAGTGATAAGGTGTAAATGATTGATTTAATATTGTAAATCTGTGTTATGGGTCATTAAGTGGTTTGGAAATTATTTTATGAAAGTGGGAGATAAAAGGTGTAAAATGTGTTTTTATTGTTTGTAATATTTGCATTAATATTGAAGGACTTGGTTCATGATTTGATGTTTTATTTTGAAAAACCAAGAGAGTTATAGAGCATTGGTTTGGAATAAAATTGAGCATATCTTTTTGAGAAGGAAGTTCATGTGGATGGTTTGAGAAAGTATTTTGCTATCTAACCCTTGAAGTGGCACTAGAAAAATCAGTTGTTTGTGAGATAGGTTTTTGAAGACATATCTCCATAAGAGCAAATTAAGAGGTATGGGCACATCATTCCTTATTTAAGGTGTTTTGTTGAGTAAATGTTTCTGAAACATAAGGTGGAGATAAAAGGGTTGTTTGGTAAGCATTGTTGAAAATATTTGAGTTAGGGTTTGAGACCTACATGTGCATCAATTGTTGAGAGAAAGTTGAAACAATTGCATTAGAGTTTGAAGATCTTCTTGTACTTCATTGTTGAATGGTTTTGGAAATATTTGGGATAGAGTTTGAGAACAAGTGTGCTTCCATTGTTGAAAGAGATTGAGACATTTGTGCTAGAGATTGTGAACTACTTGTGTTAGGTTTGAAGACAAGTTTGTGAATCATTGTGAAACCTTTTGAGCATTGGTTGAGAGATATTGAAAGCAATTGTGAAAGTGTTTGAGATCAATCTTGTGAGGGAAATTTGTGCATTATTGAGGTTGATGTTTGAGAGCAAATTTGCAAGAAAGATAGATCAATTTTGTGAAGCAAGTTATACATTGTTTTGATTTGATTTGAAAGGGATTTTGCAAGAGATAGAGATTGCATTGATTGAATGCAAGATTTGTGAATGTGAAGAACATATTGGGGTTTTGATAGTGCATATCATTCTCTATATGTTCCAGAGGTTAAACAAATTCTAGGTAGAATATGTCTGAATTGCCTAGTTGAAGAAAGTATTTCTGAAAGAGATATAAGCATTTGTTTGTATGCAAGATTTGGAAATATTTGAGCAAGTTTAGTGAGCAACATTGAAGGCATATTTGAGCAAGTCTTTTGAGAAGGCTTGAAGGTATATTTGAGAAAGTTTTTGAGAAGGCTTGAAGGTAGATTTGAGCAAGTCTTGTGAAGACTTGAAACAAATTGAGATAAATTTGAGATAGAATTGAGAGCATGTTTGGTTGCTGATTTGATCAAGATTTGTGTTAAGGCTTGGGGTAAATTTGAGATAGAATTGAGAGTAGGTTTGGTTGTTGATTTGATCAATATTTGTGTTAAGGCTTGGGATATATTTGAGATATAATTGAGAGTAAGTTTTGTTTGATTTGATCAAGATTTGTGTTAAGTATTGGGGTATATTTGAGTAGAGTTAGAGCAGATTTGTGCTAGACTTGTGATAGGGTTTGGTGCAGATTTGAGAGAAAAATTTGGAGGTGACAAGAGTAGAGAGGATAAAGGTCTCTAGTGGATAGAGGTCCATCAACTAGTGTAGTGGGGATAAAGGTATCTTGTGGAGAGAGATCCACAAGCCATAGTAGTGGGGATAAAAGTCTTCTAGAAGTTCACCAACTAGAGTAGATGGGAAAGAGTTCTCTTGTGGAGAGAGATCCATGAACTAGAGAAAAGGAGATAGAGTTATCCTATGGAGATAGATCCATAAACCAGAGCAAAGGGGATAGAGTTCTCCTATGGAGAGAGATCCACGAACCAGAGTAAAGGGGATAGAGTTCTCCTGTGGAGAGAGATCCATGAACTAGAGCAAAGGGGATAGAGTTCTCCTGTGGAGAGAGATCCACAAATTAGAGCATAAGGGATTGGTGTCTCCTTTGGATAGAGGTCCATAAACATTGTAATAGGGAATTGATTCCCAAGAGATTTGTTGAGAAAATTTAGAAGAAATATTTTCTCTGTGGATGTAACCCACATTGGGTGAACCACGTTAAATTTGTGTCTCTCATGTGTGTGATGATTTATGCATTGCTTTGATTACTGCTATTGATATTACCATTGATAATATTGGATAATATTGTTTGGGAAAGAAAAGTAAAAGTTGATCTTATACTGTTCACCCCCTCTCTTAATATAAGCCTGTGTTCTTCAATTGGTATCAAAGTGGGTTCCTTCAAAAAATTCTAATAGCTTGAAGGAAGATATTACAGGAACACAGATGGCATCTCAGAATGGATCCTCATCAAATAAGGCACCATTGTTTGATGGGAACAATTATGCTTTCTGGAGTATAAGAATGAAGACTTACTTGATGGCACAAGGATATGAGACATGGTAATCGATTGAGGATGGATTCACACCTACAACTACTCCTCCCACATATAAATATGGTAAGTTATTACATGTGAATAATGCCAAGGCTATGAATGGAATCTTAAGTGGATTACGTGAAGAAGAATTTGTGAAAGTTATGCACTGCAAATCAATAAAAGAGATATGGGACAAATTGAAGTAAACATATGAAGGAGATAAAAAGGTCAAAATGGCAAAACTACAAAACCACAAGAAAATGTTTGAAGATTTGAATATGGAAGATGAGGAAGATATTGCTACATACTTACTTCATGTGGATGAGGTTGTTAATACCATGCATGGACTTGGATTTGAAATTGAAGACTCTAGTGTTGCTCAGAAAGTATTAAGATCACTCCCTATGAGGTATGATGGAAAGGTTTCAGCTATAGAAGAGATGAGAGATATTGATCAATTGACTATGGATGAGTTACATGGAATTCTCATAGCTTATGAGATGAGAATAGTAAAGGATCCCAACTCCAAGAGAGAGGTAACTTTCAAAGCTTCAAAGAAGACAAAAGATAAGAAACCAGAATCAAGTGGTGAGTCAAGCAATGATGAAGAAGCTAACTATGTGAAAAGAAATAAGAACTCAAGAAAGCACAAAGGTATGAAGACTATGAAATGTTTTAATTATGGTAATTTTGGTCACTATGCATCTAATTTTCCAGAATATGGAAGCAGTAGCAGTGAAGAGAAATAGGATCATAAGAAAAAGGAAGGAGGAAAATCCAGGTATGAAAAGAAAAATAGGTATGGTCAAAGCAAGCATGAAAAGAAGTTCTTTCAAAGGCACAAGAAGAGTTTCTATGTTAACAAGGCAAGCAAGGCTTCAAGTGACAGTGATGAAAGACTCTCAGATAGTGAAGAAGAAGAGATTCTATTTTTGGCAATAGAAGAGGAAGAAGATGCTCCTATTGAAGATAAAGTTGAAAAGTATGAAGATGCTCTTGGAGACCAAGAAGTAGAAAAAGATTCAAAAAATGAAGAGGAAGGCACAGTTGATCTAGAAGCAGAACTTATTGTTGCTCTCAGAGAATTGAAAAAGGTTAGAAAGCAAAATTCAAGACTAAAGGCTCAAGTTCAAGAACATGAGGAAGAAAAGGAAAAGCTTCTACAAGACCTAACAAACTCAAAAGCTAAGGCAAGGAGAGTTAAAGAGGTCATGGTTGAAAAGTTAGAGGTAAAAGAGTTAGAATGTGAAAGATTAGAACATGAGGTAGTTTCACTAAGGATGGAAGTGAAAGATTCTAAGGACAAGCTACACAGGTTTGGGAAAAGTTCAAAGACTTTGGATAAAATTATCAATGCACAAAGATCTTCATCTATCAAAATAGGACTTGGTTTTGAAGAAGGACAAGGGAAACAAGAAGAAGGGTCAAGCTCAAGCTCAAAAGAAGAGGAAGTTTCAGAGGAAGAGAGTGAAGAAGAAATTAAGACTTATGAGGATAAGTTGAAGAATAGAAGCTTCACTAAGAAAGGAAACAATGCACAAACAAGAAACATGGATCATCACAGAGAAGGCAAAGAAAGGACTAAGAGACCAGAGGGTTCAAGATAAGATTTCTTCAAAGGATGTTGTTTTTCATGTAATCAATTTGGTCACAAGGCTATGCATTGTAGGACTCATGGAAAGGAGTATGGCCTCACTAAAAGGAATGTCAACTCTTTCAAATATGGATATTTCTTTCAAGGGTATTGCTACTCTTGTAATCACTTTGGTCATAAAGCAATCCACTGCAAGGTTCATGATAGAAATGATTATGGCTTCACCAGGAGGAACTTCAAGATATTTGCACCTTCCAAGAACTACAACATTAAGTGTTACAAGTGCAATAATCTTGGGCATAAGGCCAAGTGGTGTAGAACAGAGTTTCCAGAACTTCCAGAGACAAGCAAGAACAGGGACACTCAAAAGGATCAAAAGGGTATGGCTACAAAAATGTTGAAAAAGAAGGTTGACAAAGAAAAAGAGCATTGTATGCTGGGAGTAGAGATACTCCCACCCCAAAATTAATCACCTCAAGGAGAGGAGGTGGGGAGGGGGCTGAGCTAAGAGTCTTATATTTAGCCCCAAAGGAGTCCCTTTGCCATTGATGTCAAAGGGGGAGAGATTTGAGTAAGGGGAGAGCATTCAGTCGGGGGAGCAGATTTGGAATCTAGTGGTAGGAAAAGGAATTTTTAGAAAGGGTTTCCATCAATGACAAAGGGGGAGATTGTTGGAAATTTTGAGTATAGTGTTGTCATTGATGTCAAAGGTTTGATGTCATTGGTTGTCATTGATGTCAAAGGTGAAAAGGTTGAGTTTTGTCTTCAAGGTTGAAATAATAAATGCAAAGGAATTTTCCATGGTTGTGAAAGCAAGCAAAGAGAATTTTGAAGAAAAGGATTATAATATTTAAATATTATTAAGAGAGTTTGAAAGTAACAAGGGCTTCATTTGGAAAGGGAGATTTTAAATTGCAAAGAAAAAACAAGACTTCTCATTGGTGGAAAAAGACCCAAGGCAAAAGGTTTTATTATAATATATATTTTTAAATATTATAATACCTAAGTATAAAGTTACATGGCGCCAAAGATAATTCAAATTATTTTTAAATAAATTTGAAAGAGGGTCAACGTCTAAAACATGCATGGAAGCATATAAATACCCTAAGACTTTGGAAATAAAATGGCGTGCTTGATATTCGATTTTCGTGCAATCATGCAAAGTGGTGACAACGAATGAGGTAGAGGGGACAACATTGATTTCGGAGCGTAGAAGGAGAATGAAATAAGTAAATTTCATTCTCTCCTTGATGTCATCCACCAGGGTGGCCCAATGGTGGCTAGATTCATGCTAAGTCATTTGTAAGGTAGAGGTTCACGGTTTGATTCTCCCTAGCACCAGTTTTGAAGGATTTAATTTTTTTGACAAATGCACCAAGGGAATAAAGGTGGAGGCCTATACGTTAGGTCTCAACCACTTGGCTAGCGCAATTGGCCATGCGTTGTGTTAGGAGGTTGAGGTCGGAGGGTCGATTCCTCTCCACGCCAACAATATTATTTTTGGTAAAAGGTATGTGCTAAGGTTGATTAATATTTGCTTTGCATGAAGTTTGAGGGGTGTGCTATGGTGTAAAGGTTTTTGGCATATAGGAGGTATAAGGGAAATTTATTTTTGCCAAATATTTTTGAAGATATTATTGTCATTAAATTTTATTTTTATATGCAAAAGTAGGAGTGATAAGGTGTAAATGATTGATTTAATATTGTAAATCTATGTTATGGGTCATTAAGTGGTTTGGAAATTATTTTATGAAAGTGGGAGATAAAAGGTGTAAAATGTGTTTTTATTGTTTGTAATATTTGCATTAATATTGAAGGACTTGGTTCATGATTTGATGTTTTATTTTGAAAAACCAAGAGAGTTATAGAGCATTGGTTTGGAATAAAATTGAGCATATCTTTTTGAGAAGGAAGTTCATGTGGATGGTTTGAGAAAGTATTTTGCTATCTAACCCTTGAAGTGGCACTAGAAAAATCAGTTGTTTGTGAGACAGGTTTTTGAAGACATATCTCCATAAGAGAAAATTAAGAGGTATGGGCACATCATTCCTTATTTAAGGTGTTTTGTTGAGTAAATGTTTCTGAAACATAAGGTGGAGATAAAAGGGTTGTTTGGTAAGCATTGTTGAAAATATTTGAGTTAGGGTTTGAGACCTACATGTGCATCAATTGTTGAGAGAAAGTTGAAACAATTGCATTAGAGTTTGAAGATATTCTTGTACTTCATTGTTGAATGGTTTTGGAAATATTTGGGATAGAGTTTGAGAACAAGTGTGCTTCCATTGTTGAAAGAGATTGAGACATTTGTGCTAGAGATTGTGAACTACTTGTGTTAGGTTTGAAGACAAGTTTGTGAATCATTGTGAAACCTTTTGAGCATTGGTTGAGAGATATTGAAAGCAATTGTGAAAGTGTTTGAGATCAATCTTGTGAGGGAAATTTGTGCATTATTGAGGTTGATGTTTGAGAGAAAATTTGCAAGAAATATAGATCAGTTTTGTGAAGCAAGTTATACATTGTTTTGATTTGATTTGAAAGGGATTTTGCAAGAGATAGAGATTGCATTGATTGAATGCAAGATTTGTGAATGTGAAGAACATATTGGGTTTTTGATAGTGCATATCATTCTCTATATGTTCTAGAGGTTAAATGAATTCTAGGTAGAATATGTCTGAATTGCCTAGTTGAAGAAAGTATTTTTGAAAGAGATATAAGCATTTGTTTGTATGCAAGATTTGGAAATATTTGAGCAGGTTTTGTGAGCAGCATTGAAGGTAGATTTGAGCAAGTCTTTTGAGAAGGCTTGAAGGTATATTTGAGAAAGTCTTTTGATAAGGCTTGAAGGTATATTTGAGCAAGTCTTTTGAGAAGGCTTGAAGGTAGATTTGAGCAAGTCTTGTGAAGACTTGAAATAACATTGAGAAATGAGGTTGGGGTAGATTTGAGATAGAATTGAGAGTAGGTTTGGTTGCTGATTTGATCAAGCTTTGTGTTAAGGCTTGAGGTATATTTGAGATAGAATTGAGAGTAGGTTTGGTTGCTGATTTGATCAAGCTTTGTGTTAAGGCTTGGGGTATATTTGAGCAAAGTTAGAGCAGATTTGTGCTAGAATTGTGATAGGGTTTGGTGTAAATTTGAGATAGAGTTGAGAGTAGACTTTGGAGGTGACAAGAGTAGAGAGGATAAAGGTCTCTAGTGGATAGAGGTCCATCAGCCAGTGTAGTGGGGATAGAGGTCTCCTATGGAGAGAGATCCACAAGCTAGAGTAGTGGGGATAGAAGTCTTCTAGAAGTTCACCAACCAGAGCAGAGGGGAAAGAGTTCTCCTATGGAGAGAGATCCATGAACCAGAGCAAAGGGGATAGAGTTCTCCTGTGGAGAGAGATCCATGAACTAGAGCAAAGGGGATAGAGTTCTCCTGTGGAGAGAGATCCACAAACCAGAGCAAAGGGGATAGAGTTCTCCTATGGAGAGAGATCCACGAACTAGAGCAAAGGGATAGAGTTCTCCTATGGAGAGAGATCCACAAATCAGAGTATAGGGGATTGGTGTCTCCTTTGGATAGAGGTCCATAAAAATTGTAATAGGGAATTGATTCCCAAGAGATTTGTTGAGAAAATTTAGAAGAAATATTTTCTTCATGGATGTAACCCACATTGGGTGAACCACGTTAAATTTGTGTCTCTCATGTGTGTGATGATTTGTGCATTGCTTTGATTACTGCTATTGATATTGCCATTGATAATATTGGATAATATTGTTTGGGAAAGAAAAGTAAAAGTTGATCTTATACTGTTCACCCCTCCTCTCAGTATAAGCCTGTGTTCTTCACTTCAATACCCAAATAATGTAATACAAGGGGCATTAGAGTATATTACATTATTTGGTACATGCCAATGTACCACCTTGGGTACATTATTAGACTAGGAGTTTATCTTAGATTAAGGTTTGAGTAGTTACTTCATGCAATGTAATAAATGCACAAGTGTTAGAATGTGCAATGATGTAAATGTGCATGTAGTCCACATGTACAGGAATCATAGGATAGGTAGATGAAGATTCATGGCAAAGAAACATATCTCCCTACATATAGGTCTTTTAGAGAGTCAAGCAGTCAGTTAGAGAGTTGCATAGTAGCATTAGTAGATAGATAGAGTATAGTGAGTACAATGTAGATCTTTCAAAAAATTAATGGAGTGTTTATATCCTCCATTATATTGCATTGTACTATTTTTGTGAGATTTAATTAATGGCATATTTTTTATTTATTGCAGAATTTTATCATATAGTTTTCTTGCATATTATAGTGCCAATATTTTATAGTTATCATTGCTTGTTCATTTTGCATCTTGTGCTTGCATTTCCTTTAATATATATCATCAAAAGCTAATAGGCAATCCCATTGCCTACTTTAGTGATAAGCTAAATGAGACAAAGATAAAATAGTTGGTCTATGACTAATATTTTTATGCCATCGTTCAAGCCTTGAAGCAATGGAGATATTATTTATTGCTAAAAGAGTTTGTCTTGTTCATAGATAATCATGCTTTGCAGTTTATTAACAAGTATAGTAAGTTGAGTCAGAGGCATATGAAGTGGATAGAATTTTTGGAAGTATATTCATTTGTCTTGAAGCATAGAAGTGACAATTCAAATCAAGTACTTGATGTCTTGAGCGGGAAAAATTTGATGGTGAATATAATGAGGATAGAAGTTGTTGGTTTTGATGCCATGAAGAAGATTTGTAAGTATGATGAATATTTAAAGGTAGATTGGACAACATGGAGTATTTATATTATAGGAGATAAAACCCCCTGGCTTGATTATTTTATCTAAGAAGAAATTTTATTCAAGGGATATCGATTGTGCATACCAAAAAGTTAAATGAGAGAAAATTTGATAAGGGAAAAATATAGTGGAGGACTTGTAGGATATTTTAGGATGGACAAAACTCTAAGATAAATTAAAGAGATTTTGGTTTGGAATGAGTATATATGTAAGAAGATTTTACAAGGTTGTTAAATATGTAAGCATGTGAAATGGAAGAGCCAAAACACTGGAATATATTAGTCATTACCAATTCCAAAGAGACCATGGGAGGACATAAGCATGGATTTTGTTCTTGGATTGCCAAGGACACAAAAGATAATGATTCTATTTTTGTTGTGGTTGATAGATTCTTGAAAATGATGCATGTCATACCTTGTAGGAATACAAATAATGCAACTCATATTGCTACCTTATTCTTCAACGAAGTGGTAATATTATATGGGTTTCCAAAGAGTATTGTTTCAAATAAGGATAGCAAATTTATGGGCTACTTTTGGTGAACATTATGGAAGAAATTGGGTACAAAACTCACATTGAGTTTCTATTATCATCTAAAAATCAATGGTAAACCAAGGTTATGAATAAGATTCTTGGGAAGGGGAACATGAGTCGAAATTGATTAGACGTTTTTCGTAGGACTGCCCAAACTTCCAAACTCATTTTGGCCATATCTCACTCATCCGAACTCGGATTGAGCTGAAATTTTGAGGGTAGATGCCTGAAAAACCCTAGAACGTCTCCACCAATTTTCATATCATTTGGAGCAACACAGATCCTAGTGCATCCCTATGTGTGAATGATATATTTGGCAAGCGTCTATGCGAGGGTTTCATCTGGGTTGAGTGCAAGCAGCTCCAGAGGTTGGTTTTTAGGGCCTTCGGGCCCTAGCGGCCAATATTTTTGTGGTTTATGCTCAATATTTTAGTAGGAAATGTTGCAGGGGATACAATATGGGTTAGAAATTTGTCTTTCAACAGATCATACTATGAACTTGAGTGACAACGACTTCCAATTTGCTGCACAAAAGAAAAGTGAAAACCATACCTTTCCACGACGTCTAGGGCAAGGATTAAAGAGATCACGAAACAAGTTTCAAGAAGTTGATCAAAAAATGGCTCATATCTCAAGTGAATCTGGTGCTAAGGTGCACCCACAAAATAATTCTACTGTGAAAACCCCTGTCAAGGGTAAGAATTTTGAAGACTCAGTCCCAAAAATGAATTTTAGGGATGCCCTTCATGGTGGACAGACCTCAGCCCAATGCTAATATCAATATTAGGGCTTCCCATAAACCTCTAAGAATGCCTAAGATTGATCCCAGGAAAATGGAGTCAGGATGTCTTAAAGCAGCTGATGGAACTCCTATTGTTAAGCTTGATATGGGTAACATTCAGATTGGCATTGAAGATTTGGAAAAAAGAGGACTAATTTGTCGGTTCGTGGGTTTTCGTCCGAGTCTATCTACTTTCAAATTCTGGGCTGCAAAAATCTGGAAAACTAAAGGTGAGTTACAAATATCTATTTATCCAAATGGTTATTTTCTTGTTTTATTTTCTAATAATGAAGATAGAGAGAAAAATTTTCAAGGGGGTCCTTGGTTTTTTGGAAGGGCAGGGCTTTTCATGAAGCCCTGGCATACTAAATTTAAAGTCGAAGAAGAGATGCCTTCTATAGCTCCCGTGTGGGTTAGACTCTTTGGCCTCCCTATTGAATTTTGGAATCCTACTATTTTTTCTTCAATTGGAAACTCTTTAGGAACTTTTATGATGATCGTTGATTGTACTCAAAATTTTGAACATATTATTTATGCTCGGATTTGTGTTTTAATGGATTTTGACAAACCCCTACCTAAAAATATCACATTACAATTTGGGGAAGACACTTGGGAGCAAGTAGTGGACTATGAGAACATTCCTTTTCATTGTAGAATTTGCCATGAATATGGTCATTTGGCCAGTGCTTGCCCAAATAAAATTCTTGATCAAAAGAAAGAAGATATAAACTCAAGCAGGTTTCCAAATACCTAAGAAGAAGAACACTAAGAAAAAACCAGTTATGAAGGATCAATCAAAGTCATCTGCTAATATGTTTGAAATCCTTTCCACAAATGATGTCCCAAGTGAGGAAGAGGAAATAATGGAAACTGAAATCTTAGAAACACAATTTAAATATGAAGGGAAGAACTCAGAGACAAACCAACAAATCAAAGGTTTTCAAAAGAAAAAAAGGAGAAAATTTACACAAGAAAAACAATATTTCAAATGTCAAAACTTCAAATAATGCAGGTCCCAATATAGACTCCGTTGAACCATCTAGTAAAATTTTGGTCGTGTACGAGCATTCTTCAAGGTTAGAAGCCATCTCAGATTCAATTGGAATAAGTCAAGAAACAGGGAAAAAAATTGAAGATGGATTCTAATAAAAAAGTAGGTCGCAAGACCAATCAATATCATATGGTAAAAGAAGGTGAAAAGCTTGTAGAGGAAGGTAAGATTAATGCCCTTCCCAATTTTTTTAGCCCTGGTATTAATGAAGATCATCACTTGGAATATTAGAGGACTCAAAGGGAGTCTTTCAAAAAAAAATGAAATTAGAAGAATGATTCAGATAAATCATCCACATCTTGTTTTCCTTCAAGAAACAAAGATGTCAATGGAGGATATGGACTTAATTGCCAATAAAATTTGGCCAGATGAAAAATTGGTTTCCCTCAGTTCCCAAGGGACTTCGGGTGGCATTGCTTGTCTTTGGGACCCAAAAGAGGTAGTTATTCACCATATGGTTGGTAGTTGGGGTTTGTTGGCTATAGCTATTCAAAGTAGACATTCCAACCAGATTATGCTCTGCATTACTTTTTATGCTCCGACTTATTTGGAGGAAAAAATAAGACAATGGAAGGATATTACTCATATTATCTCTCATTTTCCTAAAGCTTGGATCTTGATCGGAGGAGATTTCAATACCATCCTCTCTCTGGATGAGAAAATGGGGGGAAATAGAAATTTGGACAAAAGCACTGACCTCATGAGCGAATATATTGCAAACCTCCATCTTGTGGATATCCAACCAGATAATGGCCTTATGACTTGGTCTAATAGAAGGCAAGGCTTAGCTTGTATAATGGAGAGATTGGATAGGTTTTTGCTCTCTAAAAATTTCTTAATCCATGGTCACATTCCTAAAGTGAAGACTCTTAATAATGCTGGTTCGGATCATTGGCCAACCATGGTGGAAATGTGGAAAACCAATGTGAGTTTCTCTCCTTTTTCTTTTCAATTAATGTGGCTTAGAGACATTTCCTTCAGACCTCGTGTGCAACAATGGTGGAAGGAAGGTAAACCTAGGCATGGGACTAAGATGTTCTGTTTTGCCAAAATACTGCAATACATTAAATCCAAAATCAAGACTTGGAACCTGGAAAGAGTTTGGGGATGTTCATAAAAAAAACATGAAGTTATTGCTCATCTTGAAAATTTGAATAAGAAAATCCGTTTAGATGGCCTCACAGAGAAGAGAAGTGCAGATGAAATTAAACTCACAACTCGGCTTAGAGGAATGGGAAAAAAGAGAAGAAATCTTATGGAAGCAAAAATCTAGAATTCAATGGCTCAAAGAAGGAGATCGAAACACAAATTTCTTCCACAAATCTCTTCTAGCTCGAAGATCTCACAACTTTATTTCTTCCTTAAAATCAGATTCTGGAGATGTTGTTTATACTTGGGATGGCATGAACTCTATTGTTGTTGATTACTTTTCCAATATTTTTGTCGCTACTCCTCTTGACTCAGCTTCTCAACATAATGTTCTTCAAGCAATCCCTTCTCTTATCACTTCTGAGGAGAACTCTATTTTGACTCGCTCCCGTTACTATCAATGAGCTTCAACAAGTAGTTTTTAAAATGCAAAAAGGGAAAACCCCGGGTCCCGATGGTTTTCCTATTGAGTTCTACCAAGAGTTCTGGGATATCCTTCATGTTGATTTATTAGAGGTGGTGGAAGAAGCCAGGAAAGCCAAAGAAATTTTGAAGGTTATCAATAAAACTTATATTACTCTTGTTCCAAAAGCTCAAGAGGTTGATCATATCTCAGCTTTTAGACCTATTGCTTTATGTAATGTTCTTCTCAAAATCATTACTAAAATCATGGCAGAAAGGTTGAAGCCTCTTTTGCATAAGATTATTTCCCGCAGCAAGGGGGTTATGTGGAAGGACGTCAAATAGTAGATGAGATAGTTCTTGCTCAGGAAGCCATCCATTCCATGGATATGCAAAATTCTCCTTCCATGTTCATTCGGTTAGACTTATCCAAAGCTTATGACAGAGTGGATTGGCACTTCCTTATCAAAGTTTTGAGGCAATTTGGTTTCTCTAAGGATTGGATGGATTGGATTATGGGATGTATCTCTTCAGTTTCCTACTTAGTTCTTATCAATGGCAGGCCTTCTCAGTCTTTCCCAACTTCCAGAGGTATTAGGCAAGGTGACCCGCTATCCCCTTATTTATTCATCATTCTTGTTGAATGCTTGGGTAGGACTATAACCAAAAAGAGGGAAAACAAAACCCTTGAGGGAGTTACCATTGCTCATGGAGCTAGACCTATCTCTCATATTCAATTTGTGGATGACTCTACTCTTTTAGGTAAAGCTACAGTTAAGGAAGCTTCTAATATTAAGCAAATCATTAGCTATTTTTCTAAGGCTATTGGGCAGTTGATCAATGAAGACAAATCTAAAGTTATTTTCTTTCACTGCTCTCGCTAGACAGGAATCCATGGTCTTGGATAAATTAAGATATAAGAAGACCTCTCTTCCAATCACTTATTTAGGTATTCCCATAAATATTCAAAGGCAGAAAAATAAATATTGGAATTGGTTGTTGGACAAAGTCAAGAAGAAAATTGGAAAGTGGACCAACAAGTGGCTTTCTTCCGGGGGTAGAATCACCTTGGTAAAATCAGTCCTTCAAGCTATTCCTATTTATGTTTCTTCCATTTTGAATATCCCAAAGGCTGTTCTTCGAGAATTGGATCAAATCAGTCATCGTTTCCTTTGGAGTGGTACTAAGGAGAAAAGAAAATGGGCCTTGGTGAAATGGGATACTTTATGTCTTCCTAAGAGTGAAGGGGGGTTAGGATTCTGGTCTTCAATTAATAACAACAAAGCTTTAGCTGCTAAATTATATTGGAGGATGTTGCATAACCCCAATGCTCTTTGGGCCAATAATCTTCATGCTAAATATGCTCGAGAACAAAAGTCCCGAAGACCTTGTTCGCTATCAACTTCCTACCAAAGGTTCTCCCATTTTAGCAGTTCTTAAGACTGGTGAGGATTTGATAAAGAAAAAATTATTTTGGATCATTCATAATGGTCAACATGCAAATTTTTGGACAGATTCTTGGGATGGTCACAAGCCTTTGATAACTCAGTTTCCCGATTGGAGGCCTTGGATGGAGGAGCTTCACCGAGCTAATTGGATAAAGGTGGCTAATTACTGTCGGTACCATACTTGTAATTCAAATGTTGGTAGATATTGGATCCCTATTGAGGACTGGCCTATTCAAATCCTAGAAGGGCAAAGACAAGATATCCAAGGCATCCTTCATATGAGATCCCTCTCTTGGTCCCATGAAAAATATTGTTTTGGATGGAACAACACTACTAAGGGTGAGTATTCAGTTGCTCAAGGTTATTTGACCTTATGCCATAATAATCCCAACCATTCTTCTAACATATTTTCTCGATTGTGGGCTCAAAAGATCTGGCCTAAGGTGAGGTTCTTTAATTGGCTTTTATTGCATCGTAGGGTGCTTACTGGTGAGCAACTTATGAAGCATGGTTTTCATGGCCCTTTTAGATGTGAAATGTGTGAAGAGAATGTAGAAAATATCAACCATATTTTTATTGAGTGTACTTTAGCCTCTGAGCTATGGAGGAGAATGGCCACTTTACTTGGCTTACAAGTGGTCCAATTTTTTTACTTTTGAACAGCTTTGGAGGGATTGGCCTAATCAAGAGGGTGTTGATCATTTTATTAGGCGGTTAGTTTGGATGGGTTCTACCATTCTTCTTTGGAATATTTGGAATGAAAGGAACAACCAAATTTTTAATCAAGATAGGAAGGATATTCACTATATTTGGCAAAAGACCATAGCCAACTTAGTTGAATCAGTCCATCAACTCCTTAATCACCCCCAAAACTCCCACCAAATATGGGATCAAGTGATGCAAAGATTGAAGATTAAACCTTCTAAGGGCAACCAACTTAAAGGGAATGTGAGTATTAGTAAGATGGATAGGACTAGAAATTGGCAACCTCCTCCTAAGGATTTTGGAAAATTCAATACCGATGGAGCCTCTAGAGGGAACCCTGGAAAAGCCAGTGTGGGAGGAATTGGTAGACTTTCTGATGGCTCCCTGGTTTTTACTTTTGCTGAGAATTTGGGTATTCTTTCCAATAACCTTGTTGAGGGGTATGGTATCCTCGGAGGTCTTCAGGAGGCTACTAAGGTTGGATGGGAAAAGGTGTTAGTTGAGTCCGACTCTCAACTTATGATTAATCTCTTGAAGACTCCTTCTAAGAATCATAAGGTGGATTGGAGAATAAAAAGAATTATTGAGAAGATTCAGTTAATCCAGATGGGATTTTTGAAAGTTGATTACAATCATGTGGTTAGAGATCAAAACAAGAGTGTTGATGCTTTAGCTAATTGGGCTTTGGACAAAGGTGATCTTACTTGTTATGGCCACCCTCCTATATGGTGGGCTTCTCAAATTAGGGAAGCTCTTCTTTCTATCATTTCTTTGGATGGCTCCAGTTCGAAGGTACCTAGTTTCTTCTTGTTTTTTTTTTTGCTTCTCTTTGGTTCATTCAGTTTTTTTTTAGTTCCCTAGCTCATTCTATTCTTTATTTTGTTTCCTCTGTTGATTCTTGCCTTAATAGTCTTCTGGTCTAGATAGGTCATTGTTTTGTTCATTTATTTTTTCTTTTTTGTTTTTTTTGTTTTTTTTTGTTTAGTTTTTTAAGGTGGGTGGGTTCTTTTTTTTGTTTTGTTTTGTTTTTGTGTTCTTTGTGTTGTTTTTTGTTGTTCTTGTGTTTTTGTTGTTTTGTTTTTTTTTTATGTTTTTTGTTATTGTTCTTGTGTTTTTTTCATTCTTGTTCTTGGGTTTCTCTTTGTTTGTGTTATTTCGTGTTTTTATGTGTGAGTGTTTTCTATGTATTTTGTTTTTGTTTATTGTCTGTTGTTGGTTGTTTTTTATTTTTATTTTTATTTTATTTTTTTATTTTTTAGGTTTTGGTTGTGTTTATTTTTCATGTTTTTTTTGGGTTATGTCTTTGTAGTGTTCTGTTGTTTTTGTCTTGTTTGTGTTTTGTTATGTGGTTCTTGTGTTTTTCTATGTGGTTTGTGTTGTGGTTTCTTTTATCTTATTGTGCGTGTTTGGTTGTGCTTTTGTTTTTGACACACTCAAGGAGCATGTTTTTTATTTTATTTTATTATTTTTGTTGTTATTTACTTATTTTTAAATTGGTTTTGTGTGTTTGTTTGCTCCTTGAGTATGTCAAAGGTGGTAGGCCAGGTCCGAGTCCTGGGCGTTTTTGGTGGAATGGATACCCCTGCCTCCTTGGGTCTTACCCGAAAGTGGCATCCCTTTTGGGATGTTTTCCACAAATAAAAAAAAAAAGAATAAGAGTATTGGGAATTTGTTGAGATGCTTAGTTGGCAAGAAGCCAAATATTTGGGATACTATTTTGGCATAAGCAAATTTTGTATCTAACAACTTAGTGAATCAAAGTATAGGTAAAATTCCATTTCAGATTACATATGGAATATCCCCAAGAGGAGTATATGAGTTGAGAAAGATAATTTATTTATATAGACCAAGTGATATAGCGAAATATATTGCTGACTACATTAATATTTTGCATCAAAAGGTATAAAGTGAGTTAGAAAAGAGTGCTAAAATATACATGCATGTAGATCTCAAGTGAAGGGTGCAAGAATTTTAGGTTGGAGATTTGGTTTTTGTGCACTTACAAAAGGAATGGTTCCCAAAGGGTAGTTATAACAAGTTAATTTGGAATAATATTAGACCTTATAGTGTCTTGAAGAAGTTTGCTACAAATTATTATGAAATGAAATTACCTAAAGGAGTGGACATATCTTCCATATTTAATATAGAATATCTATACCCTTATTGTGAAGGATCAAATAGTAAGTAAGATAGTGCAACTTTAGACCCTCCAAAGATCGACTGGGTACAATAGTTTCCAGAGAAGGAACAATTTGAAATTGTAGAAATTATAGATTCAATAGTTGCCAAGAGGATGAGAGGTAAGGACTATCATGAATACTTGGTCAAATGGAAGAATTGAGTAATTAAGGATGCAACGTGGATGACTGCAAGTATGGAGTTCATATTGAAGGTTTGTAAAATGTTCATAAAATATTTCTTTACCCGACGAGTATGATGTGGGAGCATCCTGATGACCAACTATCTAGTAGTTGAACCATTGTAAAACTAGAAGGATAATCATTCAATCATTCTGTAATTTCTTTCCAAATCTTTAAATCCAGGAGTTTTATCTCCAAGAAAAAGAGCAAAGAGATTTAATTAAAAATATCATTGTATTCACAACAAAGAATCAATAAAATAATTTTATCCCATTAATACTTGAGTCTCCATTATTATGAAATATTTAACTTGCCAATTTGCAATATCGTGTATTTTTTTGTTTTCTCATGTGCAGGTTATAGGAAAGCACATCGAACTATTCATGAAAGGAAAAAGTAAAATCAATGCCCAAAGAAGGGCACACAAACAAAAAGGAATTGGTTGGTAAGTTGAAGAATTGTAGACGTATTGGCATAGATGAGTTCCAAAATAGGTTCATATATGAGGAATATTGTAGGCATAAAATAGTGCTAGAGGAGTGCCACAAAGGTTCATGGTTGAGGAAAATTTTAGGCACAAAAGCATACCATATAGAGTCCCATAAATGGAGGAAGTGACCATAGAATAGAAGAACCATTCTTAGAAGGAAAGAACTATGTGAGGATTTGGTTGATACACCAACAAGAGGAGACCTTGATTATTGTTGGTTGGAATTTTTATTATAGTCCAAAATTGGATTATCATACAATAGAGAGAGATTGAACTAAATAGTGGGAATCATCAAATAAAAATTATCAAAGAATTCAATTTATCATACAATAACACAATTGTATGATCAGTGTTATACAAACCTTGAGTTTTCATACAATAGCATACCAACGTACAATTAATATATTGAAAATAAAATTTTACCAAGCACCTATCCAATAGTACAATCTATGGTTATACAAATTAAATTTTGTACAGTTGAACAATGGGAAGGGTTATGCAATAAATTTAAAATTTTATACAAAAGTAGCATTGTATATTCGTAAGACAAGAGAGGTCATATAAGGAGGTATTGTAGGTTGGATGTTTGCATCAAATTATGCTCTGCATTTCATGATGAACACCATAATGTGTTGAAGCTATGAATTGACATTCATCAATTAATATGAGTTTGGTTCATTCCTTGATTGACATCTTGTCAAGGTACTTAATATTTGGTGAGGTATGGGGTTCCTTGAGGATGCTAGTTTTGAGGTTGTTGCCATTACCTCTTTTCAACATTGTTATGGTTTACTATAGTTTTAAACACTTGCAATACTTTATTCATTCTAAGGTTATTAGTAGAATCATTATTCATGTTTGACAAAGCATGAAGGGTTGTAAATTATAGCTAAAAGGTGATAGTTTATGATGAGTTCTAGCTAGGATGCATGACAATTCATGAAGAGAGCATTGGGCTAGTAGTAGTAGTTGATTAAGGATTCAAAATGGGTGAAATGGAAGGTTTAGAAATATTAACTAATTGGTTTTGGCTAATATAGGAAGTGTACACCATAGGCATGGTAGGTAATAATTTTTCTACCCTAATCAGAACACCTTCAACATGGGCTACTTTCTTGAAAGTTGTAGCTAGTGTATTGTGATTAGCATTATAAACCATTAAAGCCAAGTTGGATTGTAAACCCTTGATGTAATAAGGTAATGTTTATTCTTCATTAGACATAATGTTTTGTGGAATCAAATGTAAAGTCCTTAAGAATATAGTGTTGAAGTTGTATATTCTCTTGGTGATGCCTTTGTATTATATATAATGTTAGAATAAATCATATCCTAAGTTGTTACTAGGATAAATTGTGTGACTGCGATTAACGCAATTAGTTATGATCCAATGGATCATATTGTAAGCACTTGCTATTTAAGCCAAGTCCTATTATTAGGATAAATTGTGTGACTGAGATTAACTTAGTTAGTTATGATCCAATGGATCAGATTGTAAGCGCTTACTATTTAAGCAAGGTCCTTTCAATAGAATAATTATCAAGTATTTTACTTTTTCAACATGGTATCAGAGCATAGGCTTACTTTAAGCACTCTAATTTTTTCAAAGTAACAGTGTCGAAGCTGCAACCCAACCAGTTAAGGACAAGAACATGTCATTGGTAGAAGGGACGTAAGGGCTGGTGCACATTGAGAAGGTGGGCCAACTGTGATAACCCAAGATCCAACTATGAGATTTTATACCGATCATAGGGGTATTTATAGTCATTGAAAAGGTTTTTCTGAGATAAAAACTTTGGTGGTATAAAATTATAATTTTAAGGCTATTACATTTTTTTTTTTAGCTTCAAATATTATTGTATCATGGAGTATAATCTCGGTTGAACCTGACACTCCCAAGAATTTATATGTGATCCTAGTATCAAGTCATCTCCTCTATATCACCTAGAGGTTGCAGCGGATGGTTACCCATGTATTCTAGTAGGATTAGGAGGTCACCATAAGGACACGTTCAAAAACTACATTGGTTCCCTTGTTTTGTTTTTTTTCCATAATTTTTTGGACCTTGTTATCAGCCCATTGTGTTTATATAGGTGGAAACCACATACTTATGCTTGTGGAGTCATTTTGGACATCCCTTGTGATTTTTGTGGTTCTTTCCCATCCTATATTCTCACTCTTATTTTGTGAGACACTTTGGTTTCAAGGGGTTTTCTTTAGTGACCTTTTTTCATGGTTCACAACCTTGATCTTTGTCACAAGCACCAATCTGGGAGTAAAATTTCATTCAGTTTGGCAATGAGGCTTCTCTAATTTTTTTTGAGAAATCATATGGATCCTTTACAAGCTTCTTGATAGAATTTGTCCTAGGGGGGTTGAAGAGGACATCTTCCTCTCCATCATCCTTGCACATCTTCCTCCTCTTTCTTCTATTTTCATAGGTGGTTTTCTCCCTTGTGGTTTTCATCATCTTTTAGCAGAGATCTCTTATGGATATACTATACATGAGTACCTTATTAGGTCTTGTTTTTGGTACTCATACTTGTGGATATGTCACTTGTTTTTATTTTGTTGATTTTCACTACCTCCTAGTATCACTTAATGGGGGGTGTTAAAGATGTCCTAGTACCACTTAAGGGGGGTGTTAGAATAAATCATATCCTAAGTTGTTACTAGGATAAATTGTGTGATTGAGATTAACTCTATTAGTTATGATCCAATGGATCATATTGTAAGCACTTGCTATTTAAGCAAGAACCTATTACTAGGATAAATTGTGTGACTGAGATTAACTCAGTTAGTTATGATCTAATGGATCAGATTGTAAGCACTTGCTATTTAAGCAAGGTCCTTTCAATAGAATAATTATCAAGTATTTTACTTTTCCAACATCTAATTGAAACAAAATAAAATAATTATACCCCATACTACCAAATATATTGCATGAATGGATCTATAATTGATGCCTAACTAGTGATAGAATTGTCAAGAAAACCTTTATACCACAATGTAGTTTTATCACAAAAAGAGTAATTAGTAAGCATACAATAATATTCTTCTCTTGAATGTAGTGAATCAACTTGAGTGTCGATAACCTATTGAGGTGACCTAGTGTATTCTTATTTTCATTTTTGTCAAAAGTGGGTAAGGATTTTATAGAAATAAGTGGAATAGAGGAATAAACCCTTAGGTCCAATGGTCCTTGATAGGTCCAATTGAGAACTTAACTTTGGGGTCTAGGTGTGGGTGTTGGATTATTCTAAGGAGGTGGAGATTGACTATATCATTATTATGGATACGGAAAAGGATATACCACATAACCCTGAGGTGGATATAGAATGTAATAAGATAGAGGACAACGAGGATTTAGCATATGGAAAGGAGGAGGTGGTAGGTTTTGATAAGCCCAATGTTGATTTGGAGAAGACTAAATATTTAGGAATAGGGGAGGATATTATAAGCCTTTTTAAGGGATTTGATAATTAAGAGAGGGTGGACCTTTCATGTTTTAATGTACCTCATTGACTATATGTGGTGTTTTCCTTAGGGGTTTCCATGGGTCGCATGTATCTCCACTTGTGTAGTTGACACTTACAATTTTGAGAAAGGCCCTGGATTTGATTTAGAAAGATTTTTCTTGAAGACCTTATGCTTGAAACTATGGTTTGACCTAGTGGAAGGTTAGACATTTTTGATAAACTAGATCCAAGTGGACTTTAAGTTGAAGTAGCACTAGTAGGATGTGTATTTTAGGCACTAGATGCAAGAGGGGGTCAATGTTAGAGGCATAGTGATGGCTCCCAAAAGGTGAATCATTTGCAATGTTATTCACATCAAAGATCATTCCACATAGAGGGTTTGTGTAGGTTGGTGTAGGATTTGTGTTTGAATAAGTTTGATTAGCTAAGGTTGAAAAATAACTCATTGGTGGCCTAAGAAATAAATTTTATGGGATGTAGCATTTTGACAAATAGGAATATCCATTTGGATTTTACCTTTTGAGGAAACAGGTTTAAATGCCAAAATTTACTCACTTTCATTATCTTGAAGTACCCATGTGATAACTTGTTCCTTTATTTTCCATTTGGTATTCCTTTAGTGATATATAATTATCTCCTCATATTAATGCTCCTTTTTTTTATCTTTGTGCCCTTGATAATGTATTCATAAGATTGTGTGTATAGACATACATAAAAAAAAAAATTCAATTAAAATTTATTTATTTTAACTGGCCTATGGAGTGATTTGCTTGCAAATTGGAGTGATTCACTTGCAAAGTCAAGCGATTTACTAGTAGGATTTGAACTTGAAATTTTTGAAGAGCAGGGGATCCAAGAAAATCACTTCAAAATTGAAGGTAGTTGCTCTGTCAGGAAGGAGTTAGGAAACTTGTCTTTCTTATAAAATTGCTTTGTAGATTTCAATGAATCACTCTTTACATTTGTATTGAAAGAGATAATGTTATTTTGGAGTGAATCACTTGCTAAAATGAGCAAATTGCTTGTTGATTTGATATTTTTATTAAATATAAAATCTCACTTATCAAGTTGCCTTCTAAAATTTGAATTTTTTCAAGATGAAAATCAACACTACAAATGGTTAAAATATTTGCTAGGTTTTCCATATTTATAAATATGTTGTTTGTAAACTTGTTGATTCCCTAATACCTCTTTTTTAGGGGTCTTATTCATGCCCCTAAGATTATAAGATACTTTTGTCATTAATTTTTATTTTTATTTTTGGGTTTAGCTACATTCTTGTCAACATTTGTAATATTTCCTTTTGTATTACCATATCAATATCCTCTAAATTTTATTTTCTTGTTGTTTTTGCTTCTTGGGTCTTTTTAATCTTTTTTTTGTTACCTCAAACACTTTCATCTTCATAAATATCTTCAATTTTTTATAATATTCATAGTGAGACTTATCATCTATACGTTTATCTTGCTTTGAAGGAATTAAAGTGCAAGGAATAATCTCAAAAGATATTTCATTTTTATGTTGCCTTGGAAACCTTTAAGCATAAGGACTCTCCTCCATAGCAATTACATTTATATTTTTTCATTAAAACCCTAAATTGCTATGGATTTCATCAATCCTTCTTTATTATGCTACTCCTAGAACCCTAAAGTGCAAGGGATAACCTCTATGTCACTTTCATTTATATTGCTAGGAGAGGATTCTATACTAGTTGAGGAAAATGAAGATAATTTACCTAGAATAAACTTGAACTCTTTTGTTGCCTTTGTTTTAAAATTTTCCTCCACGTCTTCCTTTGTACCTTTAATTCCTTCAAAACTTGAACTTATACATTGTAATTTTGCATCCCTTGTATCCTAATTTATTTCTTCTAATGATTGATTCAAGTGAACTATGCTCACCTTTTCCATATAATGTTGCAGATAGGCTTTCCTTAACTCTTATTTTGGAGGGTAATATCCTTGACCTAACACAAAATTTGTTACTATATGATCTTATTTCTTTATCTTGAATTTTGTCTCATGACCAAATTTTTCTTTCTTTCTTCATCATTTTTACTTTGCAATCTCTTGTCATGTGTCCAATCTCATAATAATTTTGACATCAGAATACAATGTTTTCATAATCCACTTTTTTATCCCATTCTCTTGGTTTAGATTTAATCTTGATGGATTGTGGAAAATGTTTTGAAATATCCATAGCAACACATATTTGGGTATATATAGCATGCTTTCCTTTCTTAATAGTTGATCCACCCTTGATGAACTCTCTTAGGGTAATATCAAAATATTTTAAAATATCCTTATTAATAAGTTGATATGGAAGTCCAAAAATCCTATCCCACATCGAAATATTTTTAATAGTTTTTATCTCGATGAACAAATTATCATTCCATAGTAATCAATAAAGGGCATATTTTCTCCTAAACCATGGATGAAATTTAAAAAATTCTAATTGGTGAAGTGAATATATATAGTTGTTTGGCATGGTTCTATAGAGGTCCATATCAATCACTACATTGACCAAGGATTTGATCTACTCTAAATAAGCCAAAAATAACCTCCATGGGGTTTGAACATGAGCCCTATGATTGCTAAACACCTCAATATAATCAAATCAATAAGCTTCCCATTGATAAGGGGAAGCAATGATACCAATATTATCTTCAATATCCTCATCATCCTCAACAAAAAAGATGCACACAGAGACTCAACTTTATGAGCTTAGGGTGAAAAATGTGCTTCAAGGGATTGCCTTGAAAATAGACCATGGGATTTTACTAAGAAGTGCCTAGAAATGATGTATTAACAAACACTACCTAGGTCTTCATTCAAGGGTGAAGAGGTCATGGTGGTGTCTCAAACCCAAAGTCTCTACCTTTCAAGTCTCTTAAAAATAACCTATTGATCGCTATGCCATACTACCAACTAGAAAAATGAGACTTCATAGATCCACTTGGTCCATATTGATCACTTGAATGCATAAAATTGGGTCATATGTAAATCAATCCTATGACCCACTTATGCCAAAGAACATGCACTCCATTACAAAATCACTATGTTACCTCTTCAATGTAGATAAAGCTAGTCTGACCCCTATGGAGGGCCTACCAGAGGTTTACAAAGTAGATGACATTGGATATAAGACATACATGCATGAAATATGGTTGGTTCTAATATTTTTTAATTTAAACTCAAAAGTGCGTCCCTCCATTTTGTAGCAGTCTTGAATCTAGATTGAAAAGTTGAACAATGAGCTAAAGAGTTGTGATCACAATGGAGCAAAAGGAAGATCTAGTAAAAAAATTAGAATTTGCAAAAAAAAATGGAAGAGAATAAAATTTTCCTATAGGAGGACCAAAGAATTCAAAGGTACTTCTTGTGTGACCAATAAATTCCACTCCACACACACTTATACCATGTTGAAATTCATATTTTTTTTCAAAAACAAACAAAAGTGCAACATTCACTTAAATATTATATAGAAAGTAAAATAATGACAAAAGAGAATTGGGGACACCCTTAGGCACCATAAATAATCATTATATCCATAGATAATACCATGAAACACTCTGATGAAGAAATGAGGAGTGTAAGGGGGCATTTATAGCAAAATTAAAACCCCAATTACAACATAAAGTTTAATCTAAGTCAAAATAACAAGAGGGATCCCATCCCAATTTCCCTGACACTTCCTTTACCCTTCCTCCTTGGCTGGATGGTGTTGCAGACGATCTCCTTGTCTACCCCTTTCCTTACCCTTTGGGGGGTCTTTTCGGTGCCTGGTTTCTAGGATGTCTTTGGGTTCTTCCTTGGGACCTTCCCTAGGTTTTTTGGGTCGCTTCAGGGATTCTTTTCCTTGGAGTTCTTAGTTTTTACCAGGTTTTTTGTAGGTTTCTACTTGGTGCTAGATTTTAGTGGTTCATTAGGTGTGGATTGTTGTGGCTATGGGAGAGTGGCTTCATGAGTAGTTTTTCACATCATATTTTTATTTTGGTGAACCATGTGCTTTCTACTGTGACTCTGCTCTTTGGGATCATTGTTGTGGGTTCGATGGGCTCTTAAATTTCTTCATGGTCTTGATTTGGGGCCTCAATTTTTCTTGCTGCTATGTTTCTACTAGACTTCCTCACATGTTTCCCTGAATCTGTTTGTGGTGGTGCTGAAGGTTGCATAGGGTTTCTTGGCTACATGTTCTTGGTCTAGGAAGACCTATGCTTATCACTTATAGTTGTTTTTCCCTATGGCTCCTTCCTTTTGGGTTACTTGGGAACTTTCCTATATCTTTCTCATGGTCTAATTTTCTATGTTTGTTGCTTCCTCTACTTCAACTGGCATCTTTGTAGTTTACTATCCTCTCTACAAGAGGATCTCATGGCCTATGGAGATCCTCAGTTTGTTGATCCACCTTCCAGGCCTATCAGGGATGCGGTTTCATCATTGTTTGTTTTTTTCTGGCATGCTTGCTTGTTTCATCTATATTCTGGTCTTCCCCTACGTGAGATGCTGCTCTTTCCTAGTTTTTGATTTTCCCTATGTGGGATGGTGCTTTTTCCCACATTTTGGGTTGTTCAAATTTGAATCTAGGCGGGATTGTTCCTCCGTTGATTTTTTTTGCCTCTTATCTTTCCTGCTAGGCAGGATTTTCAATTATGGCTTTTCTATATTTTCCTACTCTGGGCATGATTTCCTCGCATCCTTCCTAAAGGTGGTCCTTACGCATTTCTTGACTGCTTTCCTTCTATCTGTCCTGTAGTCTTTCCTCCAGCTTTTCCTAAATTCCATCCTTGGGATTTCCTGCAGCCTTTCTTGTGGCCTTTTTAAAAAGTCTGGTGACTTGTTGTAATCAAGTTTTGGGTTCCTTGATAAAAATCCACTTTAATTTAAATTTAACCTATAAAAAAAAACAAGAGGGATTTAAGTTAATTACAAGTCATAAGTAGAGTTTAATCATAACAAGGTTAACCATGGCCCATAGGTATTACATAATAAAATATTATATAATAATAAATAATTATACAATGAAATACACTTAGGCATATCCAATACATCACATAATGTTGGCTCTTGGCTATGAATCAAATTATAATTTCAACATCCCCTTCCATATCCACCACATTCAATTTTATTTCCACCTAGTTTGCTTTGCCAAAAGTATCATCCAATCCACCATGTCCACCATCCTAGGAAAAGAAACTCCTCTTGTAGGCAATGATGTCATCCACCCCAATAGAGGCAACCAAGTCTTTAAAAGTATCCCCTTAGGCTAGTGCAGTTATGTGGCTAAGTCAAACCTTTGTATAGAAAGTTGTTTGTGAGCCATAAAAACTAGTATTCAAAATACTTTTGATGTCCTTGCCATCAAGGATAAAAAGTGAAAAAAGGAATATAAGTGGCTAAAGTACAAAACCTCCAAGTCTTCAATTTTTATGTAGTCAAATCTAGCAAGGAAGGGAGATAAGATTGATATTGCTAAAGCAATAAAATTTGACCCATCTAAAGTGACAATTTCTTTTTTCAACTTAACTACCCATGTTTTTGAGTTGTATCTATACCAAATGATCCAACTCACAGACCAAATTTCAATTTATGTGGCTATAAAATATAGTTGGCTAGTAGTTGAGGATGAAGCATTAACAAAGAGAAACCAAGAGCTTAAATTAGAAGTAGCACAACTTAAGGCTCAAAGATACCAACTCTAGCAAGAAAAATAAATCATTAAGAAAATATACCTCATAAGTAGATTAGCTTAAGAAACAAGTCAAGGACCAAAAATCCTAACTTGTTGAAGTTGAGAAGAGTATGCAATAGTTGGAAGATCTCTCATAACAACTAGTAAAATATTAGAACCAGATTTACCAAATTCAGGAGGCCCTATAGAAGATAGATTAGAGGATTGAAGATTTAATAACTTCAAGATAAATTTAAGTAGTTGGAGACCCTAAGAAGGATTTTGACATCCAATGGATGAATTCCCTTTGGGACGAAATTAGGATAGAAGCGAAGAACAAGCAAGAATACTTTCTCTTGGTATCCTATGCAAAATACAACTTAAGCAAAGTGACAAAAACCATTGAGCAAATTAAAGAACAAGTGGTTGCTAAGAAATGTTACCAAGAAGTACTAAAACTTTTGTTCCCCATGCTAGCATCACAAGCTTATCTAATAGGGATAAATAAGAAGGACCTAGTTAGAAAATTTAAAAAGATCCTAGACTCCCAAAGAGACCTATAAACTTGTAAGGACACTTTGGCATATATGAATACCCTAGTCAAGAAATTTAGGGGTTAGTTGTTGGATTGATAGATATTTTTGACCCATAGATGAATGTCCTTGAAGACGATATTGTTGATGCCTTGTTCAAAGAGAAGAAGGATCAAGAAAATGAGGGGGATGTAGTTGAAATGTACAAGAAGGTTGGGCCTATGTATGAAAAAAATTAGGAGCACAAAAAAAGTAGGATAAATTGTTGAAGAATCTATATGATTATCTTATGGAAAAATCTAAAATGCTAGAATCCATCCAATTATCATTGATGAAGAGTGGCTAGAGCTACTACCATAAAATATGAAATAAGGAGACCACAATTTTGTAGTAGGGATCCCAATTTTGTAGACTCTATGCCTAGAGACAAAGGTAATACTTGGGATCTCTCACCAATCAAGCTTGGTGTCCCATGAAGTCACTAGAAATATAGTGCCTTGCCACTACCTTGGAATTTACTATTTTGAAAGGGCATAAAATTATGAAATAAAGCAACCAATTCCTTTTAAACCCCTTAAAAATTTGACTAATTCTATCTCAA
The DNA here is from genome assembly GCA_028583015.1 of Wollemia nobilis. Lineage (NCBI taxonomy): Eukaryota > Viridiplantae > Streptophyta > Pinopsida > Araucariales > Araucariaceae > Wollemia > Wollemia nobilis. The sequence goes on along the minus strand of JAQPPZ010003047.1, from coordinate 1,600,478 downwards.
GTGTCAATTGGTTAATAAGTGATCTGCTTTAGAGGGACCAAAATGTCTTAGGAGCAAAACACGCTAGTTAGCTATTAATTTGCTAGCAAATTTAAGTGATTCACTTACTTCCTAGAGTGAATTTTTTACCAACTAGTGAAGGGTAAAATGAAGGTGTGCATCTCAAGGAGAATATTTTGAGAGTGAAATTTTACCCTCTAATGGCACACTAAGTCATTTTAGGAGCCTTCTAATCCTGATAGAGGTATATTTAGAGGTATGCAATATTTGGAGGTGCATCATTTTGTTAGATATACCCATAAATATTTACTTTTACTAGGAGTAAAAATTTCTCACCCCAAGTAACTCAAGGGTAAAATACTACTATAAATAGTATCTATGGAATGCATTCTATTCATATTTTTGCCATGAGAATCCAGAGCTACAATCTATGAAACTCACATTGTATATTGTATCTTATGAGATTTTTGAGAAATTGGCAAGTCCTTTGCATTACATAAGTGGAACTACCCTTTTGGTTTGCTAAGTGCACAATGATTGAGACATAGCCCTTTTAACCATCATGTTATTTGCTTAGCAATTTTATACTCAATGAATGGGGAAGCATTAATGTTATTCAGATCTCATGTGTTGATTGATCATACAATTCCTTACTATGGTTATGATGGTATTCTATTTGAATCCTTTGCACCCTTAATTTTTTTATGTATTTTTATTTTTTGCACTTGAATTTTTAATGCAATTAGTGTAGATAATATAGGAGTATTCAATGGATATAGTGGGGAGCTAGCTTCAATTTGGAGGTTGGAAGGATATATTGGTCATTCCTTCCAACTTTGTTGAAACTAGAATTGGGGTGCCTCATTAAATCAAAAGTTAGGACAATTTCCTTGTTTGATAGTTACATAGGACAAACTATGACAAATATAAGTGAATCATTAGGGTTTTTGCATTCTTTGTAAAAATTTAGTGTGGCCCAAGTTCAACATTTTTTATGATTTTCCCATTAGGTAGCTCATTTTTATGTCAAACACTTGTATTTTTCCTCTAAAAATTGAATTCTAAAAATTTCAAAAAGAAATATTCTGAATAATATTCTCTAAGTTGGTGACATATACATTTGTGGCATGAGGAGAGCAACATTTTTTTCGACATGTAGGGATTATCACTATGAGTGCATGGTTGATTATACATGATAGAGGGTGAGCTCATCCTTCATGATGAGTTTTATCACAATAATGTGTTATTTTATTGATAAGGCATGCGGTCACCAAGGTCATGAGGATCACTCATGGTGCATCCTATTGCATGGCAATGGTTATGCAGAAGGTATCATAACTATTATCCCAAGGTTGTTGGTACCAGTTGTACATTCATCCCCCCTTTAGCCATCACATGGCTCATATTTGAGGGTGTCTTCCCTTTTCCTTGTAGCTTTAGCAAGGGCATAATAACTATTGGGGAATTAGATAAACATATAGATGGCGAGGTATTATATGGGATCCACCATGGTCAAGATATTTAAAAATAAAATGATAAATAAAAAGGGTGTTTCTTACAAGATCATTTCTTTAACTCATCCCTCAATTTATTGCACATGGAAAATGTTAAGAATGAGAAAATATAGTGTGAGTTTTTACTTTGCTTGTAGCCTAGTTAAATGTTGCTAATCATGATGATTCATAATAAATGAGCTCAAAGCAAATTCTATAGGGTTTTCTTATCCTTTATTTGTGTGTATTTTATTGCATGTGATGATTTCTATTTAGATTATGTTGGATATTTTGATAATTAAAAGGTGATGCAAAAAATAAGTTTCAAGAGAATTATGAACTTGACTCAATGTTTGATCAAATAGATGATTCTTTAGAAAAATTAAAAAATATTCTAAGGTAAGGTATTTGATTTTTTTTTACAAATCTTATAATGAAGTTGGTCTCAACATTAGATTTTAAAGAACTAATGGCATCCATAAATGTAGGCTATAAATATCATAATTAAATGTAATGAATACAATATCCTCCTAAAGTAAACATCAATAGTCATGCTTGCAACACTACCGAAAATCAAGGTTATGTGAGATCTCAAAGTTTATCAATGTAATGAGTGATTTTGCTCTGGATATGTATTATGATCTTCTCATGATTTTACCCTTGTACAATTAGATAGATCAAAAAGTCATGGTTTTCCTTTAAATAAATTAAGATTATTGATATGTACCTAAACAATAAAATGAATGGGTGTTTTTTCAATTGGGTATATAGGGTTGAAACAGGTCCTACTTGTATTACTTTTAATTTAATGCAGTTCATTATCATGATATTACTACAAAACATATTATCGCATGTCACTTTATGGGGAGAGTATTCATTGTAATGTGAGGATTTAAACTTAGGTTATGCTCATACAATTACATTCTATTTATCATTAATCCATAATCTCTTGGACAAAACGAATGAAATTATATGTAAAACATAACATAAAAAGATCAATAAAAAAGTAATTTATAGATCAATAATCCTACTACAAAAATGAGTGAATGTTTATTAAAGGGATTAAATAAAATAATATTCCTTAATATAGCTCAATATATGTGATCTTTAGTGCATCTAGGAAGTATAAGGTGGTGTCATATGATAAATTCTAGTTGACCTTAAAATTTACTTAATTATATCTCCATTAGAGCTAGAATTTGGATTTTTACAATTTTATAGTGATAGTTTGAATCTACTTCTAAGAAAACATAATATTTGTTCTTATATTACTTAATCAAATAACAATTTAACAAGGATCATGAAGTATTTCAGTTTTATAATTTTTTTTTTTAGAATAATATTAAGTAATCTATTTTTAAACCATTTTTTTTTGCTAGAGAAACAGACATTGTACTCAAGTCCCTGACCTTGACAAATCATGAATCTCTCCTTTAGAGCTTGATATTTTAAAAATAAACTTAATTCTCATCTCAATTGTGTTTCTATAGCTAGATACCTACATATTTTTCATAAAAAAATTGAATGCTTGATTTCCTTTTTGTAGATATTCAATTTTCTATGTAAATACAAATATTCTAGAATTCAACATCCTTCTTCTTGACATTTTCCTACAACAACCTTCACAATACCAAAAAAACACCTCAACTATATATGCACTACATCTTAGAAGATTATTATTTCTAAAACTTTATGTTATCATAGTCCACTTTATTAGATCTAGATTGTTAGTTACCTTCTTGAAGCATAAGTGCAACCATAAGAATTGTAATAAATAGCTCACTAGCCTCAAAAATTTGAAAGGTTCAATCCATACTCTATCATATGATCCAATAAAAAATCAAGAACTCAAATAATCCATTCAGACATGAAGTCCATCCAGTGTCATCTTCTTTTGCTTCAACATACAAAACTTTTGCTTGCTTCATGAGATCATAGTTTGATTTATCAAATATGGAGTGTTAGTTTTCTCTATTGCATTCATCTATAAAAGGATCCCTAAAAACATTTGGTACTCCTCTAAAATATTATTTTGAACTTTCTCCTTTCAAATTTTCTTGTCAACTTCAACTATACTTACTACTTCCTCCAACCATGGAGAAGAGAATTTAACTTCATATTCCTATACTAAAAGCCATCTATAGGATAGCCTATCTACACATTTTTTCCCTTCCCCTAGTGTATGTATAAACTTAATTTATTCAAACTTTGAATCAAGGTCTTATATTTCCATAATGATGTCTTGTATATTCCATGGAGCCTTTGCTTTCCTCAAAATTTAATTTATTACTATTAGTGAATTGTCTTCCATCCATACTTTTTTCCATTTTATTTGTCTACATATTTTTAATCCATTCAATATTGCCCAAGCTATAACTTCATTATTTATCTTAAATCCATCATTCAAAGCATAATGTCCCTATTATATCTAATAATTCCTCCTCCTCTTATTGTAGTTTTTTTTGGTAGATAAGATACTATAACATTAATACCGGGTTTTACAGGTGACCCAAAACCTTTTACAAAAATCAGCCCAAGGCTGTTGATGAACATATCCTTACTAAGGATCCTATATATGTAAAATCTACATGCCGCCAAAGCCATTACATCCGGTAAGGCACATAGCCTGTTATCAAAAAGAAACTTCCCATACAACATTTTGGGTATACCCCGAGAAAACACACATGCATCATAATTACAAAAAATAAACAGACACGGATCCCTTCCTTGAGACAATGGAGAAACAAAAAGTTGTAGACACGCATAGTAGAGTCCTGACAAAAATTCCCACAAGCTCTGTATTGAAAGATTCTCTTAATAATTCTTTGGTAATTGCTTTCTTCCGTATATGACATGCTTTGGTACCACATACTATCTTAGCCAATCAGCCTTGGAGAAGTGAACCTGCTAGCTAGATTTATGGCAGTGGCTATCTGGTGGTCCACATGGCTTTGGTTCGAAGTCTTATATTGTCGTTTCTTTCCTTCCCTGTGATTATAAACCAACCTCAAATTACTAAGATGACTAGGAGCCATGTTATCTGACATTTGACTATCCCCATTAGTCTTTGTGGTATTTCCAAGTAGCATCTATGAATACTAACAACTCATATAATTTTTATTGTGAGTCCAATTCAAAAAAGAGACGGGAATACTCTTAGCCTTCGAACTTACAGTGCCTTCCTTGTTGGTAAATTTGACTATCATTCTTGGCATTCTTGTTGAATAAGCTCCTCTACTTCACTCGAGACATCATGTTCCCATTTGAAAAGTCTATCACCATCGACACCCAAATTGGCCAGCTTATCAACAATTTTGTTAGCTTCCCGAAAGACATGTTGGGATTTTTTGTCTTGTCTTCCCTGGAAAAGGATCCTTGACTTTTCAAAAATTGTTTTAATCCTCCAAGTAGGTGTATTCCAATTATTGAGGAGATTTATAGCATGCATAGAGTCTCCTTATATGATCAAATTGCCTTCTAAGTCTTGAATCATTTGAAAGCCTCTCCACATACCTCTAGCTTCAGCTTCGTTGTTCGTCCTTGTTTCCAAATATTCAAAAAATGCAAGCATCATATTCCCATAATGATCTCGCACAATGCCACCAGTGCTTGCTCTTCCAGGATTATCCTTAGCTGCTCCATAAAAATTAATCTTAAACCAACCCGTAGGAGGTGGAGGCCACTTAACATTGGCTCTAGGGTTGACTACCCTAGGTGCAGACTCATCTAACAAGGTTAAGCTTAAATATTGAGCAATCGTGGTCTCCTGCAAATGAGGTTTATAACTATTAAAAGGGATAAGGTTCACATTCTCATTGGCAAAGGATAGGATCCTGGCAATGATAGTTTGATGATCATGGATAGACTCATTAAAGACTCTATGGTTCCTTTCTAACCACACTTGCCAAAGATAGTGATTGAGACAAATTTTCCACATGTATCTAAGTCTTTGGATTGAAAAGGGGCAAGGCCACTAGATAAACAAATCAAGTACGGTGGCTAGTTTAACCCATGAAATATTGAAGGCCTAAAAAACCCCACTTAGGATAGTCAAGGAAAAATGACACTCAAGGAAAATGTGATAAATGGTCTCCCAATTAGCCCTGCACATATAACAATGATTAGTGATAAAAATACCTTTACGCATCATATTATCAATGGTTAGAATTATTCCTTGGATAACCAGCCATGAAAAGACTGCAATTTTTAGAATTAATTTTTTTATCCAAACTAAGTCCTTTTGGAGGATAAAATCATCGTCATCAAGCAGAAGCTTGTAAGCTGATTTAACAGTGAACTGTCTATTTTTCGTAGGAGCCCAGGTCACTTGATCTTCCTTGGGTCTCATGGGGATAAACTATTGCCTAAGAATGTTACAAAGATAATTTGATTTCGCTTGAAATCCCTGAATTCTTATTTGTTTCCACTTCATTCTACCTCTGTCCTCAACCATATAATCAAAGACTTTTTTGCCAAAGATTTCTTCTGTGATATCTTTGATTCGGGCTAAGTTAGGATATTGCATCAATGGTTCGTCCTTAGCCCATCTGTCATTCCAAAAATTTATCCTCTCACCATTGCCTAAAACCCATCTTAAACCTTTTTTGATGATTTCCTTACAATTAAGAATTGCTTTCCAAAAAGCAGAACCTCTGATTGGAACTGAGTCACTTAGAAATTCCATATTTTTATGGGGCAGGGGGACCCTATCAGCCCCATGTTATTCATCATTATGGCAGAAAATTTAGGCAGAACCATAAAAAATGCTTGTAGTTCAAGGCTAATATTGGGAATCAAGGCAACATCTCTCACTAGGGTTGTTTCTCACCAACAATTCATCGATGATACCCTTATATTGACTAAGGCATCAGTGGTTGAGGCTAAAATAATTAAATACATCTTGCAACTCTTTGAGGATGTTGCTGGTCAGAAAGTTAATTTTAGTAAAAGCAAGTTATATTTTTTGAACACCCCCATTTAGAGGCAAGGAAGGATTGCAAAAATTTTAGGGTGTGATATAGCAAACCTCCCAAATTCGTATCTTGGTCTCCCTCTTTTCATTGGTTCTCCCAGAGAGTCAATGTGGGACAGGGTTATTGAAATAATTCAAAAAAAACTTGTTGGATGGAAAGGTCATCTTCTATCTCAAGCAAGAAAGCTGACCCTCACTAAGGCCTCTCTTCAAAGCATTCCAATCTATTTCCTCTCCGTTTTCAAATCCCCTGTGAAGGTTTTCCAAAAAATTGAGAAACTCCAAAAAGCTCTTATTGTAGTTAGATTTCATTTAGATGCTCCATAAAAATTCAATATGACCAACTCTATTTTCAATGGTTTCCACTTTATGTTATTTGTCTTCCTTTTATTTCTCCTGTACCCAACATCATAATTCCATTTAATGACTTAACTCCATCTATCAAGGCTATATGCTTTGAGATTAGGGATTGGGTGAGTTGATAGGGTTGGTTTAGACTCCTCTATGACTAAACAAATATTTATTTTCATTACCTCTAAATTACTTTCATTTCCTTTAAATATTCCTTTATTCCTTTCCATCCATATTGTCCAAAGTACTATATCTTTCGATGTATCCCAAATTTTTTGTAACACCCCACTTTTAAAAGTATGCTACCATTACCATTCTTCAACTCTACCATATATTTACCAAACATATTTAGAACCCATTTCCATAGTTCCCAAATTATTAAGTAGTGTCCTAAGAGATGATTTATACTCTCCTCATTTTTACATAGAACACATTGTGAGGGGCCATGAAACCCCTTTTTATTAGGTTATCCCAAGATAATACAAATATTTTTTCTTTTGGAATGCTTAGGTTATTTCAAATATCTCTTCATATTTGTTATCTTTTGAAGCTCAACTATTATTGCAAATAGCCACATAATATCAAATAAAGTTGCAATATAAAATATACAATATTGACAATATTTTATTCATATAAAACTCACAAATAACTTCAAAAATTACTCATAAAATGGACACTAATAATTGCTCATGAAAAAATAGTAAAATGATATAGAATAAATGTCACATACATCTCACTTTCTTTACAATGCTTTGTCAGATATATAATAGAATGTGACCCTTCATATGGAGTACTCTTGAACTTCACTCTTCTTTGAGAATCTTCACTTTCCTATTATAAGGATACATATGCACTCTTACATAATGGACACTTGTGCATATTTACACTCACCACACTTGCACACTTAACTACATGACACTTGTGCATTTCTTGCACATTATTACATTACATAAAATATGTATTCCTATATTTATAATTATGTACCCAAGGTGGTAAATTAGCATGTACCAAATAATTTAATATACTCCAACACCCCCTGTATTACATTATTTGGTTATTGAAGACTTTAGTCTTCAATATGATCTTCATCCTGATCTTGGAGCTTATGTTGTCTTTTCTTTCTTTATTCAGTCTGGTCCTAGTTTGTATTATGATCAAGTAGATGATTAGTATCCCCATAGATTATTAATTTTGCTAAAAGATATTTAACCTTATTTATTCTGTTGTTTCTTCTAGTTCTTGAATTTCTTGAATTTCTTGAGCTAAGTGCCTCTTTTGGTTTCCTTCTCTATATTGTAGTTGTGATTGATTATATTGATATTGAGAAGGGTAATGATGTTGAAATTGTTGCTGATGTGGTTTGTATTGATTCTGATATTTTCTTGGTTGAAATGACCTATTTGATTGACCTCCTTGATTTAATTGATTCCCTTGGAACTGATTTCTTGGATTGAACCTACAAAAATTTATACTATGTCCTCTCTTTCTGCATACTTGATAATATCTATTATTTCATTTTGATCTATCCCTTAAGAATGAAATAATATTTTTTTGTGGATTATCTTTTGAGACTAAGATATTGTTAGTCATTTCATCTTTGATTGAATTTTCTACCTCATACTCTTGTAGAATATTGACTAACTCATCAAATGAAGTATCTTTACTTAGAATTTGTAAATATGTGACTAGATGCTTGTAGTTTTTTGGAAGTTCTCTTAGAATTACTTGAATAAGAAACTTGTATTCCACCTTATCTCATAAGGTTAATAGTTTTCCTTTTATATCTGCCACTTTTCTTAGAAATAATTATATACTTTCACCACTATCAGCTTTTAGAGAATGCAAATGGATTTGAAGATTCAAAATAGTGGTTTTATTCTTTCCTTCAAATATCTTGGCTAAAGTATTCCAACCTTCTGTAGAGGTTATTGCTGAACTAATGTATGGTTGTATATCATCTATGATTACAAATATTATTATCATGAGAGCTTTTACTTCATATTCTTCATACTTTTGAATTTCTTTAATATCTTTAGTAGGTTTAATTTTTGCTCCTTTAACAATATCCCAAAGCTTTTCCACTATCAATATTGACTTCACTTTGTTTTTCCATGAAGTGTAATTAGAACCTTTGAGAATTTGAGATTCGAAAAGAAATAAATTATTAGTTGTCATGGTGGCACTCCTCTAGTATTTTGAATAAGAAACTTAAAGACAATTTACCAACTTTTCTAAGCTTTTGAGTTGAATTCCTTATGTCTCCCTAAGTTTGAATATATGATCAAACAATAATTTTTTATGAAGGTTTCAATTCTCAAATTTCTAAGTTGAATACATTTTATCTCCCAAATTATAAATTTTTCAATTTTGTAAAGTAATATTTGCAAAAATTCAATGTTCCAATTTGACATAGTAGTCCTTATTCCTCCAAAATTTCAAATTTGCAAATATTAAAAACTTTATTAAAAAATAAATAGACTAGCTACAAAAATTGTAATTAACTTCCCAAAATTCTAAATTAACCTTTCAATAATCTTCAAAACTTCTCAAAATACCTTTATAAGGTTTCTATGGTTTCAATTTCCCAATTTGATATCTTATCTCTCCACAAATATAATTAATCTAACTTGGAATAGATTAATTAAACTTAACTTTAGGAAAAATCAAATTAAATCTACCTTATAACTCCCAAACCTTAGTATAGGGCAAAAATTAATTTGAAATGTCTTTACCTCCAAAAATGATGCACTATTTTCATGGTCTTCCATGTTTGACCTGCACAAAAATGTAGATCTTCTTCTCTTCTCCCTCTCTGCAAGTGCTCATTATAGATTGAATGAAATATTGAATGCCTTGATTAATTCCCATGTGAAATGTGGCTTGCATGTACTTTTAAGCTCTTTCAAACATTTCATTTGACCCTTCGGTGGTTGACACTTCCTTTCAAGGATTCCAAGTGGCTTCTACACTTTTTCTCTTCTCTAACTGTTGTTTGGCACTTCTTCATTGACGTGCCAAGTGGCATAAGATGTCTTTAGTTTCTCAATGGATGATGATAAATGCTTGCGCTCCCTAGTAACATTAAGTTTTCTGCATTCTCCTTATTGTTTCAATGCTTTACCTATTGTGCAATTACTTCATCATACCAATCATTGAAGTCCATGTGTTCTCCAACGTATTGGCAGTTAGAAATGCTAACTTTTACCTCCTCTTTGTGGTTGTTGCAAACCTTAATGGTTGGTTTTCCTTTCTATGCCTCTTCAATATCAAAAAAATAGCTCTTCAGCTACTCACGCTCCAATGCTCATAGGTGGTGGTTTTGCTCATTGGAATGGAGCTTATGGTGGCTCTATGGTGGTTCTCTAAAACTCACACCTTTTCCTTGGTTCAGTTACTAGTAGCTTATCCTTTCACTGTCGTGGCTTCACTTTTCTAGTTTGATGGCTCCTTTGCACTATGGTTCCCCCAGAAACTCAGTGGGTTGTCTTTACTATGCTTGATCTTTACTTGATTGCTCCTCTTCTTTGCACGATGGTTCATCCTTGATGGCTCCTTTCTTTTGCTTATTGGTTTCTCCACACAATGTTGATTTGTTGCAACTTTAGACTACCTTATTCTTTATAATATCTTACTTCTTTTTCAACTATTATACTTGCACTAACTTTCTACAATTTTCTACAACTTGATACAGGTTTTATTGGAAAAATAGAGCTTTGGAAATTGACTTCAAACACTAGAATTTAGTGCCTTTGTTCTTGTTGTTTTTACCTTTACAAATATGGTTGCAATCTTAATAAGAACACTTATAACAAAATATCCAACAAAATGCACTTTTAACTTCAATTTTGCAATATTTTATTCCTTAGTTTCTAGCCTCCTTTCTTGCTGATTTTAACCTTGAAATAATGCTTGTAAAAGACTTGATATAATCAAAATTTAATAACTTAATAAAATACCTCTTTTGATATCAATTTGCAAACTCCTTTTCTACCTCCTTTCTAGCTTTCTTTCTTGCTCATTTTTTTGTCTAGCCTAAGTAGGCCCCCAAACACTAATCAATTATTCCAAGTTTTTGTTGTTGATTTTCAAGTTTTACCGAATTCACGATCAGGATTTATGAGATGCGAATTTGGCTAGGATTATATGTCAGATCAAGTAAGTGTTATAATAGTTATTTTAGGCTATTTGTTGTGTTTTTGTGTTTCCCATCTATTTTCTATAGCTAAAAGAAATAAAACAAAATAAATAAAGGTTTGTTTCTCATAGTTTTAGGGATAGTCTTCATTGAAACTAAGAATCATTGTAGGAATAGTTCTTTTTTTTCTTCCATTCTTGTTTGCCCTGCATTGTTATTTAATTATTTCTAATTTAGATTTTAGTCAAGACCAAACTTAGGAGCTTGCTCAATAAAAACATCAAACATTCCATCCTAGACTTGGAGTGAGTCCTTAAACCACTCCTAATGAACCCTTCGATCCCCCAAGCCCTCGAGTGTATAGAAACATAGCCCCACAGTTACCTCAGCTCCTAGTGGATCCACTGAGAATCATTTGTGGTGGGTTATGTTCCCCCTCTATACTTTTCAAAGATTCTAGAGAAATAAAGAGATGCTAACCAAGGCCATCTATTTCATAAATATTTCCAAATTATTCACCCTAGGCCAAGTCCTCCATGCCTACTCAAGGGAGGTGAATTGAAGAAATTTTAGATCTAAAAAGGTTTCCAACCATTTCCATAATTGAATAGCTAGGGGACACAAGAAAAAATGTGGTCCCAAGTCTTGTTCTCTACACAACAAAGCTCACATCTAAATGGACAAAAAAAATTGTGTTTCATCAATAGATCTCTTGTAAGAACCCTCTTGCAAAGTACAAGCCAAAAAACAATCTCACTTTAGGCCATGTCAAAAGTTGCCACAATGGATTAAATACATTCCTAAGTGGATTTTCCCCATGGTGAGTGAGGGATGAGTATCCTAGAGTTGTAGTATACACATCATTAGAATGTGGTTCTCATTCCAGCTTGTCTTTGGATTTTAATCAAGATAGCGATCAAATTCTAAGAACCTAATGAATAGCCTCCTTGATGGCCTCTGTTGCTAGCATTGTCCAATCCCTTATTGGAATTTAGACTCTATCCTCTGAATTCCTTTCCTTGTAGTTTTTATAATAATGTGATATCTTTGTCCATCCTCGACTATGGAATTATTCCATGATGTCTTATCATTCTAAATTTTTTTGAGATGATGGAGGCACACCATCCCAAGCATCTATCCAAAAAATTGCTTGATGGACATTCCCCACTATCTAAAATAGTTATGATTTTGATAATTATGTCTCCCATCCTTAGTACCTCAAGAATTGGATATCCTCATTGAGGAAGCTGATATCTAGTAAAGTCTTCTAAAGCTTGATTTTTTGCATACTTGGCTCTTAGGATCTACACCCATAACTCATTAGGGGAAATAATTAATCACCAATATAATTTTGGTTCCAAAGTTAAGTTGTTTTTTATTGTTGACCGAAGGCCCAAGCCTCCCTCTTTTTTTGGAAGACAAAGTTGATCCCACTTCACTAGGGTCCACTTATGCTCTACTTTTGCTTTGCTCCATAAGAACCTCTGACTAATCTTGTTCAACTTTCTTAACACATCTTTAGGAATACTTAGTACCAAGTAAACATACATGAGAATAGATTGTAAAACATATTTGACCAGAGTCTACCTACAAGAGAGAGACACCAACTGGTCCAATTATTCAACCTACTCTCTATCTTCTCTATCAGCCAACCCCATTCCTCCTTTTTTATTTGGCCACATTTAATGGAACTCCTAAATAAGAGATTGGAAGAGATGATCACTTGAAATTCAAGATACTTAGAATTATGGTCTCCACTCTAGCAATACAATGAAATAATATGATATTAGAATTTTCTTCATTAATATGTTGTCCTATGGCTGCTAAAAAGAGGTTTAAAATTATTTTGAATATGGATGCTTTCGATGTAGTAGCACAATCCATCAAGGTCAAGTCATCTACAAATTATAAATGAGAGAGGGAAGGGGTTGTTGATGCATATCTAATCTCTTGAATGGATTTATTATTCCTTTATTTAGAGATGAGACAACCTAGACACTTTACCAAAATGATGAAAAAATAGGAGGAAAGAAGATCCCCCCGGTGCAAGCCACTGGAAGCAGTAAACAAAGGAGACAAACTATCGTTTATCAACATAATATAAGATATTGAGGAAATAGTGCCTCTAATCCACTCCACCCAATCTTGGGAGAAGCCAAACTTCCTCAAGAGCTGTAAGAGAAAATGCCAATCCACCCTATCATAAGCCTTGGAGAGGTCCAAACGAATAAACATGGCTAGGGATCTTTGTGCTTGCATGGAGTGAAGGACCTCTTGAGCAAGCACTATTTCATCTACAATTTGTCTCCTTCCCACAAATCCTTCTTGCTCTGGTGAGATTATTACATAGAGAAAGGGTTTCAAACTTTGAGCTATCACCATCATAATGATTTTGAGGAGAACATTAAATAGAGTTATTGATCTAAAGCCAAAAATATGATCTGCCTTTTGGGACTTAGGTATGAGCACAATGTAGGTTTTGGAATAACTTTGGTGTTGATATTGGTTAGTAGAGACATCTTTGGAGAATCATGGTAATGACATTCTAGGAGGCCTTTCTATCCTTCATATCATTTTTATCACTTTCTATTCGATTCGTTCATGTCTCCTTCCTTAGAATTTCATGGTAATACTTTTGTCCATTTTTATCCTTATTTTGTTTATTATATAATTTATTTACTCACTTTTTTATATGTATATGTAACACATCCTAAAATCACAAAAAAAATTAACATTAATAACAAACGTAAATGAGATGTCATAACCTTAATAAAAACTTGTTTAAAGATGGATATTGTAGAGGTAAATTATTATGATTTCATTTAAAAAAAAAAAAAAAAAAGCTAAGTTCAGACTTCGGAAAAGGGGGCTAAGACCCCTTTTCAAAAACTAGTGCTTCAGTCTAAATTTTTGCAATAAACTGATTGATCGAATGACCTTTGTTGGTGTGTAACCAACATCATTAAAAAAAACACGAATTGATTACTTTTCACGTTATTGGTCCATTTTCTTATTAAAAACGCGGGAACGGTTTTGAGGGGCGAAAGGCATCCTTGAATGCCACATTTTACTTGGTTCCTGAAAACGACGTCTCTTGATTAGGAACCCCTCATGCATTTGTATAGATAGTTCAAGGATTTATTGTATTTAAGTTTTATAAGGGAGCATACAAATGGCACCTACAAATGGCAAGCGAGCGCCAAATCTTCATGCTCACAGGCCCTCATCATCTCACCGATATCGACTGGTAAGAAGCAGCAAACCACTGGTCCATTTCCCTATTGTAGTGCACTGTTTTGTATCCAATCTTCCGACTGTATTTCATTTTTCGGGTCGGATGCGGACCACAGACGACATGCTTCTCTCGGCATTTGGGAACGACTCCAAGGCAGGGCATTTGATTCCGTCTGCGAGGCTTACGGTGAATCTGAGCCCGGCTCCGGTTTTCAAAAGGGCGCACAGCATCCATGGGCTCCGGATATTAGAATTCATTGCACTGAATACAGAATTCTTCCAGATGAGGCATCCGCACCCAACATTAGCTTGGTATAAAATTTTAATCTGTATCATGGTAATGCGCTGCTCTGCTTCGAATCTATGCGGTTATTTCATCGTAGAATTTACCCTCAATTTACGCCCTCTGCAGAGCAAAAGAACGAGCATTCGCGTAGGACATATGATGGAAAATCAAAGAAGCAGTTGGATGCTGAAAATGTCAATAGGCTTGAAAGTAGCCAACTTCTTTTGTGGTCATGAAACCATAGAAAATTTGTGGAGGTAAGATGAACCTTCTATGAAAAAGATTTTTATTTGTTTGTTAGTTTTAAAAATATTAATTTTTTTTAATATATAAGAGAATTGGTAATATTATTGATGTTATTATTATAAATTTTAGTTTCTAAGATTAGACGAAGTTAATGAACTCATTCTTAAGAAGAATAAAGAGAACCAATTGAAAAATATTGTTTTCAAAATATTTTAATTTTTCATTTAAAGACAAACAAGCATATTTCAATCATAAAATATACTACTAAATTTACATCCTATTAAAAAAAATTAAAATTCCACAACAAAACAATAAAATCAAAGTAACATTACTAATATAAATTTAAATAAATAAGAATTTTAAAAATTTGAAAAATATTCGAACTGCGAGTGACTTGTATTTCGACAACTAAACGAGTGACTAAAATAAATATAAATAAATGTAGCATAATCATTATATGAATAAATTTTATAAAAAAAATATTATTTTATTTATTTATATAGGTTTTTATTAATAAAATTTTATGTTAAAATTTTTAAATAAAATAAAAGGTGAAAAGTAATTAGTAGATAAGATTTTAGTTGATCTTGATTTGATTGTAATTTTTTTTTTAATAAATTTATTATCTAATATAAAAATTTTGATATTACAAATAAAAAGTTCAAGGTTCAAGATTCAATTAAATTAATTAAAATCTTAAGTAACCACAATTCAAACTTCCTAAAAGTTGATAATTTACCTCACATCATCTTTCTTTCTTCTTGGTTTGAGCTAGAACATTTATGTTCTTAGATGATGTTTCTAATAAAACCTATTAATCCTTAAAAAAAAGAAAATTATATGTTTGAAATTGTTTTATGCAGTTAAACCTAGTTTTTAGTAGTGTGCAAGTAAATAATCCAAATATTGATTCAAGGATTCTACTTAGGTAGGATTTCTTAGTGCTAGTAATATGTGTGAGGAATAGTGGATGTTATGCTTTCTACAAAATAAATTTAATTTTTAGTGTATTGGGTTTAAGTAAATATTCATACATTGAATTATTTATGAGGGTTCATGAAAGTTCTACTAAGTGTTATATGTTTATATTTTTTATATATTTAAACCTAGTTTTTAATTTATCTTGTGTAAGTGAATACTTTTATATAAATTTAATTATAAAGGTTAAATGGTTTATGATTCTAACCACTTGTTAAACTCTTTTTTAATAAGATAGATTTTTTTTTATTTAATTACAAGATTAAGTGGTTAATGAATCTAATCATTTGTTAAACCTTTTTCAATAATATAATAATAATAATTAAATGGGATTCCTTAGCCTGAATAACATCAAGCTATGGCATGTGTCTATGAGGAATAGTGGATATTTTGCTTTATATACTTAAATCTAGTTTTTAGTCTATTATGTGTAAGTAAATAATAATACATTATTTTATTTATAAGGGATAAGTGATTTATTATATTGACCACTTGTTAAACTCTTTTCAATGGGATAGTAATCTTTAGGGGTAAGCTAATCATTCTACTTAGGTGGGATGCAAATATTTTTATGTTGTAATGAGATCTATGTGATTATTCTTACAAGACAACACATATAGTAAGGGGGTGGATATGTTGCTTTTTAATTAGATACTCATTTAGTTTTATTCTTTTAATTAACTTTTTAAGAAAATTTAATATTAAAAAATAATTTAATATATATTAAAAATATAATAAATAACAATATAATGAATAATATATATGTGTGTATCTCGCAATAGCTCCTTTGGTTGCAATTAGGGTAAATGTTTTTGAAAATATATCATCTTTCACGAGTCATATCTTTTCATAGAGTTGTCTTGTGTAGACTATTCTTGTTTCATTTATGTGGAATTTTAAGAGCTTTGAAATGAGTGTTCATACAAAAAAATTCAAGCAATATTAAGGGAGATATGTCCATGTGAAGATAGTCATCTGAAACAAGGGCAATGTTAGGGAAATATTTTTTAAGAAAATATCTCATCTTTTAGGAGTCGTATTTTTATGAAGGGTTATCTAATTGAATTGATTATTGGACCAAGTTTGTGTAGAATTTTAAGAGCTTTAAAATGAGTAGTTAAAAGAAAAAAATTGAGCAGTATTGAGGGAGATACATCCTATGAATTTAGCCACCTAGAATAAGGGTAGTGGCAATTTTTCAAGTCATGGGAAAACAAAGTTGTAGATATCTATCAACTAGAGTTTGGATAATGGGAGGAGCAATGAAGGGCTAGGGCATCAACAAGTTAGGATATTCCATCTGGGTTTATTATTTTTTTAATCTAAGTTTCATTTATCCCTTCATTTTCTTTGAATTTTTGCATATAGATTATTATATGTTTATTTTTAAATAACATAATCGCTATAGAATATACTGGTAAATTTTAGTAGATATTGAGTTATAGTGTCCTTCCCATGGATTGATTTATAGCTAAATCATTAGAATCATCCCTAGTAGTAGAGGTTAGGGAGGACCTTATAAAGCAACTATTGGTCATCAAATCTGCCTAGGAAAGGATTTTGGGTGAGTGTATGCGCCCTAGACCTGGACCAACATTGAAAGGCCGAAGGGAAGAGATGCCCCTCGTGCCAATCTCCGGAGAAAGGCCGGCTCCTATGCTAAACTACTTGGGTGTTTGAAGATAAGGGTGCAGGAAAGAGATAAAAGGAGTAAGGGTTAGAGAAAGAAATAAAAAGGGTTAAGGGAAGAGAGATCGATAATTTAAAGTGGGAGAGAACAGGAAGCACGATCACTAACTAGCAACTTGAATAGAAGCAAAGAACACCAAGAATAAATGAAAGAAACGTAATATCAACCTTCCTATGTATCCTTCAGGCGAGTTTCAGGGTACATTCCCCGATCGCACACCGGACGCAGGGTTCAACATCTCAGTATGCAAACGAAGAAAGACAAAAGAATCAAGCACAGAAGGCAGCATAAAAGAAAGCCAATACGACGTTTTTCCCTTCCTATGTATCCTTCAGACGAGTTTCAGGGTACAGTCCCCGATCGCACACCGGACGCAGAGTTCAGCATCTCAGTATACAAACGAAGAAAGACAAAAGAATCAAGCATAGAAGGCAGCATAAAAGAAAGGAATTGAGCCCAAAGCTCTTTAGTATTAATCGCAGGACATCAAGTTACAGCAGCTTTCTAGCAGATAGTTCCCCCCCTTTTCTATTACAATGCCTAGGTTTTTATAGAGGACCCGGGCCTCTGAGTCATAATTACACAGCAAGGAGAAGTACGCCCTCGAGCCCTGAGAATTCGGCTCCCCGAGGCTCTCGTGATCGAGCTCTCAAATCCGTTACCAAAACTGGCAACTATGACCGGGTCAACCATGGAAAGATGCATTGATGAGCCGTCTGGACGTCCTTGGTCTCCGGGTGCGGTGCTCGAGTGGCCGCCATGCTCGTCGGGCTCTTCATCATGGCCTGATACTTCATTTTTGATTGCCAAAAATGAGCAACGAGCTTATCGGGCACGAAAAATTGCATTTATGAGGCACTTGATCGCCTCGAGAAAATACCCGGCTTGGAACGCGTGCCCGTGAAGCGCTTCGCTAAGTCTTCATTCACAACTTCGCTTCGCAATGGTTCTGAGCCGAAGCAAAAACTCCTCCTTGGTTTGTACTTCACAAAATTGAGCTTCGCAAAACTGCTTCGAGGGTGGTGAATGTCGAAGCATATTTGCTTCACAAAATGGGCCTCTTCGTCCTCGCCGCTTCGCTGACAAAATTGCTTCGCTGATGCTTTGGAGAAATGCTTCGCTGCGATCCTCTTTCAAAACTGTGGTTCGGGAAGGTTTCGGCCGAAGCAATTGTCTTCAAAAGATGTTGCATTCTCCATGACCTCCGTCACTTCGGGTAGAAGTACTTCGCACGAAAGCTAGCCGAAGCAGATGCTTCGGAATGACTTTCGACGAAGTAAAAATGATTCGCTGATGGAGGGACCCGAAGTGGGTGCTTCGACAACTTTCTGGCGAAGTATTTTCAATGCTCCTTTGAGTTTCGCTTCGCTGATTTTTTGATCGAAGTATTTGCTGAAAATGCTTCGGGTGCGAAGTAGTTTCATTCTCCTTCCTTTGTATTTTACTTCGGCAACACCGCTTCGTAGAAATCTCGCCGAAGTAATCTTGTCTGAGAAGTAGATTTCTTGCCTTTGCTTCTTCGGCGAAGTTGTTCTTTTGGATGCCGCTTCGCTCAACTTTTGCCCGAAGTAGTGTTTTGAAGTGCTTCGGGCCCGAAGTTCTTTTTTATCACTACCCTTGTATTCTTCTTCGGCAATACTACTTCACAAAATTTTCACCCGAAGTAGCGTTGGAAATGCTTCGGGTGCGAAGCTCTTCTCATTTTCCTTCGGCGAAGCTCTTTTCTCTAGCTTGTTCGACAGTGAAGCTCTTTCTTTTCTACTTTATATACAAAGGGGTGGCATTGAAAGCCAAAATTGCTGCAACTTTTCAAATAAAAAAGACAACAAAGAAAAACTTTACAAAATACTGTACAAAATTTGATTTCCTTTTCTACCCCTTGAGAAATGTGACAAAATTGTCAACATTCTTGGCGGCTCACGGGGCAACGAGCTCGTCTCGATGGGAGAACCCTTTAATTTTGATCCATTGGGCTAGAGTCTTTTCCCGATCCTTCTCCTCCTTCTTCCTCTGGGAGCGCTTCCATAGCTGGTTCTTGTTCTCCTTCTTCTTCTGCTTCCTCTTCTTCTTCACCTTCCTCTTCTGGTGCGGCCTCTTCGGGAGCAGCTTCCTGCGGTGGCGACGGGGCAAGACGCTCATGGATTTTCCTCATGGTTCGGCGGACCTAGGACCAGGCACTCTTCGAGAAAGGTTCTAGATCTTGTAGTGCCTTGATCAACATGCGGAACCGATCAATTTGCTCGATATCTGCATGTTGGGCTCTAGTATACAGATCATTTAGGCAGGCCACGATCTTGCAGTATCTCAAGAGGTAATCTATGATTTGCCTTTCTGTTATTGGCTCTGCCCATCCGTCTATCTCCGAGACATCGCCTTCAAACTGAAGCCATGTTGGCTTAATCTCTTCTTTGGTCAGGAGGTTCCCATTGTCATCTGTGAAGCTTGGGAAGCCCATGGAAGAAAGATCTTGAAAGTAGCCCATTGATGTGCGCTGCTCGTTCTCGAACATGTCTAAGAGGTCCTTCGCCTTCTATGTTTTTGCACCTTAGAGAAGAAAGCGCGAACTATGGCCCGGGCTGTAGACCAATCCCTAGCTATCCGACTCATTGCAGGGACCTGCAAGTCTTGATATTTGGCGCTCTGGACATCGAAAGCTAGTTTGAGGCGGCCTCTAGCTTTTTGAGTTATCTGATCGATGATTGGTCCTCCCTCGACAGCGGCACTTCGGGCTTCCGTAATATAGGCCAAAATTGACAAGGCACTGGAGGCCCGAGATCTAAAGTTTCTAAGCAGGTGCGAGCGAATCTCCTTGATTCTGCTTCTGTCAAACAGCTCCAAGTTTGCCTTTTCGAACAACTGCTACTGCGTCTGCAAGATCTTGCTTTCAAGCTCCTTGGCCTTCAGCTCATTCTCTGCCTCTGTGCTTGTTGCTCGGTTGAACACTGCAGTTGTAGGATTTGTTGTTTGAGGGTGTGTGTTTCCTTTTTCAACAACTTGCACTATTTCTGTGAATCCTCCAGCTCGGAGCGGATCCTAGCCAACTCTTCCTCCAACTTGATGTTGGCATTTTCTGCTTCAAACCTGCACTGATTTGCAATATTTGCATGTGCTCGGAAGGTCTCGATCCCGACATGCATGGACACAGACTCATTATCTATATTCAGATGCTCCAGGTCCTTGGTCTTCTCCTGGTACTCATAGTCAATTGGAGTCATCTCATCCAGAGGCTTCTGGACTTTAGGGACCTTCTTCACCTTATGTAACTTTTCGCCCTTCAAATCGAAGACAGCACATTTTTCAACTTGGGCCAGAGATCGCCCTCTTTTCTTCCTTGCCTCCTTCAACATTTTCTCTATGTTTTTTTGAGCTAAGAGTAGCTTTTTGGCTAAGGGCGTTCCTTTATTAGAGACAAATCTATCTCAAAAAAGGTTGGATCTCCAGCCAAAGGTGTGAACAAATATAAAGAATTAATGGGGAATGATTCCCCAGATGGTTCAGAGATGGGTGTAGCGGGGGCTTTGGCAAGCGGGATTATATTGTGAGTGATGGGAGAGTGGGCTACGGGGCTTGGCGTTGGGACACTGCCTTCGCCTTGGCTTAGGATTGAAGGAACAATGGAGTGGGTGGGCGAAGTGGTTTCAATAGGCTTGGCTTGGTCAGATGACTCGGGTGGAGTGGGGCTAGGCAAAGTTGGAATGGAAACAGGCAATGCTTGAGGAGGTGATTGACCTTGTAGGGGAGGGAGGGGTTGATGATGACTTTCAATCGGGACCATAGTGGACGTGTCAGAGATCGAGGCGAAGGGGGGAGAGTGCGTACCTACGTGCCCTCCTGGCAAAGCGGCCGTGGTGACTTCTTGCGTGATCGGCTCCTGCTCTTTTTGGGCTTCGGCACTTCCGACCTCCATGACTTCTACTTTGGGGTCCCCTTCTTGTTGGAGGAGTTCCTCCACATCGATGACGTCTATGTCTGGGACCGTCTCAGCACTTGGTGGCATCGCACCTTCAACACCTGCTTCGGCTGGGTCTGATGCAGGTTGTTCAGCATGAGCGCTTGGGGGCCTTGTGCGAGGTCGCTTTGGGTGGCTCGGAGGCACTTGAATCTGCTCCTACCTCTTCCTTTTCCTTCTCTCCAATGGCTATTCTGCCTCTTCGGCACTTGTGTCGTGGCTTTCTGATGGTCCTTGTGGCAGTGCCTCTGGAGTAGCCTCAGCTTCTTCCTCTTTCGAGGCATCTTCGGCTCCTTTTGGACTTTCACCCGATCTCGGGGGAGCTGGAGGAACAAAATCAGCGAAGGATATAGACTTCCAAGTTTCAACGTTGGCGTCATAAAGAATCGCGAAGTCTTTATCTGTTGCCAAGAGTCCGTAAGAATTCATCTTCTGGCGATGGACTCTCATTATCCACCATTCTCCTAATTTTTCCTCGCTCCAATCCTTCAATTCCTCTTTTAAATCATCCTTTGCTTTTCTCCAAAATGTGGAGCTTGGAGTTGGGAGGGGGTACTGGTCAGGGTCAAATTCGACCTCCATGGGATAGAATTCATGCCAGGGTGGCAATGTCCTCATCTTCTCCAAATGCCACTCCAGATCCTTCCCATTCGGATTATTCCTCTGCTCCACAATTTCGGGGTGAGGGCAGATGTGGAAATTCTTAAATTTTAAGTGATCCCTCATCACTCCCAAGGGATCATAGAGCCATTGCTGAGGAATTTGGAGCAGGCCAAAATTGGCAAGCTTCTCCTCCAGGAAAACATTCTGCTTCAAGGCAGATACCTCAATTACTCCCATCCTGAAGGGGAAGTCGCAAGTATGTGCCCATTTCCGACCATGGCCATACACGACATTGGTTGCGTCACTCTGTCGAGCGACCTCCAATGCAAATTGGTACTCGAAAGGGAAAACAAGGAGCAGGAAGGGTTTTCTTGTAAAGCCGAACATACGAATCACCAATCCCTATGTCAATTGAAAAACATCTCCCTTCTTTTCTTGCACTATTTTATCTCTCAGACTGAGGGGGACCCGAGGGCAAGAACCCTTCAACAAATGCATGGCGGGCCCCAAGAATTGTTGGTTAAAAGAATAATAGGACTCTGTCCTCAACAGGAGAGGAGTCCACTGGTATACAGGCAAAGGATTTCCATCCTTGCCACTCGAAGAGATAGCGATATGAGGGAATCGCTTATGAACCTGGTAGAAAAACAACCAGACTAGGAGGGAGCAGGGTGCGAAGTACTGGCCCGTCGCCGAATTCTTCATACTGGTGAGTCGCGTATGCAAGGTTCGGGCCACCCATTCTGCCCAATCAAAGAAAATTGGGTTGGTGCTCGGTCTTGCAGCATCAGGGGCATAGAATTCCCCTCTTGAAATACATTCGGCCAAAGACACCTGCCAAGGTTGTACCGAAGCATCTGTCGACAGGCCCGCCACCCATGCAATGATGGAGAAAATATCGGTGTTCTTGAAAGCTGCCAAAGGTAGAGGCATTTGGGGCAGCTTGCTTGAAGTGAGCCCGCTTTTGAGGTTCTCACGCAAAAATTTCAATATGAAGTTATTGGAGGTGAACCTCTCCATCTGTTCACTTAGAATAACATTGCGAACTGAATAACCCTTGGGTGGCCCTTGCCGTGGTGCAAATGTTGCTTGCACATCTTCCTTCAGAATGGAAAACAATTTATGGCCTGAAGAGTCTAATACCTGCCTGGATGCAGGCTGGTAATTCTGTGCGATAGCATAGATTAGCTCTGGGCAGTGGTGAGCAGGCGGGGTCAAATACCAGTAAATCTGAGAATAATAGGCAGCAGCCCTTTTATTCTCTGGGGTGAGTCTGCTCACCATAAACTCAATAGTGCGTCGGAGCTCGGACACATCCTTAGAGAGCTCCGTATCTCTAATATTCTCCCACCCATCAATTGGTGGGTCCACAAGCTGCTCCTCTTCAGAGTCATCTCCTTCTTCTATCGGCCGCTTCTCAGGGCGAGTGGCGGGGTCGACCTTCTTTGGAGTATGCCTTTTCTCCTCTTTGCCCTTCTTTGTTTTTTTAGGGCCTGCAACTTCGGGTTCCTTCCCTTTCTCTTTGGAATTCTTCTTCCCCATGTTGAAAATAATGGCAGTGGAATCCTTGATATAGAGGGTTTTGAAGTAACGAGCTTGGATGCGAAGGGTAGAGTAACTGAAGGCTCTTAGCTTTGCATGAATTGATGGACAAATAAACCTCTCCTTGATAGGTCTTCATGTTTTATAGCCTAAAATAGGTAACTACCTTAATTTATGGCACCTACCAAAATTAATTTAAAGCTTCGAACGGAAGAAGTTACCGTGTCCTTTGATTGGCTTCTACAGCGACGTAGTACACGGGGCCACATGCTTTGATGATTATGTTCTGCATTGGAGATGCAACTTGTTGCCACCTCGTACTTCGGCATGAGCTTTTCTCTTAACTGAATCACCTCGGGATGTGCTCCACCACTTTTGCCTTAAATTCATCTACTTTGAACTCTTTTCATGGTTGTTGGTTGCACGTTCCTCGAGGCACATTTTAAATTCTCCACCTCACGCGTGTTGGTTCGAAGTGAACTTAATGTTGAAAATGCTTCAGGTGAACCTTTGGTTTGGACTACCTTTTGATGCTTCGGGCCCGAAGTACTTCTTCTTCGCCACGCTGTCGTTATCTTGTGAAGGCCGCTTACCGAAGCTTCCCATTTTGAAAACTGCTTCGCAAAATTTTTGCCCGAAGTAGCTATTGAAAATACTTCGAGTGCGAAGCTCTTTTCATGCCTTTGTTTGAATTTTGGTTCGGCTCCCTTTTGGGTAACATGCTTCGCAGCGAACCTCCTTGCAACTGCTTCTTCGCATAAAAAGTCTCCGAAGGAGATTTTGAAGTGTAGTTGTTGGTTTATGCAATCTTGGAGCAGGATGTATATACACATGAAATATATACAAAAGTACATATACATACATTTTTTTTTTAAAGAAATTGAAACTTAGCGATGAAAAGTCTTCAGATGAAGACCATTGACAGAGATCGGCAAAACCTGGCCATCTGCATCTTTGAGGATGAAAGAGTTGGCCGAGTTCACCTTGATGATTTCGAATGGCCCATCCCAGAAGGCATCCATCTTGTCATGATTCCCAGGCTTGGCTTTCCAGGAGTCCCACTTCCATACCAGATCTCCCACTTTGAATGTGTGATCGGATGATTTCTTCTTGAACCAATCTTGAGTGACCTGAGCATGCTTAGCGAAGTTCTGGTAGGCTTCTTCATGATCTTCCTCTAGTTGCAGCAGCTGAGCTAATCTATTTTCCATTGGACTAACTCCATCTTCTGCTTCTAACAGCTGTAGTGCAGGGATCTCCACATGGATGGGTAAGATGGCCTCCTTGCCGTAGACCAAGGCATAAGGTGAAGTCTTGATTGACTTCTTGATAGAAATTCGATCGGCCCACAAGGCCCGATCTAGAAGGAGATGCCAAGTCCTTTTGTTTGTCTCTATGAGCTTTCTTAGCACCCTCAACAGAGTCTTATTGGTGGATTCTGCCAAGCCGTTGCCTTGTGGATAGTAGTTGGAGGATACTTTATGGTATATCCCATATCTGTAGAAGAATTCATTGATTTTGGCACCTGTGAAGCCAGGGCCATTGTCCGTGATGATCGCTTCGGGGATGCCGAACCTGGTGATCAATCCTTCTAGGAAGGTGATTACAGTCTCTTGATCTGCATGCTTCGTAGGAATCACTTCGGCCCACCTGGTGAAGTAGTCAGTTGCGGTCAGGATGAACTTATGTCCCGTGGAGGAGTTCGGTGATACGACCCCTATAAAATCCAACCCCCATTGTTGAAAGGGAGTTTCTACTTGTATCGGATGAAGGGGCATCGAAGCATTTCTGCTTCGACCGATGAACTTCTGACACTGCTCGCATTTGCGACAAACGATGAAGGCATCAGCGAAGAGTGTGGGCCAATAATAACCCACTTTGATGATCTTTAGTGCCGTTGTTCTCCCTACGAAGTGACCTCCAGATAGTCCTGAATGGAATTCTCCTAGAACTTTTCTTTTATCATCATCTTTGATGCATTTGAGAAGGACTCCATCAATGTTCCTAAAAAATAGGCCTTCGGGGTGCAGAGTGTATCGGGAGGACCGCATCCTGAAATGTCTTCGCTGTGAAGCATTTAGA
Organism: Wollemia nobilis; assembly: GCA_028583015.1. NCBI lineage: Eukaryota > Viridiplantae > Streptophyta > Pinopsida > Araucariales > Araucariaceae > Wollemia > Wollemia nobilis. The sequence goes on along the minus strand of JAQPPZ010003047.1, from coordinate 1,574,917 downwards.
TGCGAAGGACAACTTCCAGTGTGGAAGTATTCAACTATTTCACTGACCCAGTCTTTCTCGTCCTCTTCCTGGTTAGCGAAGCATTCTTCGGCTGGTAAGTCTTCCCACTGAGATTCTGTCACTTCGGCCGCTGCGCTCTTTGCCAATTCTTGACATAATGCATGACCGTGAACCAATTTTGTGGGCTTGATCTCAATGTCAAATTCTTGTATCTTGTTCACCCAACCAGCTCTCTTGCTTCCCAATTCTCCTTGGATGATGAAATTGTGCACGTCGGGGTGAATGACAAAGACTGTGACCCGACTTTGGGAGATGAACTGTTTGAACTTTCTGAGGGATTTCATTACTGCATGCACCTGACGTTCTATGAAATTATATTTCTCTTCATGGGGATTGATCACCTGGCTCAGAAACGCGATGGGACGCTCCTCACCATCTTCCCCCTTTTGTGTCAGGACAACAGCATAGCTTTCGGGCTCCCCTATAGCATACAGGATAAAATCTTGACTGTAATCAGGATTGATCAGGACCGGCACCTGAGCGATTCGGGCCTTAATCTCTTTGAATGCTTCCTTTCTTTCTTTCGTCCAACTAAATTCGGTGCCCTTCTTCAAGAGTTGGGACATTGGCTTGATGACTTGGGCGAAGTCAGGGACAAACTTCCTCACGAAGTTGATCTGGCCGAAGAAATATTGAAGTCCTTTCTTGTCTGCTGGGAGTGGGAGCTTCATTAGAGCCTCGGCTCTGTCAGGATCTATAGCGAGGCCCTTTTCTGATATCGCATGTCCCAACAACTTTCCTTCGTTGACTACGAATATGGACTTCTTTGGATTGATTGAGATGCCAAACTCTCGACATTTTTCAAAAATTTGTTGTAGATGTATTGGATGATCCTCCCTTCTTCGGGAGAAAATGGTCATGTCATCTAGATAGATGATGATAACCTTATTTAGAAGCTCACCAAAAGCAAGATCCATCGCCCTCTGGAAAGTGGCACCAGCATTCGAAAGACCAAATGGCATTCGTTGGTAAGCAAATGTCCCCCACTTGGTAGTAAATGTTGTTTTATGCTGGTCTTCGTCCCTGACCCAGATTTGATTGTATCCAGAGAACCCATCGAGCAGAGAAAAATGTTGAGCTCCAGCCATCGAGTGTAAAATCTGATCGATTTGCGAGAGAGGATAGTGGTCCTTGAGAGAAGCCTGATTCAGGTTGCGAAAGTCCACGCATAACCGTATATCTCCATTCTTTTTCCTGACTGGGACCAGGTTCGCTACCCATGAAGAGTGCTTGATGGGATAAATGATCTTCGCCTCGAGCATCTTCAGGAGTTCGGCCTTCATTAGGACCTCGATCTTAGGATTAACCGGTCTTTGCTTTTGTCGAAAGGGTTTGACCCCCTCCTGCAATTCGATTGTGTGTTGAACCAACTGCCGATTGTATCCCCTGAGATCTTGATAAGACCAAGCAATTATGTCAAAAAACTTTCTGCACAAATTCTGTATCTGTTCTATCTCTTCTGAAGTGCAGTCGGTTCCAACTTTTATTGCTTTTCCAGGTTCAAGCTCTAAATCTTGATACTGCTTTTCATTGACTTTGATCATGTGAGAGAGTGCTCGATCATTCTGATCAAAGAGGCTTTCAAGGGTGATTAGTCCCTTGGGAACGTGGTTATTCTTCAATTGAACCAGCCCTTCATATTCTTCTTCATCAGAGCTTCTATCTTCGACTGTGGCGGCTTCTTGGATCATGAAATTTACAATCTGCTCATCATTGTCGAAGACTTGCCAATGTAGGTCTTTGTCTGGGATAGAGGGTCTGTAGATCATCCTCATAGCTTTGGGCTTGTGCACCATGTCTTCTGCTGGAGAGTACTTGGCTGCGATGGATGCCAGAACATCGGCATGTCGGTTCTTTTCTCTTGGGATAGACTACAGATTGAGAGATTCGAACTGGTCGAACAAGTCCCATACCCTATTGCGGTATGATTTTAGATAATGCTTCTTTGAAGTACACTTATTTGTGACTTGGTTGCAAACCAGTTCGGAATCTCCGAAGATTTGGAGATGTTTTATGCCTAACTTATCAGCTTTCTTGAGTCCTAGGCATAATGCTTCATATTCTGCTGCATTGTTGGTGCAGCTCCATATCAACCGGTAGCAATACTCCTTTTGCTCTTCGGATGGTGAAATTAGAAGAATCCCTGCCCCAACGCCATTTTTACATCGGGCACCGTCGAAGAACAACTTCCATAGTCCTTCTTGGGCACTTGTTCTATTCTCTGGTTGGGAGTGTTTTTTAGGCTTGGCGATCGCATAACATCCTATCTCGGTCTCCACCATGGCGTTAAAGTCTGCCAATGAGAACTCATCTTCATAACTTAGTTGCGCAAGAGATTCCTCGACCAGGTCTACCTGCTCTATTTCCTCCACTATTGCATTCACTGGATCGCTGCTTTCTTCCTCGGACATCTTCTGCACAAGAAAGGAAGAAGGCTTTTCATTGTAGATCTTCACCTTCTTTCCTTTGAATGGAATCTCCAGATGAGAGTAATCCATAGATAGATATCCGCCCAACTTTGCCATGAATTCCCTTGACAAGCACATACTAAAATATGGCTCCAAGTCGACTACCACTACCTCTTGTATGACCGTGATCTGAGGCATCTTATGTAGTCGGATAGGAATGTCCTTGATCACCCCTACAGTCTTCACTGGGGTTCCATCCAACTGGAGTACACCTTGGCTGCTTCACGTATATTCCATCCCTATTTCTTCGTAGACTGCTCTTGGCATGACTATTGTAGCGGCCCCAGAGTCGATCATGCAATTATGTACAATATACCCTTCCATTTGTAGAGATAGGTAGAACGGAGGTGGTCTATTCTTCCCCATGATGGATGTGGATAGGGTCTGCACAAGAGCAAGCGGTGCTACCTTTTTGCTTTAATTGTCTTCAATGATTCTTGCAGCAGGTCTACTTGTCCAGGTAGTTGCAGTGCATCGTACAAGCTGATCTTGGCTGGAATCTTCTTCAACTCCTCTACAATGTTGTACGCCAGGGATTTGAGCACTTCGGGCTCCTTTCTAGGCTCATATCTAGTGCGATACTGCTCCATAGCTTCAACTCTTTGCCGCTTAGTCAGTGAAGGAAACTTGAGCTTTTCCTTAGCCTGCTCCTTAGTTTCTGCCTGAGGTGGTTCGACAGAGGCCTTTTGAGCCTTTTCTTTGATTGGTGCAGGTGGAGGAGCTTCGTTCAGAGCTAAAGAAGATGATTGTCCTTTCTCGGGTCGAACTTGCCCTTTTAAGGGAGCCATCTGAGTAGCATCTACTTCTATTGCCTTCTTTCCTCCTCTGGTAAGTACTGCAACCGGCTCCTCCCCAATTGTCAGGTTCTGACTCATTTGCCTAATGACGTTGACTTGACCGCTATGACTACTATTTGCTAGCGTTTGTACATAGTGTTGGTGCAGCGTGCAGGTATTCTCTTCATGCGGATCATTGCACGTAGAGCACCAATATACATAATCGAAAGTGCTCGGAGCTTCATCAATCGCAGCATTTCTCGTCGAAGCCTTCCCTTGTTGGACTGCTTGGTCTTTGGTAAGCGCAGGCGTAGGATAAGATCTTCTCGGTAGGAATTCTTGTTGCGCTTGCTTCTTCTTCACAATGGTCATGTCATTGGACAACATCTGAACTGTAGAGTTCAGAGACTGCATCTCTTGTAGAATTTTAGTTTGTATATCATCGACTTTCGAAACGAGTGGTAATGAAGCCATCGTCGGTATTGGAGGCAGGGCGGGGTGTTGAGGTGGTGCTGGTAGTACAGGAAATGCCGAAGTGACAGTGGGCTATGGAGTTGAAAATGTAGGGAAATGAATTTGTGGAGCGGTGATTTGAGACACGATAGGATTCGGGTTCCAAGATGAGATCGGGAGTGCAGGGGTTGTAGAGATTTGCGAAGCGGTTGCGCTTGCATACTAGAATTGAAGGAATTCGGGAAGTATGGGCATCGACATCCTTTGGGGAAGCTTGCCCATAGCTATCAAATCCATTTTTGCCCTCTTGGCTAACTCATATAACTCGAGAAAAGTATTAATGTTAGAATATCTTACCATGAGACTGATATCAGGGTTGAAAGCTCGAAGGAAATAGAGTGTTGCAGCTTCGTCGGTTGGCCGAAGTCCAATTGGCACTCTCTGCCAGGTTCGAGCGAACCTAACATTGAAATCTATGATTTCTTCTTGTGGATGCCTCTTGATCGAAGTGAATTGATGCAGGAGAGAGGTAGGATCGCAAGACTCATTGAAGTTTCCCATCATTTGACCAGCTAATCGGTCCCATCCCGTAATACTACCGGGTGGTAGAGATCTATACCGATAGAGGAGTTTTCCTCTAAGGGAAAGAACCAGAAGCTTTACCATAATTTGCTCTTCTGTAATGTCATGGATCACCGCCAGAGATATTATGTCCTGGATATGCTCTAGAGCAGTCTTCCTAGTTCCATCGAACGTTGGGATCTTCTTTATGGTAGTAGGCGGCACTTGCCCTTGTCCCACTAGATTTAGTGGTGACAAAGAATCCCATGTTGGGCACAACCTGGGCGGTGGTGGCTGCTGCATTTGTTGTTGTTGTTGTTGTTGTTGTGCCATACTTGCTCCTGGATTTTGAGAAATAGGGATTCTCGAAGCTCCCCCTTGATTGCTAATAGGACAACTAATAGGAATGGAGGGACTAGGACGCTTCGGTGAGTTGGGAGGATTGGGAGGAAAATTAGATGTTGTACTATCAAAGTTAGGCCTTGTTCATCAACAACAGCCTCTTGTGAGGACGTTCCTCGTAATAATGATTCGAGGGTGACCAACCTTGATTGCTCCCCAAAGGCATCAATATCTAGCTCAAAGAACTCGGTTTCCTCTCCTCTATTCTTAACTCTCCATCTCGTTTGCATGAAGGCACAGACTTTTGGTACTGGTCTTTACGACTTAAATATTCTTGGGTAAACAGAGTCGCCATATGCTAAGAGTCTTTCGGTAATGAGGGCATCGGTCCTCACTACCACTAGTCAGGTGAGACTGACCGGGTCACACCGGGAACTGGTTAGAACTATTGGCCCCGGTGAAGACGGGTTTTGTGTTAAAATATGGGACCTTGGGGACAGTCGGTCCCACAGGCGTGCCAAAACTGTTGGTCATCAAATCTGCCTAGGAAAGGATTTTGGGTGAGTGTATGCACCCTAGACCTGGACCAACATTGAAAGGCCGAAGGGAAGAGATGCCCCTCGTGCCAATCTCCGGAGAAAGGCCGGCTCCTATGCTAAACTACTTGGGTGTTTGAAGATAAGGGTGCAGGAAAGAGATAAAAGGAGTAAGGGTTAGAGAAAGAAATAAAAAGGGTAAGGGAAGAGAGATCGATGATTTAAAGTGGGAGAGAACAGGAAGCACGATCACTAACTAGCAACTTGAATAGAAGCAAAGAACACCAAGAATAAATGAAAGAAACGTAATATCAACCTTCCTATGTATCCTTCAGGCGAGTTTCAGGGTACATTCCCCGATCGCACACCGGACGCAGAGTTCAACATCTCAGTATACAAACGAAGAGAGACAAAAGAATCAAGCACAGAAGGCAGCATAAAAGAAAACCAATACGATGTTTTCCCTTCCTATGTATCCTTCAGACGAGTTTTAGGGTACAACCCCCGATCGCACATCGGACGCAGAGTTCAACATCTCAGTATACAAATGAAGAAAGACAAAAGAATCAAGCACAGAAGGCAGCATAAAAGAGAGAAATTGAGCCCAAAGCTCTTTAGTATTAATCGTAGGACATCAAGTTACAACAGCTTTCTAGCAGATAGTTCCCCCCCTTTTCTATTACAATGCCTAGGTTTTTATAGAGGACCCGGGCCTCTGAGTCATAATTACACAGCAAGGAGAAGTACGCCCTCGAGCCCTGAGAATTTGGCTCCCCGAGGCTCTCGTGATCGAGCTCTCAAATCCGTTACCAAAACTGGCAACTGTGATCGGGTCAACCATGGAAAGATGCATTGATGAGCCGTCTGGACGTCCTTGGTCTCCGGGTGCGGTGCTCGAGTGGCCGCCATGCTCGTCGGGCTCTTCATCATGGCCTGATACTTCATTTTTGATTGCCAAAAATGAGCAGCGAGCTTATCGGGCACGAAAAATTGCATTTATGAGGCACTTGATCGCCTCGGGAAAATACCCGGCTTGGAACGCGTGCCCGTGAAGCGCTTCGCTAAGTCTTCGTTCACAACTTCGCTTCGCAATGGTTCTGAGCCGAAGCAAAAACTCCTCCTTGGTTTGTACTTCACAAAATTGAGCTTCGCAAAACTACTTCGGGGGTGGTGAGTGCCGAAGCATATTTGCTTCACAAAATGGGCCTCTTCGTCTTTGCCGCTTCGTTGACGCTTTGGAGAAATGCTTCGCTGCGATCCTCTTTCAAAACTGTGGTTCGGGAAGGTTTGGCCGAAGCAATTGTCTTCAAAAGATGTTGCATTCTCCACGACCTGTCACTTCGGGTAGAAGTACTTCACATGAAAGCTAGCCGAAGCAGATGCTTCGCAATGACTTTCGACGAAGTAAAAATGATTCGCTGATGGAGGGACCCGAAGTGGGTGCTTCGACAACTTTCTGGCGAAGTATTTTCAATGCTCCTTTGAGTTCCGCTTCGCTATTTTTGACCGAAGTATTTGCTGAAAATGCTTCGGGTGCGAAGTAGTTTCATTCTCCTTCCTTTGTATTTTACTTCAAAAATCTCACCCGAAGTATTTTTGGAAATGCTTCGGGCCCGAAGTAGATTTCTTGCCTTTGCTTCTTCGACGAAGTTGTTCTTTTGAATGTCGCTTCGCTCAACTTTTGCTCGAAGTAGTGGTTTGAAGTGCTTCGGGCCCGAAGTTCTTTTTTATCGCTACCCTTGTATTCTTCTTCGGCAATACTACTTCACAAAATTTTCACCCGAAGTAGCGCTGGAAATGCTTCGGGTGCGAAGCTCTTCTCATTTTCCTTCGATGAAGCTCTTTTCTCTAGCTTGTTCGATAGCGAAGCTCTTTCTTTTCTACTTTATATACAAAGGGGTGGCATTGAAAGCCAAAATTGCTGCAACTTTCAAAATAAAAAAGACAACAAAGAAAAACTTTACAAAATACTGTACAAAATTTGATTTCCTTTTCTACCCCTTGAGAAATGTGACAAAATTGTCAACAGCAACTATCCTCATTGTTCAATTATAATGCAATCATTGATAAAGGATTGATAGAATATGGAAGTCTCCAAGAGTGAGTCTATAATTTATTCTTAAAGGTTTCTTCCTATCCATTTTTTTTTCCAAGGATGAAAGAGAGAATTCTACAAGGGGTCTTTGGTTTATGGGAAGATAATAAATTTTCCTTACCCATTGGTTTGAAGGCTTTGCACCTAAAATCATAAATCTATCCCTAGTACTAATCTAGGTTAGTATGTATGAGTTACCCATTGAATTCTAGGAAATGGATAGCTTCAAGGCAATAGGCAACACTCTAAGAGAATTATTTGAGATTTTAGAAATTACAAAAGACAATCTTGGCTATTTATGCCTAGATATTAGTCATGATTGATAGTAGTAAACCTTTACCATAATCAATCATTCTTAAGTATGGGGGTGAGTTATGGACCCAAACCATGGATTATAAAAATATATCTTTTAGATGTAGAAGATGTCATGAGGTGGGGCATATTGAGAGATCATGCCCTAAGAGAAGTCCAACAGGTGCATATGTAGAAAACCATAAGAAAAACTTACAAATGGGTATGGATGAGGATCGTTTTCAAATTCCAAAAAATAGGTCCAAATAAATGAATCTAAATAAATATTGAATATTAGTAAGTAAGGATATTGGAAGAAACACCAATTTTTTTGAGGTTTTATCCTATGAAAAAAATAGATTAGAGCTTAGAGGATATGATACAACAAGATCAAAATATTAACAAGGAATCATTTACTCAATCTAAACATGATTTAGGGATAAATATTCTTGCTAAATCGAAGAAATGTGTCTCATTAGATTTTGAAGACTCTTTTGAAGTACAATATACCATTCATGATAAGGAAAGTGGTAGAGAAAACAAAGTGTTAGATGTTAATACCTCTACCATTAACAAGGAAATACCAAAAAATGATCAAGATAAGTCAAAAGCTTCCTCAGTAGATCTAGGAGAGGATATATATAATAAGAAGAAAAATAGTGAAAGAATATTGAGGAATAGAATAATAAGATATGCCCCAATACTATCAAGGAAAAAAGAGGAAAATTTTCAAATTATCAAGGAAGAGCTAGAGAAGCAAGAACAAACATAGAGAAATAAATACAATCTAAGTTGGTTGAACTTATTTTTACCAAACAATAAAATGATATTGGTAATTCATAGGAGGGTTCAATAGCCCCTAATGAGACATGATTACCATATCATGGAATATAAAGGGTGTTAATGCTCCCTTAAATAAGAGGTGTATCAACCCAGGTGTTGTAGGTGAGTTGGAGAGGAGAGGGCAATACTCCAAGGTAGGTCCCAGGTTCAAATCTCCACCCTACCAAAAATCTGAATTGGGTACCCAAAATCCAATTGATAATGTTGGTGCGGGCAGGGCTGGGTGTGACTCCTGGGCGACTTTGATGGTGTAGAACCCCCTGTTCGTGGTCTCTCAGACCAAGGCAGCCCCGCAAGGAATTTTTTGCTTTAAAAAAAAAAGAGGTGTATCAAGGACCTTTATTTAAGTAATAAGTTTGATATTCTTTATATCCAAGAAACTAAAATAACAAAGGAAGAAGTTTCCAAAACTATGAAAGTAGGATGGTCAAGATGTGAATGGGATGTGGATTTAGGAGAAGTGGTAAGGGGAATTATAACATGTTGGAATCTAGTTAGTACCTCTTATGAAACCATTCATAAAACTAGGCATTGGATAGCATTATTAGTCACATGCTACTTTGTAGATATTTGTTTTATCGTTATCGATGTCTATAGGCCTACAAATTAGTTGGGTAGATCAAAAGTATGGAGTGGGATTGAAGCCTTTATGAGAAATAAATACCAAGAAACTCAATTCATTAACATATTTTAATTCCATAACCAAGCTAGACAATTTTTAGGAAATTAGAAAAATAACCCAAAGTATGAGATATTTCTTAGCTTTCATTCAAAATAATAATCTATGAGAAGTTGATGTTGAAGAGTATAGTTATACATGGACCAACAACAAGATAAGACAGAACCTAAAAGCAAAAAAATTGGACATATGCATACTCTCAGATCATTGACTAGATGAAGGAACTTATGCTAAAATTAATACCTTGATGAGGATTGGTTCAAATTACTATGGTTCAAATTACTAGCCAATAAGAGTTTAAATGGTGGTAAGTGAATTAAAAAAGGATCATATTTTAAATATGACAAATGTGGGAAGACCATCCTCAATTTGATGATATGATAGTGAAAACATGTAATTATTTATAGAACGGTGAGTTGTATACACTTCCAAAACAAATTAAATCAATGACATCTAGATTAAAAGAATGGAACAATAACACTTTCTAAAAAAAAATTGAGAAGAAAGAAGAATTTTTTTTTCAAAATTTCAAAAATATGAGCACAATAATCCAATCTTAGAGGAAAGGGATTTTCTTAGTGAATATCATAATATTTAGAGTAAGGAAGATAAATTTTAGAGATTAAAATTGAGATAGACTTGGTTTAAAAAAGGAGATAAAGACAAATTTTTTTCATAGGATGACAATAGTACAAAGATCGCCATCTAGAATTTGAGAATTAAATAAGTAGAAGGGTTTTGGATTGAAGACTCGAGTGAAATAAAAAAGGAGGTAAGGATTTTTTATTACTATATTTTAGGATCAGATGAGATTGAAGTTCTTAATTATAAGCTATTGTAATAAGTACCTTCAATTATAATAGATAAATATAATAGCAAACTGATGGAGCCTATTACTCTAGAATTTCACTCAACTATTTTCTCTTTTGATAAGGATAAATCCCCAGGTCCAAATGGACTCTCTGCAACATTATATTAGCATAAATAGGAAATAAGGGACTCTTTATTGGTGGTAATGGAAAAATCTAGGATAAAACAATACAAACCTTATAAAATAAATGCAACATAGCTTACCCTATTTCCAAAAATGAAGGATGCATTATTATTTGATTTATTTAGGCCCATAAGCCTATGCAATACAACATATAATATAATATCCAAGGTGATGGCAAATCGGTTAAGAATACTATTGGATAAAATTATTTTAGAAGAACAATGAGGATTCACAAAAGGCAGATAGATTATGTATGAGATCATGTAGCTCATGAAATAATGCATTTAGTTGCTTCTAAAAATGAGAACAATGATATTAAAATTTGATATGAATAAATACTATGATAGGGTTAAATTAGTTTTTTCTTTTGGTAGCATTAAAAAAGTTTAGATTTGGTAAGAAATGGTTCAAATGGATTAAAACTTGTGTCTCTATAATATCATATTTAGTGCTAGCCAATGGGCTAGTAACAAAATATTTTAAAGCCATGAGAGGTCTTAGACAAGGAGATCCTCTCTCATGATATCTATTCATTATTATGACAAAGGTATTGGGAAGGAACCTAAAGAAGGCATACAAAGATGTACTAATAAGTAAACTTAAGGCTAGTAATAACATCGACAATGTCACCCATCAACAAATTGTAGATGATGCAGCCCATATTAGGAGGGTAATAAGAAATGAGGTCAAAGCCTTGAATAATCTGTTAAAGGAGGAATATGATAGCCAATGGGCTAGTAAAAAAATATTTTAAATCCATGAGAGGTCTTACACAAGGAGATCCTCTCTCATGATATCTATTCATTATTATGACAAAGGTATTGGGAAGGAACCTAAAGAAGGCATACAAAGATGTACTAATAAGCAAACTTAAGGCTAGTAATAACATCGACAATGTCACCCATCAACAAATTGTAGATGATGTAGCCCATATTAGGAGGGTAATAAGAAATGAGGTCAAAGCCTTGAATAATTCGTTAAAGGATGAATATGAAAGAGTGTTTGGGTAGAAATATAATAGGATATAATTTAAAATTTACTTCCTAAACACTCCAGCTAGAATCAAAGCATGGCTATGTAGGTTACTTCAAATAGAAGTGGAAAATTTACTAACAACATATCTAAAGATGTCCTTATTTGAGGGGAGAATGAGGATATAATTATGGAATTCAGTTATAAGTAAATTTTAGATTAAACTAATTAAATCATTCTTACAAGCCATTCCAACATATTATATATCCTTGTATATTATTCTAAAACCAATACAAAAAAGTTTAAGCTATATTATATGATTATTTTTGTGGTTAGGTTTACATGATAAAAGGAATTTTCCTTTGGTTAAATAGAACATGGTTAGTGATGATAAAACTAGAGAAGGTTGTAGTTTAAGAGTTCTTATAGATACAAACTTCAAAATCTAATAACTACTACTCTTAGTAGTTAGTGATGATGGTCCTAGTGTGCACACATCAAAATATTTTTAAAAATCTAATAACTACTACTCTCAGTGTAAAGGAGATGTCAGTACAAATCTGAAACGATCGTACTCCCCTTTACGCTGGGTCAACGGAATAGGTTTGGTGAAAGCAGCCCTTGTGATTTGAAACATGTGCTTGTGAGTTAATAAAAATAGTGTGGTTGTGACTATGTAAAAAATAATAATTAATTTAATTTGTCTTTTATCTTTATTAATCAAATAATTGGAGGTATAAGGTTGTAATAGATTTATTTTTCATAGCCATAGAAAATTTACAAATATTATTTTATAAAATTTCTAAATTGCTAGAGTTTGAGCTATAAGGAATTCTACATCAACATAGTTTATGAAATTTAAATATTAAATATTATATTCTTAAATTTGGGAGATAAAATAAATTCTACATAGAGGTATTCTACAAAACATAGAATTGAAAGAACTACATCAATTAAACTAGGGAGCCATAAGGATGTCTACTTCAAATAACACATTAAATAATGATATGAAAAATGTAATTAGAAAAGGAGCAAGGAAAATACCAATATGGCTTAGAAATACACTTGATTCAATGGATAATAATATGAAAAGCATGATTGACAACTCAAAGAATTCAATAGATACTAATATGGAAAGTATGATTAAAAGAAAAGAACCAATATGGCTTAGAAATACTTTTGAGGAATCACAAATTGATATAGAGTCTATAAGAGCATCATCTAAAATAAAGTGTTCAATTATTGAAATTCAGGAAGGAAAAATATTTTACAAAATATTTATAAAACAAGGAAAAGAAAAATAGATCAATCGTGATCCAAATTTATCTTTCATATTCATACACCAGAAGCTTAAGCATGTTGTGAACCAAATAATGAAGAATCAAAGAATGGAGATGATGAAGCAACAATTTCTATACTGGAAAAGAAAGGATAACGTGATTCTAAGAATAGAAGAAAAAGAATATCTTTTATACAATAATTTGATGACTATGAAAGAACTCAAGAAACTTGTAATCTTGAAGCCACAAAGATTAAAATATACTAACCATTCATTTGATCAAGTATACAGAAAGGTAGCAGATTGGAGAAAGCAGAAAAGACACATGAGCACCAAGAATAATTTGAAGACTAAATCAGATCAAGTTTAAGAACATCTCAAAGTCAAAGACTTTATTGAAAGTCTTCAATAATCAAAATATGTAATATAGGGGGTGTTGGAATATATTACAATATTTTTACATGTCTTAGATTAGGTTTATTCTTTACTTTATGCAATGTAATAAATGCACAAGTGTGTATAATATTCAATAATGTAAATGTGCATATTATTCCATGTATATATGTGTTATAGATTAGGAAAATATGGTGAAGAGTCATATTACAAGTGTACATCATATGTGTGCAAAGAAAAACCAAGATTCACAAGGTATGGAAGAGTCATAATCATCCAAGAGTCATTGTAGAATGGTTATTTATACATGTTATAGCTTTGAGTAATTTGACGCTTTCTTGATACCTACAAAGCTATTGTACCATTTTTGTGAGATTCTATTAATGACTATTTTATGAGTTATTCTAGAAGTTTCTTATGCTGGTTACATATTTTTTAGATTGTTATTATCATAGTTATAACATCGGTTGCACTTTCCTTCAACTCTATAGCTTCAAAAGCTAACAAAAAATACCAAATATTTATCTGATTTTTGACCAATCAGTCTGTGCAATATTTTTTATAAAATCCTCACCAAAGTGATTACCACGAGGTTGAAACATATTCTCCATTTCATCATTGATTCCTATAAAGGTAATTTTTTTTCAAGGAGGCTAATTACTGATAGCATAATTACAATCCATGAGCTTATACATTCTATTTCTAAAAGTGCTAAATATGACATTTTCCTCAAATTGGACATGAACTAGGATTTTGATAGAGTGTCTTGGAGTTTCCTCTTCTTTTTCATGTCTAGATTTAGTTTCCATCCTTATTGGATAAACCTAGTCAAGACATCCATCTTAGGAGCCAGCTTATCTGTCTTAGTTAATGGCTCCATTACTGGTTATTTCTAGAGTGTTAAAGGTCTAAGACAAGGTGACCCTTTGTCCTCTTTTCTGTTTATCATTGTGGCAGATGTCCTAGGGAGAACTCTATGGCCTTCCTATTCTAAAGGAAAAATATTTGGCATTAAACCTGCCTTGTCTCTCATGCCCATATCCCACTAGTAGTTTATAAATGATACTATTCTAGCCAATCATACCTCTGTTCCCCAAGATAAAATCATCAAGTCCATTCTTCTCTCCTTTGAGTCTACTATTGGACAAAAAGTCACTTCTCCAAAAGTAAACTGTATTTTCTCAATACGCCTCCTAGACGGTAAACCAATATAGCTAATATCATTGGTTGTACCATTGTTGTCCTTCTGGCTAACTACCTTGGTTTTACACTTTTTTTTAGTTCTGCCAAAAAATCTCTTTGTTTTCCACTCATTGAGATAATTCACAAAAAAATGATAAGATGGAAAGGAGGGCTCCTTAATCAAGTGAGAAGGGCCACCTTAGTCAAAGCCACTCTCTAGAGCATCCTTGTTTTCTTTTTGTCCATATTCCATATTCTAGTTGAAGTTTGTAATAATATTGAATAGCTCCAAAGAAATTTTCTTTGGTCAGGCTCAGAACACAAACAAAGATTCCATTTAGTTGCGTGGGACCAGGTCTGCTCCAAGAAATAATGTGGTGGTATCAGGCTTAGGAAGGTCAAACAGATGAACCTAGACCTCATTGCAAAGCAAGGATGATGAATCCTTAAAAATGAACAGTCATTATGGAAAGATATCATCAAGGCTAAATACATTGGCATCAACCAGATTTTCTAGATGATCCTTCGCCTATTCAAGGTTCTATCTCTTGGAATTCCATCCTGTGTATGAGGAATATCATCAACAAATAAATCCATTGGAAAATTGGTTATGGCCAGAAGATACACTTTTGGTATGACAAGTGGATGGGTAACAACCCTCTTCATAATCATCTTGATTTTATCTACCTCAAACCTATGACTGACATGTTGTTTGGTACATAGGTGTGCAATTTCATTGATGCTGATAGGAAGCACTAGAAAACCATTCCTCATGGTAATCTGAAAAAAGACCAAAAAATAGCTAATCTTGTTTTATCTAACATGTTATGTCTATGTGTTATCCCCAGCTATTTAGTTGAAGATAAGCTCTTGTGGGCTCCTAATGAAAATAGGTTTTTATCTGTCAAATCCACCTATTTCCTTAATGAAACCCCTAGTTAGCCATAGTTCTCTTCTAATATAATTTGGAACAAGCAACTCATTCCCAAAGTTTATTTCTTCTTTTGTCTTGTTGTTCATGATAAAATACTCTCCATTCTAAATCTTTAGATTTGAGGGCTCCCCATTTCAAATTGTTGTTACTTTTTCAAGCTAGAGTGCGAATCCACCCAGCATAGTTTCCTCTCATGTCATTTCTCCCTTAAATTTCTTTGCTCATTATTTTCCTCTATGAGTATTTCATGGGTTCCTCCATTTTCTCTGAATGACCTCTGTTTATAGTGGCCTCATCCCTTTAAAAAAATTTCATGTCAAAACCTTTTGGACCTTCTATCTCACCCATTTCTTATGGATGGCGTGAACACAATTCCAGAGTATTCAATAACTCCATCCATCATTCCAACTATGTTCTTTTCAGATTTATCCACATGGTAGCTGAAAATCTCTATTATTCAGGGCAATAAGTGGTCGAAGTCCCTAAGTGAAGCTCATTTAGACAAGTACCTCTAGCTCCCTTCCTATAATATTTCATCTCCCTCTTATGTGGTAGATCACTTGCTTATCAAGTGGTCTCCTCCACCTTTGGGATGAATCAAGTATAATTTTGATGGTGATACCAAGGGCAACCCAGGACCAACTGGAGTAGGAGGTACCTTTCAAGATCATACAAGGAAGATATTATTGGCCTTTGCAGAAAATCTTGACATCCAAACCAACCATTTTGCTAAATCTTGAGCCCTCTTCCAAGGTGTGTCTCTCTTGTCCATACTAAACTACCCTAACCTTATTATCGAAGGTGAATCTATGAACATTATTAGAAACATTGTAGGTACCCATTTAGCTTCTTGGAACATCTCCAGTTTAATCTCTGAGGCAAAAAAAATGTTGAGCTCTTCCCCAATTGTCACTGTTCAACATGTCTTTATGGAAGGAAACCAAGCCGCTGAATTTCTACTTAACCTGGGGGTTTCTTTGTGTAATCTCACCATTTCATCCCCTTGGTTATTGGAAATCCCATGCCTGTATCTCTTTTGTGAGTTTTCTCAGAATTCAAGTTTCTTGGGTAGCCACATATTCTCCATGTTATGGTAATCCACATCATATTGGATAGCATTTTCAAGATACATCATTAGAGGTTTCATCGATCCGTGGAATTTTTCTAGGTTCACAAGATTTATTTTCAACATACATTCTCATGCGTGGCTTCAATGTTTGGGGCACGTAGATCTTGTGGCTCAATATGGATAATATCTTTGTGAGACATACATGGAGATATTGTAACCACACCATCTTCAATGAACACCTCTTGTATATTTTTTGTTGCATGACGGATGATAAAATAGAGCCATTTGTTATCTTACCTAGACACATGAGTAGGATTTACTTAAAATCAAATTCAAAAATCATTGTTGCTAGTCTCTTTTGGTGGATGAGAGATGACTGTGATTTCCAAGGGAAACTTTCTATTTGCACATGAGCTTGCAAAAATCCGGTGATGAAACGATTACTATCCATAATGAGAGGTGCAGCACCAAAATTGAAAAGGATCGAAACATCATTTTTTCTACCAATGATATTTATGGCCATGTGAGAAGTGCTACAAAAAAATTTGTCACACTTTGATTACAATTTTTTCTTAGGATTGGTCAATGGTTGGACTTATGGTGTCTTGCGTGGAACTTCTATTTCGTTCATACCTCTCTTATTACCCATTGAGGCTTCCTCTTTTTCCCCTACGAGGGTTTCTCTGTCTATTTTTGTCTTTCTTCTTGGTTGTTTTGAAGAAGGTGCTTCCTTTTTGTTTCAGATGGTTGGGAGCATTTTTCCTAGCTAGAATTTTTTTTGTAAAAGGTAACGGTAACCTTTCAAAATCCCTCTTACCAATCAAAAAATATTTCATCAATAAGTTATTGGTGCCAGTATAGATGATATAATAAGCATATAAGAAAATAAACATAAATTCTTTACCTTAAGTCTTTGAAAACAAGGTTGGTTTATATTTACTCCTCTTGAAACCATTAAAGAGAAGATAATCATTTATGCGACTATACCATGCTCTAGGAGCTTGCTTGAATCCATAGAGTAATTTTTTTAGTTTATACACTTTATTATCTTGACCAATATTCCTATAACCAGGTGGTTGTTCAAAACACACATCTTCAGTCAAAGGTCCATTAGGAAAAGTATATTTCTAATGTATATTTCACATCCAACTGAAATACTTTTTATTTAACTTGAGTTCCTAATTCTAGAATAGTAATACTGGCTTCCATCCTAGCAATTGGTGTATAAGTTTCATTATAGTCAATACCTAGTCATTGTGCATAACCCTTTGCCACCAATCTAGCTTTATGTCGCTCAACTGAACCATCTAAGTTGTACTTGGTCTTATAAAACCATTTCACACTAATGACATTTTTACCAAGAGGTAAATTTATAAGTTCCCAAGTATTATTTTTTAAAATACTATTTATCTCATCATTCATAGCATCAATCCATATGTACTCTTGTATTTCTTCTTCATATGTTGTTGGATCATCTCGTATATATCTAAGTAAAGCAAATTCAGCAACTTCTGTTTTACTAAGAATTTATATCAAGCTTCTAATCTCTCTTAGATGAGGACTAGATATAGAAGTTGGAGTTACACTAGTATGTGAGGAAGAAATTGTACCATGGCTAAACTTGAGCTGCTACAACTTGTAGAAGAAGATATTGAATCCTCATGTGATATATCTACCATTGCTAGTTCCTACTTATCTTGTTGTCTATCTTCATTCCAATTTCATGTTGCTCCCTCATCAAATATTACATCACAGCTAATTACAACATTTCTTGTAACTCGATTATATAATTTATAAAGGTCTGAGGTGTAGACAAATTGGTTCAACCAAAACCCATAAGAGGGGCAGAGGTCCAAGGTTAAAATGTTGAGTCTCATTGAACTGAATGCTTGTCCCTTTCCCGGTGCTTTTAGTAGCATAAAAGGTTTAAAATGATTATGGTATGGTGGTTATAGGGGCGGATTGCACGAAGAACTGTGTGGCGTATTTTAGGTCAGACAATGTAGAATACTATGGCGGACATAAAATCTGAACATCCTTCCCAAATTCATGACGGCTACTGATTCCACCAAGTAAATTAAAAAAAATTATACAATTTATAACCTTTTATTTCTTCATTGTATCCAATAAAAATATATCTTTGACTTTTGTCATCAAACTTCTGACTATTTTCTTTAGGTATGTTTGCATAAGCATTGCACCCAAATACTCTCAAATGAGAAAACCCAGGGTTCCTTCCACTATAAGCTTCTTGAGGTGTCATATCCCAAACATTATTTGTTGGATACCTATTTAATAAATATGCAACAATAGAAATAACTTCAACCCAATAGTAATCTAGAAAACTTTGGGTCTTCATCATGCTTTGAGCCAATTCAATAATTAATTTTTTCCCTTTTAGCTACACCATTTTGCTATTGTGTGTGGCTAATGGTTAACTACCTCTTAATTCCATGTTCTTTGTGAAAATCATAAAATTTATTAGAGATATACTCTCGCCCTCTATCTAAGCACAATATTTTCAAATAATGTCCACTTTCATTTTCAACTTGGGCTTTAAACCTTTTAAATGTATCAAATATTTCTTATTTATGTTGCAAGAAATAAATCCAAGTCTTTCTACTATAATCATCAATGAAATTAATAAAGTAGTGGCTCTTACCAATGGATGGAGTAGCACTTGGCCCACAAATATCAGTATGTACTAACTCAAGAGGTGCTTGTGCTCTCCATGATTTTATTGTAGGAAATGGGTCTCTATGTTGTTTTCCCAAAGTGCAACCTTTACATATTTTCTCTTTTCTTTGAATTTCAGTCAACCCTTTAACCATTTGCTTCTTATAGAGTAACTGTAAACCTGAAAATATTAAGTGACCAAATCTAAAATGCCATAACTAATATTGGTCATCAAGAGTAGATTTAAAAACATATGAACAAGTTTCTCTTGCACCAAGAAAAAATGTAAACATACACCCTTTTGTCATGGAAACTTCAAAAACAATTTTCTTTCCACGATATTTATCATTAATGACACTTTTCTTATTTTCAAACACAACTAAATATCATTTTTCAACTAATTGATCAATGCTTAACAAGTATTTTAAACCTGGTGCATAACATGCATCTCGAATGGATTTTTCATCTCCTTTCTTTGTCTTGAAAATAATGTTTCCTTTGTATTCAATGGGAAAACCACTATCATTTCTTAAAATCACATGAGACTGATGTGTGTCATCTAAATTAGAAAATATATTCTTGTCTCTTGCCATATGGTTACTATAACCACTATCAAGAAACCACACTTGGTTTGAAGTATTTTTAGCCAAGTTACATGTAAAAAATATAGTGATTGGGGCTTCATCTTCTTTTGTAACATGAACTCTTTGCTTATTTAAATAAACCTTTTTAATAAAATACTTTGAAGCAAAATCACCATATTTCTTACATTAATAACATTGAATATTAGATTTACTAAAGTTTTTATTACCTCCATCAGAATTAGGGTTGCTTGTTCTTCCTCTTCCAAATTCACTTGCAAGACCTCTACCACGTCCTCTAAATCTTCCTCTAGATCTTCCTTTTATTTAAGAAGATTCTATTGTTAAAAATTATATATTTTAGGTCCGAGGTGTAGATCAATTGGTTCATCCAAACCCCATAAGGGGGGTGGAGGTCCAAGGTTCAAATATCGGGCCTCGTCGGACTGAACGCTTGTCCCTTTCCTGGTGCTTTCAGCGGCGTAAAAGGTTTAAAATGATTGTGGCATGGTGGTTATAGGGACGAATCGCTGCGAAGATCTGTGTGGCGGCTTCTAGGGCGGACAACGCAGAATACTGTGGCAACCATAAAAGCTGGACAGCCTGCCCGGATTAGTGGTGGCTACCGATTCCACCATGTAAATTCAAAAAAAAAAATTATATATTTCCCTTGTTATTTAAGTCTGAAATATTTGTCATTGATTGAAAAGCTTGCTTTAAAGATTCTTTACTAATACTAGATTGTTCTTCAGCAGTTAACAACATACCCACCAACTCATCTACCTTGAGTTGAGATAAATCTTTTGCAACTTGAATACTTGTTGCAACCACTTCAAATATTTTTACAGTATGTGCATTCGTGAGGATTTTTTCTACAATTCTTATTTTCTCAATTGTATCTCTCATGGATTTAATTTCATTTACCAAAGATTACACTTTGGTAATGTACTCATGCACAGACTCTTTACAATTCATTTTTAAATTCTTAAACTCTGACCTTAATGTTTGTAATTGTGCTTGTGCAACACCTTCATATATTGTCTTCAATATATCTCAATCTTCCTTACCTTCATCCCACTCTTGAATGCTTGGGAAAATTTGCTCTTACATAACTAAGAAAATCAAAGACAAGGCTTCATTATCCCTCTTTATCATCTTTGCTTTCTCTTTCTACCGGTCTATTGTTTAAGTTGTGGCTCTTTGAACTACTTGAAGAAGAATATAACCACTTCCCACAAATTTCTAAATATCCTTTAACAAGAAAATAGTCTTCATTTTCTTATTCTAAATGATATAATTTCTACCATCAAATTTGAGCAGTATCAACACTCCAAATTTGATTGATGAGATCATTTCTTCAACACTATACTTGAAAAGATAATATATTCACTGCTTCGAACACTCCTAAAACTTCAAACCTCCAAGGATAATTCAAACTAACGCTTTGATACCAAAAAAAAAAAAATAAAGAGCACTGCAAATACAAAAATAAAATATACCATAACAATAAAACTACAACTAAAATATATCCAAAAACTTTTTTATCAGTTATATATATAAGAAAACATCACATATATAATTGCAGTACTGAAAAACGAGGAATTAAAAAGCCAACAACAAAATAAACAAAACTTGTTCCTAAAACTACAGTAAAACCAAGAATTAGTATTAAAAAACAATAGTCACAAAACCAACTGTTAGAAAAATCTAAAGTCTTCTTAGAATTAGAATTAAAAATCAATAGCCAGAAAACCAACTGTTAGGAAAATCTAAAGTCTTATTGGTCAAAATTGACGGCTGGTCTCCAATTTCCTTATTTTACACCAATCGTTTCAATTACCCTAATTATCACGCCACCAAAACTATAATAAAATTATTCGTAACACTTTTGACTGCCCCATTACGTTATTTGTATAATAACCCGTGATGCATTTGTATACAGATAGTTTAAAGATTTAGTTTATTTTAAGTTCTCTAACGGAATTTGTGGCATACTTTCTTCAAATTCAAGCTTCTCCGCTATCTCATCGACGAAGTCGGCCACTCTATCTTCGGCGCTGTATGACTCAGGAAATTATATTTGGATATTCATTTTCCAAGTGCTGCCAAAAGAAATATTTTAATCCTTTCTCTCGTGGGCATTCATGAATGATGCCAAGTCCACTGGGCCAAATTTTGTATGGAAATTTCATAAGGTCTTGTAGCAGACGGCCATAGTCCACTTGTATATCGCCAATATCTTCCACGTCGATAAAAATAAAGGTTTAAATTTGATAAGCTTTAGTTGAAGAACTCCCACGCTAATGGAAACAATAATGTTCTTCGAGTGTAAATAGAACCATCCTTAGTCGAGTGTAAATAGAACCATCCTTAGTCGAGACTTTTTTCAGTTACATAGATGAATTGGTTACAATTATATTCTGTCACGGTTTAAACTATTAGCAAAAGTTTCCAACACATCACCATCTTGTTAATGGTAACCTGGCCTGAGAAGGGGACCGCCTATGTAGGACGCACAGTGTTCCCATCGTCTTCGTCAATCTCGTTCAACAAGCGCCGTCTGACGCAGGACGCACAGTGTTCGCTTCGGCTTTGTCAGACTGGTTGTATGAAAGCAGGATATGAAAGCAGGAAACAGATAGCCGTCATCAGTTAAGTGTAACATGCAGAGGAATCGGTGGCCTGTAAAATTGAAACTTAAATCTCCTCTCAATAAATACCCCAACTTACCAATCCGTGGGTTCTGCTTAATCGAAACTTTGATATCGTTATCGATACACTCAATCTCGTGCACCACCTTGTTTAGTTTGAGGTGGTCGTCTATGATGGCTCCATTTCTACCGCCTCCATCCACACCAAACACTATGTATTATTTTCTCCCCTATCGTATTGCCGTCATCTCTCTGTAAATTTATTGTTATGACTGACCTACTAATTCTAGGAAGAGCTTATTGGCAGCTGACAACCTCAACATTAAAAGTGCAATTCTTTTGTGTTAACATATGTCGTGTCTTTGTCTCTCTCCTTACATACGTTGAGTTGAGGACTATGAAGATACTCCACTCCTCTGGATTTCTGAAGCATAATGTTCATTGTCATGCACACTTAAAATGGAGTTCTCCTTTTAGGGGAAGCTCTTTCGTGGATGAAAGTGGGAATATCTTTGTCCATCGGTTTTGTCACTAGCAAGTATTCTTTTATTTCTTTGTCTAAAGAACAACATATCAAAATGCTTTCCACATAATCGGTTTGGAGGATAACTTCACCAATTCATGGCTCTACCCTTAATCCCCTTTGATACCATAATTGATCTTCTTTGGATGTTTTTTTTTAAAGCAAAAAACCTCTTGTAAGGTATCTTGGTTTGAGACCATGACCAGGGGGTTCTACACCGTCAAAGTCACCCAGGAAGAATTTTTCGACACCAACATTATCAATTAGATTTTGGGTACCCAATTCAACTTTTTAATAGGGTGGAGATTCAAACCTAGGACCTCCCTCGAAGGATTGCCCTCTCCTTCCAACTCACCTACAACACCTAGGTAATGTTTGGATGGTTTTAATTATGAATGATGAATGTTTAAATATAATGCTCTACCACATATAGCATAATCATTATCCATACACAACCGACTTGGACTAATGTCCTTGTAAAGATAATAACAATATTTTAAATTTTATGTGAAGGGTATTTGGAAACTACCCTCATTATCAAGCCACCTAAACTATAAAGATACTTCAAATTTCATGTGAAGGGTACTTGGCAACTACCCTAAACTAAGGACAACAACCAACTTGGACTCATGGTCTTTATAAAGATAACAAAAATATTTCAAATGTCATGTGAAGGATAGTTAACAACTAACCTAATTACCATGTCACCTAAATTATGAAGATAACACAAATACTTCAAATGATGGCAACTACACCATACTAATGGCCAACAATACTTAAAATTTCATATGGAGGGCAATTGCCCCAAACTAATGGTCAACATTAATTCAAATTTCATATGGAGAGTAACTACCCCACACTAATGGTCAATGATACTTTAAATTTCATATGAAGGGCAACTATCCTAAACTAATGGTATTTATGAAGATAATAATAGCTAGCAATTATTGTAAAAAAAGAAAATTGGAGAGCACAACAAATACAAAAATAGAGTATGGGCTCGAAACTTGGCACAATACTCCCACAACACCTTGGTCATGGCTTCCATGCCATGTGAGCCACGTGCTCCACTTGGAGCCTCAAAGCACAACGTGTGCTTTGACTCCTTCAAACCCTTAAGAGCCCTTGGCTCTTCCTTCAACATCGATGGAACCATTGAAGAACACAAGCTTATACTGTTCATACCATAAAAATAAAAAAATAGCTACAAAAATACCCAAAACTTTTTTATCTTCTCATATATATCTTTAATAAAACATCACATATATATAATTGCACTGCTTAGTGAAAAAAAAGGGGTTTCATCAAACCAATATCAATCATTTCAAATTCTTTCATCATAGCATTTTTAAATTCTTTCATCAATAAGCTATTGGTACATAGATAAGATCATCAACATACAAGCAAAAAATCATAAATTCTTTACCTTGATTATTTGTATATAAAGTTGGTTCATATTCACTCCTATTGAAACTATTACAGAGAAGATAATCATTTATGTGACTATACCATGCTCTAGGAGCTTGCTTGAAGTTGAGTCCATAGAGTTATTTCTTTGTCTTATACACTTTATTCTCTTGATCAATATTCTTATAACTAGATGGTTGTTCAACAAACACATCTTCAATCAAAGTTCCATTAAGAAAAGAAAATTTCACATTCAACTAAAATACTTTCCATATAAACTGAGCTATGAATGCTAGTATAGTTATAATGATTTCCATCCTAGAAATTTGTGCATAAGTTTCATTATAGTCAATACCTTGTCATTGTTCATAACCCTTTGCCACCAATATATCTATATGTCGCTCAACTAAACTATCTATATTGTACTTGGTCTTATAAACTCATTTCACACCAATGCCATTTTTACCAGGAGGTAAATTTATAAGTTTCCAAGTGTTATTTTTAAAAATAGTATTCATATCATCATTCGTAGCATCAATCCATACCAGCTCTTGTATTGCTTCTTCATATGTTGTATCATTTCATATATTTCCAAGTAAAGCAAATTCAACAACTTATGTTTGACTAAGAATTTATTAAAGCTTCTAACCTTTCTTGGAGGGCAGCTAGATATAAAAACTAGAGTTACACTAGTATGTGAGGAAGAAATTATAGCATGGTTGGACTTGAGCTACTACTTAAACTTGTGGAAGAATATGTTGAATCCTCATGTGATATATCCATCATTACTAGTTTCTACTTATCTTGTTATCTATATTCAATACATTTTCATGTTGCTCCCTCATCAAAGATTACATCATGGCTAATTACAACATTTCTTGTAACTGGATTATACAATTTATAACCATTTGTTTCTTCATTGTATCCAAAAAAAATGTATTTTTGACTTTTATCATCAAATGTTTGCCTATTTTCTTTAGGTATGTGTGCATAAGCAATGCACCCAAATACTCTCAAATAAGAAAACCCAAGGCACCTTCTACTCTAGGCTTCTTGAGGTGTCATATCCAAAACACTCTTTGTTCGAAACCTATTTAATAAATAGACAACAATAGAAATAGCTTTAGCCCAATAGTAATTTGTAAAACATTTGGCCTTCATAATGCTTCGAGATAATTCGACAATTATTTTATTTTTCCCTTCAGCTACACCATTTTGCTATGGTGTGTAGCTAGTGGTTAACTGCCTCTTAATTCCATGTTCTTTGTGAAAACCATAAAATTCATTAGAGGTATACTCTTGCCCTCTTTCTGAGTGCAACATTTTCAAATAATATCCAATTTCATTTTCAACTTGGGCATTAAAATTTTTAAATGTATCAAATTATTTTGATTTATGTTATAGGAAATAAACCCAAGACTTTCTACTATAATCATCAATGAAAGTAATAAAGTAGTAGCTCTTACAAATGAATGGAGTAGCATTTGCCCCACAAATATCAGTATGTACTAATTCAAGAGGTGCTTGTGCTCTCCATGATTTTCCTTCAGGAAACGAGTCTCTATGTTATTTTCTCAAAGTGCAACCTTCACATATTTCCTCCTTTCTTTGAATTTCAATCCACCCTTTAACCATTTGCTTCTTATAGAGCAACTATAAACTTCAAAAGCTTAAGTGATCAAATCTAAAATACCATAACCAATATTGGTCATCAAGAGTAGATTTAAAAGCATATGAACAAGTTGCTCTTCCATCAATATTTATCCATCAATATTTAATGTAAACATTCACCCGTTTGACATGGGAACTTCAAAAACAATTTTCTTTCCATGATATTTATCATAAATGACACATTTCTTATTGTCAAACACAATTGAATATCCTTTTTAAACTAATTGGCCAATGCTCAACAAGTTATATTTTAAAACTGGTACATAGCATACATCTAGAATAGATTTTTCATCTCATTTATATATCTTGAAAATAATGTTTCCTTTGCCTTCAATGGGGATAACATTGTCATTTTTCAATATCACATGAGACTGGTGTGTGCCATCTAAATTAGAAAAAAAATCTTGTCTCTTGTCATATGCTTACTACAACCACTATCAAGAAACCACACTTGGTCTAAAGTATTTTCAGCCAAGTTACATTCAAGAAACATAATGCTTGGGTCTTCATCCTCTTTTGTAACATGAGCCCTTTGCTTATTTAAATCAATATTTTTTAAGAAAACACTCTGAAGCAAAATGACCATATTTCTTACAATAATAACATTGAATATAAGATTTATCAAAACTTCTATTACCTCCATCAGAATTGGGGTTGCTTGTTCTTTCTCTTCCAAATTATCTTGCAGGACCTCTACCACGTCCTTTAAATATTCCTTTGCCTCTTCCTTTTGTTGAGGAATATTCTACTGTTGAGAATGATATCTTTCCCTTGTTATTTAAGTCTAAAATATTTTCCTTTGATTGAAAAACTTAATTCCAAGATTCTTTACTAATACTGGATTGTTCTTTAACAGTTAACAACATATCCACCAACTCATCTACCTTGAGTTCAGATAAATCTTTTGCAACTTGAATACTTGTTGCAACCACTTCAAATATTTTTATAGTTTCTCCATTCCTAAGGATATTTTTTATAATTCTTCTTTTCTCAATTGTATCTCGCATGGATTTAATTTCTTTTACCAAGGATTACACTTTGGTAATGTACCCATGCACAAATTCTTTAGAATCCACTTTTAAATTCTCAAACTTTGACCTTAATATTTGTAATCGTGCTTGTACAACACCTTCATACATTGTCTTCAACATGTTCCAAGCTTCCTTACTTTCATCACAATATTGAATGCCTGGGAGAATTTGCTCTTCCACAATTGAGAAAATCAAAGACAAGGCTTCATTATCCCTCTTTATCATCTCTACTTTCTCTTTCTGTTGGTCTGCTATTAAAGTTGTGGCACCTTGAACTACTTGAGAAAGAATATACCCACTTTCCACAAAATTTCAATGATCTTTTGACAAAAAAAGAGTTTTTATTTTCTTAATCCAAATGGTATAATTTTTACCATTAAATATGAGCAATGGTAACATTCCAAAACTAGTTGATGAGAAGATCATTTCTTCAACACTATACTTGAAAAGATAATGTGTTCACTGCTAAAACACTCTTGAAGCTTCAAATCCCCAAAGATACCTCAAACTAATACTCGAATATCATATGTAGAAAAAAAAATAGAGAACACAACAAATACAAAAACAAAATATACTATAACAATAAAATAGTAGCTACAAAAATACTCAGAACTTTTTTTCCCTTATATATCTTTAATAAAACATCACATGTATAAAATTGCCCTTATAAAAAACAAAGGGTTGAAATCTCAACAACAACAACAACAACAACAAAAAAAAAATGATCCTAAAACCACAACAGAACCAAGAATTAGAATTAAAAAACAAGAGTCACATAACCAACTAGTAAAATCTGGAATCTTCTTAATCAAAACCAACTATTGAGAAAATATCTAGAATCTTCTTGGTCAAAACCAACTACTGAGAAAATATGGCTTCTTCTTGACCAAAATTGAAGACTGAGCTCCAATTTTCTTATTTTACACCAATCCTTTCAATTACCCTAATTATCAAGGCACCAATACTATAATAAAATAATTCCTAACACTTTGACTTTGACTGCCACGTTATGTTATTTGTATAATCACCCGTGATGCATTTGTGTACAGATAGTTTTAAGATTTAGTTTTTTTTAAGTTTTATAATGGAATTTATGGCATAGATGGTGGGCAAGAGGCAAATATTCGGGCTTTCAGGCCCTCGCCATCTCACCGACGTCAACTGGTAACCACTGTCCATGCATTTTTTTGTTCATTACTCTATTGTAGTGCACTATTTGGTATCAATCTTCCGAGTGAATTTTTTTTTCAGGTCCGATGCAAACTACAGACGATGCATAACGGCCAGTTTGGTCAAGGGCGTATACGTTCAGGAACGAGACCGCCAACAGAGCAGGCTGGGTCCCCATGCAAATGCTAGAAATGCATTCCTTTCCAAGCTAGAAGTTCTTTCCTTAGAGACTTGATTTTTATGGTAACTTTAATGGTATGGTAAGAAGAGGCTTTTATCTTAGAGACTTGATTTTTTAACACTACCATTTGGGATGAATGGACTTTTCAAAGAGTTAATCTCTTTGGCAACTAGTTTATTTTCAGTTGTATAACCTCATTTTTAATGTTGTCTCTATTTTCATTATTTCTTTAGTATGTTAGGTTTCTCTAATTATAAATTAATGATTTATTTATCATTGTTAAAGATTTATTAGTGATCAAAGTTTTGGAGAGATTGCTTCTAATTTCTTTGTTTTATCGTACATGTTAGTAGTGGGATTAAATCTTGATGTCATACATGTCAATTCATCTACCTTGGAATTCAATTCCTTAAGAATGGTCTTCATTTCATATGTGTTAAGATTTCCAATAAATCCTAGACTCAGTCCTTATATGACTTTAGGTGTTTATTCTTTGTGGCACATTAGGAATTAACTTCATTTACAATAAGTTTGGAGTCTCCATATATCCTTAGGTTCTTAAATTGT
Organism: Wollemia nobilis; assembly: GCA_028583015.1. NCBI lineage: Eukaryota > Viridiplantae > Streptophyta > Pinopsida > Araucariales > Araucariaceae > Wollemia > Wollemia nobilis. Next base: position 1,546,532 of record JAQPPZ010003047.1, on the reverse strand, counting down.
ATCTTTATGGATTTTCTCAAACCAGTGCATAGTACCTCATATTTAGCCATGTTATTGTAGATACTTGAAAATATCACACTTAACATCATGCAATGTCAATTAGGGATCAATTCACAAAACCTATAAAATTGACATAATTATTCAAAAACCATTAATCAATTTAAACCCTAGGTTACCCTAAATCCTAAGTCAACTTAACTCTAGGTCAACTACACCCCACTTGCACTCCAATCACACTTCCCTAGGAACCTACCCACCCCCTTCTTGTAACACCCACACTCCTCCTTAAAGGTATTTGATGCAAATTAATTAATAAGAGGTCTTTCCCTCTTCCCTAAGTATTAAGAGGGCATGATACACCCATGCCCACTTAATACACATAGGTGGGAAGGCCTTATCCTCATCACATGCCCATTAAAGGAGTCTTCTCTCTTCTTCCACTTAACCGTCGCCTCACCCCTCTCACCTAGCTAAAAAATCTATAAAATGAACTTGTTTCTACTGTATGAAGGAGGAGGAATTTATGCAAAATTATGTTATAGAAATCATTACAAACCATGCACTTGAGCATTGCAAACATCTAACACCCCTCCCTTATGGATCCCCTTATGTTTTGTTGAGCTTGCAGGTATATTTTCAACATCTACAACACACAACGACATCTAAGATCAAACTAGGAAGATCTCTAGATGAAAAAAAAACCAATCCGAGCATAACAATGAAAAATACCAAGAAAGGTCTGTTCATTTGGAAAAATATCAAGACAAGTATATTTTCTTCAAAAACCCTGCCAAAGTCATGAAGAACACAAGCTTATACTGAGAGGGGGGGTGAATAGTATAATACCACTTTTTACTTTTCTTTCCCAATCAATATTATGCAATGTATCAATAGCAATATCAACAATAGTAATCAAAGCAATGCACAAATCACCACACACAATAGAGACACCAATTTAACGTGGTTCACCCAATGTGGGCTGCTCCACAGAGAAAATCTTTCACTAATATTTTCTCAATAAATATCTTGGTAATCCTTTCCATATTACAATATTTATGGACCTCTATTTAAAGGAGATACCAATCCCCTAATCAAGTTTGTGGATCTCTATACATAGAAGAACTCCTTTCTCCTCTACTTTAGCTGGTGATCTTCTAGAAGAATTGTTGCCTCCACTGCACTGGCTAATGGATCTATATCCACTAAAGACTCATGTCCTCACTTATAAGACCTATCCTCACTACCCTAGCTAATGGATATCTATCCACTGGAGACTGTCATCCTCTATACTATGTCACCTCCAAAGCTTACTCTTAGCTCTGTCTCAAATCTGCACTAAACACAGTCCTTCGATCTAGCACAAATCTACTCAATCTATGTCTCTAGTCTGGCACAAATTTGTCCTCAAATATACACCAAACTCTATCCTCAAATTTGCACTAAACATAATCCTTCGGTCTAGCACAAATTTGTCCTCAATATCTATCCTCAAGCCTTAACACAAAGCTTGAATTAATCATAAATCAACTCTACTGTATCTACCCCAAACCTTAACTCAAGGTTTGAACAAATAAATCAATCAACTCTGCTCACAAGTCTTCTCAAAGACTTATCTCAAATCTGCCTTGTAAGCTTCCAAAAAATCTCACACTAATCTATCCATAAGTTCTCTCTAGAACTTGTTCAATTTGCTCAACAATATTTGTCCTCAAATCTGTATTGTAAGCTTCCACAAAAGCTCACACCAATCTGTCCACAAGTCTTCTCTAAGACTTACCTCAAATATGCTCAACAAGTCCTTACTAGAACTTGTTCAATCTCATAGAAACATATAGATAATTTTTAGAGACTCAATATGCTTCACATTCACAACAATGCTCAATCACTTTCAATCTCTCTTTTTACCATAGAAACATATAGAGAATTGTTAGAGACTCAATATGTTTCACACTCACAAACACTCAACCTCTTTCTCAAATCAATTTAGAATATGGAACAATTTGTTTCACAAAACTTGAACTATCGCTTCAACACATCTACTTGACTAGGCTCAACCAACTCCACTCAATCAATCACTCAATGAAATAATCCTTACCCACAAATCCTAGTCCAAGCATATGAACATTCACTCACTTATTTCCAACAATGCTTATCAAACAATCTCACATAACAATGATACTCATGATATTTCACAAACTCTAGTTCAAGATAGTTCACAACTTCACATAACAATGATACTCATGATCTTTCACAAACCCTAGTTCAATATAGTTTACAACTTCACATAACAATGATACTCATGTTCTTTGCACAAACCCTAGTTCAAGCATATGAAAGCTTTACTCAATATTTCCAAAAATGCTTATCAAACAAGGTTTTTATCATCAACTCTCACTCAAAAAAACCTTCAACAATCAAACTCAACAATGCTTATCAAACAATCCTTTTCACTCCAACTTAGCATTCACAACATCCAACAATCACTCACTAGGAATATGTGCCCATACCTTTTTGTTTGATGAAGAAAATGACCTCGAAATCTGTCTTAAACACACTTTTCTTCTTTACCAATTTCAATGGTTAGATGATAAAATATCACACTAACACTCTCTCAGAAATATTTCTCAATTACAAAAATAATCAAACTCAAATACACCTTATTACTCCTTTGAAATTAGCAATCATCAAATCATACATAAAAATAATTACTCAATTACACCTTATAATCTCCAACAATTAAATTAACATCCTCCAAAAATTAAACTTTCAAAATAATATTGCCTACCCTTTTATCTCCCTCAAATACTCAATATCCAAATTAATTTAAGCAAAAATAAACTTTATAAACCATAAAAAAAAATTTCTTTTTCCAACCATAGTACATCTGAAATAATCAAGCGACCAAGGCAATTAACATCAACGTATACCTTTAACACTAGCCAAAAAGGGCCTCGACAGGTTTCTAACGCGAGACTTCCTCTTGTCGAGCACCTTATCGAGGCGCTAGCCCACCACATGGGCTACAAGCCCCCATGCGAAGGGTAAGGCTCAAACCTTCCTCTTCTTTCCTTCTAATCGATGCACGTAAAAGCAAAAATGCTCTTCTTCCTTGCAAAATGAACACGACGGATTTCGAACCCTGCTCTCCCAACCTACCACAAGCCTTAACATAACCTGTCATCGCCAACTGCGCTACATAGCATTGTGTGAGGACAAAGGAGCCCCACTCCTATTTGTCCTATCCTCTACCGCCAAAAACTTTTAAACACGAAAACCCTTACTCTTTTGCACACGAAATTTGGAGCTTTGATTTCATTGAATATACATAGAATATTTTTGACTTGGGATTTTCCCTCCTTTTATACACGAAGGTCTCGTGCCATAAAACATCGATGCTCAATAAAATTTCAAATTCAATTTTATTTAAACCTTATAACCCACTTTATGGTTATTTAAATTAATATATAATTTATAATTAAATTAAAATTAAGTTATAATTAACTTAAATAACTTTGGAAGTTAATTAAATTAATTTATAATAAAATTATATTAATTAATTTATAATTAATTTAAATTTCCCTTTTTAATATTATAATAAAATATTATAATATTATTTTCTTGGGCCTCTTCTTTGCACTTTGGACCACATATGACCACCTGGAACCGGATCTAACCATCTGGAAGCAGACTCTACTTTTTGCACTGATTGTAAAACTGCTTCTTCTTGCACTGCTCACTGAAACTGACTTTTGACATCAATGACCACTCACTCTTGACATCAATGACAACTCATCTACTCAAAATGTCCACCAAGTCACCAGCCAAGTAAGCATTTTTGTTTGTATTATTTTCAATCTCTTATCACACTTCATTCATACATTTTAATTCACTTTTATTTTTTTTTGTTTGTTATCATGAGAGGTCTAATTGAGACAAGCCTTCAAACGTTATTGATAATTATTATAGGGTTACATAGTTTTAGAGGACCGATGTAGCTAAAAGTGGCCCATGTGCAGTAAGCCCACTCCCTTTGAGGATCTCGCAAAAGATCGTTGTGATGTCGTAATGACGTTTGATGAAGGGCCCCTTCTCTCAAAGGCCCTATTTGTAGCCCTTGGGGTAAATCTATAAAAATGACACATCTCTTGTAACACCTTTTTAATATCAATGAATATGGCACATTTTTTATGAGTTCATTTTAGTGATCACGATGGAACCACCCATTTTTTAATGCTTTTTGTTAGCTTTATATCTGACTAACTGACAACTTTATCTTCTTTCTATGTTGTAGGTATCACAAAACCAACGTAAAAACCTTTAAAATCATTGAAACACACATCAGACCCAAAAAAATCACTCAAAAATTGTCTCCCACACAAGCTAGGTACCATTTTCTACACAACACTCAGCAACTCCATCATTGTAGGTAAGTTGGGGGAAGGATTTTCCCCATTGAGATCGCTACCTCACTTGCCCTCTTGCCTTCTTAGACCAAACCGCCTCACCAAAAAACATCCCCTAAGTGAAATCACTTACCTTTTGCATATCATACATCTGGCAAAGCTTGTTTGTTTACCCCTTTGTGATCAGTCATGCAATAAATGTAAGTTTCATTTTTCGGAAATACACGTATTTTTAGAAAATTTGACTTCTCTATTTTATGGTTGTAGGCACAGTCAAAAAATTATTTTTTTGGCACAAAGGCACCTAACGGTCGTGTAGCTGCTAAAAACATCAACCCTATTGGAAAATGTATGAACATGTATGTTCAATTTTTGAACATCAAGATCCATACGTCTTAAAATTGAGCACACAGAACGAAGCCTATCAAACTTCTACATAGTACCCAAAGCTTGGAGACCACAGGTAGGCACTCAAAAACCCCGCATTTTAGCAATTTCTTTTCTTTTTGCCTATTTTTCAAAATCAAACAGTAATTGTTAGGTTCAATTCAAAAGGCACCAAAATTGGTTGGTCAATTTTGAAAAAATTTTAATTTTCTCACAAAAGCCTCAAATATATTTTGGGACCTTCACAAAACACACCAAACACCTCTTTGGTCATATGCCCCATTGTTTTTCTAGCATCAATTTCCTTTCAAATGAAAATTTATTTTAAAAATCGCATCAATTCAAAAGGCATGAAAATCGCTTGGTTAATTTTTTAAATTATCTAGTTTGCTTACAAAAATCCTAAACCTCTTTGGGCCCTTCACAAAAATACCTCTATTTTACTTGTTTCCTTTACAAGACACACCAAACACCTCTTTGGTCACATGTCTTATTGTTTGCTTAGTGTAGATTTCTTTTAAAGGGAACATCTTAACATAGATTTCTTTCCAAATTTGTATTTAGACATGTTGATCTTCACTTTGTTGTTGTAGCATAGTTTCCTTTTCCACACTTCAATTTTTGAAATAAAATCTAACCACACACACTCATACGGGTTAACACATTGGTTAGGTTGGATTTCATCACCAACTACCAATAGAGATCAATGATGTTGGCTTTCATTGGTAACCATTAATTCACCCCTAGATGTCGTAGTAGCCTCCTTAAATGGTTTTTTGGACTGTAATGTCCCCTTCTTACACTTAGATAGTTTGACACCCGTCAACCTATTCCGGAGTTCCCGTAGGCTAGTCGGTGATGGTTAGGGAGCTCATTGGCTTGGAGAGCCCGTGTTTCTGATTCCATGATCTTTGGGTTTTGGTACTATTTATAGAATATACTATTTTTAGTATATGCTATTTTTAGTAAGTGGTATTTCCAATTTTCAGCATCCAGTCAGTTGTAGAGGTTTGTGGTGATTTTGGGTAATATTCATTCTTTTTTGGCGTTCAGTGAGCGAATTTGATTAATTTAATATTTCACTTAAGTTATAAAGTAACTTAAGTGTAATGTTATATTTTAATATTTCAATAAAGTGCACCAAAAAGGGGGGGACGCCTAGCTTAAGGGGGAAAAATGAAATATTTTAAAAGTGAGCTTTTGTGGAGATAAAGTAATGTTTATTTTTGAAAACCTAATTTCTCATTGAGAAAAAATCTAACTCCTCTCCAAGCTCTTTAAAAGTGGGTTTTGGCTCCCATTTTCATTATCTGAGAATTGACAACTTAGGGAGATGCTGCTGGAATGTATCCAGGATTTTGATTTGTAGGTTGTGGAGGATGGAAAACCTCTTCAACTCTTCAGGTTTTGATGGTGAAAGACCCATCCTAGCTGGATATGGTATTTTCATCCAGGAAATACATTGGTGCTTCAGAGATTTCAGTATTTTGATTTGCAGATTTTAGGGTTTGGTGTGTTTGGTTTCCAATGTGATGTTTTGTGCATGAGATCTTCATTTTTGGTGATTTGGGTAATTGTTCTTGAGGTTTTGTGTAATGCAGAATTTCCTGGCATGACTGGCCGTACCATTTTGGCCATGAAGTCGAACCACATTTTGGTGTGCAGCTTTCAGAGGAAGTAGAATCTGGTTGTGGGTATTATTTCTTTGGTTTCAGCGGACTTGGGCGCCCCTTTTTGCAGAGTTGCATGTTTTAGTGGTTGTTCCTAATTTTTTAGAGGTAGCCGAACTTGTTTGCAGATCCTACAACTATGGTATCTTGTGGGTGTTGGTTATTTCTGGTTTCCTATGATCGAATTGTCATTTAGAAGGCTTTGGGTGAGATTTCAGACTTAAGACAATGCTCAGTAGAGAGGTGAACAACTTGGTGTGACATTGTTTGGTGGACAATAAAATTTGCAGCCATGTATCTGGTGTTTTTAGACCTATAACATCACTTCCCTCTCTCAAAGAATTAGGATTTCATCTCTATTGTGGTATGCAATGAGTTATTACTTGATGTAACAATGTTATGAATGTGTTTCTCAATCAAAATATGTTGTTACAATAGTTTGCATAAGACTATTTAGTTTCTGAGTTATTGCGGCAGTGTTTACCTTCCAGCTTGCATATTTATATTGTTCTATATATATTAAAAAAATAGGGGCATTTATTACAGTGGTATCAGAGCAAGTTTGTTCCTGCCAACCTTGTCGATATTTTTCAAAAAAATTGTAACTTTCCATGAGTGAAAGGGAACAAAGATACTATAACAGAGAGCTAAGGAAAAATCATTGGCAACCACCTCAGATTCCTGAAGGTGATACTATCATAGGGATATTGGGTTTACAGCCAAAAATTTCTAGTGATAGTGAAGGTATTCTAGAGGTTATGGCAGAAAGAGACAAAGGGAGAGTTGGTTCAGAGAGTCCTGATACCAAGGTTGAACAAAAATTTGATGTTATGATGGAGATGATGTCTCAGATGCTTTCCAAGATTAACCAAGGAATACAACCATCAAGTCATAACAATACTCTGGGCATGGGAATGCATTTGGGTGAATCCAACACTTCCAATCAGCATGGAGGTACTAAATCAGTAGCCTCATGGACTGTTCCAAGACCTTTACAACCCACATTTACATGAAGAGAAGAAGTTCCTATTGATCGAGAACCCCAAATTCCTTTAGTTGATGAGTTGAGACATACATATGCTGAGTATGACACCTTACCAAAAGAGATCAAGGGTCGTTTCTCCCTCAATGAATACATGAACCAAAAGAAGAGCAGAGGTGGAACAAGGACTGAATAGAGGGGAACAATAGTACATAAATATTTGCAGTAGGCACTAAGTAAGGTTACCTTGGCTCATTTTTATGGGAGTGATAAGTGTACAACTAGAGCTTGGGTCCAAAAGTTGGACAACTATCTATCTCTTAGACCAATGCCTGAAGAGGAAGCAATCAAGTTTACCACTTTGCATTTGGAGGGGATTGCACACGAGTGGTGGTATCATGGACTTACAACTTTGGGACATAGAGCTATTACTACATATGATGAGTTTACTCAGAAGCTCATCGAACGGTTTGACAGGAAGGACCCAGAGTTACATTTCAGGGAGTTAGCTCAGTTGAAACAGTATGGATCCTTGGAGACTTATATAGCAAAATTTTAGAGACTTTTAGTGATGGTCTCGAGAATCACAGAGAGGAGATTAGTAGTCCTTTTTAGTGAGGGACTCATGGAGCCTATCAGGGGTTGGATTAAAGCATTTGATCCACCAACCTTGCAAGAAGCTATGAAGAAAGCAAGGAACATGGAGTTGGCTGCTCCTAGATCTAAATTTTAGACCAAACCCTCTACAGGAAAGGAGAACAAAAAATATTTTTAGAAAGAAGCAAATCAGCATAAGAGGGAAATTCCAAAGACTGATTATGAGGCATTAAATGATTTAAGAAGAAAAAATTTATGCTTCACATGCAAATAACCATGGGCTCTGGGACATAGATGTGTTGTTAAGGGAAAATCCAATCAAATAGAATACTATTCAGCTGATGAATCAACAACTAAAAACTCAGACCAACAATCTGATCCGGAAGAAAAAGAAGAGGAGAAGTCATCAAAAGAGTCCAAAAAGGAGGAAAAAGGTCAAGGAACTCTTGCACAACTCCATAGTTTTTAGAGGAATAAATCATTGAGGATACGAGGAGTGTTAGGAGGGTAGCGAGTTGTGGCATTGATAGACATGGGAGCCACACATAACTTCATTGATGAGGGGGTTGTTGCTCGTAGAGGACTAAAAATCGAGGAGGTGAATGGTTTCAGGGTGATGGTAGCAGATGGATTCACCATTACATGTACCAAAAAAATCTCACAGATGGGTCTTCAATTGGGCAACCATGAAGTCAGAGATGATTTCTATGTTGTTAGCATCAGAGACATGGATGTTGTGTTGGGTATTCAGTGGTTGCGCTCTTTAGGTGAGATTGTACTCAATTTTTAGACTATGGAATTGAAATTCAAATCTGAAGGGAAAAATGTGGTTCTAAGAGGGATGTCAAATGGAGGACCACGGGTAGTCTCATTCAAAATAATGGAGAGACTATTTAGACATGATCAGGTGGAGTGGGCAGTAGAGTGTGTGATCATGCCCATAGTTACAGAAGAGGTGAAACATTCTTATCATCCAGAGATCCAGGCTTTGCTTACCAAGCGAAGTAAGGTTTTTAGTAGTATACCTCCAGGGAGGCCTCTTGATAGAGGTATTGAGCATGTGATAGAATTAGAGGAGGGTGCAAATCCCATTATCACTACCCCATACAGACATCCTAAAAGGCTCAAGGATGAGATTGAAAAGACTATTAAGGAACTATTGGAGATGGGGCACATTAGACCAAGTAAGAGTCCATTTGCTTCTTCAGTGGTCTTGGTGAAGAAGAAGGATGGAACCATGCACATGTGCATTGATTACAGAGCTTTGAATAAGAAGATGATTAAAAATAGGTACCCCATCCCTCGGATTGATGAGCTCATTGACGAGCTACATGGTGCAGTATATTTTTCCAAGATAGATTTGAGATCCGGTTATCATCAGATTCGGGTCAGAGAGGAGGATATTGAAAAAATAGCTTTCAGATGTCACTTTGGCCACTTTGAGTTCTTGGTCATGCCTTTCGGATTGACCAACGCACCTGCTACTTTCCAGTCCTGCATGAACATGATTTTCAGCAAATAGTTACGTAAGTTTGTATTAATATTCTTTGATGATATTTTGGTTTACAACAAATCATGGGAAGAGCATTTGAAACATTTAGATGAGGTTTTGGGAATCCTTGAGGTCGAATCATTGTTTTCCAAAGAGTCAAAGTGTGAATTTGGGATGACATAACTATTATACCTTGGACACATAATCAGCTCACAGGGAGTTAGTGTAGATCCAGAGAAAATAAAAGCAATTCTAGATTGGCCACCACCTACCAATCTTACATAGTTGAAGGGGTTCTTTGGGTTGTGTGGTTTTTACAGGTGGTTTGTCAAGGATTTTTCACAGATGGCTGCTCCACTTATAGATTTGACTAAAAAGGGAGCTTTTACTTGGTTTGAATCAGCACAGAAGACCTTTGATGACTTCAAATAACTTATGAGCACATGTCCTATTCTGGCCATTCCAGATTTTACTAAACCATTTGAGCTTCATTGTGATGCTTCGGGGGAAGGCATTGGAGTTGTATTGATGCAAAATAAGCATCCTATAGCTTATGAGAGTAGGAATTTGAGGGATGGAGAGAGGACTTACTCTATTTATGACAAAGAAATGTTAGCCATCATGCATGCTTTGGCTAAATTTAGATAGTACTTAGTGGGAGGTAGGTTTGTGGTGAGAACTGATCATAACAACCTCAGATATTTATTGAATCAAATATATCTCAATGATAGGTAACATAAATGGGTCAGCAAGTTGCAGGCTTATGATTTTGATATTGAGTATGTAAAAGGGAAGAAGAATATAGTGGTTGATGCATTGTCAAGAAGGCCACATTTGAGCTCACTTACAGAGATTGCAGCAGATTGGAAATGTCAAATTGTTGTAGAGTATGCTAAGAATACCTTAGCTAACAACATTTTGGATGGGACTTCACAGGATGACAGGTACAAGGTAAGAAATGAAATAATTTTTTATAAGGATAGAATATTTTTGGTCCCTGAATCTAGACTTAAGACAAAGGTTTTGAAGACTTTTCATGATATTCCTATGGCTGGCCACCCTAGATTCTATAAGACTTACAGGCAGGTCCATGAGATATTTTCATGGAAGGGACTGAAGAATGAGGTTTTATAGTATGTTCATGAATGTCCTATATGTCAACATAATAAGAATGAGCATCATTATCCGACTGGTTTGTTGCAACCCCTACCTATTCCCACTCAAAAATGGGAAAGTATCTCAATGGACTTCATCACTGGACTTCCCAAGGTGCAAGGGAAGGACTACCTTTATGTGGTTGTGGATAGGTTGACTAAATTTACCCATTTCTATGCTATTTCAGCAGCATTTACAATAGTATAGGTGGTTGATCTGTTCTTCAGAGAGGTATTCAGACTTCATGGTTTACCCAAAAATATTGTTAGTGATCGGGACAACAAGTTTATGAGTCTATTTTGGTAGGAGTTGTTCAAATTGTGTGGCACTGTGCTGACCCCTAGCACTAGTTATCACCCACAAACTGATGGGCAAATAGATATTGTAAACAAATGGGTGGAAGGGTACCTGTGCAACTATGTTTCAGGGTAGCAAAAGGCATGGGTAAAGTGGTTGCATTTAGGGGAGTACTGTTATAACTCCTCTTATCACATGACTATCAAGATGTCACCATTTTTGGCATTATATGGCTATGAGGCTCCAAGATTTATTGATTTACTTTTGGGAGATTGTAGAGTACCTAAAGCTAAGGATATTTTATAGGAGAGTCAAGACATCATGAGATCCTTGAGAGACAACATTCAACAAGCACAAAATCAGCAAAATAAGTATGCATACCAGCATAGAACTGAGTGGGTTTTTGAAGTAGGAGACATGGTCTACTTGCGCTTGCAGCCCTACCGACAATCCACTCTCAAAAGGAGTGGAGCAGAGAAGCTTAAGCCTCAATTTTATGGGCCATTCAGGATCTCCAAGAGGATTGGAGAGGTGGCATATGAGTTGGAGTTACCTGAGAGTAGTAGGGTGCACAATGTCTTTCATGTATCACGCCTCAAGAAGGTGCTTGGACATAACGTGGTACCATCTACAGAGTTACCTCCTTTGGATGAGGAAGGGAAGTTAGTATTGATTCCAGAAGCAGTTATTGACTATAGAGAGCGTTCCCTTAGGAGGAGGACAGTCAGAGAAGTTTTGGTGAAGTGGAAGAATCTACCAGTAGAGGATGCTACATGGGAGAGTGAGCAGATTTTACAACACTCGGATCTGCAATTGCTTGAGGACAAGCAATTTTGGGGAGGGAGGACTGTAATGTCCCCTTCTTACACTTAGATAGTTTGACACCCGTCAGCCTATTCTAGAGTTCTCGTAGGCTAGTCGGTGATGGTTAGGGAGCTCATTGGCTTGGAGAGCCCATGTTTTTGATTCCATGATCTTTGGGTTTTGGTACTATTTATAGAATATACTATTTTTAGTATATGCTATTTTTAGTAAGTGGTATTTCCAGTTTTTAGCATCCAGTCAGTTGTAGAGGTTTGTGGTGATTTTGGGTAATATTCATTCTGTTTTGGCATTCAGTGAGTGAATTTGATTAATTTAATATTTCACTTAAGTTATAAAGTAACTTAAGTGTAATGTTATATTTTAATATTTCAATAAAGTGCACCAAAAAGGGGGGATGCCTAGCTTAAGGGGGAAAATGAAATATTTTAAAAGTGAGCTTTTGTGGAGATAAAGTAATGTTTATTTTTGAAAACCTAATTTCTCATTGAGAAAAAATCTAACTCCTCTCCAAGCTCTTTAAAAGTGGGTTTTGGCTCCCATTTTCATTATCTGAGAATTGACAACTTAGGGAGATGTTGTTGGAATGTATCCAAGATTTTGATTTGTAGGTTGTGGAGGATGGAAAACCTCTTTAACTCTTCAGGTTTTGATGGTGAAAGACCCATCCTAGCTGGATATGGTATTTTCATCCAGGAAATACATTGGTGCTTCAGAGATTTTAGTATTTTGATTTGCATATTTTAGGGTTTGGTGTGTTTGGTTTCCAATGTGATGTTTTGTGCATGAGATCTTCGTTTTTGGTGATTTGGGTAATTGTTCTTGAGGTTTTGTGTAATGTAGAATTGCCTGGCATGATTGGCCATACCATTTTGGCCATGAAGCCGAACCACATTTTGGTGTGCAACTTTCAGAGGAAGTAGAATCTGGTTGTGGGTATTATTTCTTTGGTTTCAATGGACTTGGGCGCCCCTTTTTGTAGAGTTGCATGTTTTTAGTGGTTGTTCCTGATTTTTTAGAGGTAGCCAAACCTGTTTGCAGATCCTACAACTATGGTATCTTGTGGGTGTTGGTTATTTTTGGTTGCCTATGACCGAATTGTCATTTAGAAGGCTTTGGGTGAGATTTCAGACTTAAGACAATGCTCAGTAGAGAGGTGAACAACTTGGTGTGACATTGTTTGGTGGACAGCAGAATTTGCAGCCATGTATCTGGTGTTTTCAGACCTGTAACGTCACTTCCCTCTCTCAAAGAATTAGGATTTCATCTCTGTTGTGGTATGCAATGAGTTATTACTTGATGTAACAATGTTATGAATGTGTTTCTCAATCAAAATATGTTGTTACAATAGTTTGCATAAGACTGTTTAGTTTCTGAGTTATTGCGGCAGTGTTTACCTTCCAGCTTGCATATTTATATTGTTCTATATATATATATTAAAAAAATAGGGGTATTTATTATAACTTCATCACCAAAAAATCCCCTACTCTTGAGATTACCTCGAGGTAGGTTAGGATAGATGCCCCTACTCATAGGATTGCATATAATTAGTGAGCGCACAACTATCATTATTAACTAAGCTCGACCGAGGGTGAAGCTAAAGTTGACTAGCCTACGTAGGTCATACAATGTAGCCTCTTGCTTAAGAGGTATTTTGTATTCCATTTTGACCACTTAAAGTCTTTCTCCAACTTAGGAAGCAATTTCATTTATTTGTGCATAGCCACTCCTTATGTACCTCTGGGTATAGTGGAAAGGGTATGCATCGACATACCCCTCATAAATTTCATCTATCCACCTTCTTTACTATATTTTTAGCAGTTCATATAAACTCAAAAATACATAAAATAACATCATAAACAATAGTTTACAACAAAACTACCATAAACATGGTAAACTGGACCTGCAAATAACCCCCAAAACCTTTGGGTGTTGATGTTTTATCATTTATCCTATGAAAAAACTATCCTATAAAAAAATGTATGGATAGATCAATTAAAAAAACATACAGATAGATATGTTCAAACTAGAAACACCTAAAACAACATAGAGTCTTACCCAAGATTATCTAGTAACCTGCAATCTTTGGTTTGACCTCCTTCAAAAATCCATAGGCCTACCATTCTTCTTCATCATGGTTCTTACCCAAATCCAAGCACATGAATAAAAGCGTTTTGTCATGGAGACCTCCAAAATGAACCCCCTATTTGAACACCAAGAAGAAGCATCCCTCCCACCACCTCAAAATATACCTACATATTTCCTTGGTCAAAACAAAACATCCCCTCTCCATTGCCTCTTCTTCATTACCAATAGCTTAGTTTACCCCAAACTTTGTTGTCTCCTCTTCACATTCTTGATCATCACTCATATCTACTTTCACAAATCTAAGCAAAATTCTTTATCATATCTTAAATCGAGGTATCAGTGTCATACACCTTCTCACCACCCTAGTCCTATGGCATTAATTTTTTTTTTTAGATCAAGTATTTGCCTCACAAAATCCTCTTTCTCAACTGCCTTATTTCATGTACGTGCAACCCCAAAATTCTCTAACTTTCTTTCTTCCAGTCCACTTTTGACCTAGATACAATGAGCTTCCTCTTTCAATTATACCAACCTCCCTCCATTACACCCCATTTCATCCAACATGATATCATCACACCAACCTCCACCCACTCATCATCAACACCATCAATCTCTCATTTCTTCCTAGCAGCCTATATAGGCTAATTCCATTGCTCTTCGCCCTTCACTACAACCTCAACTCAATTCATTCACCTCTTTTGCCACTAACTAAAACACCCTATCTCATCAATCACCACCTTTGCTTTGACCTAATAAAATGGTATTCTTCACCACCCCTCCATCTTGGACATCAAACCCGCCTACCATATTACCTCTCGAATTGATTTCATTATCCCCATATGAGTGGTCTTCATGGAACAATCAAGTGCCATCTCAACAAGCGCACGATCAAGTGCCATACTAGCAAGTGCACAATCAAGTACCATACCAACAAGCACACAATCAAGTGCCATACAAACAAGCGCACACATAAGTTTCATATCAAGTGCATGACCAAATGTCCCTTCACTTATATTCTCATATAGCCAAACAAATGCAACAATAAATACCTCATGAAGGACTGAATTATATTGCACTCCAACCTCCCTTGTATCCAAATTAGCTCCCTACATCCCACCCAAATCAATGGGCCCCATGACAACAATACCATCCTTCTCATTCACCTTACATGTATCTACATCCCTACCCATATCAATCAACCTCGTCCCCTCTAGTCATCTATGTCAACCCTATCTCGACAACATCAATTCATCCCTTGAATGATATGCAGTACATATTAGAGCACCTCAACCATCTCAAGTTGTGATTGAACAACTATAGGTGTTAAACACCTACCCATAACTTAACCATGATGGACTCTATAATAACTCCACTTACCCAACCTCGTACAAAACCTCAATATCCTCATCATCCACTTCATATTGTGATGTCTCTTTATGAAACATTGGCTAATATCTTTTAGAAGTTGCACAACACAGGGAAAATCATATTACCTGACACTAGACCAGATAATCCTAATCATCCTAACAAAATTATCCAATGAGCATCAATAATGTGCTTAACACTAACAACTAGGGCATGATATTAATTATTGTTGCACCTTCAAGTGACTATTCCACAATCTAATTGATCAATAGAAAATGCAATTGGATAATATAATCTCCCAATCCAAACCTAGGTATATATAATAATTCATCACCCCAACATAAAGTGCTACAATCACAAGTTGAGGCCTCAACATTGTAACCCATGCCATGTCAAGTCGATCATATCAACTGCATCCTCTCTCATCATAGTTTTGTTGGTATGATCAACCTTACTACCAACAATCAATGACATTCAGGGCAATCTCCCCAATTCCATGACCCTCTTGCTATACCCCTGGAATCATCTATTACCTCCCTAGATCTTCTCTAGCTATCTCTTCATGACTAGGGGAGTCCCATCCTCTGTCAAACCATTTTTCTATCTAGGGGAGTTATCACTCTTTGACCAATTTTTCATCTAAAAGTGTTAAACCTCCCTTCTCATCCACTCGGGTTGATGCCACCAAGAATTCTAATCATAAATCAATCGCTAGGTTCAAAAGGTTGCATATTTTATCAAATGTTGTGCCCTTTCCCTCATTTTTAATAATCAATCACTAAGATCAAAAGGTTGCATATTTTTGTCAAAGGTTGTGCCCTTTATCTCACTTTCACAAAAAAATCAAAAGCTAGGTTCAAAAGGTTGCATCCTTTTGTCAAAGGTTGCACCCTTTACCTCACTTTCACAAATCAATTTCTAGGTTTAGAAGGTTGCACCCTTTACCTCGCTTTCACAATCAATCACTAGGTTAAAAAGGTTGTGTCCTTTTGTCAAATGTTGTTCCCTTTACCTCACTTTCGCAAAACAATCAATCACCAGGTTCAAAAGCTTGCGTCCTTTTGTCAAAATTTTCACCCTTTACCTCACTTTCACAAAAAAATAAATCACCAAGTTCAAAAGGTTGTGTCCTTTTGTCAAAGGTTGCATCCTTTGACTCACTTCCACAAAATAATCAATCACCAAGTTCAAAAGGTTGCATTATTTTGTCAAAGGTTGTTTCCTTTACCTTGCTTCTTTCCTTACAAAAAGCACCAAACTCCTTTGGTGAAAATTCAATTCTAGTTTAAATACCCCAAAGGCACCAAACCCCTTTGGTCAAAATTTAATTCTAGTTCAAAAGCCCCAAAGGCACCAAACTCCTTTGGTTAAAATTTATTACTAGTTCAAAGGCCCCAAAGGCACCAAATCCCTTTGGTCAAGTTTCAATTTTAATTCAAAGAACCAAAAGGTATCAAATCTCTTTGGTCATAATTCAATTCTAGTTCAAAGGTCCCAAAGGCACCAAACCCCTTTGGTCAAAATTCAATTCCAAGTTCAATGGCACCAAACCCCTTTGGTCAAAATTCAATTCCAGTTCAAAGGCACCAAAACTCTTTAGTCAAAATATAATTCTAGATCAAAGATCCCAAAGGCACCAAACCCCTTTGGTCAAAATTTAATTCTAGTTCAAAGGCCCTAAAGGCACCAAACTGCTTTGGTCAAAATTCAATTTCAATTTCAAAGGATCCAAAGACACCAAACCACTTTGGTCAAAATTCAATTCCAGTTCAAAGGCTCCAAAGGCACCAAAACTCTTTGGTCAAAATTCAATTCCAAATCAAAAGCCCCAAAGGCACCAAACCCTTTTGGTAAAAAATCAATTCCAGTTCAAAGGTCCTAAAGGCACCAAACTCCTTTGGTCAAAATTCAATTCCAAGTTAAAAGGCTCTAAAGGCACCAAACTCCTTCAGTCAAAATTCAATTCCAATTCACAGGCCCCAAAGGCACCATACACCTTTGGTCAAAATTCAATTCCAAGTTAAAAAGCTCCAAAGGCACCAAACTCCTTTGGTAAAAATTCAATTCTAGTTCAAAGGTCCTAAAGGCACCAAACTCCTTTGATCAAAATGCAATTCTAGTTCAAAGACCCCAAAGGCACCAAACCCCTTTGGTCAAAATTCAATTCCAAGTTCAAAGGCTCAAAAGGTAATCAAATCTTTTGGTCAAAATTTAATTATAGTTCAAAGGTACCAAACCCCTTTGGTTAAAATTCAATTCTAGTTCAAAGGCCCCAAAGGCACCAAACCCCTTTGGTCAAAATTCAATTCAAATTTCAAAGGCACCAAACTCCTTTGGTCAAAATTCAATTCTAGTTCAAAGGCCCCAAAGGCACCAAACCCCTTTGGTAAAAATTTAATTCCAAGTTCAAAGGCTCCAAAGGCACCAAACCTCTTTGGTCAAAATTCAATTCCATTTCAAAGGCACCAAACCCCTTTGCTCAAAATTCAATTTCAGTTCAAATGCCCCAAAGGCACCAAACCCCTTTGCTCAAAATTCAATTTCAGTTCAAATGCCCCAAAGGCACCAAACCCCTTTGGTAAAAATTCAACTCCAAGTTCAAAGGCTCCAAAGGCACCAAACTCCTTTGGTCAAAATTCAATTTTAGTTCAAAGGCTCCAAATGTACTCCTTTGGTCAAAATTCAATTCAAATTCAAAGGCCCCAAAGGCACCAAACTCCTTTGTTCAAAATTATATTCCATTTCAAAGTCCCCAAAGGCACCAAACTCCTTTGATCAAAATTCAATTCTAGTTTAAATACCCCAAATTCACCAAATCCCTTTGGTTAAAATTCAATTCCATTTCAAAGACCCCAAAGGCACCAAACCCCTTTGGTAAAAATTCAATTCCAAGTTCAAAGGCTCCAAAAGCAACCAAATCCTTTGGTCAAAATTTAATTCTAGTTCAAAGGCACCAATTCTAGTTCAAACCCCTTTGGTCAAAATTCAATTCTAGTTAAACAGTCCCAAAGGCACCAAACACCTTGGGTCAAAATTCAATTCTAGTTCAAAGATCCCAAAGGCACCAAACTCCTTTGGTTAAAATCCAATTCTAGTTCAAAGGCCCCAAATTACTTTGGTTATCTTCAAAATCATGATTGGGGGTGTCAATACCCTTCTCATCCAATCAATCTCATGATTGGGGTTACCAATACCCCTTTTCATCACATTAGCTTCTAGCCTGGGGGTTCTACTACCATTCTATCAAATTTTTTCTCTCACATGTTTGTACATTCTATCTGAAAACAATAAAAACACAAAATAATAAACAAAAACAATAAAAAGCAAAATAATCACAACAAATATAAAAACAAACAGAATCAAAATTGTCCATCAAGAAACATATATTGCATCTCATTTTTCTTCATTTTTCTACTTCTTCCTCCACATCTCTCACACTTGGATCTATGTCACTGTTGTATGGTCATGCTTTGAGCAGCTACATACCTTTGATAGATTTTTCTCTTTCTCTTTCTTCACATCTATTTCCTCTTCCCCCCATCCTTATTGTATAGTCATGTTTTTTAGCAACTACATACCTTTGATAGATTTTTACCACTTTTCTCACTCATTTTTATCTTCTCCTTTCATTAATTTTCTTCATCTAACACACATTGGAACTTCTCATAAATCATTCATATTGATACCACCAAACATTTGCAATCACCTCACTCATTGAATCCATGCATATATCACCTCAAAAAACTTATATAGTATTGTTTGATAATCTTTTGGATATGTGAATATGTGTTAACCAATCTCACCTAGTTCAATTAACCAATAACAAAGTTAGTTGTGCATGTTCCTATACATATATATTATATTTTCATGCATTTCATTAGCATATTCCTAGTCACATCATCGTGTCTATTAGCTTGCACATATGCATTTCCCATTGCATGCAACAACATACACTAGTTATCACAACTATTATGATATAGTGCTCAAACATATGTGTAGGTTGCTTGGTAATATAAATATTTTCTGCTAGTCAACCATTTTAGTTGATCCCATCAACCTTAATTGAATGTTAGTGGGTTCTTATGTAATTTTAGACTTCCCCCAGCCGACTAGAGTTCTCTCATGAACCAAACCCACTTTAAACACTAAGCAAATTTTGATTCTAGGGAAAATTTTGAGTCTAGGTAAGACAACACCTTACGTAATCTCACCATAAAGCAAACGGTTTCTCTTGCTCATCCTCTGATTTGCATGATCCAAGCTTGATGATCCAACCTAAGGATAAATTCTCAAGCTACAAAGAGAGAGAGAGAGAGAGAGAGAGAGAGAGAGAGTACAATAGAAAAATAGAATACAAAAAGAGAACTACCAAACAACTTGTCCTGGGTAACCTCAAGCATTTTTAAATGATTTCACTAGGGCTATAGACGCTTGACTAGTAGTGGAACAACATAAAAAAATTATGGGACTATCTACATCAATGCTATAAATATTTTTTTGATAGTGGAGTAGGTCTTCCTTTTGAGTGGTAACATATCTATCATATTAGTGATATTTATTTGTATAGATCACAATGCACTTAGGGATGAGCTAGCTTACAATGGATTCAACATCAATAGGTTAGTCCAACGTCCCTCAAAATGGATAAATGAACATCATCGTACACACTGGTTCATGATGGGCTCAATCTCAAATAGGATGGTCTAGGTTTCAGCAAAATATCACTTGATTAATAGATGGGTTTGATGGTTAAATTAGGTATTTGACTCCCTAGAAATCCTTATAGCATATAAAAACCCTTAGCAAAAGGAACACACACACACATAATGTCTAGTTGCACAACTAGTCAACCATTAGGATGAACATGCATTATCCTTAGGTCAATCATCCAAACATCATCATAAGCACCCACATACAACCATTAGTAGATCTACATTCATCATACTCATTACATGTTTGTATGGATCATTATTTTTCATTCATATGTCCATGTGACAGTCAACTTGTTATTGATTATTTTAACCATACATGATTGTCCAAATAAAATACACACATCAAAAAAAAATTGATTACACATATACATTAGAATTTTTAAAATGCATTTACACAACCATACCGTTTTATTCATAGCATCAACAATCACTACACAAAAAAAGGTCTTTAACTACGGTTTTTAACTGCCCATAAAGACCTTTAAGGATAGTATTCATTCGTTCTCTATGAGAGTGTTGTAAAAAGTCTACGCCTATACGATGGTAGCTAAAAATCACCTCAAAGGACCATCATCTTAGGTCCTAAGATGGTGGTTTAAAATCATCGTCTTATTATTTATTTTAAAAATAATAATAAAAACTTAAGACGATGGTTTAAAATTGTCGTCTTATTATTAAAGACAGTGGTTTAAAACCATCGTCTTATTATTTATTTTAAAAATCCCTAAGAGGGTGGTTTAAAACCGTCGTCTTAGGGTGATTTTAAATATATATATATATATATATATATATATATATATATATATATAAACCATGACAACGTGGATTTTGATTTTGACTTTTGCATTTATCAAATGTACTATACTATTCTCGAATCAGGACTTCTTTTGTTACAATGGTCGTCACATGGCAGAAGTATGGATGAAGATAGGGAGTATGAACCTTCACAAGAATCTACCTTTTTACCTGTAGCTAGAATCTTGTATCATGTATTTTCCAAGTTTTAAATACAGACCAAAAAAAATATGTACACAAATGTTTATGTGTGCTTTCATACGCAAAATCCCAAAGCATGAGTAGTACTTCCATTCTCTATAATATTTGTTAAATCATTTTTTGATGTGCAAACTATTCTGATTTGGTAGAAGGTTTTTATTATATGGGGAAAAAATGACAAAATTTTAAATTTGGAAGAGGCCTATGCTCTCCAAAGGTAGCAAAATTCAGTAGTTTAGAAAATCTGAATACAAATTTTTTAGATCAATCAGTCTTTGATATTTGCACTCGAGTCTGTGACTTGAAGCCCATGTTTTCTTGTGCATGTATTTGTGATACAACCATCTTGGAAATAAAGCTACTCTAGCAACGATAGAAGTTCCTTCTTTGGAGAAATCAAGAGAGTTGAATGGATTACTGCTAAACTTTTTGCTAAATAAAGAGGTGTCTTCCAACAAATAATTGAAATGGAATAAGTAACTGGCAAAAAGAGACAAAGGTAAAATGGACATCCGTCTTAATTTATGCAGAAAATTTTAAAAAATTAAAAGTTACACGGAAAATTTATCAAACATGAAAATTAGGTGGCTTTGTTAATATTTTGAATTCCATACATGTATGTATTTGTGTCTTTGTGTTAAAAACCAAAATGCTTACAATACTAGAATGAAAATTTTAAGTGCTTAACAATATACCGAGACACATCTCATGGATAGAGATGAACTGAAATCAACATTAAGACATGTATATTGTTCCTTATAGATAGATATCAACCTCTCTTAATAGTCATGGACCTTGCTATTCTTTTTGGATCCCTCTTGGTCAAGTTCGAAGCATAGTCTATACCTTATATTGCAATACATATACATCCATAATTGATTAGAAATATGGTTCCTCTTGATTTACCAAGTTTCTGAAAGAGTTTTGGAAAGGACATGTACAATATGTGCCATAAATAGTAAAAAGGATTTCAAAAACTAAAATAGCCATATCAATGGTTTTTTTGGGGAAAATTTAGAGAAATTTTAAAATCTTTAAGGTGGTTCAGTGTTGGAAAACAAATGTAAGCAATGTACAAAGTGAGCTTTCCACCCAAGAAACAAAGATGCTGAGTCCAAGAACAAATGATGCAAGTATTGCATGCCTAACAACAAAGCCCACATGAAGAATCTTAAATAGGGTCATTGGCATATATAAGAATGATGTTTTTTGAAACCAACTATTTTTCATCAATTTCATTTTAAAGTTTTCTTCATGACTTGAAATATGAATAAAATAGCCCACATTTTGAGCAATTGTAGACCAGTCACTTGAAAATTTTGAATTGCAAGATATCCTCTTTAGTCCAAAACTAGCATAAAAAGTAGTATTAGTGTAAAATTCAAAACCTAATACTTCTAAATTTCCATCTCTTTGTCATTGTAGCTTCAGGTGATGATGTTAAACTAAATTCCTCAAGAAAAACACTACAACCCCAGTAGCAAAATGTGAGGCCTACAAGCCTGTGAAAGCATTTACCTCCTAGACAACATTAAAATGATATAAAATCATTCCTCATGATAATTGCCATAGCCATAATTGTGCAAACATCTGATAAAAACAAAGAAGAAAAGTAAGTGATGTCAATGCTAGACCAAGGCTAACACAATCTCCCCATTAACTAAAATATAAATGAAAAATGAGTTTTTTTAAGTTGACCCAATGAATATTAACATGTGACTGTATTTTCATGAGTTTTTCTAAGTTGACCCAATGAATACTAACATTTTATTTATAGCATGTATTTGTACAAAACTAAATTGCTTAGAAATATGGATCGATTAATAAAGACTTTAGGACATGTTCAAAATGTGTCATAAACAGTAAAAAGGATTCTAAAAACTGAATGCACAAAGGGTAGTTTAGGATCAATCAGGTAGGCTTCATTGTCATCAAGTAGAGAAAAGGCAAGGTCTAATGTTCATCTACTCTGGATATTTTTTTCCAATCTACAAGACTAAGGTATTGATGACAGGAATCTTCCAAAGAAATAAGACTGTGAAGATTGAGCAAAATGAAAAGGGTAAAGAAGAACTCCCTGTAAAATGGAAAGGTGACTTTCAGCATATATAAATATCCTCAAGAGTGAAGCCTACTTTCTAGAACTACCTGATTAGAAATAAAATTTAAATAAACAAATTACAAGTTCAATAAAGCTGAAAAAATGCACATGACATTCAATTGACATTTCAAGTTGAGATGATTGTTAGAATGTAAGACCACCATTAATAGAAGAGTATAACAACTTATCTGAATAGGTTTCTTAGAGAAGATATTTTTGATAAGCCAGCCCCTGTGAGTCATTCCCACATGGAGAATTATAAAGAATTTCATTAACCATAAAAATTATAGATGGTTCTGAATAAAACCTATGCGACCCCGGGGAGCGTGTACTATGGCCCTGCTTGAAATGAAATAATTTTTATATCAAACGAAAAGAAAAGGCACAAAGCAGATATGTGTAACTTGGAAATAACAATAACAAATAAATATCCTCTTTTTATTAATTTTAGTAGTGAATCTGATTACATATTCATCCCTCTAAGGGATAAGCAACTTTTTTGATACAATCGGTTACAAGCGGGACACAAATTGTGGAATAATCCCCTTGCAAAGGGGTGATGCGCTTTCGCAGGCTTCCCAATTCTGCACATGAACTTGTTTGAGGGCTCACAGATGCATCCTTCTCCTTCTCTTGTCCAGGAGGGATCTTGTGCTCCGAATATCTTGGTCTGGTCCTGTAAACCTGTAGATCTATGTACACAGAAACAACAAAGCACGTTTAGTAGTTCAGGCTACCTCCTCGGATGAGGCTTTTAATACAAACCCGATAAGCAAGGTAAATAATCATAATATGACTAGATGCAGTAATACTAATGAAAAATGTGAGCATATATCGAAAAGCGATAATGTAAATGCATACAATAAACTAGATCTATGTTAGAAGTAAATGCTGAAATGAAAAGCAATTGAATCTAATGCTAGAATAAAAGAAACTAATGTTTAGAACCCTAGGTTATGCCTACAGGCCACTATCCAGGACAATGGCCATGAAATAAACATTTCACATTGTGATCCAAGGGTTGTAACACTAGGTTCTCTGCTTCAATTGATTTTCAAGGATCATCAGATGTGCTAGATACATGGAATTATGATGAATAACCATGGATGTGAATAGCGGATGCGTGGTCTCTCTTCAGCCAGATAGCACTTCATTGCTCCTCAAGGGTGCGTAGATTCGTTCTCCAATATGATAGGGCTTTGCTTCATAAACTCTAAAAATTGTGGATCCTTTACTCTTTATGGGAGGGTCCATATGTAGACTTCCCTCTCTTAGATTTGGACCTTGGCTTCCTAGAGAAGTTTCAATCAAGATTGCATGTGAATGACCATCCCGGGTGGAAAGCATCAATCACAAACTGGCATTGAAGGGGTAGTTAGGAGGAACTCAGGTAGTTCCTCACCAAAATCTGCCCACAAGCAATGTAAATGTGCAATCAGATTTCATGATCTGGGACTATATTCACAGCCATACTATGCATGGTGCTAGCCGCTATCAGGTTCAGTAGCTAGGTGTGGCCATTGTAGTATTTAGTGGCTAGGTGTGGCGGCCACTCTGCTTGAGAGTGGCCAGGACTATATGGGCTAGAACTACCCTTTTTGAGTGGTTAGGACCACTACTTTCTCTTGGAGAGATCCAAGAGGATTCATATGGTCTATGAATGTGTCCATATGGGTAGTATCCTAAACATGACATATTTGAGGTGTCTACATATACCTTTTTTGGGATGCGTTGTGGGAAAACACCTAGGGTCACATTGTAGGTTGGATGATGATCATTGATCTGATCAACATTGGATGCCCCAGTCATGCAGGAGGCACACATCCTAGAATCATTGCTTCCAATAGGGTGGAAGGCCTAAATTTGTGGAAATTGGTACTCGTTCATTAAGCGATCGGGTAGCTTCAGTACTACTATAGGTATGAAAGGAGGAGAGCTACAAACTTAACTATCATTTTTGCTTTTTACCACAACAAATGGTAAGCTTATGATAGTTGTTGGCAATGATTCATAGGATGAACACAATTTTACATGATCAGTTGATCTTTTGTTGACTTTGATTATGATTGTTTGAAAATTTTGACTACCCCCTCAAGAGACAAGTTGATGAGGAAAGGATAACTAATAAAGCGATGAGTCGCTTGACCAAAATGAAATATTTGGACCTCTTTAGAGGGTTGCTTTTGTTTTTGTAGGGTTGTTCTCATCTATGTGTGATTTCAACCATTTTTTGTAATTGCACATCTCCATCCCTTGGGGCGGTTCGACTGCAATGGACTTCTTAGAGAATTAACATGTGAAAGCATGCAAAAAAATGGCGTACCGATATGATGCAAACAAAAATAGATATAGATGCTAAGTCCTACGAATGCATGAAGGAAATGACGCAGAAACGAGATGTGAGCAAACAAAGCGGGGCCTCCTTTATTGATATTGCTTTTAATATTATTACAATACGTCCCCCTTCTAGGGCTCAGAATATTTGATACAATTTGTTACATTAATGGATGCCCGAAAGAAGCCACGCTTCCAAGATCGGACGGTACGCTTCCAACGTCTTCCGCGTGCCCACATTCGAAGTGGGCGGGCTAAAAGTTGCCACCGCTTGTGTCCATGTGTTCATCATTCCTTGCTGCCCCTCTAGTATTCCTGGTGGTGAGATCCTGCACACAGAAAGACAACAAATCGTTAATAGCATATGCGTATCTAGAAAAACATGCAATCCCCAAGGCCTCCAACGGGCGCTTGTGGGATATCAGTGATAAGATTGATAAATCGATTACAGAATGATATATAAATGTAAAGGACAACTTCTAGAATTGGTATCACCTGATTTTGCATCGAAGCGGCGTCGAACGGCCCCGTTATGCTCGTTTTCCCGTCGGGGGCCTCTCCAAAGCGAGCGCTCCAATGTCCCACCTATGCTTATCCAAATCACCTGAAACTCATGGGTTAGGCATTATATGTAATTCTAAGACTACCCAGATGCTCGGAATTTGCATATCCTACCCAGATTCTCCTGTATGTGACAGGGGCGCCCTACGAGCTAGTTAATACATAAAATAATAAAATGATTAGTCAAATCATGTCGGAATGAGTTCAAAATTTAACAGAGGCATTAGGATATCATCTGGGACATATTGCAAAAATAATAGTAAGGAAATCATGCACATATTTCTAATCGCTCCGGGGTGGGACGTTGGGGACGACAGTAAAACTTGCAAAAAGTGACCTTGCAAATGTCCCATCCAGAGGCCTCCAAAACTCTTGCAAACTTGTGGTTAGACTAAAAACAGCATTTTGAGATGACCCAGAAGGTCAGATTTGGCAGATTCTTCCCAGGTTATCCTGTATCCGAAGGCGCTCCCTATAGGTTAGTAGACGCATAAAATGACAGAAACCAGGTCAAATCATGTCAGAAAGCAATGAAATTTGGACAACAACATAAGTACATTAGATATAAAAGAATGCAAAAAGAATAGTAACAAAACCATGCACAGATTTCTAATCACTCCGGGGTGGGGCGATTAGGACTGCAATAGTTTGGGGGGCGCCCGGGGTGGGACGCCCACCGTTTAGGGCCTAGTTTTGACACCAATCCAAGTGGGATGGGTCCAAAACTTCCTAGGGGGTTGTGTCGATGAGTTTGGGGTGGGATTATGGCTGATTTCTTGGGTTTTTGGATCTGGATTGCATTCCTAGTGTTCACTCGATAACCTCTCTTCCAGAAGAGAGAGATTAGGGATGTAGGAAGCACAAAGAGGAATGGGGGTATAGTTTGGCAGCACTTCGTTGCTCCAAATGCTCCAGCTCTATTCTTTTTTGGGGTGAGGAGGCTCACCTTTTTATAGACCTAAGGGTCTCCTTTGAATGCGCATGCGAGGGCGCCACTTGGCTCATTATGCCTTTTTGGGGGAGAGAAGATTCCTCCCTGATTAGGGCCTCCTTGATTGAGGCCTCCATGATTTGAAACGTTCCCTCGCAATCCCATGCCTTGAAGGCGGAGTTAGGTGGTGGATTTGGGCTGCCATTTGTCAAGGTTTGACTTTTTTCTAGTCAAACCTACTAATCGTCCCACCCTGGAGCGATTGTTGCTAATCATCCCGGGGTGGGACGAATAGGATTCTAATCGTCCTAGGGTGGGACGAATAGGGAGCAAAGTGCTTAAAAGGTGCAAAACTGACCTCTGACCTTCCAAAACTGATTTGGGAGTGGTTAGGACCACTGTTTAACCTCTGGAGGCTGCCCTAGGGGGTATGTATGCCAATTCGGTCAGTGCTTGTAGTCACATAATCGGATTGGTGTTGTTTTGGTGTCTATAGATGCCCCTTTTTGGGATGCGCTGTGTGTGGCGCAGTGCTGAGCAAAAATAGATGACCAAAGCACTTAATGATTAGGGTTTCTCAGTAACCTAACCAAATTTTGATGCCCCAAGTATGGAAAGGGCACGCATTCTTGAATCCTTGCTTCTGACGAGCTAAGGAGCTTAACTCAAGTGTAACCTTTTTCAGTGAGGTGTACTTGATCTTGGACATTGTTCAGTCATGAATAGGCAAAGGGCACAACCTTTTGTCCGAGGAACCTTTTCTTCATGCTTCCAGAATGCCAAGTGTTTGTTTAGCCTATGATTATTGCTTGTTTGCTGCCCCAAGCAGGAGCGTGATTGTCTTTGTCAATGATTCTTTGAATGCATGCCATTTCCTTGATTGGGTGTGTATTTGTTGATTGGTGACTAAGTGTGACTACCCCCTCAAGCGACGAATCGATGAGGGAATGACCAAAAATGAGAAAAGTGATGAGTCGCTTGACCCAAGATGACGTTTGTAAGGGTGCCTTCAGTTGTTTTCATTGAACGCTTATTGCAGTTTTCCAACCATCGGACCTATTTTTGGTGGGTTTTGACCCTTTTTTTTGACGCCTATTGGGGTAGAAATTATCAAAAATCCTCCTTCCCGTGGAGCGGTCCGGCTATGCTAGCCTTCTTAGGGAGTAGGATAGTGAGTATTTGTGACCCCGACGATGGTTTTTCATGCCATGAATGTCAGGTGCAAAGGCACCTTTGTTCGACAGATTTATTGCTATTTTTGGTGCATTTTTTGGATGCAGTTTTTGTTGCTTTATTTCTTGCTCTGTAATCGTCCCAGGGTGGGACGAATACCAATTTTGTAATCATCCCAGGGTGGAATGATTACAGGCCTAACAACCTATATAAGGACCAAAACTAGGTTTTGGGCTCATTTGCAATATTTTTTTCTTGGCGATTTGGAGCAGTGAGGAGGAGTGCGAGTGTGCGTAGCGGAGCGCTGCTGAAATTTTGTGGACATCATGAGTGCGAGAACCGGATCTTCGAGTGGAGGAGCCGAGGTGAGACCGGTATGATGTTCCTTCTCTCTGCCTATTATTCGTGCGTGTTTTATATGAAGTTTAAAACTCACATATAAAATGTTTGTTCGCTTTATTTTGTTTTTAAGGTTTTAAAAACCTAATTTTTTTGTGTGTTGGTTTGATTTTATTCGTATATCAAGTTGAAAACCTAATATAGGAACTTTATTTGCTTTGTTTTTTTGTTGTTAATTTTGTATATTAAGGTCAAAACCCTAGTACACAACTGTTATTTGTACTTTGTTTGTGTTTGTATTTAGGTTTAATCATTTATTTTTTTTTTTGTTCATATTAAGGTTGAAACCTTAATATGTTTTATTTGTGTTTTTTTTTGCATATTAAGGTTGAAACCCTAATATTTTTTTTTTGTTTTGTGTTCACATTAAGGTTGAAACCCTAATATGATTTTTGTTGTTTTTTGTTGATTGTACAGTTATTTTCATGTATGTTGTCGTTGTTGTACAGTTTTATTTTAATGTTTTTGTTTATATTAAGTATGTACTTAATATCTTTTTTTATTTTATTTTGTTGTTTCAGGTTGTGAAGAGTCGGTACCACCAGCCGACTATTTTCTCTGATGCCTAGGATGCCCTGACAGTTGTGGATTGGGAGTGGCTTGATGCCCTTGGGCTCAAGCACGTGATGCGTCTGGAGCCTGTGGTGGGGGATCAAGCATATTTGATTGCCCTGATCAATCTATGGGATCCCCGCACCAACACTTTTCATCTCCCAATAGGGGAGATGACTGTTACTCTGGAGGATGTGTATCGGATTCTACGGATTTTGATAGATGGACTTCCTATCCGGATGACCCACCGTGACCAATGGATAATGGTATTGACATGATGTTTTGGTCCGATGGTGGAGAGGGGGTGGAGAGGGTTGTGGAGAGGGTAGAGGCTGACTTCCAGATAGGCGGTATTCTGGTGCGGTGGTGGCTGGAGAAGGGCGTATTAGGGGTGAGGCATGCTTTGATCATGACCCTCATCTCCAATATGCTACTTCCTGACTCCTCAGTGTGAGGTTCCCTTGGAACCTGCTTGAGTTGGTTTTCACATTGGTGGAGTGTCCTACATCAGCTCCACTTATTATGATATGGGGTCAGACTTTATTGGCATAGTTGTACGATGAGTTGTACGAGGTCCACTATCGAAAGTAAGGGGATCGGGTGCAGCTATCTCTTGTAGTGCTGGGGGTGGCAGCACATAGCTGTGGAGCGGCCGTAGGGTTTGCCTTGGACCACCCGAGGTGAGATGGTGGATCAAGAAATTGGATATGCCAATTTATGGTGGAGGTCAGAGGAGCATGGATAGAGTCGACGATGGGCAGGTGACGTAGGTCACTATACTGATGCCTTCTCTCGTCTAGTGCTAGGGTAGGTGTTCTGGTGGTCGTACCAGGACTGTCCAGCCTAGCCTGAGGTTGGAGAGTGGCTCCGGGTGTGCATAGGGGTAGATGGTTGATTGGGTGGCATGGGATAGAGCAGGAGTACTTCCCATATGTTCGGGTGACATGGTAGTTTGGGGTGCACCAGGGATTTCCTGGTGATCCCTTGATCTATCGACATCATGGTGATGAGAAGACTCTAGTCTGGCCTACCATTGAGCAGTTGGGTGAGGGGTTCGATGTAGTTATTGATGTACCCAATGTGGACGATGTCGGGGTGATATAGAGTATGACCGATGGTGGATTATGCGGTGATGGAGGGTGAGGGGCCTCTAGGAGGTATGGATACTACAACAGTAGGAGGTGGGGGTGTAGAGGCATCGATGGAGGGTTGGGGGCTCCGCTTGATGATGTTGACATGGTGGAGGTCGATGACTTCATCGATGATGGAGATGATTTGGGGGTTCTAGAGCAGCCGAATGTACAGGATGTCCCGGAGTAGTGGGTGCTAGAGCAGCAGGCCATCTCGGAGGTGCCCATGCCTCAGGCTGTCTCAGGGGATGTGGAGGTTGGGCTTCATGCTGAGATAGCATGATTGGAGGGTCTCCTACGGAGATGGGAGGAGGAGCATAGAGATGCTTTGGTGGAGGTAACGTAGGAGAGGGATCTCCTACGGACTCAGTTGGCATAATGGGATAGTGCATTGGCTGTGTATCACCAATGAGATATGGAGTGGGGTCGGTACTAGATAGAGTTAGAGACAGAGGTTGTCCACCTCGATGGATAGTTGCCTGTGCTTGATGGAGGTGGTTCATCACATCGTACGAGAGGCAGTGAGACTGAGCAGTCTGCATCATCTCATCGCAGGCGGCTAGGTGAGGGTAGTGTTGGTGGGCAGGGTGCGAGGGCTGGCAGCAGCCGCCCTGAGAGGTCCCATAGGACCCATACTATTGGGGGTAGTTCCAGTCGCATCGATCCTACGTGATCATGGTGGCCGACTCCCTAGGCTTTGGGGATTTTGAGTTTTTGGTTTTTGTGAGGTCAGAGGACCTTCTTATTGTAGCCTGAGGGCATTTTGACTTGATATATATACATGACTCTTTTGGTTTGATTATATACTTGTCATGGTTTATTGTTCTTTATGCACATTTATTTATGTTGATGTATGCATATGCTATTATGATTATGGATGATTTTAACTATATGATATAGATGTATGCATATGGAATGGATGGAATGATTTGTTGGTATACAAGCGGTGGCACCATAGACTATACAAGGATTTATCGGCTTTTGTACTATGTGATTGCTTTATGGAATAACTTTGCATTTGTAATTTTTGTTTTGTATTTTTTGATGGTGATGTAAGTAATGAAATATACAACAATTGTTTTAGAATGTAGTTAAGGTTTTTCTGAGACTCAGATGCTTTAACTAACTAGTCAAGATTGTACATTATCTTACAAGACTTTTGAACAAGGTACGAATCAGACTTGAGTTTGACCAAGTTATTTCACATCCTTGTGTGTGCGATTGAGTTCGTTTATGTGGTATTCGTAAGGATACCACCAATGCTAGGTAGGCTGTCCACCAAACCTGTATTGAGGATCACCTAATTAGCTCCACTAACTCCTTTGTTGTATTTAGTAGGATTAATCTATGATGCAATCTAGGATACCATAAGCTAGCTCATCCACATGCAAACATTGGTCTACACACATGCAAAGCTAATGTGATAGACATATCATCATGCATTTAGGATACCGCCATTGCCAGGTAGGCTATCCACCAAACCCGTAATGAGGATCACCTAAATGGTTTTTCAAATGCTGAGAATTCTAGGGATTCAAGCTCAGGCGTCTTTCGGTTGTTCAATTTGTTGGGATACTTGCTCTCATATATAGTGATGAAAATCACTATTTATTTTGAGTTTTTTTCTTCTCTTGAGCAAGGGGTTTGAGTAGTGGTGATAACCACTATTATTTTTTATTGTTGCTTTTTGAGGATTTAGATTTTGAATTTTGATTTCAAAGTTGAGCTTGTGGGATTTTTGGCTTGTGAATGGCATTGATCCTTTAGGCCTTGGGGATGACTACCCATCCTTCTCAGGGGCATGTAGTATGAATCCTTATGACTTTGGGGATCAAAGGTGTTTGGGAATTTTGATGGTGAACTTTTGGGATTTTGCTTTGGAATGGTATTGATCCTTTAGGCCTTGGGGATGACTACCCATCCTTCTCAGGGACGTGTAGTACGAATCCTTATGAATTTAGGGATCAAGGGTGTTTGGGATTTTTGATGGTGAACTTTTGGGTTTTTCTTTGGAAGTTTGACCTTTAGGCCTTGGGGATGACTACCCATCCTTAGGGGTGGGAGGGGGGTTTTGATAGTGGTGAAAACACTATTTATTTTGGGGAATTGGATGGGGAAGAGCTTGTCCTTTTGTCAATTCTCAGCATTCTTGAACCATTCACACAGGGGGATGAGCAGGATAAAATTTTGCTCAAGGTACCCTAGACCACTTTGTAGGTTTCATCTTTCGTTCACACAACTTGGGAATTTTTATGTGTTTTAAGCTTGTGTTGGGATGCTATGTAACAAGGCATGATCCAAGTAAAACTCTACCTTGTAAAAATCGGTCTGACTTTGTACAACATTTGACTAGAAATCTAAAGACAGTTGAATGACGAAAACCCTAAAGACATTAGAAGACAACTGACTATGATATGGCAAAAATGTGAATGGCGTTATTCTTGTTGGATCATTTACAAAATGGAAAAATGTGGAAAATGATGGAATTGTCGAGTAATTACAGTCTATGGTGCGTTTGACATGTATGACCAGCAAATATGCAATGTATGTATGCGATGCCTAATGCAACTTTTTTTTTGTGTTTTGATTTTTAAGATTATGCATGAAAGTGAGATGCAATTTTTTTGTTATTTTTGATTATCTGTTGTTTTTGAATATTCGTTATGGACGGTTTAACCCGAATGGGTGTGGACCAAGTGATTCTTATGGATCCTTGGAGGTTTTGACCAAAGGGATTATAGATACCTTTGGGGCATTTTGGGTGACCAAGCGGTGGTGAGAATCCTTGGAGCTTTTGGTTTGACCAAAGGGATTATAGATACCTTTGGGGCATTTTTGGTTGACCAAGCGATTGTGGGAACCCTTGGAGCTTTTGGTTTGACCAAAGGGATTATAGATACCTTTGGGGTATTTTTGGTTGACCAAGCGATTGTGGGAACCCTTGGAGCTTTTGGTTTGACCAAAGGGATTATAGATACCTTTGGGGCATTTTTGGTTGACCAAGCGATTGTGGGAACCCTTGGAGCTTTTGGTTTGACCAAAGGGATTATGGATACCTTTGGGGCATTTTGGGTTGACCAAGCGATTGTGAGGAACCCTTGGAGCTTTTGGTTTGACCAAAGGGATTATAGATACCTTTGGGGATTTTTTAGGTTGACCAAGTGATTGTGGGAATCCTTGGAGCTTTTGGTTTGACCAAAGGGATTATAGATACCTTTGGGGCATTTTTAGGTTGACCAAGTGATTGTGAGAACCCTTGGGGCTTTTGGAGTGGGCCATGGCTCTCTAAATGTTGAATGGCCTCAAATGACTGATGTTCAAGGGTTCTAGTTCCTTGATTCCTTCAAGAGAGGTGAGTCGGTATGTTCCAGGTCCTATTTTACTATCGATTACATAAGGACCTAACCAATTTGCCATGAACTTGTCCCTTAAATGGGGTGGCAAGTTAGAATTTTGTTGGTTCTCTTTTAAGACTAGGTCATCGACCTGAAAGTCCCTCAGGTGAACTTTCATGTTGTATGCTTTCTTAAGTCGCTCTTGATAGATACGTAAATGCTCGAGAGCATTGACGCGTCGTTCATCGAGTAACGTAAGCTGGTCTAACCGGGCCTGCCATGCAGTGTCATCATCGATGAACTCTTGCATTGATATGCGTAGGGAGGGTATTTCCAACTCGAGAGGCATGACTGCCTCGGAGCCATACACTAGCAAAAATGGAGTTGCCCTAGTGGGCGTCTGAATGCTAGTGCGATAAGCCCATAGGGCAAGTGGTATTTGGATGTGCCAATCCTTATGACTATCTGTGACCATATTTTTAAGGATGGCAACTAGCATTTTGTTTGACGCCTCTCCTTGCCCATTTGCCTACGGATAATAAGGTGTCAAAAAACTATGCTAAATTTTGTACTTTGTTGTCAAAGCATGCACATATTTGTTCTTAAATGACGTCCCATTATCCGAGATGATCTTGGATGGAATACCAAAATGACATATGATGTTATGTAAAATGAACTCCGCAATGCGGGGCCCAGTCGTAGAGGTAAGCGGAATTGCTTCCACCCACTTAGTGAAGTACTCTGTGGCCGTTATGATAAACGTGTGATGACCTGACGATGTAGGGGAGATCTTTTCGATGAGATCTAAGCCCCACTATGAAAATGGCCAAGCCGATTGGATCGGCTGCAAGGCCTGAGAAGGTACGTGTGTCAAGTTAGCATGGTGTTGACACTTCACGCACTTCCGCACATATGCGCAACAATCTCGCTCTAAATATGGCCAATAATAGCCCATGCAAAGAATGCGCTTTGCGATGGCCATACCGCTGAAGTGGCCACCGCATGTACCATCGTGCGCTTGGGTGATCACCCAAGTGGACTCCTGCTGGTCCAAGCAATGGAGGAGGATTCCTTCGTAGCTTCGATGGTATAAAATGTCTCCTAGCAAGACATGTTTTGCCGCTTTCTATTTGAATGATCTTTTTGCGGCGTGCGACAATCCAAGTGGGAGGCTACCTAACTTGAGATAGTCTCTTATGGGTGTGTACCAATCCTGCTGATCGAAACCTCGATGGTATGAATGATCGATCCCTCTTGAAGTTCATCCCTAGCAAAAGCTGAGCGGGAAAGAACTTGTAAAAATAGCGTTGTGTTGCTATTAAGAGGGGTTGGAGAGAACAAAGACCCCTAGTTGGCATGATTCAGACTATCATGGATTCGAGAGAACCTATCCTGAGATGGTTCAATCTGGATCGGTGGATTCCTGGCGTTATGTAGAGCTTGCACGCTCCATCATGGATTGCGATAACATTTTGACTTGAATGGTTGTCATCTCACCAGAAATGTCTTGCAGGATTAGTGACCCCAAGGAGGCCATAGTGTCCACAAAATGATTCGATGATCGAGGGAGTGCCTCGATGTCATACCATTCAAGATTTGCTAGGAATTTATCCACAAGGGCTTTGTAGGCCTGCAGAACTAGGCATTTGCATTGGAATACCCCTTTCACTTGGTTGACAATTAACAATGAATCACCAAAGATATTCAAGCATTTGATGTTCATGGTGATGGTTGTCTAAAGACCTATGAGCAAGGCTTCGTATTCAACATTGTTATTGGTGCACGG
The DNA here is from genome assembly GCA_028583015.1 of Wollemia nobilis. Lineage (NCBI taxonomy): Eukaryota > Viridiplantae > Streptophyta > Pinopsida > Araucariales > Araucariaceae > Wollemia > Wollemia nobilis. Next base: position 1,511,264 of record JAQPPZ010003047.1, on the reverse strand, counting down.
GAAATCAAGTTTAAATGATAAAGGCATTGGAGCCCCTTGCGGTGTGAAAAACATGATTCCCATGCCACCCCCTTGCTCACATTTAGAACCATCAAAAAATAAGGTTATGTCAGCCTGTGACTCAGGCTCATCAAAATCTGGTGATTCTGAGACATGGAAGACCCCATCATCGGGCAGCTCTATGGTCAGAGGCTGATCATCTTCGAGAGGAGCCTCTGCTAGTTGATCGGTGATGACTTGACCTTTGATGGACTTTTGTCCAATGAATTCGATGTCAAACTCCATCAACAACATGATCCATTTTGCCGTGCGACTACTATGATAAGTATGACTCATCATGTACCACAATGGATTCTCCTTAGACACAACATACATCGTATTGCTCAACATGTAATGGCATAGCTTTTTGGTGGCAAATACCACCGCCAAGCATAGCTTCTCAACGTATGCATAGTTAAGTTCATAATCGACCAGGGTGCGGCTAAGATAATAATTAGCCTGTTCTTTATGTAATTCATTTTTTGGGCTAGCATGGCACCCAGTGCCACCTCAATAGCTAAGATGTATAAATAGAATGACACTCCTGGTCTAGGTGGTGCCAATACTAGTGATGAAGCCAAGTATTGTTTGATGTCATCGAAGGTTGATTGGCACTCGTCATCCCAATGAAATGCTACCCCCTTGTGTAATAATTTATTCATGGGTCGACACTTGTCAAATAACTATGCTATGAAGCGCTTGATCGATGTGACCTTACCCTGCAAGCTTCTGAGCTGCCTGATGGTGGTTGGGGGAAGCATTTCAAGGATTGCCTTGACTTTATTTGGATCTACCTCGATGCCTCATTTTGAGACTATGAAACCCAAGAGTTTTCTAGATGTGATGCCAAATACGCACTTCTTGGGGTTTAGCCTAACCTTGTGTTCGATGAGGCGATCAAGGATCTTGCGTAAGTCATCGAGATGATTTTGGCACAAAAGAGATTTGGCCAACAAATCATCCATATAATCTTCCAAAGTTTTATGCATGTGATCATGGAAGATGTATGTCATAGCGCGTTGGTAAGTGGCACCAATATTTTTAAGGCCAAAGGGCATGACCTTATAACAAAATGTCCCCCAAGGCATCGTGAACGCCATTTTTAGTTGATCATCGAGATTGATACGAATCTGGTTGTATCTCGAGAAACCATCCATGAGGGAAAGCATTTCATGGCCTGTTGTAGCATCTACCAATGCATCGATGCTAGGCAAGGGGAAATCATCCTTGGGACTCACTTTGTTTAAATCTCGAAAATCGATGCATATGCGAATCCTCCCATCAGGATTTTTGATGGGTACCATGTTGGACAACCATGGTGGGTAATCTACGTAGATGACAAACTGTGCATCCAACAACTTTTGTAGCTCATATTTGACCATTAAGGCCACTGTTGGGTGCATCTTACATAGCTTTTGCTTGATTGGCTTGACTGTCGGATCAAGTGTTAGATTATGCATGACTAGCTACGGGTCTAGCCCCGACATGTCTTTGTAGGACCATGCAAAAACCTCCTTCTTCTCTTTGAGAAGGGCAATGTAATCGGCTTGCTCTTTGGGGGATAAACTTACCCCTAGCTTGATGATTTGTGGATTCATTGGATCAGAACCGATGTCTACATCAATCATCTCTTCGACTGACATGTGGGATCCATCCTCCAACTAGTGTGGAGTTGGGATCAGGTGGATATCATTTGCTGAATTTAGATCTACGTTGGGAATGTCGGGTTCCTCTTCAACATGGAAGATATCCTGAGTCTGTCCTGGGGTGAAATGAAACATCTCACCGCAAGGCCAGTACTCTGATGGGGATGGTGGTGAGTCAATGCGATCCTAGTCTATGGCATCTAGGTCTAGATACAATGGTCATGTTGGATCGGCTGGATTGTGGATGGGGGTGGTTAAATCAATGGAGATCATGTTGATGGAATGAATTTGGTCTCCATTGCCACGTGGGTGTTGATTCAGACATCCTTGGTGATCCTTGTACCCCGGATCTGGCTCTGTGGGTACTGGCACAAAAGGATCGGCCCTATGTGCGGATAGAAGGATAGGGTCTACCCTTGGCACTGATGGCCCTATAGGGTCTCTAGGTGGGAGGTGCTCCCTGTATGCCCAAAGTGGTGGATGAAGCACTTGGTTTAACTGTACTTGGTTTAAATGCCACCTATGCCTTGGTCCCATATTTAGATGTTCAAACATATCATCGATGTCTATGGGGTATTCTTGTTGCCTCATATGGTTGAGATATGCCATCTCGGTCTCATCCTCATAGTCGCTATCGAAGATCCATAGGCCTTCATTGGCTCCGACAACTATGTGCCCCTCTGGCTGGTATAGCCTCCCACTAGGCATTTCTTGATCACTATCCTCACTCTCTACGAAAACCAAAAATCTGGCACGCAGGTAGTCGATGTTGAAGAAGATATTTGGATCTTCTTCCTCTAGTGGATCACTTGGCCTTATGGCCGGCATGGGAGGCTCATTTTGTTCGAGCAAGTTGATTTGGTCCCTTATGGGTTGTTTCGCTCTCTATGGGAGGGCTGGATTCTCTGGAGGTAGCAATTGCCCGATCGAAACATTAAAGGGGAACATTGCCATGAAGTTCTCCTGATAGTCATCAATGGGTGTCACCTGCGAGTGATTGCTATCGGACTCAAAAGGGTCCCAAGGTGCTACCTCATAATCTGACTCATCTTCAGAAGACCCCCTTGATCTTGTTCATATCCCTCTTGGAGGTTACTTCTTGAACTTTCCCCTTCCTCGATCAAAGGGGAGGGGTTGTTGAGGTCAACAAGGTTTGTTGTTAACAATGGGAGATAATCCCCCAATGTGTATGTTGTGTTGGGATTGGCATATGGATCTTGTGCCAACCCATCCCTGTTGCCTAGACCTAGGCCTTGCATGGTTTCTACCAAGATGTCGAGGGGCAAAGGGTGGTTGAACCCTACTCCTGATTTATCATATTGCATCTGGTATCTCGGTTGACAAAGAATGTGCATTCCTTGTTCGTATCTGCCCAATCCATATCCATGCCAATTACATTGGTCTAGGTATTTCAAGGCGAAGTCCGGGTTGGATAGATAGTCAACATTCTCAGCAAATGGCTCTTCATCCTCTTCCTCTTGTAGGTAGGGTTCAATGCCATTCTCGAGGCCCCCATATACAAAATTGGTCTGATTTGGTGGGTAGCCTAAAGGGACGATAGTGCCGATGGGGAGGCGAGGTCTCCCCATGTCTTGCATGGATTCGAGCGTGGGTGTTGCCACAACGTTCCACACTAGGTACTCCCCTAGGCCCGTATTGGCCATCTCAATGGTAATCATCGATGGTTGAGGGGGAGGGAATGGGAGTTCTCCCTGAGTCCACTCCATGTTGGGTGAACCAGGTGTCTCGACTTCCATTCGGCTGGGCACCTCTTCGGTAGAGATGGTTGAGACTAATGGTGGTACCTCCTCTAGGGGCTTCTTCCCATTGTCCTTCGGTGTGGCCACCATAGGTGGCATCGTTGGTGAAGGAACAGACGATGAAGATGGGCCAGGTTGGTGAGTTGAGGGACTCAACAACGAGGATGTAGGCGAAATCGGACCTTGTGTGGACGGATTCAATTGAAAGTCCAAATGTGTCGATGGGAGGGTCGATTGTGGCATCAGCTGCACCACATTGCAAAACTTAAAGGGCTCTAAGTCCACTGGGACTACATGTACTTGCCCTTCGTATGTGTATTTGAGGCATTGATGGGCTATCGAAGGGACACACTTCATGTCCCTGATCCAAGGCCGGCCTAGCAAGATATTGTAGGCCATCTCACCCTCAAGGATGTGACACAATGTAGGAATGGTCTTTTGTCCTACTTGGATGGGTAGGACAATTGTGCCAACCGTCGAGCATAACGCGTCGTTGAATGCTCGAAGAGTGTAAGTGGATGCCACAATGTGGGATGCTGGTAGCTTAAGGTGTTTTAATGCCACTGTCATGATTATGTTGTTGGATGAGCCAGTGTCCAACAACACCCTCTTGAATGGAATCCCATTGACCCACATAATGACGTGTAGGGGTGGATCCACCATATCACCAGTTACCAATTTTAGTTCATCTTCCTTGAAGGTTATGACTGGTTCTGTGCATTGTCTCACATGTCCCATGAAATTGTTGAAAGAATTGGCTTCATGGGGTTGTAGCTCAATGGCTTTGAGTATCTCCATCAGAGCCTCCCGATGGGGCGGTGATTGTTGGATGAGCTCATAAATGGAGAGCCTAGCCGACGTGGTCCTTAAACTTTGAGTAAGTTTAGTCCGAATCGTGGCCACTGGTCTAGGCGAGGGAGGTTGCGTAGGGTGTTGTGGAGGTTGTGACATTGACGGAACATCTCCTGTAGCTGCAATGGGTGCAGCCATGTTTGGGTATCTTTTGTTTCGTGTCACGATGCTTATCATCCCTACGTATCCTTGCATGGGGTAGTTTTGTGTTACCTCATTCACTTGTAAAGTCTTTTCCTGCGCATCATGGGTAGGTAGGGGGTCTTTGAAGACCTCCATCTGTTGGTTGCTCAGTGCTACGGGACTATCTACCATGAGCGTTTTGTTGTCTATCAAGTCCTGCACTAAGTGTTTGAATTTCCAACAAGTGGAGATTTCGTGTCCTTTCTGTCGATGAAATCTACAATATAAGTCTTCCCTATAGCCCTTGGGTTTTGGCATGTTGGGGTCTATGGGTCGACTTTTCGGCAAGTTTATCAGGTTTTCCATGAACAAGCGGTCAAACAAGGAGTCTCTAGACTCCGTGAATTGTGTGAATTGTCGCCTAGGGTGACGCTGCTGATTTTGCTCTTGTTTATGATTTTCCTTTTCATAGTTATCAAGAGGAACTGCTTGATAATTAGCCTTTGGGGGCTGTGTCATTTGTGTAGGCTTTGGTATAGTTATGGCAACCTGATTGACCATGATGGGTTTCGGTTGCGTGGGCCCAGTTTTAGCATTTTTGGGCCACTCTTTCTTGCATGGCTTGGCAATCTCATCATCTTGTATTTTGATCTCCTCAATTATCCTGGCTTGCACCAGGGCTTCTTCGAGGGTGGCATATTGCTGCAGCTACAATAGCATGGAGATCGACCTTAAGCAACTCTTTGAAAACATTTGAGTCATGTCGGCCATGGGAGGGAGGTAAGGTAGCTTTGAAAGCAATGTCCTCCATCGATTCCCATAAGCAGCTATGGTCTCATCATCATACTGCTTAAGGCCAGCTAGGTCACTTAAGGATGCCTTCTTCTTGGTGTTGAAGGCAAAACGTTCAAGGAACGCGTCCACTAGTTGGTCTAGATTATTGATGCTATGCTTCGACAACTGGGTAAACCAATCCGAGGTAGGGCCTACGAACGTGGTTATAAACGTTCTCAGAAGCAATGCATCATTGTCCTGAATGCCAAAGCATTGACTCAGGAACCTTGTTACGTGCTCTTGGGCATCCTCATCCCCTCTAAAAATTGCCAATTGAGGCACTTTGAAGTGGTCGGGGTATGGGGGTGCCGAAATTGAAGGATGCACAGGGTGACTGTGGAGTTGGCGTAAGGTGGGCTTTTGGGGCCCTGAAGTCTTAGTCTCCATAGACTCTAAGCGCTCTAGCAGTGCTTTGTATGCATCAGAGGATTTGATTTCCTCTTCTTTGGTTTGTTCCCATTGTGAATTACGAGGAACTTGAGGCCTATGGAGGGGTAGCCGGATAGCGCCCCCCTGCCTTGGTAGGGCATTTCAGCCCGCTCTTCTTCTCACTCAAATTCCTCATAGGCCTCTTGAGGAGTTTCTGGGCATGACCTATAAACATGGATGGGTGCCCGAGGAAGGCGCCCATCATTGGTTCTAGGAGTGGCCTCCCGCTCGGGTCTAGGAGGTCTTGGAGGCAATGCTTGATAAGGTCGTGGAGACCTGTCTCGTACTAAGGGGTTGTGCCTCTCATAAATTTTTGTCCTATGCATGCGAGGGGTTGGAATCCTCTCATGCATAGTGTTCTAGAACAACTCATCTATCTGGCATTGAATGCGCTCTTTGTTAAGATGATACAGTTGTTCTAACTATTGCTGATCTTGCCTAAGCTACATGATTTGCGCTTGGCGGGCGGCATGTTTGGCAAATGCCAAGTCGATTTGTTCCATCGTCCTAGGTCTAGGAGGCCTAGATGCCTCCCCTACATATCTATCTCGGTCATGGTGATCCGAGATCTCTATGGGTCACTTTCCTCTGTCGAGGTTAGAAGCATTCACCCGAGGCTCTGGCCTCAATAGGTGATCTTGATAATCAGCAGGTGCGGAGGCGCATTGCTCCCGCACGGTGTATTGCTCTTGAGGAATATACTAGTTTTCCTCGTGCTCCCTTTCGTACATGTGAAAGGGATGGGCAGAGTTGGCTCACCCTATCTGAAGAGCCTTGCGCTCTAGATTTGGCCTATTAGTTCTAATAGTAATGAGGGGTGGAGGAGGAATGATATAATCATGTGGGCCCTCCTTATGAACCCTATGCTGCTCTAGCACTTCATCGCGCAGTGGCCACTCATAATGAGTGTCTAAGGGGGCCTTCCCATGTGTGTACTCCTCCTGAGAGGGTCTGTGTTGAACGGGAGTGCCCCTCAAAGGGGTGCCTCTATAGTCCTATTCTGTAGTGGTATGGTGTGGACTATGTTGTGGGTCAGGCTGCCAAGGTGGTATAACCAAGTCCTTGGGGCTATAACGGAGGTGACTTGTGCCTCCTTGCATACTTTTGCAGCTTCTGCCCGTGATTGGGCTTGGCTACGGGTATACACCATGGTGGTGGTTTTTCTAAAAAGATATGTATATTTTTATCTCCTTTACAATTTTTATGCTATACCAAACAAAAGGGGACCACACAAACAAAGAAATGATTATCTTGTTTACAGATTAAATGTGTGTCCTAGATCTGGTTCAGTGTGTTTGATTTTTGTTATGTAAATCTTGTAAAGAAAACTTTGTTATACATGCATAATGAGGGCTCTTGTATCTCCAAAATGGTCGCCCCTTCAATATACCATTGCCAGGCCGTTATACCGAACCTCTCAATATACCCGCCCTTACGTGAGGGAAACTATTGGTACGCGAGAGCAAACAAGTAAGTGGAACATAGGCGGTACGGAAGGGGGATCGCTCTATTTTTGACACCTACCTTAGAAGACTTATCCTCATGCATGGGGAATCACCCCCGCTACACTTGGTCAGCTTTCATCAGGATTTACGTCTAGCAATAGTCGCGATCAGGGTATATGTATGCAAAATCCAAGCCAAGGTGGTGATGAAACCCACCGTTGGTCTTGATCAAGTGTTGGGGTATTAAGACCAACTCCTTGATGTTAATTTTATTAGGTGGTGTGTGTGGTTCCTTTTAATTGTGTAAAGAAAGAAAACATACAACAAAAGATGATTTTCACTAATGCAATGCTTTAAAGTACGTTTTATCTTTCAGAGACAATTAGTAGCAAAAAGGAAATCACAAAACCTAACTAGAATTGAAACCTATAATGAGGACTTGCCATTTGTGCAAGTATCATGCAAGCAAACCAGAGAAAAATGCATTCCTAATCAAGTTCCTTCCATTTAATTTACTCTATGTTTTTATTTTTTTATTGCAAGAAAGGAAAACAAACTACTTAACCTTTCTATGCAAGTGTCTGAAAATAAAGCAAAGAAAATAAAAATTTGCAGAAATAGAAAGTAGAAAAACATAGAGGATGTTCAGAAGGCCTACCTCTTCTCTGTCTAAACTAGATGCCTCTGAGTTTCTACTCAAAAAATGCATAGAGCTCTAATCATCCTGGGGTGGGATGAATAGCAGGTCTGCATTCATCATAGGGTGGGATGAATACGTATTCATCCCGGGGTGGCACGAGTAGCAGTCCAATGCCCGAATGAGTAACACCTGCAAAGAAAAACCACAAAATTTGGATCAAAAACTTGATCCTAACAGTAGGGGATAGGGTCCCACCATGATTACCATTGAAAGCATGTAGAAAAATGGTGTACCGATATGATGCAAACAAAAATAGATATAGATGCTAAGTCCTACGAATGCATGAAGGAAATGACGTAGAAACGAGATGTGAGCAAACAAAGCGGGGCCTCATTTATTGATATTGATTTTAATATTATTACAATACATCCCCCTTCTAGGGCTCAGAATATTTGATACAATTTGTTACATTAATGGATGCTCGAAAGAAGCTACGCTTCCAAGATCGGACGGTACGCTTCCAGCGTCTTCCGCATGCCCACATTCAAAGTGGGTGGGCTAAAAGTTGTCACCGCTTGTGTCCATGTGTTCTTCATTCCTTTCTTCCCCTCTAGTATTCTTGTGGTGATATCCTATGCACAGAAAGACAACAAATCATTAATAGCATATGCGTATCTAGAAAAACATGCAATCCCCAAGGCCTCCAATGGGCGCTTGTGGGATATCAGTGATAAGATTGATAAATCGATTACAGAATGATATATAAATGTAAAGGACAACTTCTAGAATTGGTATCACCTGATTTTGCATCGAAGCGGCGTCGAACGGCCCCGTTATGCTCGTTTGCCCGTCGGGGGCCTCTCCAAAGTGAGCGCTCCAATGTCCCACCTATGCTTATCCAAATCACCTAAAACTCATGGGTTAGGCATTATATGTAATTCTAAGACTACCCGAGATGCTCGGGAATTTGCATATCCTACCCAGATTCTCCTGTATGTGACAGGGGCGCCCTACGAGCTAGTTAATACATAAAATAATAAAATGACAGTCAAATCATGTCAGAATGAGTTCAAAATTTAACAGAGGCATTAGGATATCATCTGGGACATATTGCAAAAATAATAGTAAGGAAATCATGCACATATTTCTAATCGCTCCGGGGTGGGACGCTGGGGACTGTCGCAAAACCTGCAAAAAGTGACCTTGCAAATGTCCCACCCCCAGAGGCCTCCAAAACTCCTGCAAACTTGTGGTTAGACTAAAAACAACATTTTGAGATGACCCAAAAGGTCATATTTGGCAGATTCTACCCAGGTTATCCTGTATCCGAAGGCGCTCCCTGTAGGTTAGTAGACGCATAAAATGACAAAAACCAAGTCAAATCATGTCAGAAAGCAATGAAATTTGGACAACAACATAAGTACATTAGATATAAAAGAATGCAAAAATAATAGTAACAAAACCATGCACAGATTTCTAATCACTCCAGGGTGGGGCGATTAGGACTGCAATAGTTTGGGGGGCACCCGGGGGTGGGACGCCCACCGTTTTGTTGGGACTGAAACTGATGGGATTGATTTTATTGATACAAATGGTTACAATATATTGGCATAAGCCTATATTCAACACATGACACTTGTCAAGAGAAACTGACAAGTTTCAAGGTGAAGGCATAGTGCACTTTAATTCTAACATTCCCCCTTAAAGTGCACTATCCTAACTAAAGAAGAAACAAAACAAGTCAACATTAGGTAACATTCCCCCTTAATGTTGACTTCTCTAAAACAACCTATCATCCTCTCTTATTGTTGATTTGGTCTAGGCTCGTGCTCTTTGTGCTTGGCTCTCCAACTGTGAATAATGCTAGATTCACTATGTATACATCTCGATCTATTGCCTCAGGGTCAGCCACTTCCATGGGTTTGTTGCCACTGGGTCAGCCGTCTAAGTGCCTTAGGGTCATCATGGGTGCCTCAGGGTTAGCCACTTTTGGGTCTATTGCCTCTGCAGGTCATCCTCAGAGGATGTTGCCTCTCGTAGGTCACTGACTAGTCCCACCATAAATATCAAATCCTTCCTTATGGTGAACTCAATCTAGAAGGTGTTAGTATCTGTCGAAAATGCACCTAATACAAAGGAAAAACGAGCCATATAAGAGTGTCGGTCTTTGCCGAAAATGCACTCAATACAATAAAATGAGCCATAGATGCCAAATATGGAGGAGAAGAAGAAAAGAATAGAATCTTCGAAAGTGTCTTCGTTTGTAGTCTTCAAAAGTAGATCCGAAAAAACCTTGGATAGAGTCTAGGGTGTCTATGTCTGTAGTCCCTAGAATAAGTGTCCTTATGGTAGGTACCTCATCTTACCGGAATACATGGGTAACTAGCTACTGCATCCGCCAAGTAGAAAGAGGGTACTACTAAATACTAGGTTCACTTACAAGTACCTTGGGAGTGTCGGGTACAACCAAAATTGCACTCCAAGGTAGAAAAACTTTGAGGCTAAAAAACTCAATTTAAACAGCCTCAAATTTATAATATGACACCACCATTGTGTCCGTCGCTGAAAAATGTTTCCAACGACTATAAATACCTCTATATTCCACCATCAAAGGGGCCTTCATCATGTGAAAAAAAAAAACATCATGCCTATCTAAAGCAGCAAAATAAACCTCAAGAATATCATATTCCTGGCATCGCACTGTGGTGGCATCGCAGTTTCATGCACGAGCATCCAAGTCCCCATACAAATTTGAAAAGTGGCCCCTCCACTTTAATAAAAAATTGCCCCTCACTTTAAAAATACTGTCATCGACCATACCCTTACAAAAAAAAAATATGAAGGGCCCCTCTCCATTTGACGCATGCACGTGGGTCCCACCCACTGCGGGTACTAATGACCAAAAAATTTATATGGCCCATAAAGTGTTAACAACACCCACTCATCATCTTAATTAAATTTCCTTATGGAGGTCATATTACCGGCCACCGACAGCTTCACATCGTCGAATTCAAAATACAGCAAATCATCCGCATCATTTTGAGCGGCAAGGGTGACACGTTGAAGCCAAAATTCTGGCCAATTCCCAGATCCAGCAACATCGGGATCTCTAACAGCAACAATGTACAGATCATCGCTCCTCCAATGGTCAAATAGATTGTTTGTTCCAAACACATCATCTTCATCTAATGAAAGAAACGAAGATCCCATCCAAGAACTGAATCCTGCATTAACGCGTCTCTCTATCTCTGCCTGTGGTATCTGTGGAGCGGCATCTAACATCTCAACCCCAATAGTATGGCTCCCATAGTATTCACCCTCATCAAGAATGACCGTAGCCTTGCGTCTCAAGAAAAATGTAGTCCCTACAAATAAAACTACAAGGCCCCAGCAGACAACTTCATAGCACCAGAATAATGCAACAGAGCAGTCACTCTCAAGAGTAAGGATAGTTGAACCCAGAAATAATGCGAGAAGCAGAAAGACTGCTGCAAAAGTAACATTAAGAGTTGCAAGACAACGCACACCACCCCGCTTAGATGCACAGTAATTATTTTCAACAACCTTCAAGGCCAACTTGACTTGATATCAGTGGGAAGATCATCAGGAAAGACGAGCTGAGGAGCAGTGTAATTAGGCTTGTATTTTTGATGGCATATCTCATAGGTAGTGTCTCCTTTCTCATTGCACCAATGCTGTACACATTTTTGATGGGCATACTTCAAGCTTCTAGAACAGGCACAGGGAGATTCCATGTTTCGATCACCATCCTCTTCCTGGCAAATGCGACGTTCAACCATAGTGAAATCACCGTCTTCACTGCCTAGGGTCCCAGGATCAGGAACTCTCTTCGAGGACTCGGCACCACCAAAGGATGAAATCTCATAAAAAAAAAATCTGGGGAAGAATCTGGTAATGGTGGTACCCTATTTTGTTGAAAAGGAACGTGACCATACAGCGATGGCCTCTGGGCCTTGGCAGTAGCTGATTCCAAGGTGGAAGCGGTTATCAAACGGTCCACACAGAAGACAAAATGATCTCCCATTGTTTGATCCTTTGATGATGAACAAGTATGTCAATAAACTTGAAGACCACAAAATACTTCCAGGAAAAAAATTCCAAACTTGTATCTCCAATTCCGGTATTATATCTTTCGAAGGGGCAAAAGCATCCAAACCCCCCTTATACTGCAGGGTGCCTTGCAAGACCCAGCGCTTTCAAGCAAAGCCTCCAAAGCTCAGAAACCAGACCAAAAAAAAATCACTTTCACAAAAGCCTCTGACTCTCAAAGCAGACGCTTGCAAGCCGAGAATCAGATGCCGAGATGCCTCCAAATCCCTCACACTCCACCGCAAAGGGTTCCAAATTTCTTCGAGTAGACAATACCATTTGGAAATCGCAAAATGCCCAATGAAAATATAGCCAATGCTCTCCACTGGGTCGCCTCTAAAACGCTGTGTGGTGGACGAAAAAAAAAATAATGGGAACAAGGCCCATCTCCCAAGAGGAGCACATGAGCTCAAACAGAAGCCATTGGCAGAGCCATTTTCATTTTCTCCTCGAACCCCATCCATTTCCAAATCCAGAATCTTCAACCACGATCTGCACATCCTGTACTACAACATATGACTGCAAATACTAAAAAACAATATGTTCAACAACCAAGCTTCCCGGCTTGAGCGACTGCAGGAGAATGGAGATCACATCCGCGAAATTACAGTGGGTGATGGAAGATATGTCGGTGCCACAGCTTATGGGGGACATTCTCATCTAACCCATGGTGGAAATTCTGATAATCAATGGTGCTGGGGCCAGATCTACAGGCTACCAGGATGCTAGGGAGCCCGTGCTGAATCCCTGGCTGTACAGAGCCCAAGAACCCCTAGGGAACCGTTTCACTATCCTCGACGCCATAATTTTGTTGCCGGTTCACAATATACTGGAGCCACACTCCGTCTTAAAGCTAGAAAATGGATTTACATCAGAGGAGGAAGCCGAGAGCGCCAGGGCTGTCGTGATCTTCCAAAAAACAATAGTAGGTTGTAGAAAAAAACATGGTTTGTTGCTACCCATGTTGTTGCTAGCTGGATATCATGTAACTCACCATTTGGTTTTTGATCCATCAAATGATGGAGAGCATACTCCCTTGGTAAAAAAACTTAAAAAAAATAGGGAAGAAAAAAAAAGTCATGGGGGAGGGAGGATTTCCATGAGGGAAATCCCCCCTCAAGAGGTTTCACAGGGCAGGGAAAGCCCGCTCTGATACCAAATGTTGGGACTGAAACTAATGGGATTGATTTTATTGATACAAATGGTTACAATATATAGGCATAAGCCTATATTCAACACATGACACTTGTCAAGAGAAACTGACAAGTGTCAAGGTGAAGGCATAGTGCACTTTAATTCTAACACGTTTAGGGCCTAGTTTTGACACTAGTCCAAGTAGGATGGGTCCAAAACTTCCTAGGGGGTTGTTTCAATGATTTTGGGGTGGTATTGTGGCTGATTTCTTGGGTTTTAGATCTGGATTGTGTTCCTAGTATTCACCTGACAAACCTCTCTTCCAGAAGAGAGAGATTAGGGATGTAGGAAGCACAAAGAGGAATGGGTGTACAATTTTGGCAGCACTTCGTTGCTCCAAATGCTCTAGCTCTATTCTTTTTTTGGGGTGAGGAGGCTCATATTTTTATATACCTAAGGGTCTCCTTTGCATGCGCATGCGAGGGCGCCACTTGGCTCATTATGCCTTTTAGGGGGAGAGAATATTCCTCCCTGATTAGGGGTTCTTTGATTGAGGCCTCCATGATTTGAAACGTTCCCTCGCACTCCCATGCCTTGAATGCAGAGTTAGGTGGCAGATTTGGGCTGCCATTTATCAAGGTTTGACTTTTTTCCAGTAAAACCTGCTAATCGTCCCACCCTGGAGCGATTGCTACTAATCATCCCGGGGTGGGGCGAATAGGATTCTAATCATCCCAGGGTGGGACGATTAGGGAGCAAAGTGCTTAAAAGGTGCAAAACTGACCTCTAACATTCCAAAACTGATTTGGGAGTGGTTAGGACCATTTTTTAACCTCTGGAGGCTGCCCTAAGGGGTATGCATGCCAATTCGGTCAGTGCTTGTAGTCACATAATCGGATTGGTGCTATTTTGGTGTCTATAACATGTTAGCAATTCTATTTAAACCTGTGTTGAACCACTATTTGCTATAGGAGAAATGAGATGGATCCTCGCTCCCATGGGGTGGTCCGACCGTCATGGCCTTCTTCGGGTTTGAAGTGAAGCATCTCAATTCTATCTTAACTATTTTTCCCCAAGTGGCCTTATGGTAATTTACTCATCTTGCCGAATTGCATGGAGCGCTAGTCGCTACAATCGCCAAGTGTATAGGGTAAATAACTGAATACGAGGCTCAATTGAGATTTTGTTGTTATTTGATTTTGTTTGTGTTAATCTGGATTTTATGATGTTTTTGGATTTTGATATATGTAATTTTTTTGGTATTTGTGTATATTTTGGTTGCTTTTGATTTATGGATGTGCTTATTGACTCATTTTGAGGTGCTTTGTGGTGAGAAATTGAATGAATTTCTCCCTATTTCTTAGCCGTTGTCAGGTCCAGCGACCCCCAACTACCGCTTTGTGGCCGCTGTCAGGTCCAACGGCCAGAAATTTTGGGCCGTTGATGCCAGCAGCGGTCGAGGCATATTTTGGGAATACAAAAGCAAATTAGGGTTTTTGACCTTTCATTTTCTAGCTGTCATTGTACTTTTGAGCTCTGAGTTGAGAGTGACTACTTGTGACCCAGGATGCTATCGATTTGATGCCATGGCTGAGCAAGGTGAGGCTTCGACCAGCGGAGGAGCCGGAGCTTCATGGGTACCTTTCTAAACCCTAACCCCCTTTTGTTAATGCGATAAAATGAACCTAACTAAACAATTTGGTAAAGGAACCTCATTAACCCTATTGGCAATGAACTAAACTAGTAGATAGGGCTAGTTTAGGGTTTAAGCAGATGGGTTTCCCTTAGTTTTAGATTTTTTATAATTTTTTGTGATTTTTGGCCATGGGGGAACGTCATTGGCATGTCGCCCACTAGTCTGACCTAGCCTAAGGTTGGTCTTTGTTGCCATCAGCGACCAGTTTGAAACTCCAACGGTCAAATTTTTGACCATTGGAGGCTGGCCACTATCGGCTTCGATGGCCGCTTCGTGGCCGCTCCTGGCACGAGCGGCCAGGTGGCCTTAAGTTTATTTCTCTGATTTTTGAATTTTAAAGCAATTTTAATTGATTTTTTTGAAATTTTGAATAGTAGTTTTTGAGTTTTTTGGATGTTTAGGTGCATTTAACCACTATGCTTGTTGCCTTAAGCTTATCTTAGATTATCTTGCACCATTTTTGTTTTATGCATTTATTAGTTTGTTAGTGCATTTGATTTAGATATATTTTGCACTTCTAGATTTTGTCTGTGTGGGCCTGGGACCCGCAGTTGCTTGTGGACCTCTTGCCTGCCATGGATGACATGGACTGGGGTTGGCTCGATGCTCACGACCTCCAGTATGTTACCAGGATTTCGATGATCATGTTGGATCAGGCCTATTTGATTGCCCTGGCCCATAGGTGGGATTCCAAGACTAACACTTTCCATATTCCTATCGACGAGATGACCATTATGTCGGAGGATGTCTACAGGATCTTTAGGATCCCCTTTTATGGAGTGCCTATTGTTTCTTCCCCCACTAATTCCCGAGATGTAGTCTTCACGAGGGTCTTTGGGAGACATGTCACTGCTACCTTCCGGGATACTCGATCTAGTGGGGTATCAGTTGCTCAGTGGTACTAGGAGAATGTCTTCTCTCGTAGGCATGCTATGTTGTTGATGGTCATCTACAACATCCTTATTCTTGACTTCTCAGGAGTGAGGTTCCCATGGAACCTCTTAGCCATGGTTCAGGACTTGATGGATAGTGTACAACCTATTATCTATGCTTGGGGTAGCACTCTGTTGGCTCAATGCTATGATGAGCTCTATCGGATCCAGTGATGGGGATGCGCCAGCATCACTTGTAGCTTGCTCCTTCAGATCTGGGGATGGGAGCATATTAAGGTGGACTACCCAGTAGGACTTCCTATGGAGATTACTGGGGTGGCTGATTCCCACTAGTGCTATGGATCTAGGTGGCCTAGAGAGCTCAAGGAGTGTAAGAGTCAGCCTCATGTAGGGGATCTTTCCCACTACACGACATCATTGACTGGTTTGCAGGCCCAGGATGTCATCTGGAGGCCTTACCATGAGTGCCCTGCTTGGAGGGATCCAACTAGTTTCATAGCTTGGACTCGATGTGACCGATGGGTTATCGATCGTAAGGATGGCATCAAGGAGTTCTTTCACTATTCTAGGGTGCTTCGATAGTTTGGTCTACCATAGGATGTGCCACTCCAGCTAGTTTTGTATAGGTAGATCACTGTAGAGAGGGATCTTCCATGGCCTCAGGTTATAATGGTGATAGAGGATGATGATCCTCCAGTAGTGGATGCTGGTATTATGGATGGTGGAGTTACAGAGGACTACACTCGGTGGTGGGGCATACGGTTGTGGTAGGGTGGTGGTAGTTTGGGCCACGATCGGGATGTGGCTATTGTAGGGGATGATCTTGATGGATGTCGAGTGTGGGCTTGAATGGAGGGCTAGGGCCAGCCAATAGAGTAGGAGGTAGTAGAGGAGCAGGTAGCTCCAGAGGAGGAGGAGGAGTTGGCTCTCGAGGAGCAGGATTCTCCTCTCCGGGCTTAGTTGCATCAGGTGGAGGCTGAGCTGTAGGTATCTCAGATCTAGGTATAGTAGAGGGATGCCACCATTGCTTTGTTATAGGCTCAAGTTCAATGCTTCGATGTAGAGTGGACCACACTATAGGGTAGGATAGATCATCTTATGGCTAGAGGGGGTGCTACTCAGGGATAGATTGTGCCATCTATTCTAGTACCTCAAGGACCTGGTGGTCTAGATGCAGGTGTGAAGATCTAGTGTTTGCATGGGCTTTTAGTAGAGGACTTGGAGCAGTGCACCCTAGATTCCTCCTATATCCTAGCACTAGAGCATGAGGTCAGGCTTCGGGGAGGTCACCTACCAGATAGGCCTATGGTAGGAGGGTCACAGAGGACCGACCGAAGTACCTCAGGGTAGTCATCAGCTCGATCGAGCCATAGGACCAGGACCCAGATAGAGCGGACTGGGGGTGCCAGTTCTATGCCACCTCCTAGAGGGGGCGGTGAGGGTAGAGGTGATGCTAGTGGTGCAGGCCACTCTTGAGCACTATGGCCCCTTTGGCATTTTGTACTATTTTGAGTGTAAGGTCAGTTGACCTACATGATTGTAGCCTTATGGCCCTTTTGTACCTACATGTACTTATTTTGACACACATTTATATGATATCTAGACTTTGAGACTCATTATGTGTATCTTTTATGATTATGTTTTTATGTTTATGTGATGCAGTATCATGGTCTTATGTGATATGATGTGATGTGATGCTTTAGATGTTATGATGTGTATGTGTAGGTGGACTACTTTATGATTTTATGCTATATGATGTGGTTTACATGACTTATGCTTTATGATGCATGGATGATTAGATGGCATGATCTAGATGATGATGATGGATGCATATATGGATGCAATGCTTATTGTTAAATGCATGTTTGATTTTGATGTATTTTATGCATCTAACTTATGTTGCTATGATATGGTAAATGAAATGTGTTATGCATTATGTTGATGATCTAATGTGAATGAACTTGTATGCTTTAATCACTTAAAACATATGATATGATATGGCATGGGTTTTGACAATCTAATGGACGACACCACAAAATGTATAAAAATCATGAATAAATAATAACTCTTATAATAAGAATTAATCATTTAAACATCCAAATGTGAGATGAGATGATGTGATATGTATGTACTTTCTTGATTAGCTTCTGTAAATTAAAAGGTATGCACAGAATAGTCAGTGGTCATCTAAATATCATTGCTGACATTCATCCGGTATCTATCCTATTTCATGGACACCCTCTAATGATCAAAATATCCTAAAGAAAGTTGATGATGTGAGTGATGATATGAATTGTTGCTATGAGGGGATTTTTGAGGTTTTCCATGAGACTCAAACACCCTAGTTGCTCCATCAAAAGTTGTATACTGATCATACAGAGCTCTCTGAAGGATAAAGTTTTTGTTATGAAGACCTAGATACTCATTATCCCTGTGTGTGCAAATGAATATATTAGATAGAACATAAGCATACCCCAGTGCCAGGAGGGATTCATTCAGCCCATTGTTGTATTGGGGATCCTCAAATGTTTATCTTGATCCTAAGTTGGACTCAGTTGGATTAGACCACTAGGCGGTATAGGACACCTAAAGCTAGCTCTTCCACATGCAAACATTGGTCTACACAAAAGCAAAATGCTAATGTGATAGACATATCATCGTGCGTAAGGATACCTTATGACTCATTCATGCTGAGAATTCCAGGGATTCAAGTTCAATACTCCCTTCTTTTCTTCATATTTATTTGGGATACTTGCTCATGCTTAGTGATGAAAACCACTGTTTATTTTGAATTTTTGTTTTTCTTTTGAGCAAGGGATTTATGTAGTGATGATAATCACTATTTATTTTGTTTTTTGAATTTTGCTTTGTTCAGGATTTTGCTTGTTTTGATTAAAGCAAGGGATTTATTTGGGTAGGGATGAACTTGTCCTTTTGCCAATTCTCATCATTTTTGAACCGGTCGCATAGGGGGATGAGCAAGATAAAATTTTCACCTTAGGATACCTAATACCACTTCGTAGTGTTCATATTTCCCTTGTTCCAACTAGGATCTTAGTGTTTTGATTAGTGATAGGATTTTGAAATATACCAAGTGCTATCAAAACTAAACCTCACCTATTAAAAGCTAAGATAACTTTCTACAAAGTTTGATAAAACCACTAGGTATGGTTGAGTGACCGAAAAACCCTAGTATATTCCTCATAGCAATAGGAGGGGTTGTGTTGAAAAACATAGTTACACACATGGGTGATGGATGATGATGGATTTTGATGATGCATGATTGATGTACAAATGTGGTGTCATTTGTAAGATTGCAAACACAAATGTATCTAATGCAAATGTGATGGATGGAAATGCCTAATGCAATGCAACTAAGTGAATGCAAATGCAGAATGCAAATGCAAATATTTTTGTATTTTTTATGTTTTCAATTGTTTTTGGGTTTTGATTATTATGAATGTTTTTGAACTTTTGGTTTTAAGTTGTTTTTGTGCTTTTATGTTTTGTTTTTGACCAAAGGGCTTATGGTGCCTTTGGGGCTTTTTGTGAGTTGACCAAAGGGCTTTAAGATGCCTTTGGAGCTTTTTGTGATTTGACCAAAGGGCTTTAAGATGCCTTTGGAGCCTTTTGTGAATTGACCAAAGGGCTTTAAGATGCCTTTGGAGCTTTTGTTTTTAATTTTGATGTTTTCTGATTTGTTTGGATTTTTATGATTTCTATTATTTTTGAAACTTTTGAAATTTATTTGAATGTTTTTGATATTTTGTTGATTTATGTGTGAAATGCCTTTAGATGGATGATGTTGAGAGGCTCCGGCTCCTCAACACCCTCTAGCATTGTTAGGTGATATGCCCTAGGCCCAATCTTCTCAGAGATGATATAGGGACCTATCCAATTGGCCATAAATTTGTCTCGTAGATGCAATGATAGATTTGAGTTCTATTGGTTTTCTTTAAGCACAAGATCCCCAAATTTAAAGTCTCTTAGGTGGACTTTATTGTTATAAGCTCGTGTTAGATGATCCTGGTAAATGTGAAGATGCTCAAGAGCATTGATGCATCGTTCATCCAGAAGGGTCAATTGATCCAGGTGAGCTTGTCGTGCAGTGTCATCATTGATGAACTCTTTCAATGCGATGCGCAATGTCAAAATTTCCAACTCTAAGGGCATAATGGCCTCAGTGCCATATACAAGCGAAAATGGTGTTGCCCTAGTGGGCATCCGTATGCTAGTCCTGTAAGCCCACAATGCTAAGGGTAATTGTAGATGCCAATCCTTATGATTTTATTTCACCATCTTCTTTAAGATGGCTACTATTATCTTGTTTGAGGCCTCTACTTGCCCATTTTCCTATGGATAGTATGGTGTCACAAAACTATGTTGAATGTTGTATTTGGTCATTAAAGCTCACATATTTTTATTTTTGAATGATAGACCATTATCCGAGATTATCTTGAAGGGTACCCCAAAATGATAGATGATATTGTGAAGTATGAACTCTGTAATCCGAGGACCAATTATCAAGGTTAAAGGGACCACTTCCACCCATTTTGTGAAGTACTCAGTGGTCATTAAGATGAACGTGTGTCGGCCCAAATATGGGGGAGAAATATTTCCAATCAGATCGAAACCCCACTGAGAAAATGGCCAAGCTACCTGAATGGGTTGTAAGGCCTGAGATGGCAAGTGCATCAGATTTGCATGTTACTGGCATTTAATACATTTCTTGACATACTCACAACAATCCTTCTCCATGGTGGGCTAGTAATAACCCATTTGAAGGATGCACTTGACAATGGCCATGCCATTGAAGTGGCCACCACATGTACCATCGTGAGCTTGTAAAATCACCCAAGTTGATTCTTGGGGCTCTAAGCAATGTAGGAGGACTCCATCGTAGCTTTGATGATACAATATGCCTCCTAGCAAGACATATCTTATCACTTTTTTCTTGAATGCTCATCTTTCGGTATGCGATAGTCCCTATGGGACAATTCCAAGCCTAAGGAAGTCTTGTAATTGGGATAGCCAATCCTGATAGGCTACAACCTCGATAGATAAGATGGCTTGTTCCTCCTACAATTTGATTTGCACAAATGCAGATTGAGAAACAACCTTATGGTGAATAGTGGTACCATTCTCCGTAGGACCTTGCAAGATCAAGGACCCCCAAGGTGCCTTCTCTAAGAAGTCTTTGGCTTTACAGAACCAGTCATGGTCTGGATCTATATGAATCATGTTGACTGATTCCTTGTTATCAAAAGCCTCACGCTGCATCGTTGAGTGCGAGAGCATTTTGACATGAATGGTAGTGAAATCAGTAGATGGATTCTGAGGGATCAAGGATCCCAGAGATGCCATGGTGTCTACAAATCTATTTGATGAATGAGGGATGGCCTCGATGTCATACCACTCTAGTTTGGCTAGATATGTGTCAACAAGCTCCTTGTAAGCTTTCAGGATTGGATCCCAGCATTGAAATAGTCCCTTGACCTGGTTGACTATGAGGAGGGAGTCACCAAAGATATTTAGCCTTTTGATTCTCATGGTGATGGTTGTTTGGAGACCCAAGATTAGGGCCTCATATTCGGTGTTGTTATTAGTGCAAGGGAAGTCTAGCTTGAATGACAAGGGCATTGGAGCACCTTGTGGCATGAAAAAGATAATCCCTGCACCGCCCCCTTGCTCACACTTCGAACCATCAAAGAATAGAGTCATATCAACTTCATTTTTTGGTTCTTCGGGTTTGGGTGCTTCTGATAGTGCAAATACAACATCATCAGGAAGCTCTATGGTGAGGGGCCTACTTTTCTGAAGAGGTACCTCAACCAGCTGATCAACTATGACTTGTCCCTTGATGGAATTTTGGCTTATGAATTCCAAATCAAATTCTATCAATAGCATGATCCACTTTGTAGTATGTGTGTTATGATATGTCTTGCTCATCATATACTGCAAAGGATTTTGCTTGGATATTACATATGTCGTATGGCTCAGCATGTAGTGGCACAATTTCTTGGTTGCAAAAACCACCGCTAAGCATAACTTTTCTATGTATGCATATCCTATCTCGTAGCTCACCAAGGTGCGATTGATGTAATATATCACTTGTTCCTTGTCTTGTACATTCTTTTGAGCCAACATGGTGCCCAAAGCAAAATTGGTAGCGAATATATACAACAGGAATGGCACGTCTGGCCTTGGTGGAGCTAAGACTGGCAATGTTGCTAGGTACTCCTTGATTTTAGAAAAGGCTTGCTAACATTCTTCATCCCACTGGAATGGGACCCCCTTGTGTAGCAATCGATTCATGGGTCGACATTTATCCGATAGTTGTGCGATAAATCACTTGATGGATGCTACTTTGCCCTGTAAGCTTCTCAGTTCTTTGATGTTCATGGGCGGGGCCATTTCCAGGATAGCCTTTACCTTTGTTGGGTCTACCTCGATGCCTCATTTAGAAATGATGAATCCCAAGAGTTTTCTAGAAGTTACGCCAAAGATGCATTTCTTGGGGTTCAATCTGACATTGTGCTCAATCAGGTGATCGAAGACCTTTCTGAGGGTCTCAACATGCTCTTCTCATAGTAATGACTTGGCCAGTAAGTCATCGATGTAGTCTTCCAAGATCTTGTGCATGTAGTCATGGAAAATGTATGTCATAGCTCTTTGATATGTGGCACCAACATTTTTAAGACCAAATGGCATCACTTTGTAATAGAATGTCCCCCATGGAGTGGTGAACATGGTTTTATGCTGGTCTTCGGGCTTAATCTAAATCTGATTGTAACCAAAAAAATCATCCATTAGGGAGAGCATCTCATGACCTACAGTTGCATCTACAAGAGCATCTATGTTGGGCAATGAGAATGAATCCTTTGGGGTTGCCTTGTTGAGATCCCTAAAATTTGTGCAAATGTAGACTCTTCCATCAGGTTTTCCTATGGGCACCATGTTTGATACCCATTCTGGATAGTCGATGGGAACAATAAAGACTACATCCAACAAATTTTGCAACTCATTCTTCACCATCAAAGCGATGGTTGGATGCATCTTTCTAAGCTTTTGCTTGACCGATTTCTTCGCGGGGTCTAGCGAAAGGTTGTGGACAACCAATTTTGGATCTAGCCCTAGCATGTCTTTGTAGGTCCAAGCAAAGAGATTTGGTCTCTCTTTCAGTAGAGGAATTATGATGGCCTGTTCTTCTGGAGATAAGCTTTCTCTAAACTTGACTTTCTTTGGTTGAGAAGGATCATTGTTGATGTCCACCTCGAAAGTCTCCTCTATTGCCATATGTGACCCCTCCTCAAGTTGGTGAGGAGTGGGGATTAAATGAATGTCATCTATTGGATTTATAGTTCCCATTGACTCAGGGTCGAAACTAGCATGATAGACATCATGTGCACATCTTGATGCAAAATGGAATGGTTGTAGCATCTCTTCATTGGGGAAGAAATCTTTAGGCTCTAGGGGTGAATCAACATGATCCCAATCAATAGCATCTAAGTTAAGACACAATGGTTTTGAAGGATCTATTGGGTTATGGAGTGGAGTGGTCAAATCAATGGAGATCATGTTGATGGATGGAATGAAATCTCTAGGACCATGTGGGTGAAGCTCTACATCCTGGGTGCACCCTCCATACTCATGATGAGGCTCTAGGGGCATAGGGATCTCAGGATCTAGTCTATGGATAGATGAGATGATGGGATCATTAGGCAATAACTACTCTCTAAATGTTGGGGGATCCGGGAAGACCATGTGATAGATGACATCTAGATTTGGTGGTCTTCCCAGGAAGCACATATCAGGATCTATGATGCGAAGCATCACCTCTCTCTCAACAAGCAGATCGACTAGACGCAAGTGTCGAGGCCCAAGATAAGCCATCTCGATCTCATCCTCAAAGTCATCATCGCTTATAAAGAAACCATTGGCATTTGTTTCTAGCCCTAGGATGGGGTGGTGGCTTACCTATTGATGCCCCAGATAGGCCAACTCAGTCTCATCTTCATAGTCATCATCACTTATGAAGAATCCATTAGCATTGGTTTTTGGCCCAACAATGTGGCTCGTATGTCTAGGCTATAGGTAGGCCATCTCTGTTGAGTCCTCTGACTCATAGCCACTCTCATCTGACATGTATCCACCCTCATATCAGATGTAGCCACTCTCTGTGTGGCCTATCCAAGCAAGGTTTTGCATGTACCGAGGCCCATGGTAGGCCATGCTGACTTCATCTTCATTCTCGCTTGGGACATAGTCATACTCCTCTCACTCATATCCATGCATTGGCTCTTCCTCCCATAGGATGGCTCTTGATGGGGGTGCTTCAAGAGAGGATTCAGGGTGATACTTATCAGGTGGTGCGATATTGACCATCGACACCCATCCATCACCCAAGTAGTTTCTGCTAGGGGGTTGATAGGGATTCCAATCAATGTCCTCCCTGAACCCGATGCTCAACCTATCTAGGGCTGCTTCCAAAGAGTCATCATGACTCTACATTTGATAGCCTAAACCACACCTATCAGTAGGTAGTTGGTACTATGGATTGAAATGGCAGTTAGTGCCCTTGCTCATACAGGCCTAGGCCATAGCCTTACCAATGACACTACTCAAAGTACTTCAGAGCAAACTCAAGATTCGACAAGTAATGAACATTCATGGTGAATGGCTCATCCTCATCCCTTTCAAGATTAGGAGTAGTATGGGCATAATCTAAACCAGCATATATGAAATTAGTTTGGTTGGGTGGAACCCCTAAGGGAACCACTATCCCTATTGGAAGATTTGGGACTCTTGGTCATCCCATGTCTTGTGCAGACTCAATAATTGGTGTGAAAGTCATGTTCTGCACAAGATATTCACCTAGTGTTGTGTTGGCTAGGTGAACTATCACCTGCGGTGCAGATGATGTTGTTGATGATGTAGGTGAGGTAGGTTGAGGTACCTCCTCGACTATTTCTTGGGAATATTCCTCCTCCATGGGAGTCAGAATTCCCACAGTTGCTATGGTCGGAATCTCCTTGGGTCCTTCCTCTTCTAGGGGTGCCTTCAACTTCTGTTTATCTTTTGCCTTAGATGTCAAAGGCTTTTTAGAAGCACCAGTAGCTTTAGAGGTGGGAGGCGGTACCAATGTGGATGGGTCACCCCACACTGATCTACTTTTGTTCTCTGGTTGCGTGGTTGGGGATGAAGGCCTTATGTACAAGTGCGTTGATGGAAGGACAAAGTCCCCCAACAAGTCGACTTGATGCACGTACTTGAACGACTCTTCATCAGATGGAACCACATGAACTTGTCCCTCATGCACATATTTGATGCATTGGTGTAGGATTGAGGGCACGCACTGCATGTCCCTGATCCAGGGATGCCCTAGAAGGATGTTATATTGCATCACCCCTTCTAACATGTGACACATCATGGGGATGGTCTTATGTCCTACCTTTATAGGCAAAATGATTGTACCCACTGTGGAGCACAACGCATCATTGAAAGCCTTGAGCGTGTAAGAAGTTGGGATAATGTTGGACTTAGGGATCTTCAAGTGCCCTATAGCCTTGGTAGTGATGATGTTGATTGATGAGCCCATATCGATCAGAACCCGCTTGAATGGTATGTCATTGATTGATGCAATAATATGCAACGATGGGTCTGCTAAGGTAGTAGGAACTACCTTAATTTCATGATCATAAAAATGAATCACGGGCTCTTGGCACTGTTGCACTTGCCCCACAAAATGTGTGAACGCATCTGGGTTCTAGGGCTGGAGCTCGATTGATCTCAAAATCTCCATTAAAGTCTCCCTATGCCTAGGGGACTATTGTATGAGCTCATAAATGGACAACTTGGTCGAAGTCATTTGTAGATTCTATTCTAGTCTACTCCGAATAGTTACCATAGGTCTCGCTAGTGGACCTAGAGGATTGTTATGCACCTGTCTCTATCGAGGTGCATCTGGGATGTTAATGGGAGTCATTGGAGGCTATGGTTACCCATATCTCTAACTCTTGGTTGCCACGTTAACTAACTCAACCATTCTGATGCATCCCTGAATAGGTGGCTCGACTCGGACCTGGTTGACTTGGGCGCCCTGATCTCTAGGGGCCTCATGATTGGGCAATGGGTTCCTGAATATACCCATATCTCTATTATCGGGAGCTAGCGGGTTGTCAACTCTTAGCTCTCCCTTTTCAATCATGTTTTGCACAACATTCTTGAATCCGATGCAATTTTTGATGTCATGCCCCTGTATCCTATGGTATGGGTAGTATTGATCTTCCCTATATCCCCTTGGCTTGGGATGGTTAGGGTCAAGAAGTTGTACATCAAGAAATATTATCCTCTGTGCCTCACTCAACTGATTAAATATCGACTGCATCGATTCGTTTAGAGGCATGAAATAATGAGGTGACCGACGTTCCTTGTTCTAGCCCTGGTTGTTCTTAGGGTCATAGTTGGCCGACGAGGGGAGAGCCTGATAATTCTAGGGTTTCTATCCATTCCCCTCCTTTGGCATGGCCAATACAACCTGATTAACCTAACGAGGCTTTGCCTGCTTCTACTTATTCTTGTCATTCTGATTGTTCTTGCTCCACTCTTTCTTGTTGTGGAGCTTGAGGTCTCCCTCATCGACCTTTATGTCTTCAATAAGCTTGGCTTGAGCCAAGGCTTCTTTGAATGATTCATATTGCTACAGCTGTAATAGCAGAGAGATGTGTTTTGCACAGCTCTTTGTGAACATTCAGATGAGCTCTTCAGTGGGGATGGAGAATGATAGTTTTACCATGATTTTTCTCCACTTGTCCCCATAGTCCATCACTGGTTCATCATCATACTACTTTAAATTGGCCAGATCAGATAGGTTCACCTTCTTCTTGGCATCGAAGGAGAAGCATTCAAGGAATGCATTCACCAGTTGCTCAAAACTAGTGATGCTATGCTTGGGAAACTGGTTGAACCATTGAGTTGTTGCACCCGAGAACATCATGATGAATGTCCTCAGCATTAGGGCATCATTCTTCTCAAGGTGGAAGCACGCATTCATGAAGTTGGTCATGTGTTCTTGCACATCTCCCTCTCCCTTAAACTTGTCTAGCCTAGGCATCTCAAAGTGCCTAGGATATGTAGGACTCAAGATTGAGGGGCACAGAGGCTGGTTGTGTATCTTGCTCAATGTCAGCTTTTGTCCACCCATGTCCTGCTTCTCGAGAGACTTGACTCTCTCGATGAGTGTCTGGTATGCCTTCGAGGAAATAATCTCATGTTCTTGAAGGTTTGCTCATGGTGGTAAGGGAGGTAATCCTGTGTTTGCCTAGTTTGGGCATCTGTACTCATCTCCCATAACCATGGATGGAGGTTCAGGATATGTCTATTCCTGATCCTCTATCCCTACTCGTTCCTCATTGAATTGTGTTTGTTTGAGGTCTAGGTGTTGTTGATGTTGTGAAGTGTGGTGAGCACGCTCATTTCCTTACCTAGTGCTTCTCTCCTACTGAGAATCGACACGTCTCTCATGTCGGTATCTCTCACCACCTATGTGTGCATCTGTTCGAGCTAGCCTCTCTGCTAGCTCCTCGTGCTCAACTCTTTCTTCTCTTGAGCATTGTTCTTGTAGGTGCAGGTGCCTCTTTCTTCACTCTTCTGGTAGGAACCTAAGTTCCTATCAGATTTATAAATGATAATTGAAATTTGATCTAAACTAATAGAATCACCTTTGCACTGGAGGAGAACCATTCCAATAGATCAATTTATCAAATATATATTCTTATTATGGATGATTTGTGTGAATTGCCAACCTAATATATGTATCTACCCTAAAGCTATGTTGGTGAAGAGATGTAATGGTTCACTTTATTAGTTAATAATATAATAATTTAATGATTAATAATACTAACTAATAATATTAGGATGGAGGATCCTAACATGCCACCCTCCTTAAAAAGAGCTTTGTCCTCAAAGCTCAAAGTGAGGAGCTTTATCTTTTGTTTTCCAAGAAATTTTTTTGTAAGTTCTTGTACTATTTTAATGTCACTTTTTTGAAGGCAGGGATATATTGAAGGTCAAAGTGTTAGTGGGGGGTTGCCAAGAACAATAGTAGAATCTTCCTTAGGAGAATCATGATGATGATGGGAGGGAAACCCTTGGGGTTCCTCAAACACTTTAGAAGGATGCTTAAAAAGAGGTGGTAAAACTTCTACATTCTCTTGTTGTTCCTTGGGAGAGGGAATGGAGGAGTGTGCAGTCACCTTTCTACCTTATTTTTGAATAGGTTTGACCCTACGGTGATAACTCACTATTGGAGAGGAAATTGAGTGTAGTTCTTGTAGAGTGCATGTTTGGCCATAATGGGTCACTTCAGGAATGTCTACCTCATCCTTTCCTGATGCATCGATCACTTTTGGAATATCAATTGTATTGCCTTCCTCATTGTGATCAGGTGCTTGGGGTATTTCTTGCTCATTGTCCTTATTTTCTACATCTTCTTCCTCTTTCTTATCTTTTGTGGCTTCCTCATCTTCCTTACCTTCCTCATTGTCCCCATATTTAGTGTCATATTCAAGTGTATCCATCACTATGGCTACCTCAATCGCATTTTCATCGTTGGGAGAACTACAAGGAATAGTTGCATTCGAAATATATAGTGCAGGTGTAATACATTGATGATTGTGAACAAATTTCTCATCGTAATGAAAATAAATGCTCTTTTTGCATCGTGTCTTCATTTCCATGAGGTTGATACGTTTAATGGGTAAGAGTCGGGTAATTTTTGGGATGGTGTACATATTTTGTGATTCCTATACAGGTGGTTTTGTAATTTGCTCCTTCCACTGGAAAAAATCCTCTATAATAATTTTATTTGTAAGGTCATTCTTTTTTAGGTTTAACTCTGTTATTTTTCTTGCTATTTTTGTTTCAAAATAATATTGCCATTTATTCATTACTTGCATGATTTCTTTCAAGATATCTTTAACAAATTTCCAGACTTGTGTCCATAATCAATGCTCTGATACCAAATGGTAGGAACCCAAGTTCCTAGCAGATCTATGAACGATAATTGAAATTGGATATAAACTAATAGAATCATTTTTTTTATAGAATCACCTTTGCACTAGAGGAGAACCCTTCCAATGGATCAATTGATCAAATATATATTCTTATTCATGGATGATTTGTGTGAATGGCCAACCTAATATATATCTACCCTAAAGCTACGTTGGTGAAGAGACGTGATGGTTCACGTTAGGAAGAGATGTGATGGTTCACTTTATGAGTTAATAATATAATAATTAAATGATTAATAATACTAACTAATAATGTTAGGATGGAGGATCCTAACATCTTCTTTATCAAGAGCTTTTACACATTCTCGCTCGATACGCAATGCTTCCTCTAACTTACGTATACAGTCAGATCGACCTACTACTGAAGGTTCATGCCTTTCTAACTCCGTCAAGGAGTTCTAGTGCTTAGGCCCCTTAGGGAGGCTCCTGATGTGTGCTTACCCTTGTCCACCAGGGTGACCTATTCTATGTACTATGTTATGGGTTGAAACCCATGATCGAAAGCAGTGTATGTGTTGTGAGGTCGCTTTGAAGCTTCCCTTGGTTCACTGGTGCATGTAGTAGCTACGCTAAGCGAGCTTTCTAAAGAAAAATGTTTGGTAGCAATACTAGGATCTGGTCTCAAGGGAACTCGATCCAACTCATCAAGTTATTAGGTTCTCCATGGCTAATCCTACGAATTCCCATTAGCACTAATGAGCTCATAGTCCAAGGGTACCCTCCCATATGCAAGGATGTTGTAGGATATCCTGGTTCTACGACTGGGTGTAGCCCTAGGGTCTTGCTCCTCAGTGGGTTGATTTGAACTATGTGTATCATGTGAAGCTTGGGGTCTTGCAACCCTTGCATGCCTATGCGATGATGGAGGTCTTTATGCCTCCTCAATCTGGCATTATGATGGTCTTGAAGCCTCTGTATGTCTATGCAATGAGGGAGGCCGTGATGCCTCTGCATGTCAATGTGAAGATGGAGGTCGTGATGCCTCCATTTGTCTATGTGATGAGGAGGGCCTTGAGGCCTCCTCGTATCTATGTGATGAAGGAGGTTGTGATGCCTTTGTGTGCCTGAGTGATGACAGAGGCCATGAGGCCTCCTCATGTCTATGTGATGAGGAACCAGAATGTGGATCTCTTGTTGGGGTCTCTCGAGGAGTCCCCCCAAGGGTTGATTTGTCACCCCTAAGACTTTTTGAACTTCATTTGGTGACACTATGGGTGGGCAGCTCAACGTCTATGTGATTGTGAGTGTATGAAGTATTAGTTTCTCCCTCTGTGTTGGACCGAGGGTGGTTGCTCTGTGTGTATACCATGGTGACTTATGAGTTATCTTCTTAGGTGAATTCCAAACCACACAAACAAAACAAGCATATGTTTATCTCTTTTAAGGACTTATGTGCATGTTCCCTAAACTATTTGGTGTGTTTTGATTATTTGGATAGATAAGCTAACTCTCATCATGTTTTGCATTTTTGTTGGATGGTATACTTAAATTATTTAAGGGATTTCATCTGCACACTAGTAGCTCGAAAACCTGGTGATGAAATCCAGGCTGCATAATCCAACCTATAATGTATAGTAATGACTTCCACACACGTTCAAGGAGCACAGGTCCTCTCGGTCCTCATCTAGTTCACCCGTAGTCAGCGATATACCTCTTCGATAAGAGATACGTGTAAATTTTCTATGGGCTATTATGGTGCATGGGATTTGAGTCAGCGGATGGAGATGAAAGCCACCTCGTTGGATCTCTACTAGTGGTTGGTCATGACTTCCAACTCACTAGAATTTAAAATGGTGGGTGGTTTGTGTGGTTATTTTTAATATTGCATGTAAATAAAATGCATCACCAAGAAAGCATGATATTTCTTACATGCCTAAGATAAAAGATGTTTCATTTCATAAATATGCATATATTCAACTTATATGATCTTCAAAGAATGCATTTTATTCTATGAATTAAGGGCCATTGGTTGGATCGCATGCAAGCAAACTAAACACACAGAAGACTAGCATGCTAGAGACTAGGGTAGACCTTACAAGCATAGGCCCGCTATTCCTAGCAGTGCCTAGAGAAAACTAAAGAAGATCCTAGGAAACATTAAATGCATTTTCTTTTTCCATTTTCCTTTATGTTTTCTTGATTAAACTATGATTTTACTTGTTTTTTCTAGAAATAAAGTGTTGTAGACATAAAACACAGAGACAACAGAGGATGAAACCAACCTCAAATCCTTCTCTAATGATAGAAAATACACTCTCTCCTGCACTTTTCTACTAGTCGTTGTTGACCAAAGTGGTTTATTCTAGCCGTCGACTATAGGAGCAGCTAAGATAAGCTGGTTGATATCGACCAGAGTGGCCAAAACCTATGGGTCACTATCGACCAGAGAGGCCAAACCTACACACAAAAAAACCCATGAATGTCAATAAATTGACTAAAAAATAAAACCTGGTGGGGGTCCCACCATGATCGCCATTTGTGCAACCCCGGGGAGCAAGCACTGTGGCCCCACTTGTAATGAAATTATTTTTATATCAAAGGAAAGAAAAGGCACAAAGCAAACATGCATAACTCAAAAATAACAATAACAAAGAAATATCATATTTTTATTAATTTCACCAGTGAATCTAATTACATATTTATCCCTCTGAGGGATAACCAATTTTATTGATATAATCAGTTATAAGCAAGACACAAATGGTGGAATAATCCCCTCACAAAATGGTGGTGTGCTTGTGCAAGCTTCTTGATTTTGCACATAAACTTGTCTGAGGGCTCACAGATGCCTCCTTCTCCTTCTCTCACCTAGGAGGGATCTCGTGCTCTGAATGTCTTGGTCTAGTCCTCTAAACTTTTAGGTTTGTGTACACAGAAACAACAAAGCACGCTTAGTAGTCTGGGCTGCCTCCCCTGATGAGGATATTAGTACAAAACCTCATAATCAAGGTAAATAAGCATAATATGACTAGATGCAGTAATATTAATTAAAATGTGGGTATATCTCGAAAAGCAATAATGTAAATGCATACAATAAACTAGATCTATGCTAGAAGTAAATGTTGAAATGGAAAGCAATTGAATCTAATGATACAATAAAAGAAACTAATTTTTAGAACCCTAGGCTGTGCCTGCGGGCCACTGTCTAGGACAATGACCATGAAATAAACCTTTTCCCTCACGATCCAAGGGTTGTACCACTAGGTTATCTACTTCAATTGATGTTCAATGGTCGTCATATGTGCTAGATACATAAAATGGTAGTGAATAACCATATATGTGAATAGCAGATGCATAGTCTCTCATCAACCGGATATCACTTCCTTGCTCCTCAAGAGTGCATAGATTCACTTTCCAATCTAATAGGGCTTCGCTTCATAAACTCTGAAAAATAAGAATCCTTTGCTCTTTGTGGTAGGGTCCTGTTGAGTGGTGTTTTAACCCGATTGTGAAAACACACTCTCCTGTAGGATCCGAGTCCCAAATCCTCTGCTTGCAAAGAAAAACGATTTCTCCAAGGTTCTTATTATGCTAATTATTGATTATCAAGGATGTCGTTTAAAATGAAATGCTAAGAACACCTTAGGGTTTGCAAGTGGATGTTAACAAGGGGCACCGTGGTTTATTTAATTCTGAAATTGCAATGGACTCTAAAATGAATAAAATCTGTTTTAATCTTTAATTCTTATGGATTTTCAGTGATTTATTCAAACACAGTAATTAAACGGCTGAAAATAAAATATGGGTTTGAAAAGCAAAGACAAAAGTAAAAAAAAACGTAAAATAAATTACAGTCAGAAAGTCGTCATTAATCGGATGAAACCGAAGATACTGAGGCTTTCTACATGCAACCTAACCTAATGAACCCGCACATCCACACAATCCAAATAGGCCAGATGCGAGTCTCGAGGGTTTCTATGGTAATTCCGAAAACGAGCATTCGCATGAAGCAACCAAGAGATCTTGCATTAAACTTCACCTAGAAACCTAAGAAATCTGGAAGGGAAAGATAGACATTAAATCATGCATGCATAAGTAACTCCTTCTTTCTCATCCAAAAGATGCCAACTCTCCGTATTTTGTATTAAAGAATATTTCGATTACATTCAAAAATGTTCCAGGTATAAAATTCCTGAACAAAAAGAAGGAAATTGCCCAAGTACAGGCCCATAATAGCACGAAGCTCTTGTCTCTGCAACTCTGTATTCGGCAATTTCCAACCCCTTCTTCGATTTGCAATTCTGGTCTTATAATGTTTGACGCGGCTCTTCGATCTTCTCTCGTCGCTTCATTTCACCTTCCCGCACATGACCCCTCAAATTCTTGCTTTTTCCCGCTTTGATTCACGCTCAAATTTGAAAACGCTTCGAAATTCATCTCTGCATGTAACGCCTCTACAAGTTTGACACCTGCACGCCACGTGTCACGCATTTTCTGCGCCCCCTGTAACGCTTTCCTACGAAAAACCGACAAAACTGCAAGTCCGCCTGTTCACCTTCTCGTCGCGATCGCGACATGTCGCGAAATCGTGACATGTCGCGATATCGCTACCTGCTTTCCTGCCGTACGCCTTCATCAGCTCCCCGTAGCGATGTCGCGACCGTTTTTCATTTGTCTACCTCCGACAACTTCTCGTAGCGATATCGCTACCCTTTTAACATTTTGAGCCCTCCTCTTCGAATGGTAGCGATATCGCTACCACTTTCTAACTTTGAGCCCTTTTCAAAATGTGGTAGCGATATCGCTACCACCTTGGCCTTGCAGCGTTCCTTTGAAATGTGGTAGCGATTCGCTACCACTTTCGTTTCAAGCCTTCTCCTTGTGACATGGTAGCGATTCGCTACCATTTTTGTTTCAAGCCCTCTCTCACTAAACTTGTAGCGCTATCGCTACCCTCTGACTTTGAGATTGGCCTTTATGAAATTTGTAGCGATATCGCTACCGTTTTGAACTTTGAGTCTTCTTTCCGCAAGGCGTAGCGAAATCGCTACCGTTTCTCTCGGCCTCCTTCCCGCTTCCCGATACGATATCGCGACCATTTTTTTTTTGTTGCCGTTGACCGCGTTGACCGTGATTTTCCGACATGTCACGATTTCGCGACAATTTTCCGGCTTCGGTCGCGATTTCGCGACATGTCGCGATTTCGCTACCTGTCGCGATTTCGCGACCCCTTTCTACACTTGTGCATTTTCTCTTTTTCTTCAATTCTGGCATCTGGGTCACTGAGATCCTTCCCTGCAAGCCTGCAAAAAGGTGGGTCCCCAATTTTGGGGTGTGTTGTGGATCAACCACAACAAATGGCGACTCTGCTGTCAAATGCTCTTGAGCATTTTAGTAAGAACCCAACCCGAAACATATCACAAACTCGCAAATACATGTTAGCACATAAGCAAAATAATAAATGCCCAAAGATCAGAATTACATGAATCATCAGAATCATCAAGTATTAGCTCAATGTGTGCAATGTGTTTTCATTCCCTATCATTTGAAATTGATCAACATTCCATTATCAGTTTTGCATGAATGCATATATGGGATGGTGAATGATTTGTGTACCCTAATGAATGTGCAAGGAGATTTGCTTCCATAAAGGGCATGGTACTTCTTCTAATACTATGTACAAGCATTCAAGATTGCCAAACCCTCTTAGGATCCACTAGTTCATTATCTTATTGTATCCCAAAGTTGGTTATGAGTCCCTACTATCTAGAACCCATGTGCAAGTGAATGTGAAATCAGAACTTTGGGGAATCTGACTCCCAACCAACCGAGATGAGAGTTTAACCTTATCCTTACTATTCTGATTTAGAGTTCATTACCTCACTTTAAGCAAAATAATTAAACCACTTATGGAAGAAATGGTCATGCTAGTCTAACCCTCTAGACAATCAGTGGTCTTGTTTTTTAGGCAAGACATGATGCCATGCATGGGCATATCTAACCCCACAATCCAAAACTTATCTCCATTTCTTTGGACCTTGGGGATGACTACCCATCCCTTGCAGAGGACAAGTAGTACGATCCTTACAATCCAAAATAAAGATGAGATGGGAAAAATTTATTTATTTATTTACTTCTTGGACCTTGGGGATGACTACCCATCCTGGTTAGGGACATGTAGTACGATCCTTACAATCCAAACCTTAGATATAAATCAATTAATTTTGTTACTTAGACCTTGGGGATGACTACCCATCCCTTGCAGAGGACAAATAGTACGATCCTTACAATCCAAGACTGATTATGAAATGAGACATAAGAGCTTTGGGGAATCAGATTCTCAACCAACCGAGATGAGAATTTATGCCCTATCCTTACTACTCCATGTGGGTCAAATCAAAGCTTTGGGGAATTGGATCCTCAACCTAAGTTCGATGAGGATTTAACCCTATCCTTACTACTCTGATTTTAGGCTTTAGGCTTAATGGAAGTGGTTAAAACCACTGCTTTAAGGATCATGTTGCATAATAGGATAGACATGAATAACTTCTTTCGCCCAACCTTTTCCTCCAAGTTAGGTTTTGATCATTTTGCTCAAGATCCTTTTTAATGCATGAGACGTGCTTGGTTCTAGATATCTCAAGACTCAGATTCCAACCTTAGGAGCTACTTACATTTATGTTATAACATAACCCTAAGAGAATTTGACGTACTTTCATGGCTTGTACATAAGATGCATATGTAACTAAAATGAAATGTATGTGAGGTGAGATGGAATATGAATGCCTTATCTTTGCAAATGAAATGATATGTCATGCAAAACTGATTTTTTCATGTATCACAAAATCAAACAATATAACTTAATATGCTTGTGTTACTTGGTGGAGCCTTTACAAGATAATTCCAATATTTCATATTCTCCTAACCCTAAGCATAAGTTGGCATCTCAATTTATTTATTTATTTATTTTTTATTTTTATTTTTTTCAAAATTAACAACATGTCAATCGAAATCAAATCCACAACCAAAATCCTAGCTAAGCTAACAATCCTAAATCAAACAAAATCTGAAAATCCTAAACAATGAAACAAGATCTGAAAATCCCACCAAAATCAAAGAATGATATGAAAGTCCCACAACCTAAGGGCTAAAATAATGTTTTAAAATCTGCCCATTAACCGGCAGCGTGAAATATTTCCCTTCTAAGGTTTTTAGCCCGAAGGTATTCTTCCCAAGAATCTCTAAAATCTGATATGGGCCTAACCAAAGACAATCAAACTTTTGATGGTTTCCTTTTTCCTCATGTCTTTTGTCCCATAGTAATACTAAATCTGAAATTCTGAATGATTTAACTTTGGCCCTTCTGTCAAACCACCTCTTGATAACTTCTTGGTGTTTATTCATGTGATTCATGGCCTCTTCTCTCTTTTCATCAAGGTGCAACAACCGGCTCAACCTCGGCTTCAACTTGATCATCCGTCCCCAAGTACTCTTGTATGAAATGTAAGGTCTGCAACTTCAAATTTGCTAGAAATATCGGGTCTTGCCCATAGACCAAATGATAGGGAGTATTCCCTATGGATTCTTTCACTGGTCCTATCTCGCCCAAAGGGCAAACTTTAGTTGATCGTGCCGATCCCGAGGGTTCTTTTCCAAGAACTTCTTAATAGTATTCAACAAATTCTTATTTGAAGACTCGGCCAACCCATTTCCTTGAGGATAGTAATTGGATGCAAATTTCAAGCTCACTTTATTATCATATGCCCACTCGCAAATTGTGTGGAAATGAAAGCTTTACCATTGTCACCGACAATAGAGTCGGGCATCCCAAATCTTGTTATAATTTGATCCTCAAGAAATTTAATCACAACATCCGTGGTGGCATGTTTAGTAGGAATCGCCTCGTCCACCTTGTACAATAGTCTCGTAGTCGTCAAAATGAATTTGTGAGAATTCGAAGAATTTGGGTTAATAACCCCGATAAAATCCAGTCCCCACTATGCAAACGGTCTCGTTTCAACTACAGGTTGCAACGGCATGGCTGCATTTCTTTCTCTATTTGCAGCCACTTGACAGATGTGACAAGATCGCACATGAGCATGTGCATCTTTGAATATATGAGGCCAGTAATATCCTCCTCGCAGGATTTGGTGTGCTGTAGCATTGGCCGCACCATGACCAGCTCCATGCTTGCCATGAAATTCTTGCAACACCCTGGCGGCTTCATCTTTGCTCAAGCATCTCAGGTAGATACCTTCATGATTTTTCCCGTAAAGCACACCAGACTTTATCAGATAGTTAACAGATTTAAGCCTTAAAGCTCTCCTCTGTGTTGAATTCAAATTAGAAGGGCACTTACCAGTCAATAAAAATTGCACAATATCAACATACCAATCCTCCTTAGCCATGTATTCTGTATTTGAGCATTGACCCGTTATTTGCGGATCATTTTCTGCGATCGCCTTTGCCAGTCCTTGTCCTCGAACTAGTTTCATTGGTTGGATTTCGAGATCAAATTCTTGGATGGTCGAAATCCATTTTCCTCTCTTCTCACCTAGTTCATTCTGTAAAAACATGGTCTTGACAGCAGAATCGGGCACGATGGCGATAATTCTGTTGTGCACGATGTAGTGCCTAAATTTTTTCACAGTTTTAAAAAGTGCATACATTTGCTTATCAAGGATTGAATACTTTAATTGGGCATCTTTTAGGGGGCACTTAAAAATGCAATGGGCTTTTCGGCACTATCCTCACCTTTTTGGGTTAAGACACTCGCAAAGGAGTGTTCCGATGCAAAAGCATAAATGTAAAAAGGCTTGGAATAGTCTGGGCTTATCAAGACCGGGGCTTTGGAAATGGCATCTTTGATATTCTGGAAAGCCACTCTACTTTCCTCGTTCCACCTTACGTCCACATCTTTCTTGAGCATCTGGTTTAGAGGTTTAGCTATCTCAAGCAAAGCTAGAAATGAACTTCCTCACAAAATTGACTTGCCCAAAGAAAGACCTCAATTCTTTTTTACTGTTCGGGAGAGGTAGGTCTTGGATAGCTTGTATCCTTTCTCGGGTCGATGGATATTCCCTCCTTTGAAATAATGTGACCTAGCAGCTTCCCTTCCGTCACTCCAAAAATGCATTTCTTGGGATTTAATGAAATTCCATGTTCCCCGTATCTTTGAAGCACCTTCTTTAAGTCTTTAACATGATCCTCTCTCTTCTTCGAGAAAATTGGGATATCATCCACATACACGATGATGCATTTGCCTATTAGTCCTTTGAATGCGTAATCCATGGCGCGTTGAAAAGTTGCACCAACATTTAACAGTCCGAACGACATTCTCTTATATGCAAATGTCCCCCACTTGGTAGTGAAGGCTGTTTTCATCCTCGTCATCCGGATGTATAAGAACTTGGTTGTACCCCGAATATCCATCGAGAAAGGACATCATTTCAGATCCATTTACCATTTGCAGAATTTCATCGATTGATGGTAATGGATAATTATCTTTTTGAGAGGCTTTATTAAGATTTCAAAAATCTATGCACAGCCTAATCTCTCCACTCTTTTTTCTTACTGGAACGAGGTTGGCCACCCAGGTTGAGTGCCTAACAGGAAAAATGATTTTCGCTTCCAATAATCTTTTAACCTCCTTTTCGATCAAAGGCTCCAATAGCGGGTTAACAACTCGCTGTCTTTGCCTAAAAGGCTTGGAGTCCGGCTTCAAAGGGATGGTATGCGTGATAATGTTCTGGTTGTAAGTCTTCACTCATTGTAGTTCCAAGCAATACAATCTATGTAATGCTTCAAAGCTCGTATTATATTGCTCCTTTCTTCCTCTCGTACATGCCTTTGCTATGTACACCTCCTTTGGATTGTCCGCACTCCCTGCATTAATTGAATCGCATGCATCTTTGGGGAGCGGGACTCTTTTTCTTTTCTTGTTCTTGCATTCCATGTCGAACATCTTTTCTAATGAAACCACGTCTTTAGGAATTTTGTTGGATTGATACGCAGCTTCACTTTCTTCTGTTTCATCCTCGCCACCTTTGTTCCTCATCGATCACCCGATTTTCAAAAATACCCGAGTTTGTGACAAACTTGAAGATGTGCCTGTCACACTCAAAAACCTGGAAATTCTTCACATTATCATGTATTGATGGACAAGGAACCAGCTCAATGGAAAACTTTTTACATCTTTTTATATCCACCGGGTTTAACATGCCCGCGACGACTGCAAGAGAGTCCGCTATTCGATTTCCTCTCCTAGAAATAAGGGCTATGTTGAATGCATCAAACTCCTCCATGAGGTTCATAACCCTAGTCCTATAAAGGCTCAGTATTTTGTCGCGGCATGTATACCGTCCTTTGATTTGCTTGACAACCAACTCATAATCTCCCAAAACCTTCAAGCATTTAACATGTTTGCTCAATGCTAGACGTAAACCGTAGATCAATGCTTCGTATTCTGCCACATTGTTTGTGCAAGGAAATTGCAGTCCGTAGGCAGCCAATAATGGTTTACCTCCCGGACCAGTGAGCTCGACTCCAGCTCCTGCTCCCTGTCTAGATTTTGATCCATCAAACTTGAGCAACCACGTGTAATCCTTCTCCTCATAAGAACCACCATGACACACTTCTTCTTTAAGTTCATCAGCAGCTTTCTCAACATCAAGAGCATAGACCCCTAGGTCTGGCTCAGAAAACTGAACCTCATTCGGCTTGTTAAAATCCGTTATAATCTCCTTAAGCCTCGGTTCGTTTTCCACTCTGATTTGGTTAGCAATGCCCTTCCATGGCAGCCACATATGCGAGCAGTCTGTTGCAAAATAGCCATTCAGCGTTTTCATCCAATCTCTCGCAAGTAACATTCCATACCTACTTGGGATGTTAACCACCAAAATGTCTACAACCTGCTGGACCCTGGGTTCAGAATTTAATTGAATCTTGACATCATATAAGGTCCCTACTACATTTACCTCTGAACGGTCCAATTGCAAGACCGTGCATTTGGATGAAACCGGTTGTAGACCAAGCATTTGACATATCTCCGTAGGCATGAGGTTGCTCGTGGCTCCTGTGTCTACCAAACAGTTATGCAAGTTCTTACCCGCAATTCTCAGAGTTAATAAGAATGGCGGGACATCCCTTCTCTCCTTTCACAAAATCAGATGGGATTCAGCTCTTTTTTCCTTCCACATCGGATCAGGTGAGTTCAAAGCTCTTATCAACGCCTCCTTTTGACCAGGCAATTTAGCTGCATCCAGGAATGAAAGGCTAGATTTGGACTTCTTCATATCCTCCACTACGTCATAATTTGGTTTTTCGAATTTGACTGTCTTCTGGACGTCATTAGACATTTCTCTTCTGAGTGGAGGGGGAGGGTTGTTACTTGCCTTTGTATCTGGAGGAAGAATAGAACTGTTTGGAGGTGTTGATGAGGTTTTAGGGGCTTTAGACTTACTCCTCAAATGGTACCCATGAGTCCCCTTTCTAAAATCTCGAAAAGCTTGCACCTCCTGTTCCAAAACTTCGTCTTCTTCCTCCTCGCTCTCACCCTCTTGGTGATATACTGTTTCCATCACCATAATATTTTCATCTTGCTGATACGATGGATCCTCATTTGATACCAGCTCCAAATCATCAACTTGTGCCTGAAGACAATGAGTGTATCTAGCGATCTCAGGACAATTCCTCTCATTGTGTTCTTTTGTGTTATGTAACCTGCACCCTCTTTCCCATGCCAAATCTGAAAGATTCAAAAGAGAATTGGATTGGCTAGGGCCTGCTGAAGCATCTAATTGATTAGCAATGGGAGCAGGAACTCCCCCATTGTTTGGCTTAGTGTTCCAGAGTGCCTCCCTCTATTGTTAAAATTCTGACTTGGGTGAGGGGCACGGGACTCATGCTTCTGCTGTTGAACCCTGTCATTACTTAGTTTATGCACTAGTTTCTTGAGCTCTTCGACTTTCGAAAAGACATCCTTCGATGGAACCACATTGTTGTTAACCCCCATTGGATTTGCATAATTGATGGGGTCTTGATTCCACATTTGGGTGGGGTTCTGAGGAATTGGATTCCCATATGGATTGATACCTTGAATTGGGATTGGATTCGGAACAGGAACTATGGCTTGAGGATTGACTTGACTAGTTTCCTGCGTAGTTGATTGACTGTTCTGCAAAAATGCAGGAATAGGTGGAATGGCTGTGATTGGTTGGATTGGAATGGGTGCATATGCGGGTGCTGGTGGATACGGCTGCTGATATGGGAAGGCATTCATACTTGGCATTTGTGGTGCCATGAGTTGATTTGCCTGGGGAACTTGACCATATGGAGCACACTGTCCCAACATAGGCATCTGGGTAAACCCGTAGCCTTGCGGTGTCAATTGCTGCTCAATAGTCATGGCTTCATTATAGGCCAAAGCCAGCATGGTGACTCGAGGATTACGCCTTGCAAACATGGCTGTCATGGGGTCCAATGCCCCAAAATATATCTCGCAAAGCTACCGCAGGATCGATGGCAAAATGTCTAATTGCTCCGTTATAGTTCTTTTGGAATCTCTCGATTAAACATTCGGATTGGTTCCCCTTGGCCCCGTTTGCATGTAATAAACCGATTGTAAATAGTTGCGGGATCTAAGGGCGACCTAAATTGATTGACAAATGCATTTTCCATTTGTGTCCAAGAGGTGATTGAACCAGCTTGGCAAGCATATATACCATTCATATGCTATTGGATCCAAGCTCATGGGGAAAAGTCTCGCAGGCTACATCTTCATGCCGAACTTGCAGCCTAATTAAAACATCTCTATAGGCTTGGATATGTTCTTCTGTTGTTCTTAGGCCATCCGGCTTGTATTTAGGCAGAAATATTTCAATGTTCTTGGGGATTTCATGGATATCCCCAAAGAATATTCAAAGGAGTATTGTTAGCTCCATACCAAGGAGCCGCTGGAGCTTGAGCCATTTGACTCGTAATTGATGTAGACAGACCTACAATAGCAGAAGAAATATTACAAACTATAGGCACACTAGGGGAAACGGATATTACCGGCGTAGGTCCACTCGACGTTCCCCGGAGAAAACAGGCCTTTTGCTACCGGAGTGCTTACGACTTGCTTGACTTTACCCTTGGGAGTACAAGTAAGGTCGTGAAAAATGGTTTCTCCGGTTGTTTGAGACCCGGTCGCAATACGGCGTGGTGGGTCCAACTTCGCCCGAGGAAACCCTCGGCTAGTTCGAAGAAAACCCTGCAACAAACACAAAAATAGTGTTGCAGTTTAGCCGTAAATAATTTCAGAATTAAATCAAAAACAAAATATTCAGATATAAAAATTGAAATAGATAAACCGATTCGGCCCTC
This sequence comes from Wollemia nobilis, assembly GCA_028583015.1. NCBI lineage: Eukaryota > Viridiplantae > Streptophyta > Pinopsida > Araucariales > Araucariaceae > Wollemia > Wollemia nobilis. Next base: position 1,469,291 of record JAQPPZ010003047.1, on the reverse strand, counting down.
CTTCTAGCGCCAATCTGTTGAGTGGTGTTTTAACCCGATTGTGAAAACACACTCTCCCGTAGGATCCGAGTCCCAAATCCTCTCGCTTGCAAAGAAAAATGATTTCTCCAAGGTTCTTATTATGCTAATTATTGATTATCAAGGATGCCGTTTAAAATGAAATGCTAAGAACACCTTAGGGTTTGCAAGTGGATGTTAACAAGGGGCACCGTGGTTTATTTAATTCTGAAATTGCAATGGACTCTAAAATGAATAAAATCTGTTTTAACCTTTAATTCTGATGGATTTTCAGTGATTTATTCAAACACAATAATTAAACTGCTGAAAATAAAATATGGGTTTGAAAAGCAAAGACAAAAGTAAATAAAAACGTAAGAATAAGATTACAATCGTAAAGTTGTCATTAATCGGATGAAACCGAAGATACTGAGGCTTTCTACATGCAACCTAACCTAATGAACCTGCACATCCACACAATCCAAATAGGCCAAGTGCGAGTCTCGAGGGTTTCTGTGGTAATTCCAGAAAACAGGCATTCGCATGAAGCAACCAAGAGATCTTGCATTAACTTCACCTAAAAACCTAAGAAATCTGGAAGGGAAAGATAGACATTAAATCATGCATGCAGAAGTAACTCCTTCTTTCTCATCCAAAAGATGCCAACTCTCTGTATTTTGTATTAAAGAATATTTCGATTACATTCAAAAATGTTCCAGTGTAAAAGAAATTCCCGAACAAAAAGAAGGAAATTGCCCAAGTACGGGCCCATAATAGCACAAAGCTCTTGTCTCCGCAACTCCGTATTCGGCAATTTCCAACCCCTTCTTCGATTTGCAATTCTGGTCTTATAATGTTTGACGCGGCTCTTCGATCTTCTCTCGTCGCTTCATTTCACCTTCCTGCACATGACCCCTCAAATTCCTGCTTTTTCCCGCTTTGATTCACGCTCAAATTTGAAAACGCTTCGAAATTCATCTCTGCATGTAACGCCTCTGCAAGTTTGACACCTGCACGCCACGTGTCACGCATTTTCTGCGCCCCCTGTAACGCTTTCCTGCGCAAAAACCCGACAAAACTGCAAGTCCGCCTGTTCACCTTCTTAGCCGCGATATCGCGACATGTCACGAAATCGTGACATGTCGCGATATCGCTACCTGCTTTCCTGCCGTACGCCTTCATCAGCTCCCCGTAGCGATGTCGCGACCGTTTTTCATTTGTCTACCTCCGGCAACTTCTCGTAGCGATATCGCTACCCTTTTAACATTTTGAGCCCTCCTCTTCGAATGGTAGCGATATCGCTACCACTTTCTAACTTTGAGCCCTTTTCAAAATGTGGTAGCGATATCGCTACCACCTTGGCCTTGCAGCGTCCCTTTGAAATGTGGTAGCGATTCGCTACCACTTTCGTTTCAAGCCTTCTCCTTGTGACATGGTAGCGATTCGCTACCATTTTTGTTTCAAGCCCTCTCTCACTAAACTTGTAGCGCTATCGCTACCCTCTGACTTTGAGACTGGCCTTTATGAAATTTGTAGCGATATCGCTACCGTTTTGAACTTTGAGTCTTCTTTTCGCAAGGCGTAGCGAAATCGCTACCGTTTCTCCGTCGGGCCTCCTTGGCTTTCGCCCCTTTTTTTTCTCTCGATTTTCATTTTCGTCGTGATTTCGCGACATCTTCCTTGTACCGTACAACTATGCCAAAATGCGTCGCGAAATCGCGACACCTTTCATCATCCGTACGTCTTGGCAAACCCTGTCGCGATATCGCGACGTTTTCCCCCTCGGACCTTCATGCTTTCTGTCGCGATATCGCTACCATTTTTCTGTTTTGTTGCCGTTGACCGCGTTGACCGCGATTTTTCGACATGTCACGATTTCGCGACAATTTTTGGCTTCGGTCGCGATTTCGCGACATGTCGCGATTTCGCTACCTGTCGCGATTTCGCGACCCCTTTCTACACTTGTGCATTTTCTCTTTTTCTTCAATTCTGGCATCTGGGTCACTGAGATCCTTCCCTGCAAGCCTGCAAAAAGGTGGGTCCCCAATTTTGGGGTGTGTTGTGGATCAACCACAACAGGTCCATATGTAGACTTCCTTCTCTCATATCTGGACCTTGGCTTCATAGAAAAGCTTCAATTGAGATTACATGTGACTGATCATCCCGGGTGGAAAGCATCAGTCACAAACTAGCATTGAAAGGGTAGTTATAAGGAACTCAGGTAGTTCCTGGCCAAAATCTATCCATAAACAATGTAAAGGTGCAGTCATACTGCATGATCTGGTCCTGTATTCATGGCTAGACTATGCATGGTGCTAGCTACTATTAGGTTTAGCGACTAGGTGTGGTCACTGTAGTCTTCAATGGCTAGGCTTGGATGGGCTAGAACTACCCTTTTTGAGTGCTTATTACCATTGCTTGCTCTTGTAGAGATCCAAGAGGATTCATATGGTCTATGAATGTGTCCATATGGGTAGTCTCCTAAACATGATGCGTTTTAGGTGTCTACACAACCTAAGTTCAAAATTAAACCTGTAAGTCAAGCTTTGTTGTCTCAGAATAATTCATTAAAGAAGAGGAAATTTGAGCTGCAAAGACAACAAAGAACTAGAAGCTAAGTTTTTTGATACAGTTATGGAGTGCCAACCGATGAAAAAGAGAGCTTGTCAAAAGACCCATTTGAAGGACACGAATAATATAGTCATGGAGACAATCAACAAATGCTTTGACAACTTCTCAGGAAAATGCTTTCTAAAGGTGCAAATGGAAAAACTTGTGGCAAAAAATAAATTAATTATAGGGAGGACCTTAATGAACTGTGATATTTTTCATCAGCATCTATGGTTTCCATATCTTTCAAATGGTTGGCATTGCAGAAGTTGATGGAAGGGATTTGGATATTACTTGGGCTCCTGACTCACTATAGTATGGCATATAAGGCCCATACAAAGTTCAAGAGTTCACATAGAGGTTTATCATGTTTTGAAAGTCAATTAGTATGTCAATGCCATTCCTCTTAAACTTTTGTGATTGCCCTCTCAGTGACCTGCTTTCTTAGAGATGCATGTCACTTACACTAAAATACTACAGCGACACGATACAAGTGTCAAGAAGGAAAATAAAGAGAAAATGCAAAGCCATGAGATAAACACACTGACGTCACACCTTGCGCTCTTTAACATTCTCATTCAATATTACAAATATGCAAACATTCAAGCTTTAAGCACAAATACAATTGTGTTAGTTAACTAGGTTTCAGAGCTTAAACTACCTTTCCTTCTGTGATAAAGAAATCTATGCTTCTATATGGCAATGTATCAAATATTTATGATCCCAATATTTCACATCTATATCAATATAGTATTTACCATTAACTTACCAAAAATGCATGACTGCTAATTTCAGCCATTTCATAATTCAATGTTTTCAAGAATTGTAATGTAATGATTAAAAAAATATCAAAGAATTTCTCAAACCACATATAATCTTAATGATATATCTAAAATATCAAAATAACAGCACAATCCAACTCATATTTCACATAGAGCTTACCTGATGCTTGGACAGTCCTACAAAGTAAGCGACATGCTTCCACAAGATGAAAAATATCACCATCATAATTTGCTCGAAAGAAGAACAACAACTGGCAAAGATATTTCGAACTTGGCTTGAAAGCATTCCTAAATAAATGTAAAATTGTCACACAAGAAGTTTCTGAACAAAAGCCTTCTACTCCTACACTAAAGAACTATATAATCAACTTTCAAAATAGCATCAAAGACACAATGTAGAAAAAATAATATTAGTAAAAGCAACAGGAAAGGACACTGATAAATGTCAATTCACCTGTCAGCTCGTTCACCATACTCTCCAAACTGAGTGCAGAATTGTCTCCCTCTAAAACATTTCTGGCATAAACACAACAAGCATGATGAATACAATATCTTAAATAAATCAAAAGTACAAATTACCATAACACATAACCAACCATTGGAAGTGAAAGCAAAGTATCAAATTACCAATGAAGTAATACCAAATAAAAAAGGTGCATTCTTAGTCAAAAGTAAGTTAAAGATATACATGTGTGCAAATTTTGATGTTATGCTAGCACAATTTTGCAGTCAAATCAGTCCTCAAACAAAACTTTGGTTAAGACAATCAAAGTCTTCCAAAAGACTTGTCAAGAGGGTAATCACTTCCTTCTGTGGCTCATCAGTATTGCCCCTCTAGGATTTTCTCATTCTTTCCTTACAATGTTTATGCATTATCACATGGGAGTAAATATATTTGATGAGCTACAATATATATTGTAACATCTTGAAACTCAAAAGAAATTAAAAAATAGTAGGTTTATCAAATTGTTATCCTAGCCATCAAGTGGCATTAGCTCAATCGGTTAGATTTCTCAACATTTAAGGAGGAGACCAAGGTTCAAATCTTGCATGATGATAACAAGCTTCTTTACCCATGGCATTACCCATGGCATTGGACTTAATGTTGAGAATGATAGGTGGCCCTCTATGGTCCACACCCTCACCAAAGACCAACCTACTTATCAAAGAAAGACATGGCTAGGAACTAAAAGATGATAACCAGATAAGACTCATGTTTCAATGTTGTTAAGTAATTTGAAATGCTAAAGTCTGGGTTTCCAAATAGAATGTTTATTCATTATTCCAATTTTCACTTCACAAATATTCTTGTATATTTCTATGGTTGAAACATCTAAATCTCAGCATGGATGGCAGACCTCTACTATTGTATTGCAATTAGTAAACTTCACAAGCAAAATAATTGTTATCAAATAATAGCAACATCAGAAGTAGGACTGTAAGAAAGACATTCTAGAATGATTGCCTGCAACCAACACATGTTAGGATAAAATTGATATATATGCACAAGTTACGGATTTGCACTTTACACAAAAAAATTATATTTTTGGATATTTGTTGTCTTTATTGTGTATGATAATTATAAAGAGGAGTTCATATCTTGAGCTGCACAAAAAAGATAAACCAAATTAGATCAGAATCAAGTGCATAAGCTAGAGGTCTTCAAAGGACCAAACCTGAGCAGATGTCAGATTCACTCAGTTTCCAACTTATATCTTCTGTTTTCCTACATCAAAGTAGTTTACCAACAATCAAGCCTTCTGATATTTGTTGTCTTTATTGTGCATGATAATTATAAAGAGGAGTTCATATCTTGAGCTACACAGGAAAGACAAACCAAATTAGATTAGAATCAAGTGCATAAGCTAGAGGTCTTCGAAGGACCAAACCTGAGCAGATGTCAGATTCACTCAGTTTCCAACTTATATCTTCTATTTTCCTACATCAAAGTAGTTTACCAACAATCAAGCCTTCTCACATTTGCACATTTCATATGGCATACACATAAATCCACACACACTTCACCATTGATATAGAGCACCTTGATAGATGATAGAAACAAAACCTTAAAATATTTTAGTTTCAAGTAGTTTAGAATGAAGATGTCAAAATGATAAAGCAAGGTTCAAATTCCATAGGTAAACCTTAGTGTTCTAATATAAAATTTATTATCTTAATCTAAACCTTGGTGTTTTAATCAAATGGCATTAGCTTAACTGACCTTCCAAGAAGACCAAGATTAAAATCTTGCCAGGCCATACAAGCATAATTTCTAGCAGAACTATTGTAATATTACTAATTTTTCAAAGTCATACTTACATGGTACTTACATATGATGTAAATTAGGTTGGGCAGTTTCATTCCATATAAATATACTATACAAAATGGATACTTAGGATAAATACATAAAAGTTCATACACTCCATGAAACATAAACTACATATACATAAATCTATCCAAACAAGGCTTCACTTTTTTATCTTAAGAGTCAACTTGCCAATATAAGCCTCTCAAAAGTATTTTCCTAAAATAAATATGTCCCAGTATATTGCACTTCTCAAGCTCACATATACTTCAATAAATAAATAAATAGATAAATAAAAGAAGAATGTTCATCATCAGGTTCAACTTTCTCTCATCCACAAACCCAACTCTGAGTGTGTAAGAAGGTGTCCTAAGATAATGTTTGTCTTCCTCATTTGATGAACCATCCTATTGTACAATAATACATGCATATTCAGAATACTAATCTATAATCCACAACTCAGACTAAGTAATCATCATAATATAAATGCCTCACAAATAATTTTGTTTCAAGGAACTAACCCTCTTCCCACGTAACCGATTCAAATAAGGTTACACAAGGTAATCAATATCAGATGAAAACAAAGGGTAGCAAGAGGAGGTTACAACCACCACTTTTACTCTTCGACTGAACTATGACAAAATAAAAACAACAGGACAATTTGTAACCCCCCTTTCAATTTTTAGTGACAAGATGTAATCTCCTCAATATTTAAATTAAAATAATAGTTGGGTTCTTCCATTTATCAATATCCTGACTCCAATCTAGTAATGACATTTTGTAAAGTGCAGATTCTGAGGTCAAGCACAAAGTATATTAAGTTAATATTTAGTGAGAATAGTCAGAGTTCTATATGCATGGTACTGATAATAATGAACAAACATGGTCACTAGATACTCTATCTCTGACATTATGGACCATATGGATCTTAAGCCTATGGCCACCCTTGTGATCATAAAATAGCCCCATTGCATGTTTTGATTTGCACAACTCTTACTATTTTTCATGTTCAATTATGACTTGATGACCATGTTTTCCTTATAGGGGCTCCTGCTAGTCTTTTGACAATACCTGTTTATGTTAGTGTTGTGTACTGTAGTTGTTTTGCTCTTATTGGATAGGCTTCTATGCTGATTTTTGTACTCTTTTATTTAACATTCCTCCTATATTAAAAAAATACTACGAAAAATAAAAGTAAAACTTATGCTCAATTAGTACAAAATGTTTTCAATGCAACATCAACATCATTCTAGGTCATAGTTGAATAAATTGCACCTATCTCCCAAACAAGTTACAAGTTTGGCTGCCCTGTTAAGACATAGGACAAATATACGTAAAGCTGAACTTTCTTGAATATGTGGTTCTTTTCATTTTGTAGTTAAATTAAAGTGGCAATTCCTCCAACAAAATCTAGAGGCCTAATTTGTTGAAAGGAGGCTTATTGCAGTGGAGACATGGATGTAATGCCCTGTTGATAACAAGCTAATGTTTGGATGACTTGCAATATTGGCATTTGCATAAATGTAATAACATACAAATATTGCAAGGTAATATAAGGAGCATATCCAATACCCATAAAAATAGATAAAATCATACTTTGTCAGCTCCTAACATCAACACTTTGATACAGACTAATGTAAGGATAGGGGATCAGATTGGGCGTAATGAAATTCCAATTTGGTACACAAACCTTCGTAGAAACAATGCACAACAAGTTAAGGCCTATCTGAAAAGGGTAGTCACAACTCAGAATTCATTGATTTCAATGTTTAGTATGGTTTACTCTTCCTGAAGGTAATTCTTGTCGAACCAAATGTTTAAACAAATTTGAATGGCTCTTTCTACCTCCAGTTTTCCAGGGTCATATGAAAGTAACCCAGTGGTATTTGAAGAATTTTGAACCTTGAATTAATTTCATTGTATTTCCATCGCAACACCTAGAACTTGCTTCATTTTAAAAGTTTTTTTTATAAATACAAATGTTACCACTATGAAGGTATTGTAGACTCTAATTTTTAACTTTTTTATAACAAGTTCATATTTAGACCCATTTACTCTCGAATGTTAAGGAGGCTAAAACCTTTAACCTACAGGTGTTTAATGAAGAAGGCAAGGAGAAGGTTATTAACCTCCTCAGGAAACTACTCCTAGACAAAATGGCTTCCTTCTGGCAAAAATATGATGTCGAGATTGGGCACATCAGCCTTGAGCTTCTCGCTACCAACATATGCTTTCAGACCTGGAAACTTGAAGACATAATATTTGGTACCCATAATCAGCAGAGTGGGAGATTTTACAACAAAATCTATCAGATGAGACATACACTCCCAAGTCCTGCAAAGGAGCATCCAAAATCAAAAGAAAAATCATTCAGCTCTATGGGATAAATAAGCTTTGTGGGCAGTTCAGATATCAAACTATAAATGGGTTTTGCAGCCTTGCCTCTCTTTACTTCGGTATGGAATTTGGAGAGCTAATCTAAACATAAATTTTTCATACAGGCTTGCATAAACATTGAGGTCATCTTCAGTGAACCACGGTGGTAGAGGAGTGGAAGGGTTACAGAGATCCATAATCTCCTTACCCTCTTCTACCACAGGTAGCTCAATCCTAGAAAAAAGTATGTAGATATTCCTCACCACTGTCTTCACATCAAAACACCCAAAATCTACCTCTGCTCTCCCAGGCTCCTATAAAAGTAACCATACAATGAAAAGGTTTATGTTAAAATACAAAGGTATTCCTATTCTACTCTATAAAAGTGTGTATAGAATATTTTTCCACTTTCCCCCGAATTTACCTGCTAGCGATTCAAATAAAATCCTTCTGGTAATAGGTGTGACTGACTTAATGAGCCAATAGGTATGTTGTATGGGATACCCAAAGTCTGCATACCAACATACACAATACATACCTAAATGCATACAACTGTAGGAATTAACAACATAAGATCTCTTCAGCTCAAAATGGGATCACTTGGCCATCCCCGTAGGAAGAAAATCTGCATAACCATTCTCGTGTTCCCATGGTAGAAGAAAAACATTAAAACCATACAATAAAATGTTGCAATTGATGAACACTTTGGCTTCATTCCTCTAGGTCCCATCCCACGCATCCTTTCCAAATACCAAGAGAAGAGGGAAATGCCAAATATTTCCCATGAAGAGTAACATTACAATTTGATTTTCTCATGCCTTCTTTAATTTTTTTAAGTGAGACAGGCTAAGACGACGGTTTTAAACCGCCCTCTTAGGTGTGACCTAAGATGATGGTTTTAAACCACCATATTTTATTTCTTAATTTTTTAAGACGACGGTTCATAACCATCGTCTTTTATTTCTTTTAATTTTTATTTTTTTATGGTGGTTTATCCCTACGATGGCGGTTATAAACCACCCTCTTAGGTCAACCTAAGATGATGGTTTATAACCATCATCTTAGTCCTAAGAGGGTGGTTACCCTAAGACGATGGTTTATAACCACCCTCTTAGGGTCTATTAGGGCGGTTTTTTACCGTCGTAAAAAATTGCCTTAATTCAGCCGTCGTTAAAGCCCTTTTTTGGTGTAGTAAATATCAAATGAATGGCAAATATCACATCACATCCATATCAAATAACATACATCAAATCACTACCATAATCAAAGATATACAACACAACAAATCATCATGTATACATCATCCTCATCTCATCAAAACAATACTACAAAAATCATGGCACATCTGCCACACCAAAAACATTACTACAATACATACATCACACACTATTTTTAATCCATTAGATTATATCCACTCCCATATTATCCATTATCTTTATATACACTATAAGTTAAACCACTTTACATCAATTCACCACCATACATTGGTCCCCTAAACAACCAAGCCAAATTTCCCCTTCAAAAATCCAAAATTGAGAATTTATCACTTCCAAAAGTAAGGTCATTTTTTATTTAACTTTTCCCCTACCAAATATTCTCCAAATTTCACAAAACCATCACCATTGGATCAAGCTCAAAAAGATATTTCCAATGATATAATTTGTGCCAAATTCTGACATCCTTTAATCCCCCAAACTATAGAAAAACTACACATGGGTCACATAACTTAAATCATACGAACATGTACGATCATAACTGAACATACCCATCCATACGTTTATAAAAAAATTGGTAAAAACTTTAAATTTGCCAAATTTCACCTTTTTCAGCCCTTGTGCAATCTTATAATGATATTTTTCAAGCTATTCATTGTTTTCTACCAATTCTTTATCCATCAACTCATCGCTTGAGGGGGTATACATTACCAAATCCTCATTGCACATGATCAATATTCAAAAACTCAACCTTGGAATCCATGTTTGTCCAAGAACCTTTGTCTAAGACTATCTCAAGCCCTCACTTGTTGGGGCAAATAAAAGTAAAATTTCTCTTCTCAATCAAAACTTCAATCCAAAATAAACATTTGGTACGTCCTATGCTTGTGACTAAAGGTTCATCATGAATTTCCTTCATAAAAGTGGTAGGTATAATACCACTTGCAATAGAATCATCACGAGAACACATACAAATAGTTGGATCGCTTACCAAACCAAATCAATCTCAATAATTTATCAAAGGTAAATTTTCAAGGATAGTTCTGAGGTGTAGACCAATTGATTCATACAAACCCCATAAGGGGGATGGAGGTCCAAGGTTCAAATCTCGGGCCTCATCGGACTGAACGCTTGTCCCTTTCTTCATGCTTTTAGTAGCATAACAGGTTTAAAATGATTGTGGCATGGCGGTTATAGGGATGAACTGCACGAATATCTGTGTGGTGAATTTTGGGGTGGATAGTGCAAAATACTGTGGTGGCCATAAAAGCTGGACAACCTACCTAGATTCATGGCGGCTACCGATTCCACCATGTTAAAAAAAAAGTTTCAAGGATACTCATCCCTTCCACAATTGGAGCATCTAACATTGATCATGACTCAATTCAATCTTGCATCTCCTCCCTCAAAAAATTCAATGGTACATCAAAATCCATGGTCATTCACAATCAATCACACCACAACTATAATTTTTACTTCTTCACCCTTCAACTCATCACTTGAGAGGATGGACATCATAAAGTCACCTTGTGCATGATCAATAATCAAACACTCAATATTGAAAATTATGTTTGTCCAAGAACTTTGCCTAAGATTATCACAAACCCTCATTTTTTGGGATAAAAAAAATATAATTTCTCTTCTCAATCAAAAGAGAAATTCAAATAAATATTTGATACACCCCATGTCCAAGATTGAATTGCTAATCATGAACTCCCTTTCTCGAAGTGGTAGTCGTAAGACCACTTTTGATAGAAGCATCATGACAAAACCTACTAAGGACTAGACAGTTTACCAAGTCAAAGTAATCTCATAAATCTATAAAAGGTAAAGTTCCAAAGATATTTATCCCTTCCAAATTTAGGGCATCTTACATTGATCACAACTCAAGATAAGCTTACATATACTCCTCTCAAACAATCATCCATTATCAACAACCAATCCATTTTCTCTTGCAATCAACCACCAATCTAGTGTCATAAGTTTTTGTATTGCATCATATCTTCACCAACACAATACAAAAATGGGTAATTGTGGACACTTGAAAATGTCACACTCAATCTCATGTAGTGTCAATTAGGGATCAATTCACAAAATCTGTAAAATTAACATAATTACCCAAAATTCACTAATCAATTTAAACCCTAGGTTACCCTAAAACCTAAGTAAACCTAACTTTACGTCAACTACACCCCACTCACACCCCACTTAAACTCCACTCACACTTCCCTAGGCACCTACCCACCCCCTTCCCATAACACCCACACTTCTCTTTAAAGGTATTTAAAGAAATTTAATTAATAAGAGGTATTTTCCTCTTCCTTAGGTATTAATAGGGCATGATACACCCATGCCCACTTAATACGCATAGGTGGGAAGGTCTTATCCTCATCACATACCCATTAAATGAGTTTCCTCCCTCCTTCCACTTAATTGCCACCTCAACCCCCTCTCACATGGCCAAAAAATCTATAAAAGAAACTCGTTTCTACCATATGGAGGAAGAGGATTTTATGCATTGTGTAGCACCCTAAAATTGGTGCAGTAAAACCTTAATAATTACAATTACTCTAGTAAATATTCAAATTCAAATTTTAACCCCCAAAATCGCTCCCAAACCACCGTGTAACCCGTTTCCTCCTTTCCTACATCATTTTTAGATTTTGTTTTGACCGTTTGACGATATCATCGCCGATCAGACGATATCACCTCAGATCGAACGATTTCATCTGGACTAGGACGTCTAGACGATCTTGTCCCAAAACTAATTTTTCCCAATTAGCCTCTGTTCCAACGGCGTCTCTAATCCGGGTAGAAGCATGTCTGCGCAATTAGAGACCCTCCCCGTTGGAGATCTCCCAAATTGGGATGATCTCCAACCTCCTAACCTCCCTCCTAAGCCTATTTAAACTTAGGCCCTCCCCTTAACCTTCCCTTGGCTAAAATTTCCTATAACTTGACTTTACATGCACTAAATTATCCTGAATTACCATCTGCACTTGTCCTATCCAAATTTTATTGCAGGAACCTTAGTATTTTTCAACCGGAGCAAGCTTAGTTCGTCGTGGACGATCCTGTTCAATTCGAGATGATTTCGTACCAATGCGAGATGATTTCTACTGCAGTCAACATTGAGGCAATCAATGCCCAGAGTTTGCGTTTCTTTATCCTTTTATTTTATACATTGTTCTGCATTTAGTTAAATCTAAGTTTATTTCTTATTACTTTGCATTTTGGAGTTCACCCATGTAGCTTTAAATGCATAATAGAGTCACCAATTGTCATTAAATCATTGTAGTGCACCCGTATTTTGTTTATTATCATCATTTTAATGTTATTATTGTTATTCTACATCATTGCCCTCTGTTAGAATAGTTGCATTTTTTACATTTTGTGTCTACTTCTCTGATTGCAGGTCTCTGACGAATTCATCTGACGAATTCGTCAAATCTCAGACGATCTTGTTTGATAGTAGACGATCCTGTCAAATCAGAGGCGATCCTGACTGCTTCAAGAATCAAAATCTTCATCAGACATCCGGATCAGGTATGGCTTTTTAATCTTGCTTACTTTCTCTGTTTTTTGTCCTAATTTATTCTTTTGTATTCATTTAATCTGCATTTTCATAATAGATCAACTTAGATTCATTTGGCCAAACCTAGGACTTGGATGTTTAAAGCGAAAATAAAACACATTAAACACATTCCCAACCTAGGCGTGGAAACTACCATTCAAACGTTTCCTGGTGAACCCACCATCCGTCGAAAAATCACCATAATACACCTCCCCGAGAGGCGGGACCTTCACAAGGCCTCTCGGTCTGAGGTACCACGCCATCCTTTTCCCATCCTCCTTCGGGCATGGATCCTATAGCCTGAAGGTAAGGATGCAAAAAATTTGGAGCGATACATTTTGGTGAACCCGACGTGAATGCATTTAAAACCTTTTGAAAACAAAACAAAAAAAAAAACAACCAAAAACAATAGATGCATTTCAAATCATTAGAAAACTAATAAGTTGCATATCATGTTTAGATGGTAGCTCCTAAGAAAATATTACCAGTTACTATAAATTTCGAAAACAAATTAGCAGCCATAGAAATCAATTATGTGCTTAGTGTGCCTGAAATAGATAGAAATCAACTTTTGTGGGACGAACTTGATAGAAGACTAGGTGTCATTTCATCTAGGTCAACAAAACTTAAACAAATCAAGAGGCTTGTCCTAGATAGAATCCTGGATCCTCATCAACTTGTCTTTTATCATGAACTTCAGAGAGCCTGCCATAGATGGTTAGCTTATAGGAGAGCTCTTGTGTCTTCAAAATTTTTCACTTTCGAGGAATACCTCAAGAACATAGCTGTGGTATGCCAATTTCTAGTTCATATAGAATCCCAAGAAACTGATCTTATGATTAGAAGAAGATGGAATAGAGTTCCTCGAGCTGTGTTATATCGAGAGTATTGCCACGAGCTTTACTTCTATCAACCAGAATCTAAGACAGATAATATCACTATAGCCCTTTTCATTAAATTCTTGAAAGAAAATTTTCAATTTGAAGATGAACACTTCATGACTCCTGAAGAACTTGAGCCCATTAATGACATTTATAAATTATTTATAGAAAACTAGATCATTGCTTTCATTATTATTATTTCTTGCATTTATTGTGTTGTTTCTTATCTTTACAATATTATTACAAAAACAAGAAAAACTAAAAAACATAACAAAAAACCAAAACATTTCATTTTAAATTTTTATAGTAGGTATATAATTAATATATACCTCTTAAGCTTGTTGCATATATATATATATACAAGTATATATATATTTGCTGAAATCTAAATTTAAGCACAATGCCTAAACTTAGGAATGGTAAACAAATTGAAGGAGAAGAAGAAGATTGGTTAGAAGATAAAACTAGAAACCCAAATGTCCTTCCTGAGGATCCAATTCCGGAAGGAGAAACTCTAGATCAACCAGAAGATGACCTAGGTGAAGACAATGAACAAGAAGAAAATGTTAAAGAGGATGGATCCTCATCCCCTAGAGTAGCTCCAGATGGAACTATTGCTTTTGATAACTTAGATCATTTCTGGAAATTTTTCAATAATAACATTGGCACTCTTAATATGGCAGTCCATATTGATAAAGGGAAAATTAGTGACACTCAAGCAGCCATGGAACATATGTTTGATGTGCACACTAATCCCTTATCTTTTATTGATCAAGAAAGTGATAAGGCTGGACCATCCAATAGAGATATGGTCACTATGATTCAAAACATGCCAAAACAACAGGTTACCCAACCTCCTAAGGAACTTGTTATTGAGCCTAAAATCATTCCCACACAAAAGAAAACTTCCTTCACCGCTTTACTTCGCCAAACTATTGATCAATATGCTTCAAGTAAACAAAAACCTAAAATGAAGCCAAACACCAATTTTCAACAATCGGGATACAACATAATACAACTTCAAAATTCCTTCATAACACCTTTCCTACCAACAATTTACACAATAGCAACATAGCATCTAATCTTCATGTCCCTCCATCATATGCTCACAAATCCCATATTAATGCCCTACCGAACCAATATGGTGGGCAAACTAGTAATCTGGAAGCCATGGTGAAATAGTTAGCTTCGCGTATGGACCAGATAGATCCCTACCGTCCCTCGTACAATTATCAAGAGATATGTAGTCAACCTTTGGATCCCATAGTTGTAGCACAACCATACCTTAAGCATTTTCCCATGCCCATCCTGCCTATATATAAAGGAACCGAAGATCCCATAGAGCATCTTTGCATGTTTAGGATAGCATGTCATGATATATCACATGATGACTTGCTATTACTAAAAATTTTCCCAAAAAGTTTAGGTGGAATGGCATTAGAGTGGTACTATCAATTGCCCACTCATTCTTTGAGAAACTTTGAAGAAACGAGCTGAATCTTTTGTCCATCAATTTAGTGCCTACATCGAGAGGCATGTAACCATTAAAGATCTATAAAACTTGAAAGAAAGGATGAATGTTTTGCTGATTTCTTAGCTAGATGGAGGCAGTTGATAGGAAAATTGCACTTTGTGCTACCTTATAGGGAAATGGTGGACATTTTTATCAATAATTTACAAGAACAAATATCTTATGAGTTATCAATCGCTACTTTAACTACCTTCGATCAGGCTATAGATTTAGCTCGAAGAGTAGAAGATGCCCTCATTAGGAGAGGCCAACTTAGGAAGAAGGATGATGAGAAAACATCCAAAAATCAATATAAAAACAAACAAGTTGTAGGTGACGGAGTCATTGACAGCAGAAATGTTGCTAATATCAATGCAACGAAGACAACAGAAAAATTTATATTGAAACCTCCTGATAAACCTCCTCGAGAGTTTACTAGATTGAATCAACCATTATCAACTATTTTACCTCAATTACTCAAAAGAGGTTTGATTCAATTACCAGCTATCCGAGAACTTGATCCAACCATACCCGGATACAGAGCTGAATTACACTATGATTTCCATAGAGGACCTGGACACTCTACCAACGCTTGTAAAAGGTTGAAACATAAAATACAAGATTTGATTGATAATAATGAAATGGAGGTGCAAGCTTTCCAACCTAAACAAAATACTCCTAATAATCCTAAAAAGAACATTCCCCAAAATCAAAATCAAAATGCTAATCAATCATTAGACATATTTCAACATCCTTTACCAAGACATGGTAAAGAGGTGGCCAATCAAATTGAGCATCATAATGTTCCCCCTCCTACCCGATATGTAGGAACTATTAGCGAACAATTACTTGTTCAAGATCCTCAAATATTTGACACAACCTTATCCCTGGTCACAACCAGGCCCCTACATAATATTCAAACTCCAGATCCTAGTGATGTAGAATCAGATACTGAAAGTGAAATAGACATCACCTCAAACCAATCGAATAGTTCTAAAAATGAATCAGATCCTATTCAACCCATCACAGATGCTATGGTTCTAGAAGAACCATTTCCTAGAAGAGTTACTACTCGACCCTCTTCTAATCAATTTCTCCCTAATGAACAAGCCATAAACGCTCAATCGAGACTAGTTCAACGTCTTCAATATAACATTGTAGGTACCATCGGAGTCGTTACCCGACAACAGGCTCAAAATTCTCAACAAGAACCAAATCAAAATGATGGATCAGCTCCATTTGTTTTGAAAAATCCCAATAAAGGGAATCATGCTCCTAATGTTCAACCTAAACCCCCTTACAATATTAATGAGCAATTATCCAATACTACAGCCAGAATTTCCCTTTTGGATTTATTAAGATCTTCTCCTACCCATAGGGATGAGTTGATGCTTACATTAAGCCAAATGATGGTACCTCAAAACATTCAACCTGAAGCCATGGCCAATACTATCATCACTAGAGAAGTCGATTGTATTGACTTCCGGGATAAAGATATCCCACAACACAGTTTACATAAGGATAATCCCTTATATATTATTGCTCTAATTGGAGATGTAGCTGTTAAAAGAGTCCTGATTGATAATGGTTCATCTCTAAACATTTGCACTTTTGACTTCTACCAATGATTTGGCTTTAGAAGTGATGAAATGAAGAAAAATGACATGATCATAAAATCTTTCAATGACGAAACACAAGAAACATGTGGAGTTATTACCATCCCATTGCAAGTTGGTCCTAGAACCTTAGATACGACTGTGTTTATTGTACATTTCCCCGCATCGTACAATATACTCTTGGGTCGTCCTTGGATCAATGCAATGCAAGTTGTCCCATCCACTTTACACCAATGTGTTAAATTCGAATTTAAAAATTAGTTGGTCACTATCCATGGTGATCCTAGACCCTTTGATATGTGTGCTTTGGTAGAACTTGTTGGAGTGCAATTTTGCCCTGCTCTATCATCCACACATCCTAATTCTTATTTTTCATCTAAAACTGTGAAACACACACCCATAGCTTCACCTATTTCTCCTCCATTCATTTCACCCTCATATATAGATCAACAATCTTCTAAACAAATCACTCTAGAACCTCAAAAAGATCTTAAATCCACAACCAATCCTTCATGTTCTATCCCTATAATTTCAAAACCTATAGACCCATTCATTAACACTTCCACATTATCCACATCTATCATACCTTCCACATCTAAAGATATAGGGAATGATCTTTCTACATCTTATGCTCTTACTGATGAACTTTTACCAGATTTATCCATAATCTTAATATCAAAAAAAACAAATGCTTTCATGCAAGATTCAATTCTTTTAAATAACTTGCCGCCATCTCCTCGTACTTTGGGCCTCCCACAACCTATGGGAAGTACTTACCAAGTCGGGAGTTGTGCCTTCATTTATAAAGGATATGATTGGGGAAGAATACCTCGGAATATTAAAACTCATCATGATGGATATGCTCGGTGTTATTTTACTAATGAGTATATTAAAGCTAAACCCATAATGCTTAAAATGGGATATAAAGGGAAAGGCTTGGGACCTTTCCAAAATGGCATGAAAGAACCTTTCAAGGTAGAATCGTGGTCTTCCCGCTGTGGTGTGGACCCTTCCCTTTTGAAGATGATGATCAACTCATATGTTATCAAGATTATTTGGATAGGCGTAATGATTTGCCTCTACAAAATCTGCCATTTACATGTAACATGCTATCCATAGCTTACCCTGAATTGATTACTGACTCCGATGAGGAGTTGGAAGGAGATATCTTCCACGATGTCTCCGTTGAAGAGATGTTACACAATGGATTTTATTTTGATGGTTCTATACCAACTATAGCCCAGCTTGAGGCCACTAATCCTCAAGATGAATTATCCAACTTAACCTTAAAATAATTACAAGAATTGGGTGTCTCACCCGCCCCACCTAATTTTGAAAGAGATCTACACATGGAAGTCAAAAACGTCATTAAAGTTAATATTGGAACTGAGGATAATCCTCACATAATCAATATTGGGTCAGAATTAAGTCAAGAAAAACAAGAGCAATACATTGCATTCCTTAAAGAATATGAAGATGTCTTCACTTGGACATACGAAGATATGCCAGGTCTGGACCCTTCTGTAGTCATGCATCATCTAGTAGTCCATCCGGATGCTAAACATGTTAAACAAAAACTTAGAAAAATGCATCCCAAAGTGGCCTTGCTAGTCAAAGGGGAGTTAGAAAAACTCCTGAATGTTGTTTTTATACAAGCTATTGATTATGCTGAATGGATCTCAAATGTAGTTCCAGTCACCAAGAAAGAAGCCACCAAAGTTAGGGTTTGCATATATTTTAGAGATATTAACGTTGCATGCCCTAAAGATGCTATTCCTCGAACTAGCAACCGTGCGGTTGATGCTATGGTCGTAGCTGCATCTCTTCTGCCCTTGGAGTTAGATGACAAATATGCCACTATCATTATTCGTTGACTCAAGAACCGCTTCAAATAAGTCATGCTTAGAACCTTTGGATGTGTTTCTAATCAATGAAACTACTCCGACCTTGGTATATGATATATTTGATTTTCTTCAAAATGGGACTTTCCTTGCCAATTCTAATAGAAACCAATGTCGGTTATTACGTCGACGCGCAGGTCGATTTGTAATAATTGGCAATACTTTGTATAGGAGATCTTTTGAAGGTATCCTATTAAGATGTTTGAATTTAGAAGAATCCAAATCAGCCTTGAGTGAAGCCCATGATGGATCTTGTGGAGGACACTTGGTGGTAGTGTCATTGCTAAAAAGCTCCTTAGGATAGGATACTTTTGGCCTACCATGGAAAATGATGCACATGAGTATGTGTGCCATTGCGACAAGTTCCAGAAACATGCTGACCTTGTCCATGCCCCTGCACAAGAGTTGCAGGCTATTTCATCTCCTTGGCCCTTTTCAAAATGGGGCTTAGACATTATTGGCAAAATCAATCCTGTGTCATCTGATGGACACAAATTCATCATAACCGCCATCGAGTATTTCACGAAGTGGGTTGAAGCTATGCCTTTAGCTTCTTGCATTGGCACACAAGTTTCTAAATTTATTTTTAATCAAATCATTTGTAGGTTCGGAATTCCTGCAAATCTCATCTCTGATAATGGAACTTGTTTCAAAAATAAAGATGTCAAGAAATTATGCCAAAAATATAAGATTCAACATCGCTGGTCCACTCCCTATTATCCTCAGGGTAATGGTCAAGCAAAAGCATCTAACAAAACCTTAATCAAAATTCTCAAAAGATTGGTCAATAAATTTGGCCACGACTGGCACATTCAATTATATCCAGCCTTATGGGCCTACCGAACTAGTGTTTGAACTCCCACTGGAACTTCACCTTTTGTTTTGGTTTATGGTGCTGAAGTCGTTTTTCCCTTTGAATTAGAAGTTCCTTCTTTGGCTCTACTACTTCAAGATACCAAAGTAGGAGATGAATATCGAGCTAGCAGACTCAGTCAGCTGGAACTCCTAGATGAAAAATGCATCAATGCTTTGGAGCACCTCCGTGCCTACCAAAACAAGCTTAAAATATCATATGCTAAAAAAGTTCGTCATCGATCCTTTGAGATCGGCGACCTTGTTTTAAAAGAAAATCAAAAAAATACTAATGCAACTAAAGACCTTAAAGGTAAATTTGAGCCCAACTGGCTTGGACCATACATTATCACTGCTAAATTTGAATCGGGAGCATACAAATTATCTACCTTGGATGGTAAAGAACTTAAAGAACCCATGAACATTTTGCATCTTAAACGTTACTATGCGTAACAAAAATTAATCATTTCATCATTTGTACATATTTTGCATGTTGTTTTATTTTAAAAATATATCAAATTGTTTACACAAAAACAAAAACAAATAAAAATAATAAAAATAAAAACAACAATATTCTTGACTCTTTCGAAACCAAAACAAAATAAAGAAGAAAGAGAGAGTCAACATTCTCAAACTTCTCAAAAAAAAAATATTTGTATATATTTCTTCTTACAAATGTTGCAGTTATATATTTCAAATTATTTTGGATAAATTAGCATTTATTTGGAATCTCTCACTTTTGCAAACACAAAAATAAAGTATCTTGATTTTTATCTGGCATGATTACTAATCTCTCTTATATCAAAGTCCACAAAATTCAATTAAATAAAGTTTGAGCATAGAGAATTGATCTTGTTATTTACTTAAACCAAGCACATCCTTTCACAATAAAATGATTATATTTGTAATGTCCATGCTATGCTACATAGTAGAAGTGGTTTCTTGAGCGAAAAGTTTCCCCTGCTATCCTATCATGCACATGGTCTAGAATATTTGAGAATTGGCAAAAGGACAAGCTCACCCCTACCCGGAATAAAAATCCCTTGCTCTACAACTAATCCGAGCAAGTATCCCTAGTATAGGAAGAAAAGCAAAGTTCAAGAAAAAGAGAAAAAGAAACAAGTTATTTCAGCATTCTTTCAAATTTCAAGCCAAAATACAAAAATACAAAAAAAAAAAAAAGAAAAGCAAAAGAAAGCAAAAGCAAAAGCAATAAAATCCCTCTCCCTACCCTTTGAAAAGAAAAGAAGGGTTGATGAGCTTGAATCCCTGGAATTCTCAATTATTCAAAAACTGTGAGGTAAGCCCCATAACAGGTGGTTTGTGCCCAACCTGCTTGGCCTTGGGTAACTCCTAGCGTGGCGATATGTCTGTCACATTAGCGACCTTCTTTTGTATAGACCTATGTCTGCTTATGGATTAGCTAGCTCTTGATAATCTGACTTACATAGTAGTCTGGTATGGTTATATGCATCTAAATCATGGTTAATGAACATTTATTTGGTTCATTCAAATCACTTGTATCATAGTATCTTGCTCAAACTGGTAAATGAACAATGCAATTGCACACACATTTGTATTTGAGAGATTTTGTGTATCATTATGATAAATCAAGATTGGAAATGAACTCACATATGCACATGGGATTCCTTATAAATCTAACTTTTGTCTTTAAGATACTTTGAAATATTTTTGCAAATTGTTTGGAATAAATTCATTTTCTTCTTTAAAGTACAGTTATTTAGTATAAAGACAACTACATGCATAATCAAAAATCAAAATTTCTTTCAAACCATACAATAAAAACACATATTTATATATTGTCGACTTTCGCGACGATGGTATAGTTCCAAAACCAAAATTGGAATTTTATGCCTAGCGCAAGTCCTCATCTTCATATTTTTTGTTTATTAAAAATCAACCATGCAATAAAACTCTCTTTTTGGATTTCGCGATGATGGTATAAGTCTATACCTAAATATTCTATGCCTAGCGCAAACCATTGTACCAATTTTTATTCCCCATTTATTTAAAAATCATAAAAACCATATGACTTAAATCATTATGTTATACAATTATGCTTTCAAAACAAACAAACACCTATCACTATTTCATGTCATTATGTCAATATGCAAATTTGCAACCATAGTATAATTTCTAAGGAATTATTCAACATTTTATCACACTTAGGAATTTATGCCTAGCAAAAATCATTTTAAAATATTTCATGCATAATATTTTCATGAAAAATCTGAAAACAAAATCATCATCATCATCATCATTTGCATCATCACACCAAAGTCTTAAGACAGTCTCTTAAGCACTCTTTTACTTTTAACAATATTTCTATACTGGGATTAGCTTGACGACCGAGTGAGCGGCGACTCCATGAAATGGTCTATAATAGCGACAATGTCCTTTGAAATTATTGTTAAAAGTCTTTTTATTTTTTTATCAAATCACCACATCACAAACAACCAATTTGTTCTATCGGATTATTTCATTTAAATTTTAAAAGCATTTATTAAAAACCATACGTATTTCCACATGACATAATTACATGAATCATTAAATCAATCACACTTCAAACATTAAAAGCATCATACAAACGCATAAGACAAGTCATATGATCAAAAAAATATATCTCATCTATATATATATCAAATATATGTACATCATCTCAAAAATAGATTGGTATGCCACAATCTACATCTTGGCATACTCAATCCTCTCAAATCATATAATCATTACGTACGGTGCAGTAGCCTAGCCTCGAGAACCCCTCGAGCTCTCAGCCTCATCTCCTCCCCCGCCCTGAGGTGGACGAGGTGGCCCCATCGCAGTATGTGTGGTACTACGAGTCCTAGTTGTCGATCGAGATGAAGTCCTCGATGACCCAATCTTGATCGAGTTAGCAATGCCGGTTGGTAGTTGTACCCTCTGACCCTCTGGCACCATCTGGAAGTAGATACCCTGGTAGAATGCGGTCTGAGCAATCGACCATGCCAGCTCCTACGTGCTCGCTCCTCCGCCCCATGCTCTGAGGCATGCAATCTCGTCTCTAAGTTGTGTAACCTCAGCTCGGTGGCGTGTAGCCTCATCCTACAATGTCTGCACCTATGCCTGGAGACGGACTGTCTCCGCTCGGAGAGTCGTTGTCTCGTTGCTCTCCCTAGTGTCAACACCCTTGCCCTTATCGGGCGATGGTGGCCTCTCTCTCTGTGGAGAAGGGGGTCTCTCCTCCCTCCTCTCCCATTGTCGTGGCCTCTGCTGAGCCTGTGGCCTCCTCTGCTCTCTCCTATCATGACCTTGTGCCACCTCAATGGCCGCTTGGCACCACCTCCCCATCCGACACACAACTACATGAATCGAACCCTGAGCCCTCATCATCCGAGGAGGGCGAATGCCTGTGTACCAGGCATCGTAGTCGTCAGCTACCCCAGAATCGTCCCCATCCATTGGATGAATGGGGGCATCATCTATGTCCTAACTCTAGAATCGCTGCATATCTGGAGCCCCGCTAACTGTAGTGTTATCTCGAACAGTCCGAGAAAACTCGTAGTCTCTCAGAGATGGAATCCCCTGTTGTAGACCGAACTACCTCAAAACTTGGTCATACCGATGGAGCTCCACCTCTCCCCTCTCCATCCTCAGCCAGTAGACTCGCCTGATGCGAGCCAACTCCTATCTATCCTCGACCCACCCTAGATGATCTCTCTAAGGCCTCCAGGTGATCTAGTCAGAGACGAGGTCATCTAGTAGTCTCCGGGACACTGGTAGATCTATCCGTCGTTGTGCCCCTCTTCGGAGCCACCAGTAGAAAACTCGGGGCCTCTCCCCATCAATCCCTATCAGTGGAAGCCCTATCGGCATTCGCACTACGATGTGCTCCCAGCACCAAACCTGTAGTAGCGATGTCATAACCAGACATCGACCGCCCTTGTACATGACCCCATGTAGGATCCTGTACAATCTGCAGAGCACAAAGCTCCCCCAAGCAAATTTGTATCCATGGTCTCTCATGTCATAGACCACATCTATCAGTACCCATGGTATCCTACATCCGCTCTGGTGGCACAGCATAAGTCCACCTACCACCCCAGCCAAAACCCGTGTGAGTCTAGATGCCCCAGGCATCTAATGCAGCGACTCGATATTCACTTTGCCCTTCTCTAGGGCGAAGCTCGGATCACCACACAGTCGCATCATCGCGTGGCCCTGATTGGCCACGGGAGTGATCAGCCGTCCTTGTATGGGGATCCTCAAAATCCTCCATACATCCTCCAGTGTGGGAGTCATCTCCCCTGTCGATAACCGGAAACAGGAAGAACCCGGATACCACCTCTCTGCTAGGGCTATTAATAGCCCCATATCTGTAGAAACTTGTGGCATCTCTGCCACATGCTGCAAGCCGACCTGTGCTAGCTGATCTCACTCTGCCTATGACAGGGTGGCCAAGTCATCCCTCAACCTACCATATTTCCATTCTCTGCTCTTTAGTAATCCTCTCTGCAACATAAACAAAATCAATAATAAAAATCATTACTAAATCATTAATTAAAAATGCAAGTCAAAATAAGTTCAATTTCATAAATGATGATATCGTCCACAATTGGATGATATCGTCCCAAATTTGAGCAAATTCGTCTTCAATTTTGCCAGCCAAAATCGTCCCCTTTTTGACGAAATCGTCCCCCTATCGTTGATTTCGCCCTCAGACGAAATTGGCGATATCGAGACGATTTCGATGAAATCGAGACGATTTCATCTCAACGACGTCGACGGCCCAAAAATGGCCGCGATGCTCAAAAATCAATCAAATCTAGTCTAAAAAGCATTAAATTCTAAAGTAAAGCATTCTAAACTAAGTTTAGACCCTTACCCGTAGCCCGCGTCGGACCTCTGTCGATCTATGCGCTGTCTCGACCATTTTTGTCTCCAGAGCTCCAGAAACCAGAAAACTATAAAAATGAACAGTAACAAATGAATTAGGGTTTTTACCCTATTTTTCTTAATTTTATTCAAAAACAATTAAAAACATTTTCAAATTTTGCTTTTTCGCGTTTTTACCTCAAACGTTCGATTTGGGTAAAAACACGGAGGGGGCACCATAGTAAGCTGTCGTACGATTCGACCTAGAATCGTCGCCTAAAAATGGGAATAATTTTTGCTTTCTCGTAGATCGAGAAGAACTCATATTTAACGCATTTTCTTCAGAAAATTCGCTAAAGAGGGGGCAAAATGTAGCACCCTAAAATTGGCGCAGTAAAACCTTAATAATTACAATTACTCTAGTAAATATTCAAATTCAAATTTTAACCCCCAAAACCACTCCCAAACCGTCGTGTAACCTGTTTCCTCCTTTCCCGCACCATTTTTAGAGTTTGTTTTGATTTTTTGACGATATCTTCGCCAATCAGACGATATCGCCTCAGATCGGACGATTTCATCTGGACTAGGACGTCCAGACGATCTTGTCCCAAAATTGATTTTTCCCAATTAGCCTTTGTTCCAACGGCGTCTCTAATCCGATCAAAAGCGTGTTTGCACCGTTAGAGACCCTCCCCATTGGAGATCTCCCAAATTGGGATGATTTCCAACCTCCTAACCTCCCTCCTAAGCCTATTTAAACTTAGGCCCTCCCCTTAACCTTCCCCTAGCTGAAATTTCCTGTAACTTGACTTTACATGCACTAAAACATCCTGAATTACCATCTGCACTTGTCCTATCCAAATTTTATTGTAGGAACCTTAGTATTTTTCAGCCGGAGCAAGCTCAGTTCGTCGTGGATGATCCTGTTCAATTCGAGACTATTTCGTACCAATGCGAGACGATTTTGACTACAGTCAACATTGAGGCAATCAGTGCCCAGAGTTTGCATTTCTTTATCCTTTTATTTTATACATTGTTCTGCATTTAGTTAAATCTAATTATTATTTCTTATTACTTTGCATTTTGGAGTTCACCCATGTAGCTTTAAATGCATAATAGAGTCACCAATTGTCATTAAATCATTGTAGTGCACTCGTATTTTGTTTATTATCATCATTTTAATGTTATTGTTGTTATTCTACATCATTGCCCTCTGTTAGAATAGTTGCATTTTTTGCATTTTGTGTCTACTTCTCTGATTGCAGGTCTCTAACGAATTCGTCTGATGAATTTGTCAAATCTCAGACGATCTTGTCTGATAGCAGACGATCCTGTCAAATCATAGGCGATCCTGACTGCTTCAAGAATTAGAATTTTCATCAGACATCCGGATCAGGTATGGCTTTTTAATCTTGCTTACTTTCTCTATTTTTTGTCTTAATTTATTCTTTTGTATTCATTTAATCTGCATTTTCATAATAGATCAACTTAGATTCATTTGGCCAAACCTAGGACTTGGATGTTTAAAGCAAAAATCGAACACATTAAACACATTCCCAACCTAGGCGTGGAAACTGCCATTCAAATGTTTCCTGGTGAACCCACCATTCATCAAAAAATCACCATAATACACCTCCCCCGAGAGGTGGGACCTTCACAAGGCCTCTTAGTCCGAGGTACCACGCCATCCTTTTCCCATCCTCCTTCCGGGCACGGATCCTATAGCCTAAAGGTAAGGATGCAAAAAATTTGGAGCGATACACATTGTTATGTTATAAAAATCATTACAACCCATACTCCTAAGCATTGTAAACATATAATACCCCTTTTGTGGCTTCCCTTGTGCATTGTTAAGCTTGCAGGTGTAGTTTTAGCATCTACAACACCTGACAATAGCTCAAACTAGGAAGGTCTTCGAACAGAAAACAAACCAATCCAAGCATAATAGTGGAAAATTTCAAGACAGGTCCATTCACTGGGAAAACATCAAGATAGGTACATTTTCCCCAAAAATCCTATCAAAGTCATTTAACATGTAAGCACTTTTGTCTATATCATTTCCAGTCTCTTACCGCACTTCATTCATACATTTTAATTCAATTTTTGTATATTTTTCTATTATCATGAGAGGTCTGATTGAGATAGGTCTCCAAAAATTACCGATGATTATTGTAGGGTTATGTATGTTTATATGATTTGTGTATATAACAGTGTCCCACATGTAGGAAGCCCACTCCCTTCAAGGATCTCACAAAATACCATTGTGGTATCGTAATAAAGTTTGGTGAAGGGTCCCTTCTCTTGAAGGTGTTATTTGTAGCCCTTGGGGAAAATCTATAAAAAATATAATATTTTTAACATCTTTTTAATATCAATTAATATGACACATTTCTACGAGTTCATTAGTTTGGATTCTCCATATATCCTTAGGTTGTTAATTTACATCTTTATGGATTTTCTCAAACCAGTACATAATACCTTATATTTAGCCATGTTATTAGTACAATTGAATAATGGTGGACATGTAAAATTGGTCAACATATCTTGAGGTTTAATGAAGTGAATACCAACACCTAACTCATTGATGGTTCTCATGCCATAAAAATGCATTGTTTAATTTTTGTTAGGTCCTCAACTTATTAGAGTTGGGATGTTAGGTAATTCTTCTATAATGTGGTAATTAGCTTAGTCTCTTCATAATTAACCTTTATATCTTATTCATCTTGAAGGATAGTAATTATCATGTCTATCTTAGAGGTTTGATCATATTCAAGCCCTTCATCATCTTCTATAAACTTTAGGAGTTTATTCCAATTTATGGTGCCATATTTATACAACTTGTGTAATAGGTAATTGCAAGGAGGTTCATTCTCAATTCAAATTACTTTACCATATCTAAGCTTATTCATGTGGGCATAATCTATTGCCAAGTATCTACCCCTTACAATTTGCATGTCCACACTGTAGACAACAATATGCCAAAGTATAGTTCGATATCAATGACTATCACCTTTTACACCACAACCAATAGTAGATATTTTGCTATGGTCATTATAAGATCTTTGAAAACTACTACATTCACCCGGTGCCATTAATCTAGATCAAATGCCTAGTTGTCTTGATGTAGGATAAACCCATATCTTCACAAACTATCTTTAGCTTCACTATCATTACTATCCTTTAACCAACTATGTGACTTCTTAACAAATAGTTCTTAATATTTAAGATCACATAAAATGGAAGCAGCCTCAATGTTTTAGACTTTGACACATTTAGTGTATTTACTACATTAACTTGGATGTCATTTGGATACCTTATTATCATATTTTGATGTTCAACTATATTGGTTTAAGCAGGATTTTTCTCTTTCAAAGCTTTTTAAAATTATTTTTCCTAACTATATAGAGCTAGTATCTCCAATATACTCACTTTGGTAGGCATCTTTTTTTATCTCTTCAACAATTTTAAATTTGAACTTGACATAGCTATCCTTATTATGTGCAGTAAACTTTTGGTATTGTGTCATAGGTATCACATGACCTTTATTGGTGAGATAAAGGCATTCTAGACATCGCTTTGTCTCTTTATAAAGTTGAGCCATTTTCTTATCACTCCTCTTGTTCGTAATTTTATATGTTCAAAATTCCTTTTTTTTAATTTTAGTCTTCCTTTCTTTCTCCACCTGTTTGTCCTCATTGGTTTGTGCCTCTGCTTGAGCTCTATCCATGATATTCTTCTTAGTATTTTCCTTTTCCTTTACTTCTCTTCATGTGTAGATATTCGACCTTTATCCTTCAAGTGTAATGGTGGCCTCCCTCTCCTAAGTATTGGTGTAACCTTACTTGATTCAACCAATTTTTGAGTTATAGGCTGATCCTCATGTTTTACTCTTACCCCTAGTACCAACCCCTTATTGACTAGCACATATAACATTATCTTCAAAGATAGATTCTTCATCTATTTTTACAATGGTAAATTTGGCAAAGATAAAATTATTAAGATTTGATAATATAAGAACTAACTATTATGGTTGAGGTTTTTGGTGTGTAGGTTGACTTATAGGTGTCAATTGTCTTACGACAACTTGTTGAGCCTAGTATTATTGGCCATATGGGGTCATCTGTAAATGCCTTATGGATACAACACATTCTATGGGATTGTGATGTAGGAACATCTTGAAGATCAATCATCCAATAACTAAATCATTGCAAAACTAGAAGTTCAATCGTTCAATTAATATGTAACTGTTTTCCAAAGCTTTAAATATGGGAGTATTATCTATAGGAAAAGAGAGCAAAGAGATTTTTTTTTAAATATGCATTGTATTTATGATGAAGAATCAATAAAACAATTTTGTCCTATTAATCCTTGAGTCTCTATTTTCATGGAATATTTAATTTACCAATTTGGAAGACGACATGTTTTTTTGCTTTCTCATGTGCAGGTTATAGGAAGGTACATGAAAGCATTTATAAAAAAATGAGGAGAAATAAAGGCACAAAAAATGGGATACAAATGGAAAGGAAGTGTTTGTTTGGTTGAAGAATTATAGATGTTGTATACATAGATGACTACCATAGGAGTTTCATGTATGAGAAATATTGCAGGCATAAAAAAGTGTCAAAGGAGTGCCACAGAGGTTTGTGGATGAGAAAAATTGTAGGAACATAATGTAACAACCCAATTCAACCAACCCCAAAGAGAGTATATATTTTTCATATTTATGGTTCACAAACAAGTCCCAATAATATTTTCATTATTAACAAGGCATAACCACATTTGAGATCCTTGTCACTATAAATGACTCTCAAGTGGACAAGATAGGCCAACATCTTGTATATTTTGGGGTTCACTTTTCTAAACCTCCATGGTTAGAATAGATGCCTTTAGTGGTACCTCCACATTTATTACACTCTCCTTGAGTGTAAGATGATTTGACCATGATGTTGGGATTATTCCTTTTTAGTACATCAAAAAGTGGATGTCATTTCCCTAATCCTACATAAGTCTATCTATGTAGGATTGTTTTGGAGTGATTCCTTGAAGCCTAGTTATCACACCTTTGTGGTGAGTTAACTAGCGCCTAAGTGCCTAATTATCACACCTCTACTATGGGATAATTAAGGCTATTATCACTTCATGTGATCATATGCATGATCATCTAATCCCTCCCGTTCAAGGTGTCATCACTTTATTATTTTGGGAATGAATTCTTATCCTCTGTGGTAGGAATAATAGTCCAAGACTCCCCACTTAGGACCTCCCAAAATCTTCCTCGCTTTGGGTACACCCAAGCCTTTCTGTTTAAGGTTTCATTCATGGTAACCCGAGTGTTACCTCCCTGTAACTTTCCTCAAGATTTTGGTGTTCATCTTATTTGAGGTATCTAACATGGCTACTAAATTTATGCCCTTCCAAGATATCATTTTCAACTCATAAATGATTTTTTTTTTAATAATAATAACTCTCTCATTAAGGAAATAAAACTCTAGATTAAAGCATTATAATATATTTCTATAGATATGACAATTCATATTTCCATATCATACTAGATTTGAACAGCATACCATTTTTAAAGCATATGCTTCCATACGCTTTCAACATCCATTTCCATTTCCTTTCAAACAATAATATTTTAGGGTATACAAGAGGAACATATATACCTTAAACTCATAAATAACTATATCTTATTCAAATTTGAGTAGTTAATCTCTCTAATAAACATGATTTTTTCCCAATATCTGCAATTCACAATGTTCCTTTCATATTTGCATACTTCAAAATGATAATTATTTGAAGTAGATAGTTTCTATATGAAAGCTCGTCATAGTGGTACAAAATGAAATCTTTCCCTTCTCTTATCCTTAAATATGGTTGTGCCTTCTCTCCAAAGCATAATGATGATGAAGTAAGGGATCAAGAAAACTCATATATATATATATATATATATATATATATATATATATGCATTCCTATATGTTTTTTTTCAATAATGCAAATACATCATACCAATAACAAACAATTCATGCAGGAGAGAAACCCATTCTTCTCTCCATACTACTTTTCACTACCCACGCAATTCTTAGAAAAAGTAATACGTGTGCAAATCCTTGATCTCTTTTTATCATAACAAAACATTGCATCTTATGAGAGAACCCATAGTTCTCTCTACATTAATTTCTCTTATCTACATAAGACTCAGGAAACTAATGCACATGCTCATTAATATTATTTGATATTCCTAAAATATAACCAGATCTTATAATTTCTTTATTTAATCAAATAAAGCAACTATTCATTCATTATACAAAAGCATACTCTTTTACAAGTAACTAAAATCTACTCTCATTATTTCTATTTACTTAATATAATCAAAATAATTATTTTCAAATACAACCTCTAGACTATCACCCTTCTATTTTTGTTTACATAAAAGACAATAGTTCATTTTCTTTAATAAGAAAACTAATATCAAAAACAATTATATAATGCATGAGCTATCAAATTCAGTAAGAATGTATTTAAAACAAATACTCTTCTAATTATACATTTTTCTATTTTACTTCTTTAATTAAAATCGACACTGAAGCTAAAATTATATCGAAAATATTGGCTTTTAATCTCCATTGTTGCGTTTTCCAAAAATTGAGAAGAACCATAAACCTATTCTGGTTTATATTGAAAGCAACTTTATTGTCCAATTAAAGCATTTGAAACAATAAATAATAATAGACTATATCTTAAGGGCGTTGGTTTATGAAGAGATACAACATCTAAAATGGTCTCTGGAACATTGGGCAATGGTTCTTGAAATACAGAGGCTGAAAGACCTTGAAATTCAACAATTTATAATAGTGTTATAATCCCTAATATCATTTGGATAAATTAAAATATATTTCAGTCGTGTATACTAGTGGATAAATTTTAAACAAAAATTAGACACTTGAGACGTAACCTTCAGCCAACACTCTCAATTTTATCCAAAATAGATAAATAAATTTTTTGAAGATAAAACTTGCTTTGAAAAAATAGCTAGGAACGTTTATTTTAAAAGAAATATATGTGTTATATTTTGAAAGAAACGATCACCTGATTCCATCCTCTTTAAGAAAAAACACATCTTAATGTCTAGTTTCACTCTGGTTGAAAACTATCACATTAGTGTAATAATCTAATATATGATAACTACGTTTTCCAACCACTATGGCTCAAACATACATCCAAGAGTTTTGAATTTACAATATCCAAAGAAAAACATGAATAAATCTAACATGTACACGCATCAAGTATAGGTATGAACTAGGTCTTGTCTTCCTCCGTCATAACACTTAAGCTTACCTTCTTTGGCTATATTTTTTTGCAGCTTTTTCTTTTACACTTGTCTCCACCCATCCCCTTTCTCTTTCTCCCCAAACCCTTTCAATAAGAAGATGATGCCTTAACTATTTTCCCAACTTTCTTCTTGTCCCATAGGGAAGAACATTTTAAAAGCAACGATCCATATTTTAATTATATGTTCTTCATGCAATGAAATAAAAATACGTTAAATATTTTTATTTTAAATATTAATACAATACATTCATTAATATTCTCACATTACTAACTTTCTAATGTTAACATAAACATTAGGAAAATAATAAGATAATTGAATTAATTTCTTCCTCTAAATTAATTTAATCAATATAAAAAATTAATATTAATTATTAGCTTTGATATGAGGCATTAGGTATTAATAAAACCTCCATATCTATTAATACCTTCCTGGGTGGATCCTTTGCTAGATCCATTTCATAAACACACATTATCAATAAATGCTTAATAAATCAACTCATTTCATTATACCACCTTTTGTCCTTGAGTAGCAGGTCTTTATGATGATTGCCACATCATCTCCTATCTACTAGGGGTGGCTTCCTTGCTTAAGCAACTTCTCAGCCAATGGTATAAACAAACAAATCACACAATTATACAAATCCAATCTACATGAGGGCATCATTTTTATCCTAGAGTTGTCATAGAATATTTCATCTAACCATCATTTCCCTTTTATTTGGTCTCTCATTCCTGGTGGTTAAACTTCATCATTCCACCCATGAGAGTACCTGGTCTTGCAACCATACACATCATCAATAGTACCATATTCTAGCATAGTATAATCAAAATATCAAATGCAAATAACCACTCATATTGATAATACAACTAAGATTAAGCATTTTAAAACCAAACATCAATACATAATCAATATCAATATGAGTCTTATCAAGGAGGTTTGTGACATGGAAGCATGTCATATAGAGTCCCATCAATGGAGGAAGTGGTTGTAAGAATAGAAGAACCATTCTTAGAATGAAAGAAGGAAAGAATTACTATGCTCTTTGCATGTGAGTATTTGGTCGATGCAGTAGCAAGAGGAGACCTTGATTATTGTTGGTTGAAATTTTGATTGTAGTTAAAAATTGAATTATTGTACAATAGAGAGATCATACAACTGAACGGTGGGAATTGTTGGATAAAAATTTCTAAAGAATTCAATTCATAATACAATAACAAAATTGTATGATCAAAGTGTCATACAGGCCTTTAGTTATCATATGATAACATACCACCATATAATTAATTTGCTGGAAAATAAAATTTACCAAACACCTATACAATCTATGATCGATGGGTCATACAAATTAAATGTCATATAATTGAATAAAATAAAGAGTTTTCATGTGATAAATTTATTTTTTTGTACAAAAGTGGGATTATACAAACGTATGACAATTTAGGTCATACAAGAAAGTGTTACAGGTTGGGCATCTACCTTATTTTGGTATCAAAGCAATAGATTCCTAAGGTTTAAAATGTGCCAAAGGAGAGATGGAAAATGGGAAATAAGAAGGTCATGAGGCCTATGATCCATAGAAATAGTTGAAATGATAAGAGAAATTATTGCTTGACTAGATGCACTTGAAACTATCCATATGAGGGGTATTCAAGTAGAATATATAAGTGACATTGAAGAGGAGGGAGTGGACCAACCAAAAGTTTACAATGAAGGACAAGAAAGAGATCTAGAAGAAATATTAATCCAAGCAATTTCTAACAAAGAAAGGAAGCCAAAGTTAGAAATCCCATCATATAATGGAAGGTTAAACCCAAAAAAACTCATCAATTGGATTACGAAGATGGAAAAATATTTTGATTTTGAATGAGTAGATGATCCTAAGAAGGTGAAATTTATCTATAAAAAGTTAAAAGGGTATGTTTCCTTGTGGTGGAACCATGTTAAAACTAAAGGAAAAATAAAAGGAAGAAAAAGATTAAGATGTGAGAGAAAATGGTCATTAAGATAAAGGTCAAATTCCTCCAATTGGATTACCAATTGGGTCTTCTCAAGAAATTACAAAATTAATACAAAAATATGAGTGTGAAGGATTATGCAAAATTCTATAGGCTTACCATTCGGGATGGTCATGTAGAATATGATGAAGAGAAGGTTTCAAAGTATATTAATGGATTGTGATTGTCTATATAAGAGGAAGTCAGTATAATGAGAATGAGGACGGTAGAAGAAGCCTACAAGTATGCCTTAAATGCAAAGGATAAGTTGTCACAAGGACAACAATGTAATCAAAGAGGAAGAGGACAACAAAAACAAGAGGGAGAAGCTAGTACTTCTTGTTACTGTTAGCTTTTGAAGCTATATATTTAATGAAATAACTAACATAAGGTGTTAAATGAGCATGCAATACTAAATATATGAAAAAGGCAATATACTAAGCATATAAATATCATGAGAAACTTCTGTAACTACTCAAAAATGTGCCATTAATGAAAAATAATGAAAATAGTACATTGCTCTAAAATGGAGGTCTCAAACACTTCATATTACATACATGCTCTACATTATATCTACTACTACTTTACCTTGTGCACACCAAAATTATTTCTTTTTCCTCTCAATCTATCAATGCCTATATATAATGAGATATATCTCTTGGTCTTTCACATACCTATGACAATTCATCTTCCTATTCTATGACTCATGTACACATGGACAACATGAACATTTATATCATTGCACATTCTAATAATACTTGTGCATTTATTACATTGCATAAAGTAAATACTCAAATCCTAATCTAAGACAAACTCCTAATCTAAACATGTACCCAGGGTTATGCATAAGGGGTCGGCCCCGAAATCTATTTATAAAATGAAAGTGAATTGTCTTGGAATCTTGGTGAAATATGTAGAAGTATACATGGTGAATTGCAATTATTTTTTTCCAAAAATTTTCAAACCGTGGCAAATTTCAAATTTTTTTCTCCAAAAATTTTCAAACCATGGCGAATTTTTCTATGTTTGGGGCCTTGAATATCGGGTTACAAACTCTAAAAATGTATGAAAAACTTAAAGGATTTAGGCTGACAAGAAAGGATTTTAGCCTTTACGATTTATGATGATTAGTCTGAGACGTAAAATTCAATCGATTGTCGGCATGCCGATCGACTGCAAACTTGATAATCGGTTGCAGAGATATTGATCGGTTGTAGATATGTCGATTGGTTGCAACGGTGATGATTGGTTGTAGATATATCAATCGGTTGTAGATATGCCAACAAGCTACAGACATGTCGATTGGTTGTAGATATACCGATTTTCAATTAGTTGCATAGATGTCGATCAGTTGCAACAATGACGATCGACTCTAGTGATATTGATCGGTTGCAGCGATGTCAATGAGCTGTAGACATGCTAATCGATTATAGTCATACTGATAGGTTATAGTCATGTCGATCGATTGCAGACATGTCAATCGATTGTAGACATACTGATCAGTTGCAGCCATATCGATTGGTTGCAGCCATGTCGATGGTTGCAGACATGTTGATCGGTTGTAGACATGTCAATCGATTGTATTCATATTGATTGATTGTATACATACCACTTGTCGATCGGTTGTAGACATACAAATCATTTTTAGGTATGATGATAGACTAATGGCGATCGACAACCATGCAACTGATCGACTAATGTCAATCAACATAGTACTACAACCTACTAACTAATACCTATCGACACTTCTACAATCGATAGACAATTTTCGATCGATAGTCCCTACAATCGATAACCTGCTATTGATCGACCCCTCTACAATCAATCGACTAATCCCGATAGACACGGTGTTGCAACCGACTAACAAATGATGATCGACACCTCTGTAATCGATAGATAAATGTTGATCGACAACCCCTACAACCGATAGGCTAATGTCGATTGACACTTTTGCAATCGACCGACACCTCTGCAAGCGATAGATGTATGTCGATCGACACCTCAAGTTTTTCATTGTTTCAGAGCTATTTTTGAGTTACAGTATTTTTGATGTATGTTTATCGGTACCTAGTACAGTATATATACGGGTAGTATATGAGGCGATTTGGGCGGGAAATATAAAATCATTTATAATTTGAAGGTGATTTGGGCAGGAAATAAAAAATCATTTATAATTTGAAGGCGATTTGGGGGGAATATCAAAATCATTTGTAATTTGAGGTCGGTGAATTAAAATAAAATTATTTTCATGATTATCAACGATGGGCGAATTTACCCCAAAAAAACTTCCACCTCGTAAATTGTGGGCAAATGGGCCCCACTAAAAGGATCTAAAATTAGCCAATTTAAAATATTGAAAATCCCAAATAGAGCAAATTTGTGATATTTCGTGCTTATGCATAACCCTGCATGTACCCATGGTGGTACATTAGCATGTATAATGTAATATATTATAACACCCCCTGTATTACATTATTTGGTTATTGAAGACTTTAGTATTCAATATGTATCTTCATATTTTAAATGTTCTTCAATTGAATTAGGTTCTTGTTCTTCTTTAATCTATGGATGGCTAAGTAATCTAAAGTATTGTTTTCCTCTCATATTTCTCATTTTGTATCTTCTATTTCTTTGTCGATTTCTATGATAAGTAGATTTTCCATTTCTTGCAATTTGTTCCTCAGAAAATCCATTAGTGTTGTTTTGAACTACAACAATATTTTTTGAAATCTCAATTGAGTCATATATCATTATGGATTGATCTTGTAGCTTCTATATCATCTTGATTTATGATGAGGCACTTATTGACTCCATGTATATATCTAAAATCAGCCATCCTTTTGCTCTCTACCAACTTAGCTATTGAAATAAGATTTGATGTTAATCCAGGAACATACATTACATCATGTAACAAAAGATTTGGAAATGATGTATTGGGTGTTATACACCCATATCCATGTATAAGATAGGTTTTTCCATCAACAATTTGCAACCTGAGACTGTTAATGACTTTAAGGCAACCAAATCATTGCAAATTTCCTTTCATGTGGTGACTTGCACCAGAATCAATAAACCAAATATCTTTTTCATTTGAACTTGTGCTTGAAGTAATTTTGCATTTTTGATATGGAGTATTGTATGAATTTTGGTCTTGAATCCTTTCATAGTATATCTTGTGATGATATGTTCCTCTCGCTAACTTATCCATTATTGTCTTCAAAGAATAGTTTTATTATTGTATTCCTTATATCTCTCAATATTTTTAACTTCTACATTTTGAAGAGATCTACAGAAACTTATTCCAGAAATAAAGCAAAAAGAAACAAATTAGAAGTAAATGACACCACACAATGCATAGAGAACACACAAGATTTACCCTGGTTCACCCGATATGGGCTACTCCAATAAAACAAGAGCCACACCTCCTTGATATTATTATTCACCTTCTTGCCCGAAAATGGGACATTACAATAAATATAAAGGAAAATATTTCAACCCTAAACCACTATGTGGTATTAAAATA
This sequence comes from Wollemia nobilis, assembly GCA_028583015.1. Classification (NCBI taxonomy): domain Eukaryota; kingdom Viridiplantae; phylum Streptophyta; class Pinopsida; order Araucariales; family Araucariaceae; genus Wollemia; species Wollemia nobilis. The sequence goes on along the minus strand of JAQPPZ010003047.1, from coordinate 1,431,951 downwards.
CAATGGGCACAATACCGTGGGCTAAACCACCCACATCCACCAACCACCCACCAACCGTGGGAATCCCGAAAATCACTCCAAAAAAAGAGGGAAAATTTTTCTAGCACGTTGCGCCGAACACCTTCGACGTCAGCGGGGGCTACCACCCCCTCGGACCCCCCGACACCCCCGTTCGAGGAGCTCCGCTCCTCTTACCCTTTTGTACCTATCGTATAGTACTTCCTCGGCAAAGGATGAGACACATCCAACACATTTTGAGTTGAATTTGAGTATACTAACTTTTAATTCTCCAACTTTTGTAGTATACTTTGAAATTTCTAATTATCAAACAATGGTTTTGTCAAGAATTTAATTTTTCAAATCTCTAGGTAGTATTCCTTTTGACTCCCAATTATTTTGAATGTGAAAGATTAAATTTGATAAGATCTTTTTAATTTCTCAATTTTTTTAGAATACCTTATATCTACCAAATGTTTTGAATTTAATATGGTTTTGATAAAGTACATAACTTTCTTTTGAGTTGAATTCCTTTTGTCTCCCTAATGTTCAACTTCTATTCTTCACTTTATTTCTCCCTATTTATGAATAGAAAGCTAAATATAATTTTGATGCAATTTCAAGTCTGATGAGGTTCTCTATTTTCAAAACCTTTAAGTTGGATTCCTTATGTCTCATTAATTTGAGCAAGAGACTAATACCAATTTTAATTTCCAACTTTTCAAAAACTCTAAGTTTGTAGTTCTTTCAATTTTCAATAATATAGTTTCTAAATTTCAAAGCTTTAAATTGGTGTTGAAATCTGTATAACTTCCTAATTGGAAATTTAGAAAACTAATGTATGTACAAATTCAATATTTCAAGTTATGTGTAGTAATCCTTATACCTCCAAGTTAATCTACTTGCAAATATTTCTATGCAATATGAATTTCAAAATAGGATAAAGTAATTTTAAAACCTTTCAAAATACTTCTTGCTTCAAATATCTTCTAAGGCATTCAATACTTCATCTAAGTTTGTAATTTATCACCTTATTTATTCTATTTTTTAAATAACCTTAACTATAAAATCTTAATTAATTTTATCCTTAAAATATGCCTTATACCTCCTTTAATATTTGCAAATATTTTGAATTAAATATCTTTTACCTTCTTGTATGGGAGACGCGCCAAACTTTGACTTCAATTCTGTAACCTGCACTCAAAACAAAATTCTCTCTTACTGCAATTAATGTGTCTCCTTGCTCATTCAATTTGCCTTATGAAGTTTGACTCTCCTCTATGCTTTTCCAGCTTTTCAAGGTGCTCAAGTTTGATTTACATGTGCTCTCTTTGTTGTTCTTAGGCTATTTTTAGTCGATGCATTAATAAGTGCCCTTTAGATATTGCACCTTACTTCAATCATGACTGGTTTTTGAGTATCAAGTTCCAAGTGGCACCAAAAATCTTTGCACTTCTTTGAAATGTTTTCTTTGGTGCTCTACCCAACTTTATCTTACTTAATTCTTGGCAAGAGCATTATATTTCATGGGCATGAATGTATTATGACTCCTTGAATGTTGCAAATGGAATGTTGCTCTCCTCCAATGGAATATGTAACATCCTCCATATGGTAGATGATTTCTATAACACTTGACCTTTCGTATCATGTACCTTATTCACCCTAATTTTTGTTCTCTTGTTGCTTAGCCTTTAAACACTCAAAACTCCTTTGTGCTATTCAGCTTACCAATGTCCACTGAAATTATTTGGCTATCACTTCTTCAATGCTCTCCTCCTATGGCGGTTTCAACATTTGATGATTCCTTTGTAATGAAGCTTGCTTTAGATTTGGTGGCACTCACCTTGCCCTAATTTTCTTCTTCTTGAATGTTTTATCTTTTCAATGCTTGCTCTTTGATATTTTTTGTTCGTATGTCATATTTATGATGTGATTGGTGGTAGTGATACTATGCTCCTTCTCCTCACGCTAGTGGTGCAACCTTGGTGGCTCAACCTTGCAATCTGATGATGGTTTCCAATGTTCTATGTTGGTCGAACAATAATTTTTTATCAACACTTTATGTTTCCTTCCTTGGTGCAATGGCTATCTCCTTCAATATGATGGTGTTGCTTATGGAAGTTCTTATACGCCTTTGATAACTTACCTTCACCAAAAACTTTTCAATACTTAGCACACCTCATGGTGTCTTTAGATACTAGAAATTTATGTTGCCTTTTTCACTATTGAGTCTCTTTCTTGTGCTAAATAAGACTTAGAAAAAATTGCACTTAAGAAATTAACACAACATATGCTTTTCCTACTTATCACTCCCTTTTTTGAGCAAGTTTTAACTTCTACCTTTGCTATTTTGTTTTGCAAATTTTAAGATAATAAATAAATCTCCTTCCTTGGGTTGGAGATACTTGAATAAAACTAGTTTTTTCTCCTTAAATAAATCTTAATATGGTGCTTTCAAAAACCTTAAAATGAACTATATTTAATACCTTAAAAATGAACTTTCATAGCACCACTTTTACACACCTTTTGGCCTCCTTTTGTAGCTAGTATTTTTCGTGATTTGGTTCACCTATTTGCTGCCCTGATTTTGTGAAATTTGTAGCTTCAATTCCAATTATTTTACTTCCCTAAACTTTTCAATCTTGCAGCTCTCCTTTCTACTAAAATTATGCGTTATATTTATCGATTTTGTAGCTCTAATTGTTGCCCAAAGTTTTACTTTTTAGTCTTTAATTTATTGTCTGAGAATCTAATTTTTTTTTGCTCTAATTCTCCTTCAAATTTTACTCTCTTGAAATCTAAAATTTGCAACTATTAGTATTATCTAAAATGTTGTCGTATGTTGTCCTAAATTCTATAATTTTTAGCTTCTAATGTAGCCAATTCCTCTATTTTGTTGTCATTAACTCTCTCATATTTTCTATGAAACTCCTCCAATTCACAACTCTAATCTTGCTTTCCAAAAATCTTTAGGTTGCTATCCAAAAATGCTCTTAGTTCTTCCTTGAGATTCTCTAATTCATAGCTTTCTTTTCTCCTTCTAATGTTGCCCAATAATCTCTTGTAACTTCTTCAAAATGTTGCCTTCTTTGTTGTCAAGCCTTCCTTCAATTGGTTGTTCAAGGGCTCATCGAAATCTACCCAATTTATCTTCAAATTTTAGCTATTAGTCACCTAGATTTTGTTGTCTCGTGACTCTTCAATTTTTATTGCAAATTCAACAATCTTCTCTTCTACAAATCAGCCTTCAAACATTTAATGGTAGTCTTCAAATTTCTCAAATATGGTGGCCTCTTCTAGCTCCTTTCTCCTCCAATATTCTTATTGAATTTTAACTTCAAATCTAACCTCTTTCACTGGCCTCTTTCTCAAGAATTTGAATGTCTTGATATCTTAAAATATATTTTCCAAAATTTGACAAACTTCTTGCCAAATCCTTCTTCCTTTTGGGCTTATTTTTGGATGGAGATAATTGTCCAAAATTTTTCTTTTTAGGAGCTAATCCTTTTTGTAATCTTCTTCCTTGAGCTTTCTTCAAATATCCTCCAATGGTAACTTCTTCAATTTCTTCAATAGGGCTTCTCTAGCCTTCTTATTTCACCTTCCAAATTTTATTGACCTCTTCTTTTGGGTCTTCAAATTATGTAGCTTTTCAAATCCTCAATAGGACTTCTCCTAGTCCTCTACTATCTTCAATATTCTATCTTTAAAATCTATAAGTTCTTCAATATGACCTCTATCTTGGTTCTCTTCCTTCTAGAGTTGCTTTCTTCTTCCTTCAATCTGGAATCTTCAAACTTCAAACTTTTATGAGTACCTCCTTCTTCGTTCTCCTCAATCTTCAATATTATATGAAGATCTATTTCTTCAATCTCCTCAATATTCTATCTTCAATCTGAAATAGGGCTTCTTGGACCTCTTCCTATCTTCTCAATATTTGACTTCTTGTTTCAAGTACTGGATCAATTCCAAAGAATATATTATTCCTAGCATTTGTAGGAAGCTTCTTAACTTTCTTTGAATCAAATATTCATTGAAACAAAATATTAGAATATGATAATGCAAATTCTTCAAATCTAAAAATAATGAACTTCACTAGTTTATTTGTCAAACTAGTGGAATCAATGTTGAGTCCTAGTCTTCACAAGTTTTTCTACAACTCTGTGGAAAGACTCTAGCCAAAAAATAATTTCAAAATTTTTGAAAATGAAATTTCCTATCTCCTCTCAATATTCTTGTGGCTCTCCCTATCTCCTATCAATATTCCTTATGGTTGTGATACCACTATTAGCTTTTGAAGTTGTATATTTAATTAAATAACTACCACAAGGTGTAAAATGAGTATGCAATATTAAATATATGAAAAAGACAATATACTAAGTATGTAAATATAATGAGAAACTTATTTAACTACTCAAAAATATGTCATTAATGAAAGCTCACAAAAATAGTACATTGCTCTAAAATGGAGGTCTCAAACACTCCATATTGCATACATGCTCTACATTGTATCTACTACTACTCTACATTGTGCACACCAAAATTCTTTCTTTTTCCTCTCACTCTATCAAGGCCTTTATATAATGAGATATATCTCTTGGTCTTTCACCTACCTATGACTCTTCATATTTCTATTTTATGACTCATGTACACATGGACAATATGCACATTTACATCATTGCACATTCTAATAATACTTGTGCATTTATTACATTGCATAAAGTAAATACTCAAATCCTAATCTAAACATGTACCCATGGTGGTACATTTTTTTGAATTTACATGGTGGAATCGGTAGTTGCCATGAATATGGGTAGGTTGTTCAAATTTTATTTTCATAGTATCCTACTGTGTTCATCCTGGAAGCCACCACACAGTTCTTTGTGCAATCTGTCCTTATAAACACCATGCCACAATCATTTTAAACCTTTTACATCGCTAAAAACATTAGGAAAGGGATAAGCATTCAGTCTTATGAGGCTTGATATTTAAACCTTAGACCTTTGTCTCCCTTATAGGGGTTGGTCAAACCAATTGGTCTACACCTCATACTCCCATGGTGGTACATTAGCATGTACCAAATAATGTAATATATTCCAATAATAACTTTAGCTAGAACACCTGAGAAGTTAGAGACTTCTCACATGGAAGAGGTAGTTTTGGTAGAGGAAGGGGTAGAGGATTCCCCAAAATATGTTTTAGATGTGGATAAGATGGTCATCAAGTATTTGAATGTTGAATAGCACAATAAAGTAACAATAATGGAAATGGACCTTTCAACACCCTTTCTACCAATAAAAAAAAAAAAATTAGGAATCATATTGCACAAGTGGAAGAAGAAAGTGTTGCTTCCACAAAACACACAAAGGAGCTAGAACAAGGAGAGTCTCTCATGATGAAAATAGTACTATTAAAGCTAGGCTAAGAGGATTGTAAACCTATTCAAAGAAGAAACATTTTCATAACAATATGTAAATCAAAAAATATTGCAAGGTCATTATGGATAGTGGGAGTATAGATAATATGGCATCCACAAAAATGATGGAGAAACTAGGTTTGAAAAGGATGGAACACCCCAATTCATACAAGGTCTCTTGGTTTCAAAAGAAACACCAATTTTTAGTCAATGAATAGTGTCAGGTAAAATTTCAAATTGGATCTTATAAGAACAAGGTCCTATGTGATATTATACCCATGGACGCTTGTCATGTGTTGTTAGGAAGATCTTGGCAATTTGACCAAAAGACAAAATTTTGTAGATAAAATACCTACACTATTGTGAAAGATGGTAATAAGTATGTATTGAATTCATTGAAGGATAATGATAAAAGAAAGGACAATAGTTTGAAAGTGTATTTAACTTTTGGAAAGCAATTTTTGAAGGAGATGATAAAGAAGAAGGTGTGTTTACTTTGATTGCTAAACCTATAGAGGGTGGGATAGCAGATCGAAAGGATGAAATTCCAAGTGAAGTGAAGGATTTGCTAGAAGAATACACAATATTTTATTAGAAGAATTATTGCATGGATTACCACCAATAAGGAGTATTAACCATCACATTGTTATTTCTGTATTGGGTCTTCCCAATGAGGCAACATATAGAATGACACCAATGGAAAATGAGAAAGTCAAGAGGCAAATCCAAGAGTTATTAGATAAGGGGTTGATTAGTGAGAGCTTGAGCCCATGTAAAATACCAATTGTACTTGCACCAAAGAAAGGTGGATAATGTCGCATGTGTAATGTTTAAGGGTTATTAATAATATAACCATAAATTATAGATTTCCATTACCCTACATGGATGACTTGATAAATTGCTCGAGTGGAGCAAAGGACTTCATGAAGATAGATTTTTGAAGAGTGGCTATCATCAAGTCTGGATTAAATAAGGAGATGAGTGGAAGACCGCATTCAATATGAAGGATGAATTGTATGAGTGGTTGGTTATGTCATTCAAGATAAATACACCTAGTACCTTTATGTAGTTGATGAATGAAGAGTTGAAGCTATTTCTTGGCAATTTTGTGGTTGTCTATTTTGATGTAATTTTAATATTCAGTAAGAGCAAGTAATATAATTTGGTGCATTTGATATTGGTATTACAAATATTAAAGGAAGAAAATTTGTTAGTCAACTTGAAGAAATGTAGTTTTATGAAAGAGGAATCGGTGTACTTGGGCTTTGTGATTTCATAATAGGGATTTCCAATGGACCTTGAGAAAGTTAAGGCCATTGTGAATTGGTCATCACCAAGAAGTAAGTTTGAGGCTAGGAGTTTCCATGGTCTAGCAAGTTTTTATAGGAAGTTTAGAAAAACTCCAGTGGGACTTGTGCACTGATTATGAAGAAAGGAGGAAGGCATGAGTTTAAGGAGAAAAATGCAACAAAAATGAGTTTTTAATCTTGAAGAAAAATATAATGAAAAAACCATTTCTAGCCTTTTTGTATTTCAACAAGGTCTTTCAAGTGGATTGTGGTGCAATTGGGACAACAATAGGAGTCTATAACCAAGAGTTTTATGCCATTGTTCAAGCCCTAAAGAAATAGATTTATAATTTGTCGCCCAAAAATTTTGTCTTGTTCATAGATAATCATGCTTTGTAGTTTATTAACAATTAAGGTAAGTTGAGTCAAAGGCATATGAAGTGGATATAATTTTTGCAAGGATATTTATTTGTCTTGAAGCATAAGTGATAGTTCAAATCAAGTAGTTGATGCCTTGAGTGGGAAAAAATTATAGATGAACATAATGAGGATAGAAGTTGTTGGTTTTGTTGCCATGAAGAAGCTTTATAAGGATGATGAAGATTTCAAGGTAGCTTGGACATAATGCAATAATCCTACTAAATGAGATAGAACCCTATGGCTTGATTATTTTATCCAAGAAGGAACTTTATTCAAGGGACATCAATTGTGCATACGATGAAGTTAAATGAGAGAAAATTAATAAGGGAAAAACATAGTGGAGGACTTGTAGTGTTGGTTGTGGAGTTTGATTATAATTTGGAGGTCCTTTTTTAGCCGCATTTGGACCCACTCTACGAAAGGATATGGGCATTATATAATTGTGTGTCAAATTGCATGTCAATCCAAGTTTTTTTGTCAATTATTATTTTCAAAAACAAATGATGAAAACTAATTTTTCAAAAATAGTAATTACTAAAAACGAAAAAAATTTGACGAAAAATAATTTGTCGAAAATAGTAATTACTAAAAACGAAATTTTTTTGACAAAAAATAATTTTTTGAAAATAGTAATTACTAAAAATGGCAAATTTTGACAAAAAATATAATTTGCCAAAAATAGTAATTTATTTTATTTTTTGGATCTTAATGATTTGCTCTAAAATTGTAACCCTCATTTTATAAGAGGATGTTGTACGACATTGGAGATGAGAAAAGGAAGAGAGATTGTAATTGTGAGATCGAAGAGGAAGTACAGGGGATTTGCTGTAAGTTGTATTCCTTCGAGATTTACTGGACGAAATAATAAATCTTGGTTATTTTCTTTGTGGACGTAGCCCGCATTGGGTGAACCACGTTAATTTATGTCTTGAGTATTGTTGTATTCTCTTGTGTATAATTTTATTACTCGTGTTTTATTTTTTAATCCTAACAACTGGTATCATAGCCTAGGATTTAAAAAATGCACTTAAAAGGAGGGATTCTAGTTCGAGTGGGAGCAATGGTAAAAGAAGGTAGGTTTAGGGTTGAGAATTTTAATGGCCAAAATTATCAGCTATAGAAGATGCAAATGGAGGACTATCTTTATCAGAAGTATCTTTACCTATCATTAGGCATAATAGCAAAGAAGTCGACGAAGATATCAGATGAAGAATGAGAATTTTTGGATAGAAAGGCACTAGGAACAATGTGGTTATGCCTGACATCATTGATGGCCTTTAATATTTCAAAGGAAAAGACAATAGAGGGTTTAATGAATGTGTTGGCTAAATTATATGAAAAACCCTCATCTTTGAACAAGGTATTTCTTATGAAGCTTTATTTAATATGCAAATGTAAGAAGGTGGGTATGTTACTGATCACTTAAATGAGTTTAACACAGTTACTGATTAGTTAAATATTATTGGTGTAAATTTTGATTATGAGGTTAGAGCTATATTGATCTTATGCTCATTCCTAAAAATTTGGATCGGCTTGGTCATGGCTGTGAGTATTTTTATTTTTGGTACAAATTTGGTGTTATCCTTAGTGATGAAATGCAATGAAAAAGCACAAGTGAGACATCAGGTAATGCATTGATTGTGGTAAATAGGGGTAGACAAAAAGAAAGAGGAAAGAGTTCAAAAAACATGGAAAATAAAATAAAAGCAAATCTAAATCCAAAGGGAAGTAGTTGAAATGTTGGCATTGCAAGAAGAAATGACACCTAAAAAAATATTGTTGGACTCCCAAAGAAAAATAGGGTAATCAGGAAGCAAATGTAGCAAGTGATGTATTGCAAGATGCTTTAATGCTTTCACTAGATAATATTAATAATTATTGGGTGCTAGACTCAAGGGCTTCATATCATACCACACCCCATAGGAAATATTTTTTAGATTATGTTCAAGGTGATTTTGGATAGGTCTATTTGGGTGATGATAGACCATGTAAAATCATTGGAAAGGGTAATATATAATAAAACTATCGAATGAAAACCAATGGTTGTTGAAAGAGTAAGGCATATTCCTAATTTGAGAAGAAGTCTAACTTCCACAAGGCAGTTGGACAATGAAGAATGTACAATTATATTCTTAGAAAATTCCTTGAAAGTTGCTAAAAGATAACTGTTATTAGCAAAAGAAAATAAGGAAGGTATGTTGTATGTATGTATTGTTAATACTAATCTTTCTATTGCTTTAGCTTCTACAGGAACGGATACAATTTTGTGGTATCATAGGCTTGGGCACGTGAGTGAGAAGGGGATGCAGATTCTCCACTCAAGGAATTTTTTTCCAGGCTTGAAGCAGGTTGATTTGGACTTTTGTGAGCGTTGTGTTTATAGAAAATAGAAAAAGGTAGATTTCTCAGAGTTAGAAAAAAAAAATAGTGAAAAGCTAGATATTGTGCATATAAATATATAGAGACCAGCTCAAGTATCATCTCTTCATGGCTCTTATTATTATGTTATGTTTATTGATGATGCAACTAGAAAAACTTGGGTTTATTGTATTCAAAATAAATTGAATGTATTTGATACTTTTAAGAAATGGAAAGATTTGGCTGACAATGAGATAGGAAATAAGTTGAAGTATATTATATTAGATAATGGAGGTGAGTATTGCAACAAAGAGTTTGACAGTTACTGTTCATACCATGGGATTCATAGAGTGAATATGGTTCTAGGAACTCCACAATAAAATGGCATATCAGAAAGGATGAACAAGACTATCATGGAGCATGCTAGGTGTATGAGATTACATACAGGATTGCCCTTATAGTTTTGGGAAGATGTTTTGGATATTATTTTTTATTTAATAAACATAGGTCTTCAAGTTCCCTATATGGTGGGAATCCATAAGAGGCATGGACAGATAAGCCTATTAACTACTCATTTTTGAAGACTTTTGGTTGTGAAGCATTCATGCATATTGATAAAGAAAATAGAACTAAATTTGAGGTAAAATTTAAGAAGTGCACTTTCATTGGATATGGAGTTAATGATTTTGATTATCGTTTTTGGGATTATGAAAATCACAAAATCATTAGGAGTAGAGATATGATATTCACGAAGAAAGTCATGTATAAATACCAGTTGCAGCAAAAGAAACAAGAAAAGGTAAACATAGAATACATAGTGCTTGATGAAATTGAAACTTCAAAGGTGCTAGAAAATAAAAAATAGCAGCAGCAAGCACCACAAACTCCTACAAGTGTTGTTAGAAAATCTACCAGGATAAGTAGACCTCTTGATCATTATCTCCTTCATTATATTATGTATTATTGTTTGACTCTAGTGAATCTTAAACATATGAAGAAGCGATGCAGGTAGAAACCAGGAAGAAGTGAGAGAAAGGCATGAAAGAGGAGATGGAATCCTTGGTACACAATCAGAATTGGGATCTGGTTTAGTTTCTTGCAAGAAAAAGAGCATTGTAAAATAAATGGGTTTATAGGATGAAAGAAGAAGATGGAGGTAAAAATAGGTATAAGGCTAGACTGGTTGTAAAGGGGTTTGCATAAAAGAAAGGTATTGATTATAATGAAATTTTTTCTCCTGTTGTTAAAATGACTTCAATTAGAATTGTTTTAAGCCTAGTGGTTGTAGAGGATTTTCATCTTGAAAAATTAGATATAAAAACAAATTTTCTCCATGGGGATTTGGAGGAAGAGATCTATATACAGTAGCCACAAGGGTATGAAGTAAAAGGGAAGGAGGAATTAGTATGCAAGTTGAAAAAGAGCTTGTATGGCTTGAAGCAAGCTCTGAGGTAGTGGTACATGAAATTTGATAGGTTTATGTCAGAATAATGTTATATTAGATGTTATTCTAACAACTGGGTTTATTTTAAGATATTGGAAGAGATTGGATAATGGTAACTATATTGTCCTATTATTTTATGTAAATGACATGCTTATTATAGGGTCTAACATGCAGGATATAATTGTGCTCAAAAGAAAATTGGCAAATTCATTTGCAATGAAGGATTTGGGTGCTACAAAGAAAATCCTTGGTATGAGAATAACAAGAGATAGAAAAATCATAAATTAACATTGTCTTAGGGTGAGTACATTGAGAATGTGTGGAAATATTTAATATGTAGGATACAAAACCTGTTAGTACACCTTTGGCCAATCATTTCAAACTGACCAAAGAAATGTGTCCCAAGAACAAGACGAAATTGAATATATGTCCAAGGTTTCTTATTCATCAACAATTTGCAGTTTGACGTATGCGATGGTGTGCACAAGGTCAAATATTGCACATGTAGTGGAAGTTGTGAGCAAGTTTATGAACAATCCAAGAAAATAGCATTGGGAGATAGTGAAGTGGATTCTCAAGTATTTGAGAGGTACTATCACTCAGGTATTATGCTTTGGAGGTTCTAACATTACTTTATAGGGATATGTTGATTCATATATGGCAGGTGATATAGACAGTAGGAGAAGTACCACATGGTATTTTTTTACTGTAAGTGGAACTACAGTAAGTTGGATTTCAAAATTACAAAATGTTATCACACTTTCAACAATGAAAGTAGAGTATGTTGTTGTTACAGAGGCTAGTAAGGAGATGATTTGATTACAAAGGTTTATGGAGGAGTTGGAAAAGAAGTTGGAGAATAGAATATTATATAGTGATGGTTAGAGTGTCATTCATCCTGTAAATAATTAAACCTTCCATTATAGGACTAAAAATATACAAACTAGGTACCATTTCATACGTTCAGTGTTGGAATATGGACAATTAAAACTAGAGAAGTCACACACTAGCTAGAATTTTACAGATATATTCACAAAGGTGGTAACCAGGGAGAAACTGAATTCTTGCTCAATTTTAGTTGGTCTTTTGTTAGGACCCTCCTAACATATTGTAATTATATTTATCAGGGGTGTGTCTTTCCAATCGCACCCCATCCTTCATATTTATGTACATCACCATATTCATTTTAAATCATCAAATACATTTCAATTTATTCATATTGTTTGGATTCCAACAATATTCAAAGCGATTCTAAACAGTAATTCTACTTTATAGTTGCATTCAATTCACATTTAAATACTTGGTATCTTAACATCTGGATCAGAGCTTTAGATTTCACCTGCCGCTGTCATAAAAAAAAAATTATACAAAAGAAAAAATCATCAACGACGCATTATTAAACAAAAAAATGGCAAAATATTATAAATTGAAGGTTATAAAAAAAAATCATAAAACGTCGGGAATGAAGATTATAATCACCCTCCTTGCAAAATATTATAACAGATTATAATCGGGAAAAAAAACAAAAAAATGCCAGGAAAAAGGACGTCGATCGCGCCTTTTCGTCGACGTGAAAGCGCAGGGTATACACGAAAAAAAAATTTGGTTTTCGTAGGGAATTATCCCACATAGCGGGTGCAGGAAATTTTTTTTGGTTTATAAGGTGGGCAGCACGCTTCTTACAGCGTGACTTCGGTCACGCCCGCCCTTGACCAAACCTTCGTGCGTACCCACTGCTTGTCGATTATCGCCTTCGCTATCACTTTGACCTGCCTGCTCTCTGTCACCGCTGTGCTCCATTCTGCCTCTGTTGTCACTCCATCCTGCCTGTTCGTTGTCGCCTCTGTCACCCTATACCGCTTGCTTGTTGTCGCCTCTGTCAGTCCTTTTCGCTGCTATCCGTCTCAGTCCATTCTGCTACTGTCCGTCTCGGTCACCTCTGTCAGTCTGTCTGTCAGTCCGTTTCGTTGCTGTCCGTCTCAGTCCGTTCCGCTGTTGTCCGTCTCGATCACCTTTGCTGTCCATCTGTCAGTTTGTTTCGTTGTCGTCCGTCTCAGTCGCCTCTGTCAGTCCATTCCGCTACTGTCGTCCTGCTCGTAAAACGTTGTGCGCTCTCGGGGGGCCAAAATAAAAAATAGTTGATAGGGCATTGCCCACCAAATTTAAAAAAAAAAAAAAATTAATTTAATTTTTAAATTAAATTAAATTATTGCCCAATTAATTTTTAAATTTTGCTCACTTTGATCATTACCTAGTCACATTAATCGTTACCTACACCAACCGCAATGGCCGACGGACGACGATCACTGGATTCCATCCACGAGAAACACGAAAGGCTCGCTGAAGAAGTTAAACAGGAAAGAGAGGAGAATTCCCGTAACACAAGAGAACTCTTCGAGAAAATATTTGCAATGGATGTTAAACTTGATGCCATCAGTCAAAAATAGGCAACAACACAAGCAAACTCAACCAACACCGGGTCATCAAACCGAGCAATGTTAGGAGGTCCACAAACTTCCATTCTACCACGGATGACCAAATTAGACTTCCCAAAATTTGAAGGCGGAGACCCTACAAACTAGATCTACCGAGCAGAGCAATATTTCTCACTAAATCAAATTCCAAAAATACAAAAAGTGCATATCGCCTCCTTCCATTTGGAAAATGACGCCATCCAATGGTACCAATGGTTCGAGAAAACTAATGGCACTCCGACGTGGTCAACCTTTACACAGAACCTATTAGTACGATTTTGCCCTAGCAAGTTTCAAAGCTTTACAGGAGCCCTCACTAAATTATGCCAAACCACTTCAGTAAGCGAGTACCAAGCAGAATTTGAAAGGTTAGCTAATCGAACATCCGGATTAGACGTTGCCTTCTTTCAAGAATGTTTCATTAGCGGATTAAAAGAAGAAATTCAAATTGAGGTACAAATGTACAACCCTACAAACATGTTAGAGACCATCGGCTTAGCGAAATTAGCGAAAGACAAAATCAAGGCAAGAAATCGGTTCAAAAAACCAACTTGGGGGAAACAATCAAACACTTGTACCAACCCCAAGCCAATGCAAAATGGACGAACCCAAAACTCCTACACAACCCCCAAAATTAACCCCGCTCTACCAATTAAACATTTGAGTTTCGAGGAAATGAAGGAAAGACAAGCTAAAGGTCTTTGCTACCATTGCGATGAGAAATTTGATAGAAATCATAAATGTGCCTCACGGAAATTATATATTCTCGATGCCACAGAGGAAGGGAATTCTACTGAAGAGGAACCTAAACTCGAAGTAGAGGTATTATCCAACACACTTGAAAGTGACAAAGAAAATACACCAAAGGTTTCCTTCAACGCCCTTGCCAAATTTTTTGCCCCTCAAACAATGCGAGTAAAAGGGTATTTTAAGAAACAAAACATTACCGTGCTCCTAGATTCTGGTAGCACGCACAATTTTATCGATCCAAAAGTGGCTAAAAAAGCAAATTGTTTCATATACCCTTGCAATAACTTCGAAGTGATGATTGGAAATGGCGGAAAAATTGCATGCAAAGGAAAATGCAGAAATATAAAACTAACTATGGGAGTTTATACTATGCAAAGCGACATGTACGTCTTACCCCTAGGGGGATGCGACATTGTACTAGGCGTACAATGGTTAAGAACCTTGGGCATATTCCAATGGGAATTTGATGAATTATGGATGAAATTCATAGCAAAGAACCAAACCTATATTATCCAAGGCCTGAAATCAGGACCTTCCCAAATCGTCAACTCGCATAGAATGGATAAAATTATCCGAAAAGGGAACAAAGGAATGGTTGCCCAATTATTTTCAATTCAACCTAGTCACCAAAAAGACAAGACACCAGAGTTACAAAAAAATTTAGACCACCATAAGGCGGTATTCAATGAACCAAAAGGACTACCTCCACAACAAAGTCACGATCACACTATTCCACTATTTCCAGGGCATCAACCTCCTAATATTAGACCTTATCGTTATCCATACCTCCAAAAGACTGAAATAGATAAATTATTACAAGAGCTTCTTACAGCAGGAGTCATTAGACCTAGCAAAAGCCCTTACTCCTCTCCAATTATTTTAGTTAGGAAAAAGGATGGTTCGTGGCGTTTATGTGTCGATTTTCGAGCGCTAAATAAAATGACCATCAAAGATAAATTTCCTATTCCGGTCATAGACGAGCTACTAGATGAACTCCATGGGGCGACTTACTTTTCCAAGTTGGACTTACGGTCAGGCTACCACCAAATACGAGTCGCTGAAAAGGATATTCCTAAGACGGCCTTTCACACTCACGAAGGGCACTACGAATTCTTGGTGATGCCATTTGGCCTTACCAATGCTCCTTCTACCTTTCAAAGTCTAATGAATAAGGTATTTCACCCTTTCCTTTGTAAATTTATATTAGTTTTCTTTGATGACATTTTGATTTATAGCAAAACATGGGAAGAACATTTGGACCATGTTAGACAAGCATTCCAAATCTTGAAGGAAAATCAACTTTATGCAAATAGATCAAAGTGTTCCTTTGGGAAACAAGAAATTGAATACTTAGGGCATATTGTCTCAAAGGAAGGCGTGATGGTAGATCCTTCCAAAATCGAGGAAGTGAAAAATTGGCCTATTCCAAAAACCGTAAAGGCTCTACGTGGGTTTCTTGGACTAACGGGATATTATAGAAAATTTTTCCAAAATTATGGTAAAATCGTTGCTCCTCTAACAGCATTACTTAAGAAAAACGCTTTCAAATGGTCGCCTAAAGTGGACGAGGCCTTTATCACCTTGAAAACTGCAATGTGTACCACCCCTGTTCTAGCCATGCCTAACTTTTCTAAACCGTTCGTCATTGAAAGTGATGCTTTAGGAATAGAAATGGGAGCCATACTCATGCAGGATGAAAGACCTCTAGCTTTTATAAGCAAAGCATTTTCTCCTAAGAATTTAGCTCGCTCTACATATGAAAAAGAGATGTTGGTGATTTTCCATGCTATTCAACATTGGAGGCCTTACCTTATTGGCCAACATTTCATTATACGCACCGACCATCATAGCTTGAAATATTTTTTGGAACAAAGGACTAATACCCCGGAACAACAAAAATGGGTTACTAAACTTCTTGGCTATGATTATGAAATTACATATAAAAAGGGCAAGGACAACATGGCAGCCGATGCACTTTCTAGAAAATTTGAAGATATGCCTCAAGTCCATGCTCTTTCCTCCCTTATTCCTAAATGGGTAGATGAGGTGCATGAAGAATGGATAAATGATCCTATTACCCACGCCTTAATTCAACAACTTCAACATAATCCTAGTAGCAAACCTCCATACACTTGGAAGGACAATATATTAAGATACAAAGGGAGGATGGTCCTCACCCCCAATTCAACTTATCAAAAGAAACTTCTTCATGAGTTACATACCTCACCCATTGCAGGCCACTCAGGGTTCTTAAAAACCTATAAAAGAGCCACTACCTCCTTCTATTGGGTAGGAATGAAAAATTACATCAAAAACTTTGTAAAAGAATGTGAAGTGTGCCAAAGACAAAAGGGGGAGACCATCGCTATTCCCGGATTACTTCAACCTCTTCCTATACCCACCAAAACATGGGCAGATATTTCTATGGACTTTATTGAAGGATTACCTAAATCAGGCGAAAAAACAACCATTTTCGTAGTTGTTGATCGTTTATCTAAATATGCCCATTTTTGTCCAGTGGCTCATCCGTATACCGCAAGCACTATAGCCCACCTTTTCCTCGATAACATCTTTAAATTACATGGTATGCCCTCCACAATTATTAGTGATCACGACCCAACTTTCACTAGTACCTTTTGGAAGGAATTATTCAAATTACAAGGTACTCAACTTAGTATGAGCTCCGCTTACCATCCTCAAACCGATGGCCAAACCGAAGTTGTAAATAAATGTTTGGAAACATACCTTCGATGTTTTGTCTCTACTCAACCACTCCATTGGGTAAGGTGGCTTTCACTAGCGGAATGGTGGTATAACACTTCATACCATACGTCCATCAAAATGACTCCTTACGAAGCACTATATGGTCAAACACCACCATCCCTCACTTCCTATATTCCAGGGAATACAAAAGTCCATGCGGTGGAAATAGAAATTGCTAGTCGAGAGGACATACTACGGACCCTAAAATAGAACCTACACACCGCCCAACATCGCATGAAGCAGCAAACCGATCAACATAGAAGCGAACGTAGTTTTCACGAGGGTGATATGGTTTTCTTACGTCTCCAACCTTACCGGAAAACCTCTCTTAAACAAAAAGGTTCTCAAAAGTTAGCACCCAAATTTTACGGGCCGTATAAAGTTCTCCAACGTATTGGGACCGTTGCTTACAAACTTGAGCTTCCTCCCTCTTCCAAACTTCACCCCGTATTTCATGTATCTTGCCTTAAGCTCGTTGTCGGAACACATATCACGACACAAACCACTCTTCTGGAGTTCTCCGAGGAGGGAGTACTTTTAGTCGAGCCAGAAGCTATCTTGGATCGCCGCTCTCGTCACCTTCGTACTCGCGATATCACGAAAGTGTTAATCCATTAGAAAGGTCTACCTTTAGAAGATGTGACGTGGGAAACTCTTCACGATATCCAGTGGCAATTTCCAAATTTCCAGCTTTGAGGACAAAGCTCCTTTAAGGGGGGTGGCATGTTAGGACCCTCCTAACATATTGTAATTATATTTATCCAGGGTGCGTCTTTCCAATCGCACCCCATCCTTCATATTTATGGTGCATCACCATATTCATTTTAAATCATAAAATACATTTCAATTATTCATATTGTTTGGATTCCAACAATATTCAAAGCGAATCTAAACAACGATTCTGCTTTATAGTTGCATCCAATTCACATTTCATGATAGTAAAAGGTGAGAAAAATTTTAGGTTCAAATTTGAAGAATAGTCCAACGAGTGTAGTAGTGGTGGAGTTACTACGATCAGTCTCCAAGTGGGAGATTGTTGATTGTGGAGCCTAATTATAATTTGGAGGCCATGTTTTAGCCGCATTTGGACCCACTCAACGAAAGGATTTTGGCGTTATGTAATTGTGTGTCAAATTGCATGTCAATCTGAGTTTTTTGTGAGTTATGATTTTTGGAAATTTTTTGACGAAAAATAATTTTCCAAAAATAGTAATACTAAAAACGGAAATTTTATAGCGAAAATAGTTTACCAAATATAGTGATTACTAAAAACAGAATTTTTTTAATAAAAAATAATTTTCCGAAAATAGTAGTTACTAAAAATGGCAAATTTAAATAGAAAAATATAATTTTCTAAAAGTAGTAATTTTTTTATTTTTGGGGTCTTCACGATTTGCTCTAGAATTGTAACCCTCGTTTTATAAGAGAATTTTGTATGGCATTGGAGATGAGAAAAGAAAGAGATATTGTAGTTCTCAGATCGAAGAGGAAGTACAGTAGATTTTTTGTAGGTTGTATCCCTTCGATATTTGCTAGACGAAATAATAAATCCTAGTTATTTTCTTCGTGGACGTAGCCCACATTGGGTGAACCATGTAAATCTGTGTCTTGAGTATTTTTTTATTCTTTTGTGTTTTATTTCTGCATTTATTTATTGCTCGTGTTTTATTTTTAATCTTAACATCAAGACATTTTGGGATGGATACAACCCTAAGATAACTTGAAGAGAGCTTGGCTTGGTAAGAAGATAAGTACATATGTAAGAAGATTTTGCAAGGTTGTCAAATATTTCAGCATGTGAAATGGAAGAACCAAAACACTAAATATATCAGTCATTACTAATTCCAAAGAGACCATGGGAGGACATAAGCAAAGATTTTGTTCTTAGATTACAAAGGGTACAAAAGGATAATGATTCTATTTTTGTTGTGGTTGATAGATTCTTGAAAATGATGCATTTCATACATTGCATGAAGATAAATAATGCTACTTGTATTGCTACCTTATTCTTCAAGGAAGTGGTGGCATTATTGTTGGGATCTAAAATGACATCAAGGTAATCTTGAAACTATGACTATCATCTGCAATAACCCGCTAATCATAGCTCAAACCCTGGCATTGGATGAATTAAAGATTATTTTAACTCAAGCTCCAAAGTAGGCTGGTATACCTTATCAACTAATTGAGTGTTGACTCATTTAAGCTCAGTTAAATGTGTAAATATAGGGATAGAAATGGGATAAGGGTTAGGAAAGTAATGAATGAATAGTAGCTAGATAAAGCTAACAGCATAGGCATTCCATAGGGAAACCTCCCACAAATCGATTTTCAGTATTTCACAATTGAGACTAACAACATTCAAAACTAGTGATCATCATTAAAGCAAAGAGTATACTTCAAGGACTATTTCAAACATCTATAGTACTAATCATCCAAATAGAAAAATTATGTTACTCAGACTAACAAAAAAAGAAATCCTTCTAAGCATACATTTAAACATGAAATATTCCAAGGTGCTCTAAGTTAGCAATCCAATAATAGCATATTAGACTAACCATAGTAGCAGTAGCATAAATGACTTCACAGATTAAAACTCCACAAGTAATGAAGACATAGGCTTGAGGAAAACATCCAAATAATTTTCCTTCTATTGATCTACAAGAAAATATATAGTAGGAGGGCAAGCAAACACTTTAGAGTCGACCCTTCAAAATGAGGGTTTGACCTATATTTATAGTTTACACAATGAAAGAGTATTAGGAATATTACAAGGAAGTTGGAGTGCCAAATCAGTAGGGTGCTGAGGTGGTAGCCTCTTATTTATTTTAAGAAAGAAGGGGAGCTAAGCTCCATGGATCCTTTGCAACTTGGCATCTACAACTTGTTGGGCCTTTTACGGTTTCTAGTTGTTGATTTGATAGCAGGGTGATCTAGACCATTCTTTGTTCTTGCCATGACTTTTTTGTTGTAGATCTGCAACTAAAAAAGTTCTTAGATCTTTATTTTATGTCACTTTAACATTTCATCTCTTTCGCTTTAGCTCAACAATGGTTCAAAAAAAACCCATAGTATTACACAACTTTGAATGTTGCTTTTATAAATCACTTATGCTACACTAATCATGGACCCTTGATTTGCTTTTGAATGGTCCAGATTAAATCTTCATAATGCGACTTTATCACTCAAAGTGATCGTAGCTTAAAACCTTTATCAACTTCCATGATGTTTAACTTTCTCTAATCTGAGGGTAATTCCTTTGTTATAATATGTTGAGCACCTTACTGTGTTCAAATTCGCTCTTTTAAACTCAACAATATCAAGTTTGACCAATTTTATCATGGAATGAAACGTATGTGATGTGTCGCATGAAAAACAAAATGCCACCCTGAGTCACCTTCTCAAAATCCATGATATCAGCTTGTACATTGTCCCACATAAAAACATTGCTTCGACCACACGAAAAATAAAATTATTACATTGCACAAAAAATAATCCTTGCTTGCTACCGCTTTGGAATTTCATGCTTTGAATCTAGTGCAAGGTAACTTTGACCATCTACAATGCAAAAAATAACAAAGCATTTGCCTTGTACAAAAAATAACAAAGCACTTACCTCGCATGGAAAATAAGCCTTTATGTTGCATTAATAGAAGCTTTGTTTAGAGCTACTCTTTGGATTTTTGCAATACCTACTTCGGCTAAACCAACTGTAGAAAATAACAAAGAATTTCACCATGCAAAAAATAGCAAAACATTTCACTTGCTCCTTTAAATTCCATGACTTGAATCACTTTCAAACCAGTTTTGACTAAGTGGCCCACAAAAAATAACAATTACCTTGCCCTCATGGAAAATAACATTGTATTTCAACCGTGTGAAAAATAACATTGCCTTCAATCTTATTCTTCAAATTCTGCAACTTGATTTGCATGCAAGCCATCTTTGACTAAGTGGATCATGAAAAATAACATGTGTCATACCCTCACAAAAAAATAACACTATCTTGAACCTGCTATTTGAATTCCATGATCGAAATTGGTGGCAAGGCCCAATTGGCTGCTTTGACTGCAAAAATTAACACTGTGTTGTGGTCTCATGGAACTGCATTGGGCTGAGCAAAAAATAACATTGCATCACAGTCCAAGGTATATCTTCAATACTTAGTCAATTTTTTTTTTTTTAATTATTAAGTATGTGGCTTTTTGGGCCTACATTCTAGCACCTCTTGGGGAGATTTGCTCACAAAGCTTGAGAACTCAGAGTCTTATCCATTGGGTATCAAGAGTCAAAATAATATGGATTAATGGTAGTGAAGTGGAATGAATGAATGGAGTGGGATTTTCAAGGAAAATATGAATGAGTGGAATGGAGGGAGGAAAAACTATGTAGTGAAGGGGATGAGTGAATGAAGGGAAATGAAGGATAGAATAGACTTTTACCATCTGAAATTTTATGCTTCACAGAATAAATTCCTTGTGACCATCATTCTCTCAAATATTTATAAAGATGCTTAGAGAATAATTGTTCACATGGAAATCATGCAAGAGGTAAAAGTAGCTCATCTCTGTAGGGGACTACTCCTTCCACAAGTTGAGCTTTTTATAGGAATTGATCAAAATATGGTTCTTCTTGCAACTCAGCATCATGGCCTTTACATATTTTTTCACAGGTTCATACATCATTACTGCCCTCTAACATTATCAAAATTAAAACCATTCACAAAGATGTTTATTTTGTAGCAAAATTTTACTATTCCTACACCTTTTTAATTACATTCTACATTATCTTTCTCTTGGTCACCCTCTTCTTGGTGCATCTCTTCATTAACATTGTTATTTTCCTCCTCTATAACTTCTTCCTCAACTTCCTTTTCCCCGTCATTCCTCTTTTGCTCAGCATCTTCTTCAAATAGTTGAACCATATGGGCCAATATCTTCAAAGCTTTGTTCCAAGCAGGTTGGGTAGGATTAGATATCTCCATAACTTGCTAATTAATAAACCGTAGCTTGGTGGTCTTCTCCTAAGACATAAAGAGTCCCCAGTCTACCAGATCTTCCATTAAATCCTTGAGTCTGGTCAAGTATTTTATCAACTGGGTCACCTTATCTTGTTCAATAGAATCCTACCACATGTCAATATTAGATTCATCTTGTTTAATAGAACTCAAGTTATCTTGAAGTTCCTTGTTACTCAAGAGAGAGTTATCCTCATCCCAAAATACTTGGAAACCATACTGCATCATTTCTTGGTTTATGTCAATAATCTTCTGTAGTTTGCTTTCAATATTATCTATTAATAGCCATCCTTCTAAATCAGTCCATTCTTTTTTATAATAATTATGGCTATCAACCTCATAGTGTTCCAATATTTGTTGGAAATGGGCTTAGCCAACTCACTACATCTTGCCTCAGAAAACTTGAAGGTCCTCTCAGCTTGAGGCACCATTGGATGTATCTGTTTTGTAACCTTCTCCAAGTCTTCTTTAGTGTCTTGTAATAAGTGGTTGGCCTCATCCATGAAGTCAATTACAGGCTGAATTCCAGAGCACTTCTCCATAATTTTGGACCATATCTCTTTCCTGAATTATTTTACCTTATCTTTGGAGAAACCTGCAACACTGGTTTTCTCAATTTAGAGTTGTTGTAGAGACTGTATTTGTTTGACATGCTTTTCATTTTGCTTTTTTTACTATTTATTTTACCCCTTATATTGGACCATTTATTGAAACTTGTCCTACCACCTTTTGGATTCATTTCTTACAGTATTTTCCACTTTTCTCTTGTCACTGATTTTGGCTTCTAGTTTTACAACCTTCACCTACAACTTTTCATATTTCTCCCTATAGATATCACTTTGCACATACATAGTCTCTAGCCTAGCTTTGGCTATGACAAACTCATCCTCTAAGACCAATTGGGATATATCTTTAGTCTGCTCTTCCATATGGTACTCTTCAAATGGCATGTCCTCTTATGGTATAATGACCATAGGAGTAAGTTTGATCTTCATCCTCTGTCTAGCCACTGGATCAACCATCATGGATTTCTCACTCGGGCAGCCCTCTTGGAAGGTTGGGCTAATTTCTTACCCCAATAGTTTTGAGTCTTCAATGAAGCACTCTTGATATTCTATAGAGAGGCTACTATTGGATTTCATTGGGTGTGAAGAACACAAGCTTATACTAAGGGGGGTGAATAGTATAAGATCCACTTTTACTTTTCTTTCCCAAATAATAGTATCCAATATAATCAATGGCAGTATAACAGCAGTAATCAAAGAAATGCACAAATCATCGCATACAATAGAGACACCAATTTAACGTGGTTCACCCAATGTGGGCTACTCCATGGAAAAAACATTTCACTAAAATTTTCTCAACAAATATTTTGGAAATCCTTCCCTATTACAATGTTTATAGACCTCTATCCAAAGGAGACACCAATATCCTAATCAAGTTCGTGGATCTCTATCCATAGGAGAATTTTTTTCCCTCTACCGTTTCATGGATCTCTATCCATAGGAGAACTCCTCCTCTGCTTTGGTTGGTGATCCTCTAGAAGACTATTGCCTCCACTACACTGGCTTGTGGATATCTTTCCACTGAAGGCCTTTGTCCTCACTCAGAAGACCTTTGTTATCACTACCCTGGCTAATGGATCTCTGTCCAATGGATACTACTATCCTCTGCTCTGTCACCTCCAAAGCTTACTTCTCAACTCTGCTCAAACTCTGTCTCAAATCTACACTAAACACTATCCTTCGGTCTAGCATAAATCTGCTCAAAATTTTGTCTCTGGTCTGGCACAAATTTGCACCAAACTCTGTCTCTGCTATGGCACAAATTTGTCCTCAAATCTACACCATACTTTATCCTCAAATCTATCTTCAATCCTTAACACAAAGCTTAATCCAATCACAAATCAACTTTGTTCATATCTTCCTCAAGCCTTACCACAAAGCTTGAACAAATCAATCAATCAATTTTGTTCTCAAGTCTTCTCAAAGACTTACCTCAAATTTGTCCACAAGTCCTCTCTAGAACTTGTCCAATCTGCTTAACAAGTCTTCACTAATACTTACCTCAAATATGCTCAACAAGTCCTCTCTAGAACTTATCCAATCTTCTCAACAAGTTTTCACTAAAACTTGTCCAATCTTCTCAACAAGTCTTCACTAAGACTTACCTCAAATCTGCTTGTAAAATTCCACAAAATCTCACGCAATTCTATCCTTAAGCTTTCACAAAAGCTTTACTCAATTTTGTCCTTAAGTCCCCTCTAGAACTTACTCAAATATGCATACAATATTTCATAAAATCTTGCTTAACTCTATCCTTAAGTCCCCTCTAGGACTTACTCAAAATAGTCCACTAGCTTTCACCAAAGCTTATTCAAATCAATTGTAAAACTTGCATACACAACTCAACTTAATCTTTTCATAAAACCTCTTCAATCATACAAACAAGTTTCACTCATAATATTGCTTAACCATAGAAACATATAGAGAATGGTAAGAGACTCAATATGTTTCACACTCACAAATCACTTTATCACTTTCAAAATCACTTTCAAATCAATTCATAAATAAAGAATAATTTTTTTCACAAATCTTGAACTATCACTCCAATGCTCTCAACCAATAATGCTCAATCAACTTCACTCAAAGCATCCACTCAATGAAACACAACTTGCTTACAAACCCTAACCAAGTGTTTCACTTTACTTCCAACAACTCACACTATAAACCTTGACTCAAGATAATTCCAATGTCACATAACAATGATACTCATGTTCTTTCACAAACCCTAGCTCAAGATAGTTCTCAATTTCACATAACAATGATACTCATGTTCTTTCACAAACCCTAATCATGCACATGAAGGCTCACTCAAATATTTCCAATAATGCTTATCAAAAAATCTCACATAACAATGATACTCGTGTTCTTTCACAAACCCTAATCATGCACATGAAGGCTTACTCAAATATTTCCAACAATGCTTATCAAACAAACCTTTTCACTCCAACTTTGCATCTCACAACATTCAATCAAACATTATTTCACTCACAAGGAATATGTGCCCATACCTTTTGTTTTGATGGAGATATGTCTTCAAAACCTGTCTTAATCACAATCAAATTCTCTTTGCCAATTTCAAGGTTAGAAACCAACAACCTATCTCAAAAACTTCACAGAATTATTCTCTCCAATAATTAATTCACCATACAAAAATATTAGCTCTCAAGTACACCTTATAATCTCCAAACTTCACAAAATAATATTCAATTCACAAACAATCAAAACTCCTTTGATAACACTTTATAAACCCAATTTTCACACTTATCAACAATAAAACTTAATTCCTTTATTTAACACTTTTAACTCCAATCTTCACACAATTATATTCAACACAATTAAATCCTTTCAAACACCTTATATCTCCAATATTTTATTTTTAATGCTAATTAAAAAATAAAATATTAAACACCCTTATGACTCCCTATCTTACTCAGCAAAAATTAATCAAAGCACCTTCACAAACATCACGTGGCCCCTAGCGCTATTCAACCTTTGGCAAAAATAAATCAAGTGCTTACCTCAATGATGGCCCATGTTAAAATTAGCGCCCTCAAAGACTATGCTCGACTCAAACCCATTATCAACCATCACCGTGGCACCTAATCCCTAAGGCTTGGTTGTTGTTGGACCATACGCCCAAGACAAAACCAAAGGTGCACAATGCATCTTTTACTCCTTGCTCTCAGTGCCTTTTGAAATCAAACGAAAACCTTTCCCACGCTCAAAATGAAGAGGACCCAAATCGAACCCCTAACCTACCTTGCATAATGCCTTAACTAGCCGCCAATCGCCGCTTGTGCTACCAAGCGCTTGGTGAATAATTTTATGCTCCACTTGGTCTTATTACAAGGTTTGCCCTTTTAACACATGCAAATCCTCTTTCTTCTCTTAAAAATAGCGCATGAATTTCTTTTACTCTCTTGGGCATTCGAATTGCATGGATAATTTGAAATAAAAATATTACCCCCTTTTATACCTTTTGCTATGCACTCCAACACGTCGGTGCTTCCAATTCAAATTTTTAATTCAAATTTTAAACTTAGACTTATGGCACCTTTAATATTTATTTAAATTAAATTTTAACCTATGGTTAAAATATTTAATTTAAATAAATTAAATAATAACCTTTTAATAATCTTCCAAATGGGTCTTTTAAGAATTTATTTCTTAATGATTCCTTGGACCTCATTTTTCTTTACCTCAACCTTTTGCTCAAAATATTATAATATTATTATTTCCTTTTAAACCTGCTTCTCCTTTCTTGGGATTTCTTTTTAAACCTTCTTCTTCTTCCTTGGGTCTTCAATATTTTAGGCCACTTTAGGCATATAATATTAAAATAAATATTATATCCTATATATTTTAACCTCTTCCTTACCTTTTGGAAAAACCACCTGATGACATTAATGACAACAAAACTTGAACATCAATATCTTGACATCAATGACAACAAAACTTGTTCATATTTCCAATAGGGTGTATTTGCACTACTGGGAGAGGTGTTGTGGTGATAATGGTAGAATATGTGCTTATGGAAGGGGTTATAACTATGACTAAGACTGTAGCTATGAATGTGGGTGGAGAAGTTGGAAGTGATAGCCCCTCTATAGGTATGGGTGATGATGTTGTTGGAGGTGATTGAGTATGAGTTGGAGATGATGACATGGGAATTTGCGATGAATGTGACAAATATGGAATGGGATGAGATGATGGAGGGTTATGAGGTGGTGATGGTGGTACTATTTCCTCTTGCACTTGAGAAGGGGAGGGATATTTATGTAGGGAAGAAGGAGGAAGATGAGAAGAAGAGATAGAAACCATACATGTGTCTACCAAAGTAGACAACTAAAAAAATTTATTGACACTTTGTTGCTGCTCCTGCTGAATGTTAGAAATTTTGAGTATAGTATTATCATTGATGTCAAATATTTGAGGTCATAGGTTGATGACATTAGTTGTCATTGATAACTTGGCATGGTAAAAAAACAAGGCTTATAAGTTGATTAAAATGCAAAGGTTTAACAAAAAGAAAGGGTTAAAATATTTAAATTTTTTGCCCAAGAGGTTTGGGACAAAGCTCCAACTAATCGGTTAAAAGTTTGAAGGCCTTGGTTTAAAAATCTTAAAGGAAGCAAGTGAATAAGGCTAAAAAAGGAAACAATATCATAATTTAATATTATAATATTAAAGTTAGAAGGTGAAAACCTAAAGTTAAATTATAAAATAATTATAATATTTTATATTATATTATTTTATAACCCAAGGAGGGTTTTGGCACCATTTTCAAAAATAATTTTTAAATTCTTAAAAGTGTCGACGTTCGAAGCATGGGTGAAAATCTATATAAATATGGATAAACTTCATAGCCCTAAGGTTGATTTTGATATGTAAAAAAAGTGGTTAATGTGCGATTGATTCGAATATCTAGCGTGCAAAATCATGAGTGGAAGAAGATGAATTACTATTAAAAAAAAATGTGTGGGCATATTAAGGAGAAGATCATGCGATCTTACTCCTAACCAGGCAGTTGGCCTAGTGGCAGACTGGGTAGTATTTAAGTATAGGCGGATAGCAAGTCGCGAGTTCAATTTCGGATGGTGATAGTTTTGAAATGAATTCTTTTGGAAGGAAAGTTTGAGCAGGGGATAAAGTGTGCATTATGCTTATTGTCTTCGTGTGGATGGTTTACCTAGCGATAGCCCAAGCAGCGTGGGTGTGCTGGCGGCCAGGAGGTGCAATGGTCAAGTCTCACTTGGTAAGCAAAATATTTAATTTTATTAAACCTAAGGTTGAGTTGCTAGGTGCTTAAGGTTGAGTTATTAGGCACTTAAGATTGAATTTTTAGGTGCTTAGGTTATTTTTTATTGTTTGAGCGCCATTGGACTGAGGGATTTATAAGGGAAATATTTTTTATTTTTCTACCATTGTTTAGAAGAAAAATATAATGAAGAGTGTATTTTTCTGAAATGTTGTTTTTGGAGTAATAAGGAAATTAGTGGCAAATATTTTTGGGTATGTTTGATGATATTTTAAGTGGGAGATAAAAGGTGTAGAATGTACCTTTATTTTTTGTAATATTTGATTCATTTTTTAAGGACTTGGTTCATGAGTTAATGTTTTATTTTGAGAAATCATAAGAGGTATACAACATTGGTTTGGAACAAATTGTGCACATAATTTGAAGGTTTGTTAACTCATAAAGAGGTGTTGTACTAATAGTTACATAAGATATTGTGTGTGAGACAGATTTTTGAAGACATATCTCCATAAGATAAAGATAAAAGGTATGGGCATATTCTTCCTTCTTTGAGGTGTGTTGTTGAGCAAGATTTTTTGGAACATAAGGTGAAATGAGACGGATTGTTTGATAAGCATTGTTGGAAATATTTGAGTGAGGATCTTGTGCTTCATTTTTGAATATTTTGGAAACATTTAAGATATATATAGTGAACTACTTGTTGTGGGTTTGAAGTTAATTTTTTGCATCTTTTTGAAACCTTTTGAGCATGTGTTATAATAAATTATTAGCATTTATTAGAGTAGAATTGAGCAGAGATAGTGAGCAGGTTAGAGGTAGATTCTATTGGACATTTGAGGTAATTTGAGGCATTTTATGTTGTCATTGATGTCACATGGATCATTGATGTCACATGGATCACATTTGGTTTTGGTGGCCAAAATATTTCATAAATAAGCATTTATGATATTTTGGAAAGCATGGCTATTTACAAGGTTTTTATGAAAACCAAGGCAGGCAAAATAAAAGGTTTTATTTAAAACCATGGTGGGCTTATGTGGAAAGGGCTTTTCTTAAAATCCAAGGTGGAATTTTGTTTCATCGAAAAAGGACCTCCGGTGATGAAGATATTAAAGTTTAAAGTTTAAGTTTAAATTAATGGAGGGCCGACCTATGTGCAATTAATGGAGGTTGGCATATGTGTGTGTGTGTGTGTGTGTGTGTGTGTGTGTGGTGTGTGTGTGTGTAGGTTTCAATTTATTTAAGAAAGGGGGCATATTATATATCATCGGAAAGCTTATTTCGAGGGCTATTTGACTAACTTATTTAGAAGGAGAAATAAGATGTGTGTAGAGAGATATTTTTGATTTTGCAAAGGGGTTCCAAAAGTGAAGTTTGCCTTGTTCTTTTTCAAGAGGATTAATTCTTTCATGAGGTGACAAGGTATGCAATATTGTGATTTATTTTATTTTATGGTATAAGTGGTTTTGGGAGTGAAAAGGTTATGCAATGTTTTGATTTATTTTATTTTATGGTACAAGTGGTTTTAGGAGAGATAAGGAAGTTGTGCAATTAAAGGCCTTGGTAATGATTATTGAAAAGTGGAGTAATGTTGATTATTTTGTGATCTACTAACCCTTGTGAATATTGGCAAAAGAATTTTGTGATTGTGGTAGATTTACAAAGAGGTTTTTTCATCTTCATAAAAGGTATGGGCACATTCTCCTATTGATTATTTATGGTGGTTGATTTCTGAAATATCATTGGAGGGAAAAGGATTGTTTGTGGTTTCCTTTTCAAAAGTGGTTGATTGAATGCTTCAAGGTTTTATAAGTTGAGATTTGTGTTTAAACCTTGTTTTATAAGCATTGTTATTGAATCCCATTGGTTGTGAAAGAACTTGAGTTAGAAAATAACATGAGTATCATTTTTATGTGATATTTGTGGTTGAGCATTGTTGGAAACATTTGAGTTGGTTGATACATACTTGGACTAGGGTTGTGTGAGAAAGAGTTGTCCCTTGTGGTGATTGGTTGAGTTGAGTTGATTGAGCCTAGTCAAGTGATGTGTGAAGTGATTGTTCAAGTCCTATGAAACAAACTATTCCATTATTCTGATTTGAGTTGAGAGTAAGATTAGAACATATTGAGTCTCTAACAATTCTCTTTATGCTTCTATGAGTTGATTTGAGTTGAGTTGAGTTGAGATTGAGATTAGAACATATTGAGTCTCTAATAATTCTCTTTATGCTTCTATAAGATTGACTTGAGTTGAGTTGAGATTGATTTGGGTTGAGAGTTAGTTTAGAACATATTGAGTCTCTAACAATTCTCTTTATGCTTCTATGAGTTGAGTTGAGATTGATTTGGGTTGAGAGTGAGATTAGAACATATTGAGTCTCTAACAATTCTCTTTATGCTTCTATGAAGTTGATTTGAGTTGAGATTGCCATTCATTGTTGAGTTCATTTTGAGTACTACTTGAGCATGATTGATTGAGCCTTTGAGAAGGCCTTTGGGACAGATTTGAGGATAGTGTTGGGACAGAGTTGTAGAGCAGATTTGGGCAAGTTCTTGGTGAGCTTGCTAGAGTAGATTTTGGAAATTTCTTAGTGAGCTTGCTAGAGCATATTTGGGCAAGTTCTTGGTGAGCTTGCTAGAGCAGATTTGGGAAAGTTCTTGGTGAGCTTGCTAGAGTAGTTTTGGACAAGTTCTATGTGAGCTTGTTATTCAGTATTTGACAAGTTCTATGTGAGCTTGTTAAGCAGGTTTTGTGTGAGCCTATTGAGCAGGTTCTTAGTGAGCCTATTGATAGAGCTTTGGAGGTGATAGAGTACAGAGGATAGAGTCTCAGTGGATAGAGATCTAGCAATAGCACAATTGAAGATAGATCTGAGTGAGGAGTCTTCAAGTGGAGAGAGGTCCACCAGTTAGTGCAGTAGAGAGACAGAGTCTTCTAGAAGATCACATAGCCAAAATAGAGGGGAAATAGTTCTCCTGTGGAAGAGATCCACGAACTTGAGATTAGGGGATCAACATCTCCTTTGGACAGAGATCCATAAACATTGTAATTGGAAGTGATTCCCAAAGAGATTGATTGAGAAAGTTTTAGTAAAATATTTTCTCCGTGGAGTACCTCACATTGGGGGAACCACGTTAAATCTTGTGTCTCAATTATGTGTGGTGACTTGTGCTCTTGCTTACTACTGCTATCTGAGTTATTAATGCACACTGCTATATTTGGTTATTGCAATTAAGGACATTAATTGATATTGGTTTGGAAAGAAAGTAAAAAGTGGTCTTATACTATTCACCCCCCCTCTTAGTATAAGCTTGTGTTCTTCAATTGGTATCAGAGTGGGTTCCTTCGAAAAGGCTAACAACTTGAGGGCAGATTCTACAAGAACACAGATGGCTTCACAGAATGAATCATCTACAAATAAGGCTCCATTTTTTGATGGTAACAATTATGCTTTCTAGAGCATGAGGATGAAGAACTACTTGATATCACAAGGATATGAGGTATGGCAGATGGTTGAAAAAGAGTATAGGGTTGAAGGTGATCCCGAGGAAGATAAGACTACCAGGAAATTGGTTGAGATCAATGCAAGAGCAATGAATTATATTTTGAGTGGGCTATGTGAGATAGATTTTGCAAAGGTCATGGTATGTACTTCAGCTAATGAAATGTGGACCAAGTTGGGGAATACTTATGAAGGAGATTCCAAGGTAAAGTTGGAAAAACTACAAACTCATAGAAAAAGATTTGAGGAATTGAAAATGGAATATTCTGAAGATATTGTAAAGTTCTTACTTTGAGTTGATGAGATTACTAACACTATGAGAGGCCTAGGTTTTGAGAAGAAGAAAATTTTTCGTAAGGCTAAGAAATCTTACTACATTGTAGAAGCAAGTGATAGTTTAGATTACAGTGATAAAGATCAGTCAGATGAAGAAGAATGTACATTCTTTGGAATAAGTGAAGAAAAGCAAGAACACCTATTCCTAGGTATTGAAGTTAAAGAAGAAGATGTGCCTATTGAAGAAAGACATGAAGAGCTTGCCATAGCCATTGAGCAAGCATATAGGTACAAGAAAGGTCTAAGGATACTAAAATTCTTCATATGTGGAGAATTTGGGCATATAGATGATGATTGCACATACTATAGCAATTACAAAAAGGAAAGTGTATTTGAAAAAGAAAGCAGTAGTTCTAGTGACAATTCCAACAGTAGTGAAAACAAAGAAGTCTCATTTTTGGTAATAGAAAAGGAAGAGGATGATCCAAGTAAACAAAAATAAAAAATCAAAAGGCTAAAATAAGAATATAGGAATATTGAAAACAAGATTCGAATAGATGTCAAAATAATATAAGAACTACTTCAAACAATCAGTAATCTCAGAGAAGAGCTTCAAAATGCAAAAAGGATAGAAGAAAGGATGAATGAAGAACTAAGGGTAACCACGACAAGACATGATACATTAGATGAAAATATTCAAAAGGGAGTGGAAACTTATTTTAAGGTTGTATCTTACTTCCAAGAAAAGTCACACTCAAAAGGAAAGGAAGTTCTAAAATATGAAAGCAAGGAAGCACCTAAAATTTGTGAGGAAAGTTCCAAAGTTCCTATGGCTCCAAATATTTAGTTTGGTTCTTGTTTTGAGATAGGTGAATCAAGCTCAAAGGGAAAATAAATTTTTGAAGAGAAAGGCAAGGAAGAAACTAAGGAAGAGGTTTTAGATGCTACAAATAAGGTTCAAGGATGCAATGCACAAGTTGAAGATGATCATAAGGATAATGGTCAAGAAAGGTATGAGGAACCAAGGCATGAACAAAGGGCTTTTCAAGGATATTGTTTTTCTTGTAATGGATTTGGACACAGGGCTATACATTGCAAGATCCATGGATCAAAGAAGTTTGATTTTTCTAGAAGAAACTTCAAGGGAAGAAGGTATGGTTTTCAGGGACATTGCTTCTCATGCAATAGGATTGGTCATAGAGCTTTTTAGTGCAAAGGAAATGAGCAACATGGTTTTGGTTTTAGAGCTACACATTTCAGAAGTCATGGTTATAATGGTCATGAAAATAGAGCTTCACAATACAGGGTTCAAGAAAAGAATGGATATGGAAATTATTTTAAGAATGATTTCAGGACATGGGCACCATCCAAAGGTTACAATATCAAGTGTTTTAATTGCAATAACTTTGGGCATATTGCAAGATGGTGTAGGACTCAATTCCAAATAGGTTCTAGACAAGAAGATCAAGTAATTCATCAAGAGAAGGATATCAAAAAAACATGGAAGGAAGTTGATAGAGAAAAAAACAAAGTGATATGGGAGTAAAAGTACTCCCACCCCAAAATTAATCACCTCAAAAGAGAAGGGGGTGAGGGGCCTATGCTTAAGAGTCATATATTTTAGCCCCATAGGTGTCCCTTTTGCCATTGATGTCAAAGGGGGAGAGATTTGAGTAAGGGGGAGAGCATTGAGTTAGGGGGAGCAGCCTCCAAAGAGAGAATTGAGTTAGGGGGAGTAGCCTCCATAGAGATTATTGAGTCAGGGGGAGCAGCTTTGATTCTCAGAGATGGTTTTTGCAGTGATTGTGGTGTTTGCATTAGAGGTGTTGCCATCAATGACAAAGGGGGATATTGTTGGAAATTTGAGGTAATTTGAGGCATTTTATGTTGTCATTGATGTCACATAGATCATTGATGTCACATGGATCACATTTGGTTTTGGTGGCCAAAATATTTCATAAATAAGCATTTATGATATTTTGGAAAGCATGGCTATTTACAGGGTTTTTTATGAAAACCAAGGTAGGCAAAATAAAAAGGTTTTATTTAAAACCATGGTGGGCTTATGTGGAAAGGGCTTTTCTTAAAATCCAAGGTGGAATTTTGTTTCATCGAAAAAGGACCTCCGGTGATGAAGATATTAAAGTTTAAAGTTTAAGTTTAAATTAATGGAGGGCCGACCTATGTGCAATTAATGGAGGTTGGCATATATATATACATATATATGTATATATATATATATAAAGGTTTCAATTTATTTCAGAAATGGGGTATATTATATATCATCGGAAAGCTTATTTCGAGGGCTATTTGACTAACTTATTTAGAAGGAGAAATAAGGTATGTGTAAAGAGATATTTCTGATTTTGCAAAGGGGTTCCAAAAGTGAAGTTTGCCTTGTTCTTTTTCAAGAGGATTAATTCTTTCATGAGGTGACAAGGTATGCAATATTGTGATTTATTTTATTTTATGGTATAAGTGGTTTTGGGAGTGAAAAGGTTATGCAATGTTTTGATTTATTTTATTTTATGGTACAAGTGGTTTTAGGAGAGATAAGGAAGTTGTGCAATTAAAGGCCTTGGTGATGATTATTGAAAAGTGGAGTAATGTTGATTATTTTGTGATCTACTAAC
The DNA here is from genome assembly GCA_028583015.1 of Wollemia nobilis. NCBI lineage: Eukaryota > Viridiplantae > Streptophyta > Pinopsida > Araucariales > Araucariaceae > Wollemia > Wollemia nobilis. The sequence continues at coordinate 1,397,792 of JAQPPZ010003047.1, read as the reverse complement.
CCTTGTGAAGATTGGCAAAAGAATTTTGTGATTGTGCTAGATTTACAAAGAGGTTTTTTCATCTTCATAAAAGGTATGGGCACATTCTCCTATTGATTGTTTATGGTGGTTGATTTCTGAAATATCATTGGAGGGAAAAGGATTGTTTGTGGTTTCCTTTTCAAAAGTGGTTGGTTGAATGCTTCAAGGTTTTATAAGTTGAGATTTGTGTCTAAACCTTGTTTTATAAGCATTGTTGTTGAAGCCCATTGGTTGTGAAATAACTTGAGTTAGAAAAGAACATGAGTATCATTGTTATGTGAGATTTGTGGTTGAGCATTGTTGGAAATATTTGAGTTGGTTGATACATACTTGGACTAGGGTTGTGTGAGAAAGAGTTGTCCCTTGTGGTGATTGGTTGAGTTGAGTTGATTGAGCCTAGTCAAGTGATGTGTGAAGTGATTGTTCAAGTCCTATGAAATAAACTATTCCATTATTCTGATTTGAGTTGAGAGTAATATTAGAACATATTGAGTCTCTAACAATTCTCTTTATGCTTCTATGAGTTGATTTGAGTTGAGTTGAGTTGAGAGTGAGATTAGAACATATTGAGTCTCTAAAAAATCTCTTTATGCTTCTATGAGTTGACTTGAGTTGAGTTGAGATTGATTTGGGTTGAGAGTGAGTTTAGAACATATTGAGTCTCTAACAATTCTCTTTATGCTTCTATGAGTTGAGTTGAGATTGATTTGGGTTGAGAGTGAGATTAGAACATATTGAGTCTCTAAAAATTCTCTTTATGCTTCTATGAAGTGGATTTGAGTTGAGATTGCCATTCATTGTTGAGTTCAATTTGAGTACTACTTGAGCATGATTTATTGAGCCTTTGAGAAGGCCTTTGGGACAGATTTGAGGACAGTGTTGGGACAGAGTTTTAGAGCAGATTTGGGCAAGTTCTTGGTGAGCTTGCTAGAGTAGATTTGGGCAAGTTCTTGGTGAGCTTTCTAGAGCAAATTTGGGCAAGTTCTTGGTGAGCTTGCTAGAGCAGATTTGGGCAAGTTCTTGGTGAGCTTGCTAGAGCAGATTTGGACAAGTTTGTATGTGCTTGTTATTTAGCATTGGATAAGTTCTGTGTGAGCTTGTTATTCAACATTGGACAAGTTCTGTGTGAGCTTGTTAAGCAGGTTCTGTGTGAGCCTATTGAGCAGGTTCTGTGTGAGCCTATTGAGCAGGTTCTTAGTGAGCCTATTGACAGAGCTTTGGAGGTGATAAAGTATAGAGGACAGAGTCTCAGTGGATAGAGATCCAGCAACAACATAGTTGAAGATAGATCTGAGTGAGGAGTCTTCAAGTGGAGAGAGGTCCACCAGTCAGTGCAGTAGAGAGACAGAGTCTTCTAGAAGATCACATAGCCAGAGCATAAGGGGAAAGAGTTCTCTTGTGGAAGAGATCCACGAACTTGAGATTAGGGGATCAACATCTCCTTTGGACAGAGATCCATAAACATTGTAATTGGGAGTGATTCCCAAAGATATTGATTGAGAAAGTTTTAGTAAAATATTTTCTCCGTGGAGTACCCCACATTGGGGGAACCATGTTAAATCTTGTGTCTCAATTGTGTGTGGTGACTTGTGCTCTTGCTTACTACTGCTATCTGAGTTATTAATGCACACTGCTATATTTGGTTATTGCAATTAAGGACATTAATTGATATTGGTTTGGAAAGAAAGTAAAAAGTGGTCTTATACTGTTCATCCCCCTCTTAGTATAAGCTTGTGTTCTTCTCTGAGAAGGTTTTGAGATAGATTTATGAGCAGTTTTGAGGTAGACTTGTGAGCAGGTTTTGAGACATATTTATGAGAAAGTTTGAGGTAGACTTGTAAGCAGTTTAGAGATAGATTCTGAGTAGGTTTTGAGATAGACTTGTGAGCAGTGTTGATCAAAGTTGAGTAGAGCAGAGGGGATAGATTTCTATTATGGAGAGAGATCCACAAACTCGAGCAATGGGGATAGATATATCTTGTGGAGAGAGATCCACAAACCAGAATATAAGGGGATTGGTGTCTCCTTTGGATAGAGTCCATAAACATTGTAATAGGGATTTTATTCCCAAATATTCATTAAGAAAAATTTATAAGGAATATTTTATTCATGGAGTAGCCCACATTGGGTGAACCACGTTAAATCATGTCTCATGTATGTTATGATGGGTGTATTGATTACTTCTTTGATATAATTGTTGTTATCATTTGGATTGAGAAGTAAAAAGTTTTATCTTATATTTTTCAGCCCCCCTCTTCATATAAGCTTATGTTCTTCAATTGGTATCAGAGCGGGTTCCTTCATGAAAAGCCTAACAGCTTGAAGTAAGATCCCAAAAGAACATATGTGACCTCAAAAAAAGGAGAAGAGGCCATGATCAACATAAAATAGGAATCCTTTGTTGCTCTTAGAAACTTGCAAAAGGTTAGAAGGAAGAATTCAAGTTTTAAGGATCAAATCCAAGAGGATGAGGAATAAAAGGTGGAACTTCTACAAAACCTCATAAAGCTCAAGGTACAAGTTGAAGAGGGAAAGAAAATTGAACAGGATATGGAAAAATATGTAAAGGCAAGAGAGTTAGAATGTGAAATATTGGAATAAAAAATTATCTCTCTAAGAATGGAAATTGAAAAGACTAATGGTAAGTTATAGCAAGACATAAAGTTAGGGAAACATAAATATGAGTTAAGCTCCCAGGGAATAAATATATCAAAATAAAAAAAGCCCATGATCTATGCTAATGCATTGAAAGGCAAAAGCATCAAGAAGGAAGGAAGCAAAGAAGATCCATGGACACAAGTCAATTATAGGAATAGCAAAAGAAGAAGCACGCGACCATATTATTCAAGGTTACAAAATCTCTTCCATGGCTATTGTTTTTCATGTAACAAATATAGTCATAGAGTTGTACATTGCATTGGTTATGTGAAATATAATGCTGATAGAAATTTCAATTCTTTTTCACCTCTCTTGAATTACAATATCATATGTTACAAATGCAATAACTTTGGGTACAAGGCCAAATGGTGTAAAATAGTATTTCTTGAATTCAGCAAAAATAGTACTTCAACAATTAGGAGAGAGAGAAAGAGAAAGTGAAGTCAATGTTGGTACAAATAGCTCTTGATGTGCAAGATAAGAAAAAACGGTGGTTTCTTGATAGTGGTTGTTCAAGTCATATGACATGGGACAAGAATAAATTTCTTGAACTTAAAGAAATTAATGGAGGATCAACAAAATTCAATGACAATGGTTCAAAAAAAATCTGTGGGAAAGGAACCTTGAGTTTAGATAATGGAAAAATAAAGACAGAGAATGTATTGTATGTTAAGGGATTAAGGCACAATTTACTAAGTGTGAGTCAACTTTGTGATCAGGGGCACATGATAACTTTTCATTCAAATAAATGTGAGATTAGAAAATCTAAAACTAGAAAGTTCATTGTATATGCCAATAGAACTACAAACAATGTCTACATGCTAAGTGAGATGAAGGGAGAAAAGTTTTTCTTATCACAAGAAGATGAGAGTTGGATATTGCATAGAAGAATGGGTCATTTGAACTTTGACAACATAGTGAAAATAAGCAACAAGTAGGCAGTCAGAGATTTACCCAATAGAAAAAGGCCACAAAACACAATGTGTGTACAATGTGAGCATGGAAAGCAAACAAGAAAAAGCTTCAAGTCAAAAGAAATTACGTCGTCTAAACCATTGAAAGTAGTTCATACTGACTAATGTGGTCCTACAAGGACAAAGAGTCTATTGTGTTAAAGTTACTTCATGTTATTTATAGATGATTTCTCTAGAATTATTTGAGTAGCCTTCTTAAAAGAAAAATCATAAGCCTTTGAGAAGTTCAAGGTATTCAAAGAATTAGTAGAAAATAAAATAGGTAGAAGGATTAAGTGTTTAATATCATATAGAGGAGGAGAATTTACTTTAGGTGAATTCATAGATTTTTGTGAATGACATGGGATTAAAAGAGAATATTCAGCAGTAAGAACTCTCCAACAAAATGGAGTAGTTGAAAGGAAAATAGGACTGTTGAAAATATGGCCAGAGCTATGTTGAATGAGTCTAAGATTTCAGATGGTTTTTGGAGAGATGCAGTTCATATAGCAGTATATATCATCAATAGAGCTCAATTAATAGTAAATCATCACAAAATCCCATATGAGCTCTGGAAAGGGAGACTAGCTACTATAAAATATTTCAAAATTTTGGAAGCAAATGCTACATAAGATGGGAAGAGAAAAATTTGGGTAAGTTTGATTCAATATGTGATGAGGGTATTTTCCTTGGCTATTCCACTAAAAGAAAATCCTATAGGTGCTATAATAAGAGGACACATACAATTGTGGAAAGTATAAATATGACAGTTGATGAACAAACAGGGTCAAAAGAACCAGCTCAATAAATTGAAGAAGAAAGTTGCAAAGAAAAAATAGGTGAAGAATCAGAGGAAGAAGAAACACAAAGAACACTACCTAAGACTCCATCCAGGTATGTGTAGAAAAATCATCCAAGAGATCTAATTATTGGAAATCCAGATGAAAGACAGACAAGGAGAAAGGTAATAGGAACAAGTGAGCATGAAAATTTTTCCTTGTTATCTAAAATTGAGCCCAAGGATTTCAATGAGGCAAGAGAAGATAAGTTTTGGGTCAAGGCAATGAATGAGAAATTGGACCAAATAGAAAAAATGAGACTTGGGAACTTGTCCCATGACCAAAATATAAGAATGCAATTGGAACTAAATGGATTTTCAGAAACAAATTAAATGAAGATGGTCAGGTAGTCAGAAATGAAGCAATATTGGTGTTCAAAGGTTATGCACAGGTTGAAGGGATTGATTTTGATGAAACATTTTCTCTTGTTGCACGACTTGAGGCCATAAGGATATTTTTAGCTTTATAAATTTTTAAAAACTTCAAAGTATATCAAATGGATGTTAAATCAACTTTTCTCAATGGTGTCTTAGAAGAAGAGGTCTACATTGAGCAACTTGAGGGGTTCAGCCTAAATGATAAGCCAAATTATGAAAACAAACTCCTAGAGCCTGGTATTCAAGGTTGGATAAGTATCTTCAGGAACAAGGTTTCAGGAAAGGAATAGTTGACAACAATTTATACATCAAAAATGAAGGAAATAATAATTGTGGTTGTTTATGTGGATGATGTCATTTTTGGAGGTAATAATGATAAGATGTGTCAAAAATTTGCAAAAAGTATGTAGAATGAATTTGAAATGTCAATGCTTGGTGGGTTGTCCTTCTTTCTTGGACTACATATTTCACAATAAAAAAAGTATATTTCTTTCACAAACCAAGTATATAAAAGAAATGTTGAAGAAATTTAAATTAGAAGATTGCAAATCAGTAAGTACTCCCATGATTACAAGATGCAAGTTGAGTAAAGATGACGAATCTCCTGAGGCAAATCAGACATTGTATAGATCTATTATTGGTAGCTTACTATATGTTACAGCTACAAGACCAAATATAATGCAGGCAGTGGGATTGGTGGCAAGATTTCAAGCAACTCCAAAGGAAACACATGTATTGGTAGTAAAGAGAATTCTCAGGTATTTAAAAGGGACTATGGATTTTGGAATCTGGTATCCCAGAAGTGAAAATTTCACTCTCATAGCATATACACATGTATATTGGGCAGGCAGTATTGATGATAGAAAAATCACAAGTGGAGGAGCGTTCTTTCTTGGAGATTGTTTAGTCTCCTAGCTAAGTAAGAAACAAGCATCAATATCCTTATCCATAGCATAGGTAGAGTACATTGCAGTGGTTTCTTGTTGTAAATAGGTGTTATGTGAAGCAAATATTAAAGGACTTCAAGATAGAGCATGATCATCCCATATCCATACTATGTGATAATACAAGTGCTATAAATGTTTCAAAGAATCTAGTGATGCACTCCAGGACTAAGCACATTCTAATAAAATACCATTTTCTAAGAGAACAAGTGACGGATAAGCAAGTCATATTAGAATATGTCACTACAAAGGAATAGATTGCGGATATTTTCACTAAGCTGCTTCCAAAAGAAACTGTTGAGTATCTTAGAGGAAAATTAAGAGTAGTTTTAATCCCAATATAAATTTAATCACCTCAAGGAGAGGAGGTGGAGAGGGGGTTGATCTAAGAGTCTTATCTTTAGTCCCAAAGGGGTCCCTTTGCCATTGATTTCAAAGGGGAGATATTTGAGTAAGGGAGAGAGCATTCATACAGGGGGAGCAGTTTCTCAAGGGGAGTCGATTTGGAATCCAATGGTTGAAAAAAATTATTTAGAAAAGGGTTGCCATCAATGACAAAGGGGGGATTGTTGGAAATTTTGAGTATAGTGTTGTCATTGATGTCAAATATTTGAGGTCATAGGTTGATGACATTAGTTGTCATTGATAACTTGGCATGGCAAAAATACAAGGTTTATAAGTTGATTAAAATGCAAAGGTTTAACAAAAATTAAGGGTTAAAATATGTATATCAAACCAAGCCCAAGAGGTTTGGGACAAAGCTCCAACTGATTGGTTAAAAGGTTAAAGGCCTTGGTTTAAAAATCCTAAAGGAAGCAAGTGACTAAGGCTCAAAAAGGAAATAATATTATAATTTAATATTATAATATTAAAGTTAAAAGGTTAAAACCTAAAGTGAAATTATAAAATAATTATAATATTTTATATTATATTATTTTATAACCCAAGGTGGGTTTTGGCGCCATTTTCAAAAAGAATTTTTAAATTCTTAAAAGCATCGACGTTCGAAGCATGGGTGAAAAATCCATATAAATATGGATAAATTTCATAGACCTAAGGTTGATTTTGATATGTAAAAAAAGTGGTTAATGTGTGATTGATTCGAATATCTGGCATGTGAAATTGTGAGTGGAAGAAGACGAATAATTATTATAAAAAAAATTCTTGGACGTGTTAAGGAGAATATCATGTGATCTTACTCCCAACCAGGCGGTTGGCCTAGCGGTAGACTGGGTAGTGTTTAAGTCGTAGGTGAACAGTAGGTCATGAGTTTGATTTCGGGTGGCAACAGTTTTGAAACGAATTATTTTGGCAGGAAATTTTGAGCAAGGGATAAAGTGTGCATCATGCATTATTGTCTTCATGTGGGTGGTTGGCCTAGTGGTAGCCCAATTAGTGTGGGTGAGTCGGCGGCTAGGAGGTGCAGTGGTCAAGTCTCACCATAGTATTTTTGGTAAGCAAAATATTTAATTTTATTAAACCTAAGGTTGAGTTGCTAGGCGCTTAAGGTTGAGTTGTTAGGTGCTTAAGGTTGAATGGTTAGGCACTTAGGTTATGTTTGATTTTTTGAGCGCCATTGGACTTAGGGAGTTATAAGGGAAATATTTTTTATTTTGTTGCCATTGTTTAGAAGAAAAATATAATGAAGAGTGTATTTTTCTGAAATGTTGTTTTTGGAGTAATAAGGAAATTAGTGGCAAATATTTTTGGGTATGTTTTATGATATTTTAAGTGGGAGATAAAAGGTGTAGAATGTACCTTTATTTTTTGTAATAATTGATTTATTTTTGAAGGACTTGGTTCATGAGTTAATGTTTTATTTTGAGAAACCAGAAGAGGTATACAACATTGGTTTGGAATAAATTGTGCACATAATTTGAAGGTTTGTTAACTTATAAAGAGGTGTTGTGCTAACCCTTTTATAGTTGCATAAGATATTGTGTGTGAGACATATTTTTGAAGACATATCTCCATAAGAGCAAGATAAGAGGTATGGGCATATTCTTCCTTCTTTGAGGTGTGTTTTTGAGCAAGGTTTTTTGGAACATAAGGTGGAGTGAAAAGGATTGTTTGATAAGCATTGTTGGAAATATTTGAGTGAGGATATTGTACTTCATTGTTGAATGTTTTGGAAACATTTAAGATAGAGATAGTGAACTATGTGTGCTAGGTTTGAAGGTAAATTTTTGCATATTTTTAAAACCTTTTGAGCATGTGTTATAAGCAATTATGAGCATGTATTAGAGCAAATTTGAGCAGAGATAGTGAGCAATGAAGAATTTACAATAATATAATAAAACAAAATTGGAGCAACTATTATCTTCTTATTATCTGGAATAATTCTGGCAGAGTTTTAGTACTCTGTTACAAACTCCTCACAGGTTCTGAAAGAGCTCACACACTTGCTACAATGCAAAATTCTTCTTCATAAAATAAAACCCTAAAACTACCTTAAGTAATAAAAAACAAAGCAAACCCTAACCCTAGCAAATCACATCCGTCGGATCTACATCGACGGTGTTTATTACATGTCTTAGTATTTTGGCCATAACTTTTGACTTGGGTGTCCGTTTGAGCCCATTTTTTTCAGATTGCATATATTTTGAAGCTCTACGATTTTGTTTTATCTCCTCTAAGAGGAGATGCTTTCCAAGGCTGAAAACGTCATCTAAAAACCCAAATTTTCGTTTTAATGTATGGCTGGCCAGATTTCCAACATTCTCCCCCTTGTTGGTAAGGGGACTATCTATCAAGTCCCTTAACAGAAAAATTGAGGTTTTACTACTCCCTTAGTAAAAATATCTGCTACTTGATCATGTGTGGAGCAATACCTCAATTTAACTTGTTCCTTCTCTACCATATCTCGAATGAAGTGGTACTTGATGTCGAAATGCTTGGACCTGGTATGGTGGATAGGATTATGTGCCAACTTAATGGTACTCTAATTATCATAGAATAAAGTAGTTGGAGTCCCTTGCTTCTCCCCAATCTCTCCTAGAACCTTTCAAAGCCACAATGCTTGTACACTTACCGATGTAAGTGCAATATACTCTGCTTTAGTAGAAGACAATGCCACTGTAGCTTATTTATTGGAACTTTATATCACCAAACTTGAACCAAGAGAAAAATAGTGCCCACTCGTGGATTTTCTATCATCAATATTACTACCCCAATCACTGTCACTGAATCCCACTAACTTCAAATTCTTTGCCTATGAGTAATGGATCCCATAATCAATTGTTCCATGAACATACCTCAAAATCCTCTTTGCTACCTTCAAATATAACTGTGATGGATTAGCCATATACCTGGAACACTATGAAACAACAAAGAATATATCCGGCCTAGTGTTACAAATGAACATAAGGCTACCAAAAATACTCATGTACTCTATTTTGTGTGCCCTTTCAACTCCATCCTCCAAACTCAATATCTCCCCATGTGCAATGGGTGTTGCTACAGGTTTACATTCACTCGAGCCAAATCTCTTCAACATATCCCTTACATATTTGGATTGAAAAACAAAAATCTTATTGCTAGTTTGATGTACTTCCATCCCAAGAAAGTAACTCATCAAACCAAATCAGACATTTCAAACTCCTTCTTCATATCATGTTTAAAAAAATTATTCAAATAAGAACTAATCCCCGTAAATAACATATCATCAACATAAAGGTATACAATAATAATATCATTACCTTCCCTTTTGTAGTACAAAGTGGGCTCACTCTTACTCCTTTTAAAATTACACTGTAGGAAGTAGTCATGGATTCTAGCATACCAAGCTCTTGGAGCTTGCTTCAGCCCATATAGAGCCTTCTTCAACTTGTAGACTTGATCTTCTTTTCCTTGGACAAAAAAACCTTGTGGTTGTTCCACATATACTTCTTCATCTAAATACCCATTGATAAATGCACTTTTGACATCCATATGATGCACCCTCCAACTTTTATGAGCTGTAAATTATAGAAACATCCTTACTATTTTTTGCCTTGCCACTGGAGAAAATGTTTCCTCATAGTCTAAACCATATTTCTGAGTGAAACCCTTTGCTACCAATCATTCCTTGTACCTATCAATGGATCCATAATTGTTCTTCTTGATCTTGTAGACCCACTTGCATCCTACACATTTCCTATCCTTGGGTAAATCACACAACTCCCAAGTATCATTCTTTTCAATAGAATGCATTTCTTCTTGCATAGCCTTCATCCACACTTTTTTAGTACTAGCATGCTCAAAACATGAAGGCTCAAAATCATCAACAACAACTTTAGAAACTTGTGAAACTTGTGAAACAAGTGCATAGTTTACAACATCACCTTTGGGATCTCCACTATCATCATCTCCATAAATATGTAGGTTCTCTAACCTCTCTATTACTGCATTCATATTTGTATGCTGACTCCTTGTCACCCTCTTATGAAAATTCTTATCAAGAATTTGAGATTCTAGGTGATCCTTCAACAATATTTTACCTTTTCCTTTGGTCGATGGTGATGGAGGTGGAGAACTACTGGAAGAAACTTCTCTTGGACTTGAAGGTGCACTTGTAGAACATGAACTGGAAACTTTTTCGTTGTTGGGCTGAACTGAAACATGGCTTGGTTCCACCTTCTCTTCACCAAAAAAATCCTCAACAAACAATTTTTGTGATCCCCAAATTCCCCCTTCATAAAAAATTACATCTCTAGATACAATTATTTTATGTGAAATAGTATTAAAGAACCTGTAAGCCTTAGACTGCTCACTATACCCAATCAAAATACATTTTTCACTCTTTGCATCCAACTTCTTCCTATTCTCAGCATTAACATGCACAAAAGCCACACATCCAAAAACTCTAAAATGATTTACATTTGGCTTCTTGTTGTACCTGTAGAAAACGTGAACTTCATTGTATTATTGAAGAGCAGTTTAAATAATACAACACGCAGAAACAGCACTCCTGGATTAGCCCGGGTTGGGCGCATCTCAACAGGATGCCACTGCAACAAGGTGCTAAAGTTAAATAACAAATTAACTAATATAACACCTATTGTAATAGTACGCTAACATCCCCCTTTATTACATTATTTGGGTAATGTAATAACTAATAGCTATACTAACATCCCCTTACATTATTTTGCAATACAAAGTGAGCTGCGAAACAATTCAAATTTGACACGTCCAAGTGCCTTAGTGAAAATGTCTACAACTTGAGCATCGATGGGAATGTGCTGAAGCTGAATTCGATGTTTTGGAACTTCATCTCGAATGAAATGACATTGTGTGTCAATGTGCTTTGTTCTTTCATGATGGACTGGATTCTTGACGAGGTTCAGAACACCCTGATTGTCGCAAAACAAGTGTATTGGAGATTTTGATGGATGGCCCATACTTGTCAGAATGCAACGTAACCATATCACTTCGCACACAGCTTCACGTGCGGCGTGATATTCTGCCTCTGTTGATGAAATAGCAACCACCTGTTGCTTCTTGCTGTGCCAAGAGACAGGACCGGATCCCAAATGAAAAATGTATCCAAAAGTTGACTTGCGATCATCAAATGATCCGGCATAGTCGGAGTCCGTGTATCCTTGCAAGAAGAATTTGTTGTTCCTCTTGTATTCTAGGCCATATTCCATAGTACCACGGACATAGTGAAGAACACATTTTGCTGCTTTCCAATGAGTGGTCTTAGGCTCCTGCATGAACCTCGAAAGATAGTTGACAACAAATACGAGATCCGGCCTAGTATTGGTCGGATATATGAGACTCCCAATCAACCGTCGATAGAGAGTACCACCTACCCGAGGTGAATCATCATATCGTGATAACCGAAGTCCATTCTCCATTGGAGTTGCCATTGGCTTGCAATCGATCATGCGATATTTATCCAGCAATGTCTTGGCATACTTTTTCTGAGACACTTTGATGGAGTGCTCCTTCTGGCTGAATTCTAGACCAAGACAGTAATGGAGAAGTCCGAGATCTGTCATCTCAAAAGATTTGCACAAGTTTCTTTTGACAGTAGAGATCATAGTTTCTGAACTCCCTGTAATGAGCAGATCATCCACGTAGAGTACAAGCAACCCTATCTCAGAACCCTATTTCTTGAAATAGATGTTTGCATCTGACGGACATCTCTTAAATCCATGCTGCATAATGTGATTGCCCATTTTTATATACCAAGCTCGAGGAGCTTGTTTCAGACCATACAAGGATTTGACCAATTTGCAAACTTTCTGCTGTTGGCCTTCCACTTCAAATCCTTCAGGTTGAGTCATATAGACTTCTTCTTGGAGATCACCATTTAGAAAGGCACTTTTGACATCCATCTGGTGAACTTTCCACCCATATTGTGCTGCCATAGCACACATAACCCGAATTGTGGTCATCCAAGCAGTAGGTGCAAAAGTTTCCTCATAGTCGATGCCTTCCTTTTGAAAATAGCCCTTTGCAACAAGACGGGCCTTATGCTTATCAATTGTTCCATCTACCTTGTACTTGACTTTATATACCCATTTGCAGCCAATAGGTTTCTTTCCATGCGGTAGATCAACAAGCTTCCAAGTTTTATTCTTCATCAAAGACTCATACTCTGTATCCATAGTGGCCTTCCACTAAGGCTCACTGAGAGCATCTTGCACTGATGCAGGTTCAAGACTATCTATGGTAGACATGAATGCCCTGTCATCATCAATATCCATATCCTCAACTTCTTGTACTTGGAGTCACAGAAAGTTCCTCAAAATATTGACAAAGATCATCAACCTCACCAGTTTCTCCGGCTTCTCTTTCCTTTTGAGCCATACTGCGTGTACGAGGTCTATCCAAATTCAAATTGGGAGGAGTGGATAAATTTGCGTCTCTGATTGTATTTGTACACCATTTAGGATTCTTCTTCGGTGGAGTTGAAGAAGATGTAGAAGGACCTCCTGTCTATGTTGACGAAGGAATCTTCTCTTCCTTAGATTCCACAATATCTTGGTGTACTTTAGATGTGCTCTGTGATGTGAAAGCTTCATCAAAGACAACATCTCTGCTGATATGAATTTTCTTGGTCAAAGGATCTATCAAACGATATCCTTTAGAGTGCTCAAAATAACCAAGAAAAATACATCTCAGTGTTTTCTCATCTAGCTTCTTCCTTTTCTCTTTTGGTATGTGCATGAAAGCGTTACATCCGAAAATACGTAGATGAGATATGGAGGGTTTTCGACCACTCCATGCTTCCTGTGGAGTCATTCCTTTTAGGGCCTTTGTGGGTGCCCTATTCAACAGATACAATGCAGTGGTGACAGCTTCTGCCCAATATTGTTGCCCAAGAGTAGCTCCTGTGAGCATACAACGAACCATTTCCATAATAGAACGGTTCCTTCCCTTAGCAACTCCATTTTGCTGAGGAGTATAGGCAGTTGTTAACTGTCTCTTGATCCCATGCTTATCTAGGAATGCAAAAAATTCATTAGAGGTAAACTCTCCCCCTCGATCTGAGTGGAGGGTTTTAATAGAAGCTCCTGACTCCTTCTCAATGGATTTCTTGAACTGCTAGAAGAATGCAAAAGCTTCAGATTTTAGTTGGAGAAAGAAAACCCACATCTTTCGTGAGTAGTCATCTACGAATAACTAAAAATACCTCTTCCCTCCACAACTATTGGGTGTGAAAGGACCGCACAGATCAGTGTGAATTAACTCCAGAGGTTTTTGTGCTCTTGTAGAGCTCTTCTCAAATGGTACTCTATGTTGCTTTCCTGCCAAGCGATCAGAGCACACTGGCAATGTGGCAGAAAGGGAAGGAAGACCCTTTACCATCTCATACTTGCTGAGTTCAAGTAAGTAGCCAGAACTAAGATGCCGATATCTCTTGTGCCATAGGGAATTTGCCTCCTTGGTAGAGACAATCATGGCAACATGTGGAGTAGAGATAGCATCTAGTGCAAATAAGTCGTGCTTATATGAAGCTGTTGCAATCTGCTTACCCTTCCTGGTAATGGTACAACACTTCTATCCATTCTCAACATGAAAGTTGACAACCATATTTCTGTCCAGGATTTGTGTCACTGACAACAAATTGTTGGCCAATCCCGGAACATAGAGGACTTTTTCAATCTGACACTTGCCATCGGGAAGAGTGACCGAAACCGTACCCTCTCTCCGAACCCCGTAGGTTTTATCATCGGCAATGGTGACAGGTTTGCCCTCTTTGGCCACAAATGATTCAAACCACGATCCGTCGCCGATCATATGTTTGCTAGCTCCGGAATCGACATACCAGATAGGATCCCTCTGTGTGGAATCTGTGGTAGTCATGAGCACCTTGTGTGCCCATTCAGAATCTGAGTCAGATTCCTCAACAGCAACATTCATCTGGGGTTACTTGTTTTTATTTTGTGGTGTTTTGGCCTTTTTGCTTGTTCTTATGCCAACACCTGTTGGTGTCATGGTTGTCTTTCTCACAGATCTTGCACCACCTCTTCTTCTGTTGAGGTTGTTTGCCTTTTCCTTTCGTATCTTGTTGAGAATTTCCTCCTTTCTAAAATTTGCCTCCTTTTTGCCCATTACCTTTCTTCCTAGAACCCTGTCTGTTGGTGTATAGGGTTGTATTGGAAGAATCATCCTTGTGAAGTTGGCGTGCCTCCTGTTGTTGAAGCAGATTAACCAACTCGATGTAGGTAATTTTTCGTTGAGACACCTGGATGGAGGTTATCAACATATCAAATGAAGAAGGTAAAGCTCTCATCACAAGTGAAATGAGAAGCTTTTCGTCCACAGTATCTCCGAGAGAACTCAATTTCTCTTTCAACTCAGACACTCTACACAGAAAGAGTTCAACTGTTTCACCCTGTCTCAAACTCAGGTTATGAAGTTGTTGTTGAAGATGAAGAATGGTGGATTCATTCTTCCCCTCATAGATGGTTCTAAGGGCATCCCATGCCTCTTTACCACTTGCTTTGTTAGCTATATGAGGTTGCACTTCATCTGAAACAGCAAACAAAATGAGCACCTTTGCTCGACTGTCTTTCTTGTCAAAAGCTATCTGATCTGCTGAAGGACTTGTGGATCCTGTTGTTGGTGAAGGCCTAGTTGTTACTCTAGTAACAATATCCCACAAATCTTCCATTTGGAGAATTGCCTTCATCTTATGTTTCCATGGTGTATAATTTGGACCTTTCAATAACTGATGCGGATCAGTCATCAACTTTGCAACAACGGCCATAGTGAAGGTTCCTTATATCACCAATTGGTCCCCCTTTCGATATACCTTTTGCTAGGCCAATATACCGTACAAAATACCCGCCCTTACGTGAGGGAAACTATAGGTATTTAGAAAGATCAACAAAAATCACCCGCCCTTACGTGAGGGAGACTATAGGTGAGTTTTAGAGATCATACGATACGTGGAACATAAGCGGTACTGAAAGGGAATCGCCTTGTTGATGGCACCTACCATAGAAGATTCTTCTCATGCGTGGGGCATAACTTCCCCTAAACACTATGAAGAATACTTCGTCAGGATTTACGCTTAAACACAAGTGCGATAAAGGGTAGTGGATGGAGTAAAAAATGCAAAAATGGCGTACTTATTCCTCCTCGACGATTTATAGAGAACAAGCTCAGACGTCGTTGTAGCAGCTATATTAGGCGGCGGATATAGTAGCCAAATCACGACAGCTTTACTTGTAAGTGCTGGCCAGAGGTATCACAAATACCGAACGCTGCAGTGCAATAAATTGCACGGATGGGTTTTAATTATTTCGGGGACTTAGGGAGTGTTTTTATTTTAATTTTTTAATGTTATAGTGCAAAAACGAAATATGCAACATACAACATAAAAAAAAACTGCCCACAAGAATAACCCACAAGGTGTCGGTCACAGCCGAAAATGCACCTTTTACAATGCCAAATTGCAATTTTTCAAAAAATTACTCATAATCCCCCTTTGATTTTTTTGAAAAAATATTCCCCCTTAAAAAAAAAATCTTTAACAAAGCATTTTTAATAATTATTATATATTTAAAATTAAAAATAAATAATTTTAATTTATATAGTTTTAAAACTTTAGGAAAAATAAATTAAAATTAAATTTTAATTTATAAAGTTTAAAACTATATTAAAAAAAATTAAAATTAAAAATTTTAATTAAAAATAATAATAATTAAAAAACAACTTTGAAAAAAAAAATTATACCTTAGGGGGGAGTCGGCGGGTTTTGAACCCCCGACCTGCAGGCTCCCTGAGCCTTACCGCACGGCTCACGACCACGTGAGCCAGCGGGCTGATCCGAGAGGATCAGTCAACCTCCTCTCCTTTATCAACCTCGGCCTGCCCGTCCTCCGCTGCTTCCAGCTTCCCGAGCCTCCTCTGCAACTCGCGGCTACGGCTTTGCTTCGTCGCGCGTCGCTGCTTCCGCTCGCTCGCACTGCGTTTCTATTAAAAAAAACTTCGCCTCGCACGAACTGGACAGAGACTCCCGAGCCTCCTCTGCAACTTCCACCGGGGGAGGGCTAATTTTTTTTCAATCCGTGGTTTTTTTTTTTTATTAAAAAATCCGCGTTGATTTGGGGGGGGTGGGTTTATACCCCTGCAACTCCCGCGCGGGGGGGAATGTAATATTCTCAAGACTCTTAGTAGGACTTCTATTTAAAATGTAATTAGTAGTCCTAATTACTTCAGCCCAATAAAACATAATCATACCTTTTTCTTGCATCATGCACCGTGCAATCTCTACCAAAGTCCTATTCTTTATTTCAGCCACCCCATTCTGTTGAGGTGTGTAAGGACTTGTTTTATGCCTTTTAATCTTAAACTCACTACAAAAATCATCAAATTCATGAGAACAAAACTCACCTCCTCTATCTGTCCTCAAACATTTGATATAATGACCACTCTCATTTTCAACTAGAGCCTTAAAATTATTGAAGAAATTAAATTGCTCATCCTTATTCTTAATAAAATAAACCCAACAATATTTGGAGAAATCATCAATAAAAGTCAAAAAGTAAGAAGCTTTACCCATACTTTATGTCTGCATTGGTCCACAAATGTCACTATGAACCAACTGCAATGGATGTTGGGCCCTCCATGCTTCACCATGTGTAAACTTCCCCCTTGTATGTTTGCCAAGTGCACAGCCTTCACAAACCTCCTTGGAGTCTTCAATTTTTTGCAACCCATAGACAAGTGGTGAAAGCATCTTCAAACTCTTATAATTTAAATGCCCAAACCATAAAATTCATAGCCTCTCCTTACCTTCTACACCAATAAATGCTAGAGCTCCCCCTTGATCTACAAATTGTAATGGGAAGAGCCTGTTCTTGGTCATCTTTACAGTGGTAATCAATTTTCTCCTCTGATCATAAATTTTGCACATTCTATCCTCAAACACTAACTTATAATCCTTTTCCAACATTTGACCAATACTCATTAATGAATCCTTCAACCAGGGTGTATAGTAAATATCTTTTACCTTCATTATTTTTTCTTTCCTGGTAGGAACCTCCATTTCTCCTTTTGCAACCACCTCCAAGATCTTCTCATCCCCAAGCCTGATACTAGATTGATAAGAAGAATCAAGAGATGAAAATACATCCCTCTTGTCGGTCATATGGTTTGTGCACCCACTGTCCAGGATCCATGTCTCCTTTGTGCTATTCTATGTAGAGAGGAAAGCTGCTTGCTCCACTTTTTCTTCAATCATACAGAACAAAGTATCATCCTCATAGGAATCCTCTTCTCCATAATGTGCTGATTTTTTTCAGCCTGTAATCCCTCTCATAATGGCCATATTTGTTATAATTGTAACACTACATATTTCTCATATCTTAGCCTCTACCTCTTCCTCTTGCATTGGATCCTCCTCTTGTAGCATGAGCCTGGTCATTGTTTGAATCTTAAGATCTTCCTTGACCTCTACCATCGGAGCCTCTTCTACCTACTCTTCCATTTCTTCCTATTCCTCTGGAACCCCTACCATGACCTCTTCCTCCATCATTCTCTTAAGAGCTTGTTCCTCTGTAGAACCTCCTTCTTTATCCTTCTTCCTCTTGGAAATTCTCTCTTCATGAGATGTGAGAGAGTCAATTAATGAATCTATCCATTTTTTAGAGGTCTTTTATTTCTTCTATGATAAGGGTTGCACTTTCAAACTTCTCTATCAAGGTTCTTAAAACCATTTTAATTACTACATTTTGCTCTATGATATTTCCAAGTGTGGTCATTTTATTTACTACTATTTTTACCTTAACATAGTAATCTCCTATAGTTTCATTCTCCTCCTGTTTGATATTTTCAAAATATCTCCACAAATTCTGCAACTTCACCTCCTTAACTTGGGCACTCCCCTAGTAATTCTCCTTCAACACCTTCCAAGCTTCTTGAGCCGAAATGCAAGCAGAAATCCAGGGAAAGAGACTCTTGTCTAGAGCCAACTGGATGAAATCCAAAGCCAAATTATTTTCTTTCTCTTTCTCCTACATCTCCTTCTTTTGATCTGCATTCAATGCACTCCAGTATTATGGTTCGGTGAACCCAGCTTCAATGATGGCCCAAGCTCCTTTTGCCTTCAGAATCATCCTCATCCGGATGCTCCAATATTCGTAGTCGAAACCATCAAATTCTGGGATCGGAATTGAATTGGTGTTGTTGGCAATAATAGCTCCCTTCAACACGAATTGAGATCTCCAAGCAGCTTCTATAAAATTTGCAATAGAAATTCCACAGTTACTCAAACCCAATTTCTCAATCACCTCGCTCTGATACCAAATGAATAATTTACAATAATACAATAAAAAAAATTGGAGCAACTATTATCTTCTTATTATCTGGAATAATTCTGGCAGAGTTTCAGTACTCTATTACAATCTCCTCACAGGCTCTAGAAGAGCTCACACACTTGCTACAATGCAAAATTCTTCTTCATAAAAGAAAACCCTAAAACTACCTTAAGTAAGAAAAAAAAAGCAAACCCTAACCCTAGCAAATCACATCTGTCGGATCTACATCAAATGTGTTTATTACATTTCTTAGTATTTCGGCCATAAATTTTGACTCGGGTGTCCGTTTGAGCCCGTTTGTTTTCTAGATTACACAGATTTTGAATCTCTATGATTTTTTTTATCTCCTCTAACAGGAGACGCTTTCCAAGGCTAAAAACGTCATCTAACAACCCAAATTTTTGTTTTAATGTATGGTTGGCTATATTTCCAACAAGCAGGTTAGAGGTAGATTCTGAGAAGGTTTTTAGATAGATTTATGAGCAGTTTTAAGGTAGACTTGTGAGCAAGTTTTGAGATAAATTTATGAGTAGGTTTGAGGTAGACTTGTGAGTAGTTTAAAGATAGATTTTGAGTAGGTTTTGACAGATACTTGTGAGCAGGTTTTGAGAAATACTTGTGAGCAGATTTATGAGTAGTGTTGATCAGAGTTGAGCAGAGTAGAGGGAATAGAGTTCTCATGTGGAGAGAGATCCATGAACTAGAGTAGTGGGGATAGATATCTCATGTAGAGAGAGATCCACAAACAAAAATATAAGGGTATTGGTGTCTCCTTTGGATAGAGGTCCATAAATATTGTAATAGGGATTTGATTCCCAAAGATTCATTGAGAAAAAATTATAAGGAATATTTTCTCCGTGGAGTAGCCCACATTGGGTGAACCACGTTAAATCATGTCTCTCATGTGTGTGATGATGCATGCATTGTTTACTGCTTTGATATTATTTTTGTTATCATTTGTATTGAGAAGTAAAAAGTTTTATCTTATACTTTTCACCCCCCTCTTAGTATAAGCTTATGTTCTTCATCGAACATGTTGCTTTGTTGCTGATATCGGTGGTTGTTTAGCATATTAAGCCTCATTCAATTTTTATTTCTTACTAACCTCCCTTTTAACCTCCTTCATTGAGTCCTTTGCTTTTCTCTTGAACACAATCATAGTGAAGGCTTTACCTTTATGGAAACCTTCTTGATTTTGAATATATGGTATTGCCACTTATTTGAAAAGCAAATCTATAGGCTTAGCAGAGGCTCCAATGGTAAACTTGATTGGAGTTAGATCTCTAGTTTGATATTCTTTACCCATTTTTATCTTTGGTGGGGAATGTACTCCTAAAGCCATGTTTTTAAGCCTTTTCTCCACTTGAATAATTTTTATAGTTCTAGATTCAATTGCACCAAGACCACCACGAGCATATTCTATCTTCTGCATTAGAGATATCCCTAATGTGTATTATTGTACTTTATCTAGTGAAGGCTCAAAGATAGATTGTACTTCTTTAGTAGCTAGTGGGGTGGTTGTTGCAATGTTAATCTATTGGAGAGTTGAGGGAGGAGAAACATTAGGGGGACTTTGATTTTTCTCTTGTTTCTCTGTTTCATACTTTTTTCCTTTAGTCTTACTCTTTTTGGATTTGCTTGTCTTTACCTTTTTGAAGCTTAATGTCAAGCTTTTAATTCCCCGACTGTCCAATTTTCATAGTGTTTATCGTATATTTCCTCAAACTCCTGGTCAATTAGTTTACCATACTTAGGGGCTATGGTATTCCTTTCAACTCTCATTTTCCACCATTCCAAAATTTTGCCTTTCAACCAACCATAGGTTTCCTACATTTCTTGAATCTTTGGTTCCTTGAGCTCATGTCTTTTCTTATGTTCAAGATCATAGTATTGCACGTGTTCATAGAAATATCTCCATGGTGGTAGAGGTTCCATATTACTAATATTCTATTCAAACAAGGAACTTTCCCTATTATTTCTATGCTTTTCAATCGTTGGTTGAGTAGTCTTCTCAAATTTAGGGGTCTTTTCACCATTCAAGGCCTTAAGATTTTCTACAAATATGTCAACTAGATCATACCTCCACCTTTGCGAGAGTTGGTAGAGTCCTAAATTTTCTAGGGCCTAGGTGATCTGTTCATACTGACCCTTTCTTGTTATAGTGATATCATCCACATTGAGGGGATAGGCAACTATTCCTTTCCTCTTTATCCCAGTACCAAATTTATGATTGATGAAGTATGTCTGTCTATAGTATTCTAATGCAAATATTCAATTGGTAACATAATGTGGTAGTAGGAATGGTTTCTCTATGAACCCATATTGCTTAATTATTGTTCCCTCGATCAAAACATATCAGTCTTCCTCTTCAGCTTCCTTTGTCTTCAATCGCTCTTTGACTATGGGAGCAAGTCTAGGAAATTGCCCATGCATTATTTCTAAACATGGTCTTAAGAATTCTCTATTAAATTTGTAATAAGACTTTGTTTTGCTAAAAACTCTAGTCCAACGATAGACTGGTATGGGATTTCCATCATTATCTTTATCTGAGACCGGTATCCAAGGATTTTCTTTTCTAGTAGCACTAAGGAACATCCAAGCCAGATGAGAGCAATGTCTGAAAGAAGGGGTTTCAAGGTATTTCTTCATAGCCACCAGTTGCTCATGTATTCTTTTGGTGAGAAAAGTTGGCCAATTAAAATATATTGTTCTATTATTACCATCTCCCACATGATTCCTATACATTTTCTATAGTCACCAGTTGCTCATGTATTCTTTTGGTGAGAAAAGTTGGCCAATTAAATTATTGAACCATCCCTTTGTATCTATAGAGTGTTTCTGGAAAATTTCATATGCTTGGGTTCTTTATTCTTCTAGTTGCAAGAGATGCATCAATATAGCCTCTACTATATCTTGATCTACTTCATGATCATGGTTAGCCCATTTCAGAGCTGGTATCTCAATATGGGTGGGTAGAATGACCTCTTTACCATATACTAGTGCATAAGGGGATGTCTTGATAGACTTTTTGATAGTAATTCTATCTACCCATAGATTTCGCTCTAGGATAATATGCCATCTCCTTTTATTATCTTCTAATGCTATTTTTAGTATCTTGAGTAGATTTTTGTTGGTGGATTCTACTAGTCCATTCCCCTAGGGGTAATAGTTAGAAGAGTTCTTTAAACTTATGTCATATTTTCTTGTAAACTCTATGTATTTTACCCCTATAAAATTTGGACCATTATCACTTACTAGGGCTTCAGGGAGACCAAACCTTGTGATTAAGCTTTCCATGAATTCAATTACCACATCTTAGTCTGATATTTTGGTTGGAATTGCCTCAACCTATCTGGTAAAGTAATACATAGCAGTTAGGATATATTTATGACCTACTAAGGAGTTATTATTTATGACTCCAATGAAATATAATCCTCACTACTGAAAAGGCTCCTCTACTTGGATAGGCTTCAAGAAAAATGAAGAGTTTCTGGTTCATACATATCTCTGACACTTGTCACATGTTCTCATTGCTTTGAAAGTGTTAGCAAAGATAGTAGGCCAGTAGTAGCATGCCCTTATAGTTTTTATAGCAGTAATTTTTCCTAAAGAATGTCTCCCTAATAATCCTTCATGAAATTCTTCAATGACCTTTTGCTTCTGATCATCTCTCAAGCACCTTAGAAGAACTCCATCAAGGTTCTTCCTATATAACCCTTTTGGTAACAAAACATACTTCAAGGGTTAAAAATTGTACCTTCTTATTTATGAAGGATTAAGATCTTGAGGGCATACCCCTATTTGGAAGTAACCTGTAAACTGGTCAACCCAATCTAAATATCCTAAAAATTTGTCCTCACTTTGTTCGGATGTTGATGGCTCACAAGCTGAAATATGATCTAATACTACTTTTGTTGTCATTCCTTGATATAATGCTCTACCTTTGACTAACTTTGTAGGATGGATTTCTCAATCATACTCTTGAATTCAGGTAATCCAACCAGCTCTCTTGTCACCCAAATCTCCTTATAAGATGAAACTTCTTACATCAGGATGTACCACATAAACAAGAGTTTTACTTTGAGCCAAGTATTGTCTAGATTTTTCCAATGATTTCATAACTGCAAACACGTATCTCTCATTAAATATATATTTAGTTTGGTACTCATGAAGAGTCTGGCTCCAAAAAAATATGGGATGTTCTTCTCCATTATTATTTTTTTTGTTAGTATTGTTGCATAGCTCTCCTTAGCTCCATAGACATACAAAATTAAATCCTTGCTAAAATCAGGTTTTACCAGTACTGGGGTAGTAGCAATGGCTTGCTTGATTGCCTCGAAAGCTTGTTTCCTTGTCTAAGTCCACTTGAATTCCATATTCTTTATGAGAAATTCAAAATTAGATTTAACAACTTGGGCAAAGTCTGAAATAAACTTCCTCACAAAATTTATCTACCCAAAGAATGATTGCAACGCCTTCTTATTCATAGGGAGAGGGAGATACAGTATTGATTTTACTTTATCAGGATCTATTGCCATTCCTTCTTTAGAGACTAC
Source organism: Wollemia nobilis (assembly GCA_028583015.1). NCBI lineage: Eukaryota > Viridiplantae > Streptophyta > Pinopsida > Araucariales > Araucariaceae > Wollemia > Wollemia nobilis. Next base: position 1,374,686 of record JAQPPZ010003047.1, on the reverse strand, counting down.
ATGCCCTAACAATTTGCCCTCATGGACTACAAAAAATGACTTCTTTGGATTTACGGAGATACCAAACTCTCTGCATTTCTGAAACACTTGATCCAAGTGTTCCAAGTGAGTTTATTTTTTATGAGAGAACATAGTCATATTATCTAGGTATATGAGAATGGCCTTATTGATCAGCTCCCCAAAAGCATAGTCCATGGATCTCTGAAAGGTGGCCCCTGCGTTAGATAATCCAAAAGACACTCCCTGATAAGCGAAGGTGCCCCATTTTGTAGTAAAGGTTGTCTTGAATTGATCCTCATCCTTTACCCAAATCTGGTTGTACCCTAAAAAACCATCCAATAGGGAAAACCTTTCAGCCCCTGTAATAACTTGTGGAATCTAATCAATCTAAGGACGAGGATAGGGATATTTTAGTGATGCTTTGTTCAGGTTCTTGAAATCAACACACAAGTGAATATCTCCATTATTCTTCCTGAATGGGACTAAGTTGGACACCCATGTAGAATGTTTTATAGGGTATATAATTTTTACTTTCAGCAGTTTAATAAATTCTTGTCTCATTATGAATTCAATCTTAGGATTCATAGATCTCTGCTTCTACTTGAAATACTTTACATCATATTCCATCTCTATGGTGTGTTGAATGATCTTATCATATACCTTAAGATCTTCATATGACCAATCTATAATATCTCGGTATTTGAGGTATACAGCCTTAATTTTCTCCACTTATTTTGGATAACAATGAATATCAATCTTGAGTTTCTTATCTTTTTATACTTTGATCTATTTGTTGCTACATTTTTTATGACTTGATTGACTATTAGCTCCGAGTCATCATATATATCCAATATTTTGATTCCCATACTCTCTACTTACATCAATCCTAAATATAGATCTTCATATTCTACAACATTGTTAGTGTAAGACCATGTCAGTATATAAGAAAAACTGTTCAGACCTTCTAAAGGAGACTTTAGGGTTACACCAACACCAAATCCATTTTTGCATCTTGCCCCACCAAAATGCATAGTCCAAATTTTTATCTCCCTCAGGGATTTATTGGATATGGTAGAGGTCTTTTTCTCTACTTCATAGGAAATGTTGTAGATACCCATACCTGTCCCAAAAATACTAAAATCCTCTCTGAATGGTAACTCATCTCCCACTTATAACTCATCAAATCTCTCTACCAATTCAACTTTATCTAAAGCTGAGATGTTACACATGTCTTATTCTATTTTTTCAATGTGATTGGACACATGCTTTTTAGGTGTTATCCTTATTCTCTTTCCTTTGAATAGAATCATCATGCTAGAGTAATCTAAATACATATAGCGTCTTAACTTAGCAATGAACTCTCTAGAAATATATAGACCAAAGTAAGACTCTAGACATACCACTATAATTTCTTGCATAATAGTCACTTATGGAGCTCTATGTAGTCTCATCAACACATCCTTTACTACTCCTATGGTCTTAATCAATATATCGTTCAACTGCAAAACTCCTATACAAGAATGGGTATACTCCATATCCATTTCATCACAGACTACTTTGGGCATGACTATGGTTGAAGCCCCTAAATCAATCATACAATTGTGGACTATCCAACCTTCCATTCTCAAAGAAGCCTTCCCTTGAAAATTATCCATCCTTCCCTTAAAAATTATGGTAGTTTGTTTTTCTTGGGAATTTTTACTTAAAGAAGCCTTGAGCAGATCTATCTGACCAGGGATAAAGAGAGTTTCATAGAGACTTGCTCTAGAGGGAGTCCTCTTCATATCTTCCACAATATTGAACTCTAAATTTTCCAAGTGAATCTTCTCATACCTCTTCTCTGATTCACCATATTTCCTCTTGTATTTTTATGTAGCTTCAATCCTTTGTATCTTAGTGATGGAAGGAAATCTCAGTTTTTCTTGTGCTTCATATTTGGAACTTACTTGTTCTTTATTTTCCTTCTCATACATTTTTGGAGCACTTACTCCTTGGCTTTTAGGAACTACATTTCTCTTTTCAGTTGCCTATGGAACAAGGAATTTATCATTATTTTGCAAGGGTGATTCTTTCTTTGTCTGAGAGGGTACTTTAAACTGTTCCATCTGTTGCGGATCAACCTATAATATCTTATTATCAGACCTGGTCATGACAAAAACTTATTCTTCTTCACATATATCTTATCCAAGCATGATTTTTTTTGGCTACCACAATATGTTGACTCTTCTTTTTTTATTCCTCTTAGCTTTCTCCATGGCCTATTACACATGGTGTTGGTAGAAAACATAGGAATCCGAATCATGAGTATCGTTACACACAAGGCACCAAATATTCACAAGACTGGTTTCAAGGGTAAACTCTTGATCTTCTTGATTTGTGTTAAACTTGGACCTTGCATTATTACTGGTACTAGGCTTCTGATCCCTATTAATGTATGGAAACCTTCTCTATTGAGACCTCTCCATCTCTCTTTTCTCCATTGCATTCACATTTTTATCGATTATTTTTAAGGTATTTTAAATATCGAGCAACAAGGTGGATTCTTGGAAAATTTGAGATGGGAGTGGTGGAAAAGAAATTGAGGTAGATGTTGTTATAGGAGGAGGACTTGGGGCCACTTGAGGGAGTGGTGATGATAAGGAAGGAATATCTATGTAGGAAGATATAGCTACCTTAGCTTGAAATTACAGGATCTTAGAATAATATGGCATGACTATCTTTGGAGGTAGTCTCCCTACATTAATTAGAATACTTTTTGCTTTTATGGTTGTATTGTATACTTGAGGAAAGGTAGATACTTCTAATTGTTGAGTTTACAACCCAAGTTCTAACCCAAGGGTTCTGATGTAGTACGTGAAAGCAAGAGGAGCAGTCGGCATAGCTTCAGGGGGTATCCTTTTCCATGTTCTACTAAATATTAGGTTAAAATTAGAGACTAACTCTTGCTGATGTTTCCACATAGATGTGAGTTGGTTTAGGAGGGAAAAAAGATCAACAAATTCATTAAATTATTCCACAAAAGGATCAACTAATACAAACTATGAAGTGATGTTGTTGTCTTCCAGGGTTATAAACCAATGAAAATTTTTTCCTCTAAAGGATAGAGCTAGAATTCTGATGAACACATCCTCATTTCTGATATTGTGAATGATTGCTAAGTTTAGTATATCCTGACAATGCTTGTAAGCATTTTTACCCAAACCATCATATGTAGGTATACCTTTGAATATATCTTGGGAAATTTTATGCATTTGAGCAAGACTTAAAGGACCAACGGTATCCCAATTAGGACATTTCTATGGGATTTGATCTTGGTTTATGTTCTATTGTTTAGCCATGTTTAGTGGGGTTTTTCATGGAGTTTGAATCGCAGGAAAATGATTTCTTGGTGGTAATTTAATCTCTTCAATGGGTGAATCTAGGGATAGGCTTCTTGAATTCCTAAATCTTCTTGATGGTAGCTCAAATAATGAAAAAGGTTCTTGACTATTCCTAGCGGAAGTCCTGGTAAACATGAAAGAATGACTTACTAAAAGAGATTTCTAGGTTCTTGATCTTAGAGAGTCACCAAGTGAATTTGCTTTCATTGCTTGGTGAGTTCAATACAACTCACTAACTCTTGATTCCTCTGGAAAAATGGGAAAAAATGATAATTAGTGGGTGAATGAATGTTTTGTAAACAATGTCCCATTGGGCATGACAAAAATTTTGGGGTCTAAAATGACATTAAGGTAATATCAAAACTGTAACTATCATCTGCAATAATCTGATAGGTGTGCACCCACTAATCACATCTCAAACCCCGACATTGGATGAATTAAAGATTGCTTTAACTCAACCTCTAGAGTAGGCTGGTATACCTTGTCAACTAATTGAGTGTTGACTCATTTAAGCTCAGTTAAATGTGTAAATATAGGGATAGAAATGGGATAAGGGTTAGGAAAGTAATGAATGAATAGTGGTCAGATAAAGCTAACAACATAGGCATCTACAGGAGAACCTCCCACAAATTGATTTCTAGTATTCCACACTTGAGACTAACAACATTCAAAATTAGTGATCTTCATCATTAAAGCACAAAGCATACTTCAAGGACTATTTCAAACATCTAGAGGACTAATAATCCATATAGCAAAATTAGATTAATACTCAAACTAATAGAAAATGAAATCCTTCTAAGCATACATTTAAACATGAAGTATTCCAAGGTGCTCTAAGTTATCAATCCAATAACATCATAATAGACTAACCATAGCAGTAGTAGCAAAAATGACCTCACAAATTAAAACTCCACAAGAAATGAAGGCACAGGCATGAGGCAAACATCCAAGTAATGCTCCTATTAATTTGCAATAAAATATACAGCAGTAGGGCAAGCAAACACTTTAGATTTGACTCTTCAAAATGAGGGTTCGAACTCTATTTATAGTTTATACAATGAAAGAGTATTAGAAATATTACAAGGAAGCTAGAGTACCAAATCAGTAGGGTTTTGAGGTGGAAACCTCTTATTTGAAGAAATAAGACGAGCTGAGCTCCATGGATCCTCTGCAACTTAGCATTTACAACTTTCTCGATCTTTCATAATTTTGGACTATTAATCTGATAGTAGGATGATCTAGATCGTTCTCTATTCTTACCATAACTTTTTTGTTGTAGATATGCAACTAAAATAATTCTTAGGTCTTGATTCTATGTCACTTCAACTTTTTATCTCTTTCACTTTAGTTCAACAATTGTTCAGATAATTTTTTTTAGTATTACACAACTTTGAATGTTGCTTTTATAAATCACTCAAGTTATGCCAATCGTGGACCCTTGATTTGCTTTTGAATGGTCCAGATTAAATTTTCAGAAGGTGACTTTATCACTCAGAGTGATCGTAGCTTAAAACCTTTATCAACTTCTGTGACATTTAACTTGCTATAATCCAAGGGTAGTTCCTTTTTTATAATCAGTTGAGCACCTTGTGTTGAAATCCGCTCTTTGAAACTCAACAATGTCAAGTTTGACCACTTTGACCATGAAATGAAACATATGTGTTGTGTCACACGAAAAATAAAATACCGCCCTGGATCGCCTTCTCAAAATCCACAATATCAACTTTTATATTATCCTACAAAATAATATTGCTTCAAGCACATAGAAAATAAAACTATCGCACTGTACGAAAAATAAGCCTTGCTTGTCACCACTTTAGAATTTTTTGCTTTGAATCTAGCACAAGGCAGCTTTGACTATTTGCAACATGGAAAATAACAAAGTGTTTGCCTCGTGCAGAAAATAACAAAGCACTTGCCTCGTACGAAAAATAAGCCTTTACGTTGAGTGAAAAGAAGCTTTGTTTAGAGTCGCTCTTTGGATTTTTACAATACCAACTTCGGCTAAACCAACTGTGAAAAATAACAAAGCATTTCACCACACAGAAATAGCAAAATATTTCACTTGCTCCTTTGAATTCTATGACTTGAATCACTTGCAAACCAATTTTAACTAACTGGAACACAAAAAATAACAATTACCTTGCCCTCGTGAAAATTAGCACTATATTTCAACCACGCAGAAAATAAGATTACCTTCAACCTTGTTCTTCAAATTCTGTGACTTGATTTGTGTGCAAGTCATCTTTGACTAAGTGGATCATGGAAAATAACACGTAATGTACCCTCACAGAAAATAACATTGTCTTAAACCCACTACTTTGAATTTTGTGATCAAAATTGCTTGCAAGTTCCATTTGACTACTTTGACCACGAAAATTAACATTATGATGCAGTCTCGCAGAATTTAACACTGCATTGTGATCTAAGGCATATCTTCAACACGTAGTCAATTTAAAAAAAAAATAATTATTATGTGGCCTTTTGGGCCTACAATCACATGGGTTGTCGAAGAGTATAGGGATAGCAAATTTGTGGGTCATTTTTTGCGAACATTATGGAAGAAATTGGATACTAAACTAGCATTCATTTTGGCTTATCATCCACAAACCAATGGGTAAACTGAGGTTAAGAATAGGAGTCTTAAAATTTTTTAGAGATGCTTAGTTGGAAAGAAGCCAAAGCTTTGGGATGTTGTTTTAGCATAAGCAAAATTTACATATAACTCAGTGAACCAAAGTACAAGTAAAAGTCTATTTTAGATTGCATATGGAATATGCCCAAGAGGAGTAGATGAGTTGCAAAAGACAACTAATTTATAGAGGTCAAAGTACTATAATGGAAGACCTTGCTGACTACATTCATGATTTGCATTAGGAGGTGTAGAGTGCGGTAGAAAAAAGTACAAAAGCATACAAACATGTGGATCTCAAGTGAAGGGTGCAAGAATTTTAGGTTGGAGATTTTGTTTTGGCACATTTATGGAAGGAAAGGTTCCCAAAGGGCACTTGTAACAAGTTAATTTGGAAGAATATTAGACCTTGTAGAGTCTTGAAGAAGTTTGCTACAAATTCTTAGGAAATGGAACTACTTTAAGGAGTGAACATATCTCCCATATTTTTTTTTGTAGGTAAAAAAAGTTTTATTTATTGATCGGGTTGAAGGGACCCGTCCCTGTTACATAGGGCATAAAAAATGTAGATATTACAAAAACAAACCAGTTTTGGACACATAGTCTAAGTGTCCAACCCTTCCATTCAAGGCAAAAAACAAAAGAGCAGTCAACCAGTACAGAGCTAAACAGACGCTAATACAATCACCGACAATCCACCGGTCTGAAACTACCTTCCCAGGGCTACTGTGATGCCTCTTTTCCATCCTGGTGATCAACCTCTTTCTGGTTAGGGCCGAGGAGGGCCTCGAGCATGCCAGGGAGCTCTTGAACTTCATTGATGGCGTTGGTCAGGCTGGTGTCGGCCTCCCTGATGATATTGGTTGTTGACTTCAGGAGGTCCACAGTTTTGTTGATGCGAGTGAGGGTGGCTATGCACAACACATCTTCGACATTTTTGGATGCCTCTTCATCCTCATCGATGATGACCTCAAGAATCTGTCCTGGAGCACTCGTGTTCTTTGTCTACAGTCGATGGGATTTCCTACTTTTTTGAGAGGGATGGACTGATTTTCATTTGCTTCTCAGGGGCTGGCTAGGGGGCGGCGATCAGTTGGAGCAGAGGTCTTGGGAGTGGGAGCCGGGGAGGTCTTCTTACCACTAGAGTGAGTAGGGGTGGAAGAGATCGAGGGGGAACCGATGGGGGAAATAGACTATGAAGGGGTATCTACGGAAATGGGGGAGTGGGGGGGCTTTCCTTGTCCTTATGAAGGGATGCAGAGGAGGGCTCGGGGTTGGGAGAGCGATCGGGGATGCCACCAGAGACCTGGTGTGCAAGGGCATGTTTGTAAAGGACAAGGAACAGGCCCTGGTGGTGAGGGGGATTGGAGGACATGCTTATTTTGAGATTGGTGATGGTGATGCGGATGGACTGAAAAAGGAAGTCGAGGAAATTCATTGGTTTGACATCACGAAGGTGGTTCACAAAAGCAAGGTGGTAAGCACACAGGGGTGATTGGGATTGTCGATAGTGATGTATTGGATGACAGGGATGATGACAGCATCCCAAGGCCTAGGGAGAGACGAGCGCAGCACACCCCCCTTCTCCCACTCCAAGTCTTTCCCCTTATCGAGGAAGTGCTCTAACTCTTCTTTGAAGTTATGCCTATCCCTTCGAACACTTCTGCCACTAGGAGCTAAACCAAAAACTTCAGCAATGGAGTGGACACTTACCTCAAACCGAAGGCCATGGACCTGAACTTCACCTTCGTTCCATGTGCTGACAAAATCCTTGGTCACTTGTTCATCCATGCCGGTGAAAATCTTGAAGAAAGGGGTGAATTTCTTGGCTTCGAGTAAAGCTTCGATCCCTACCTCAAGCTGGAGGTTTGTGGGCTCCATGATGGTCATCGTGATGGGGGAGCTGGGATCGGATGAACTGCAATGATGTCTACTACCTAGCAGAGGGAAAGTCCTCAAGCGAATGCACAAAGAAAACATAGGGCTCTGGCTAAAAAGCCTAAACTTAATGCAAGCATGACAGGCTATCACTCCAAATATTTCAAAGAGAAAATGGGAGTAACGACCACGTAGAGCAGTGATAACAGAGAATAAGGGGGAGACAACCAGACCAGAAGGAAGAGGGGGCGAGTGGAGAAGATGGCATAAGAAATGGGCATGGGTGGAAAATGATGGGGGTGGCGAGTGGTCTCAACGAGGAGGGGGAAAATGAGGAGGGGATGGGGGCACGATGGGAGCGGAGGCGATGGGGGTGACTGGTCAAATTGACACGGGTTGTGCAGACCACATGAGTGGTCATGCTGGCTACACATCGGGAAATGATGGATATTAGTGAGTTCCCAATGATCATGGTGTTAAGAGAACACCTGTCTAGCATTGAAGGAACGCCTTTGTGGCTGCTAGAGCTACCATTTGTGACATTCCTTAGATTTGTTCTGGTGTTGAAAAAAACACCTTAGGTGTTAATGAAACACCATTGTGGCAGCTAGTGCTGCTTCTTACGAATGCACCTTGCATCATGATTGGCTATCGTGCTGACTTCCTAGGGGAAGACATCTTCCCAAATGATCAGGCTAGCTTGATTGGTCGCTATGTTGGCCAAGAGATCTGCCACCTTATTCGCTTCTCTGAACACGTGACTGGTCACGGTTTGGGGACGCTACCGGAGGGAAGCCTGGCAGTCTTGGATTATGTTGTGGATGTTCCAACCCCCATTACTGTTGTTGATGATATGGTTAACCACAATGAGTGAATCACCCTCGAAGATGATTGGATTGGCCATGGATTTGCTAACCTGAATACATCTCCAGAGAGCCCAAGATTTCGCGTAGTTGTTAGTTTGAATCCCAACATTTTTTGCGAAGGCCAAAATGATGTTGCCCATATGGTCCCTGATGACTCCTCCGGCCCTCACGTCTCCCGGGTTACCTTTGGAGGACCCATAAAAATTGGCCTTGAGCCAACCTAGGGGGAATCCATTTGACGTTACTCCGGGAGCTGGGGGATTCTGAGGTCTTGAACACTCAGTGGATATCCCTAGGCTCTTGATCACTGAGGACTCCCTTCCACAAGAAGGGGAGTCTATGCACGGGATGATGTTAGCATTTTCTAGAGCAAAATTCAAGGCTTTGTTAGCGACAACTTTAGGGTTCCTGGGCTTGTCATTGAAGATGCGGTTGTTTCGCTCCAGCCAAATTTTCCAGAAGACATGGTGCAACAAGGCTTTCCAGAGAAACCTGAGTCTTGGGTTACTAAAGACGTTGGGCCATTGGGTGACCAAGTCAGGGATGAACTTGGGCCAGGCCCAACTTACTTGGAACCTACTTGTCAGGGAGGAAAAAACCTCAATGGAGAAGGGGCAATCGATGAATAAGTGTTGAGTGGACTCCCAGGCCTGGGTGCAGAGGTAGCATCTATTAGGGATGATGACGCCCCTCTTGATCAAGTTGTCTATGGTCAAAATTTTGTTGTGGACCATGAGCCAACAAAAGTGAGCGATTTTCGGGACCAGATGCTTAAGCCAAATGGACCTTGCAATGGTGGGGCTGTTGGTGGAGCTGGGTCACTTGGGAGGGGTGTCAACCAGCTGGTAGGCTGACTTCATAGAGAACTGCCCATCATTGGTGCCTTTCCAACAGAGCTTGTCAGCCATCTGGGTTTGAGGGATGAAATTCACCCTGAGAATAGACTGGAGGGCAAACTTGGCTCTGTCTAACACAACATTTCTGACTCTGAACTGGATTACCTTCCATCTATGGTTGTCTTGAGTGGTTGTTATAAAATCAGTGACTCTATGACCAAATTTGTTGTCGGTGAGGTGTTTAATTGCTGCAATGTCGGGGTCTCTGATGAGAGGCTCATCCCTAGCCCACGGGTCATGCCAAAAGTCGATGTCCACTCCATTCCCAAGTAGCCACCTTGTTCCCTATTGAATAAGGTGCTTTATTTAGGAAATTGATCGCCAGAAGTGGGACCCAATGCTAGGAGTCCCTTCATCCCTGAAAGAGTGTTGTTGAAGGTATTTCCTTTGGATGATAGAGACCCAGTCTAAATTGGCATTGGTGGCCACCTTCCATGCCTGTTTGGCTAGGAGGGCCTAGTTCATGAGGCTGATTCTACGCAAGCCGAGCCCACCTTTGTCTTTTGGGGTGCAGACTTTGTCCCAGGCCACCAGGTGAAACTTTCATTGATTATCCATCCCTACCCATAGAAAGTGCTTCTGGATTTTTTCTATGCTTTCTCCCACAACATTTGGGATTTTGAAAATAGAAAGAAAAAACACCGGGATACTTTGGAGAACAGACTTAACTAAGGTGGCTTTACCTACTTGTGAGAGGAGGGCCCCTTTCCACCCTGCCAACTTCTTGTGGATTCTCTCAGTGACACTATTCCACATGGTCTTGGTTGGCCTCCCTTGAAACATTGGGAGCCCAAGATAGGTGGTTGGGAGATTGGTGATTGTGCAACCCAAAATACCTGCAATTTTTACTTGCCGCCTTGCAGGGGTGTTGATGAAGTAGAGCTTGCTTTTGTTGTAATTAACTTTCTGGCCAGCAACTTCCTCATACAGATTGAGGATAGACTTGATGACCTTGGCTTTAGAGATAGAGGCTGATGTGGCCAATAGGGTGTCATCCACAAACTGTTGATGGGTCGAGGGCTGAAGGTTGGAAGCAACCTTGATACCAAAAATCAATCTTCTTGAGCAGGCAGATTTGATAGCTCTTCCCAGGATTTCAACCAAGATGATGAATAGGATGGGGGAGAGGGGGTCCCCTTGTCTCAATCCTCTAGAACTAGGGAAGTACCCTACTGCTGAACCATTGACCAGGATAGAGAACCAGGGAGAGGAGATGCAATTTGAAATCAGCTTGACCCAATTCTCATGGAACCCAAACTTGAGGAGGATTCTGGTCAGAAACTCTCGGTCCACTCTATCGAAGGCCTTGTTCATGTCAAGCTTAAGGAAGAAGGCTGACTTGTTGGACTTTTGGGCCGAATGGATGAGTTCATGGATAGTGATGACTCCATCAACAATATTCTAACCTTTGATAGTACTACCTTGGCAGGGGTCAATGATGGATGGGAGAATGTTGGTCAGTCTGTTAGCCATGGCTTTGGACAAGATTTTGTAAATGACATTGCAAAGGCTGATGGGGCGGTAATCGGATAGGGACTGGGAGTTGGGCCCCTTGGGAATGAGAGCTAGGAAAGAGGAGTTTACATCCCTGGGAATGAATCTGGTAGCTTGCATTTCGAAAATGGCTAGGCAGAGGTCAGGCCCCACGATGTCCCAGTAGGTTTGGAAGAACTTGGGAGAAAACCCATCAGGGCCTGGAGCTTTGTCTGGCTGCATGGAAAAGAGGGCCTGGTGGATCTCTTTAGGGGTGAGAGGGCTGAGAAGATGGGTATTCATGGCCTCAAGGATGGATCTGGGAATGTTCTCAAGGAGGGTGTCCATAGCCTGGCTAGGGGGGAGGAGGGGACACCAAGGAGGGTTTTGAAATGGTTAACAACTTCATCCCAGATTTGGTGGATATCAGAGGTGCAGGAACCATCTTGCTTGGTGAGGGTCTTTATCCTGTTGGCTCCTCTGTGCCTAAGGGTGGAGATGTGAAAAAATTTGGAGTTGGAATCTCCTTCCTTAAGCCACAACTGTCTTGATTTCTGGTGCCAGAACATTTCTTCCTTTCGTAGAGTGTTATGGTATTCTACAAGAAAAATCCTCTCCTCTGCTCTGAGATTGTCATCCCCCTGCCCCTGTTGGAACCTGTCCTTAATCTGGTTGAGTCTATTTTTGATGATATTTTTATTTTCAAAGATGTTCCCGAAAGTCTCTTTGTTCCAAACCCTCAGCTTGCCCTTGATTGATCGGAGTTTCTGCATTACCTGGTTTATGACAGTCCCAGGGAACTTTTCCCCCCACCACTCAACAATCTTATTTTTGAGATCTGGGTGTTGGGTCCACATAGATTCAAAATGGAAAGGGGTTTTGAACTGGGATCTGTTGGTTGTTTCAAACATCAGGGGACTGTGATCAGACCCAATTTTTGGGAGCGCCTACAGACTGGCATCCCCAAAGAGGGGGAGCGCTTCTTGGGATAGTAGGAAATGGTCTAGTCTCTCTTGAATAAGGTCTCCGCCTACCCTTCTGTTGCTCCAAGTGAACTAGGACCCTTTTAGTTGGACATCCATAAGTTCGCTTGAGTCTACAAAGTGAGCAAAGTCATCTATGGCTCTGGAAGTAATGGCATTCCCACCTCTCTTCTCAGAAGGATGCAAGGGAGTATTGAAGTCCCCTACTAAGATCCAGGGGATGCCACTGAAGGCTTGTCTCATCTGGGAAAGGTTGTTCCACAAGATTATTCTATCCTGTGGGGTGTTGGGAGCATACACGTTGGTCAAGACCCAGGAGAGCTGGGTGTTAGAGTCATGAAAGAGGATGTTGACCAGGCACCCATTGCCTGAAATAACTCGCCCTTCAACTTTTGTTGGATCCCAAAGGCAAAGGAGTCCACCTGAGGTACCCTGTGTTGGGGTGTAGACAAACTCACACTTCCTCCAGATGGTTTTGGCAACTCTTGGTGACCCGTGCTCACCTAATTTGGTTTCTTGGATGAGGAAAATAGTAGGATTCATTTCCTTCCACATGGCAACAACCAATCTTTGTTTGGCTGCCCCATTTAGTCCTCTCGCATTCCAGGAGAGGACTTTCATTTGGAACTTTTGGATGGTTTTCTGCCCCCTTTGCCTTGTTGCATGGGGGTTTTGGATCTCTTAGTTTCTTCCTTGTTTGTTATCCCTAGCTCCTGGAACAAAGTTTTTTGGGTGCCATTGGCTATATCTTCAGTTGCATCTCTGTTTCTCAGATCTACCCTCCGAGGGCCTTCCCTTCTTTCTATCGCCTCCCACATCAATCTGGGTCTTTCTAAAACTTTGAGTCTATTTTGGGCTCCATGGTTTTGGGGACTCTTGGGAAGAATCATCATTGTCAACCTCGGCTTCGGGGGATATGGATGGGGATCGGGGTGTCCCAGTCTTTCTGGGAGGGGAAGACGATGGTGAGGGAATGAGGGGCTGGAGGGGTTTGAGGGGGGCCTGGGAGGGGATTCGAGGAGTCACAATGGTTGATGGGAATGGGGGAAGGGCATCGGGGTGGGGATGGGAGGGGGTTTTTTGGGGGATGGAATCAATAGCATCCGGTTGAATGATAGGGTTTGGATCAAGGGTTTCCTCATAGGGGATTTCCTCAAATTGGAATTTATCATTACGACCAGAATTGCTAAGTAAATCAAATTTGTTGGAGATGGTGAACATATTACTTGCCTTTTGTTTGTCACCGCTTGGAGGGGGAAAAGCTTGTTGCTTGCCCTTATGGTTCTGGTTCTATCCCGTTCCAGCCTTCGTCTTCTGATTTTCCCCCTGGACTGGGTGGGCCACAATCTGCGACTCTATCTACGTGTTTTTGCGGTTTAGGCACTGAGATGAAAGGTGCCCTTGCAGTTGACATTCAGAGCAAAAAGTGGGTTTGTTTTCATATTCCAGTGGTTGGCTTCACCTGTAGTTTCCATAAATTAGGTTAACCTGGCTAGGGAGCTACGTTTCCAGGTTGACATTGACGCATATGCGAGCTTGCGTCAGGCGAGTCCGTGCGCGAGTTGCTGGATCAATGGCTACCAGTTCCCCTATTGCTTGGGCTATCACATGGAGTGCATCTTCATAGAAGAAATGTGGTGGCAAGTTCAGGAGCCACACCCAAATGGGGGCATAATTTATGCTCTACGACTCTGGATCAAAGTCCTCTCCCCACTTTTGGAGGAAGAGACTTCTCCTCCCAAAAAACCATGGGCCTCCTGATAAGATTCGGTCAGCGTCTTCCTGTGTATTGAGGTGGACCATGAAGAACCCTCTGGACATGGCTGACAGCTCTAGGCACCCTCTGGTTTTCCACTTGAGTGTCGCCCAACGCCGAAGTGAGTCCATGTCCGGTCTCCCTCCAACAAATTTCCCTACCAGGGAAAATGAGTCTCGATTAGCGTATTCCATCATGACTTGCTCAGGACAGAGGACATTACAACCTTGGGTTATGAAGGTGTTCATCATCGAGGACCTAGGTTTAGGTTTTCCTTGAAGCGCTTCTATGAAAGAAGATTGATTGGTCTTCTTGCCAACTATTTCATTTTTATCTGGTGGGTCTTTGCCTCTGCATCCTTCTTTCTCATCTCCTCCCATGCCTAGATTATTTTCGTTCGTTGATTCATCCTCTACCTGGTGGGAGTTGGATTCATCTTGCGATCGCGAGCCGGTCCCAAGGTTTCTATTCTCGCCTCTCTGCTTCCCATTCACCGATGCATCACCCCCTGAGTGATCACTTTTACTCCCATCCCTCTACCTCCCGCTAGCCGATGACTCGATCACCGCATGTTCGCTCGCCTCTGCCTACCTTTTGCTCGCCATCATTCCACTCACAAACATTGCAATTCTTTTCTCACCCAATTTGGAGTTGGAGTATAGAATGGACTAAATTCATCCCTTATGCCTATAGATTCAACATATCTCCTATCTTCAATATAGCAAATCTATACCATTATTATGAAGGATCAACTAGTAATAAATATAGTGTAACTTTAGACCCTCTAAAGGTCGATTTGGTACAATATTTGCTCAATATGAAGAATCAATATAATCATTCTAGCCCTTTAATCCTCGAGTATTCAATTTTATGGAATATTTAATTTACCAATTTGGAAGATCGTATGTTTTGTTACTTTCTCGTGTGCAAGTTATAGGAAGGCGCATCAAAGCATTCATGAATGGAAAAGGAGAAATCAAGGCACAAAAAGGGCACACAAATGAAAAGGAAGTGGTTGACTAGTTGAAGAATTGTGAATGTTGTAGGTACATATGAGTGCCACAGGAGGTTCATGTACGAGGAATATTGTAGGCATAAAAGAGTGCTAGAGAAGTGCCATGGAGGTTCATGGTTGAGGAAAATTGTAGGCACAAAAACATGTCATATAGGGTCTCATAAATGGAGGAAGTGGCCATAAGAATATAACCATTCTCAGAAGGAAAGAACTATTACACTCTTCATGTGTGAGGATTTGATTGATGAACCAACAAGAGGAGATCTTGATTATTATTAGTTGGAATTTTGATTGTAGTCCAAAATTGGATCATCGTACAATAAAGAAAGATAGTAAAACTAAATAGCGGGAATCCTCAAATAAAAATTGCTGAAGAACTCAATCCATCATACAATAACACAATTGTATGATCGAAGTGTCATATAGGCCTTGAGTTGTCATACAATAACATACCATCATACAATTAATCTTCTGGAAAAGAAAATTTTTGAGCATCTATCCAATCATACAATTGATGGGTCATACAAATTAAATGTCATACAATTGAACGAAGGGAAGGGTTGTGCAATAAATTTGAACTTTCATACAAAAGTGGGATTGTATAGTCGTACGAAAAATGAGGTCATTCAAGGAGATATTGCAAGTCGGGTGTCTACATTAGTACTTTGTGTTGCATGAAAAATACCATAATGTGTTGAACCTATAAATTGACATTCATCATATTATAATGAGCTTGGTTCATTCTTTGATTGGTATTTTGTAGAGGTACTTAATATTTAGTGAGGTATGGGGTTCTCTGAGGATGTTAGTTTGAGGTTGTTGTCATTACCTCTTTTCAATATTGATATGGTTTACTATATTTTTCAACACTTCCAATACTTAATTCATTCCAAGGTTATTAGTGGAATAGTTATTCATGTTTGAAAAAGCATGAAGGGTTCGAAATTACAACTAAAAAGTATTTGTTGATTATGAGTTCTAGCTAGGATGCATGTCAATGCATGAATATGGTATTGGGCTAGTATCAATAGTTGATTGAGGATTCAAAATGGGTGAAATGGGGGGTGTAGAAATAGAAGCTAATGGGTTTTGATTAATATAGGTAGCATAGACCATAGGCAAGGTAGGTAACAATTTTCCTACCCTAATTAGAACACCTTCAACATGAGCTACTTCCTTGAAAGTTGTAGATAGTGTATTGTGATTAGCATTATAAACCATTAAATCCAAGTTGGATTGTAAATCCTTTATGTAATAAGGTAAATCTTGTTATTCATTAGGCCTAATGTTTTGTGGAATCAAATTTAAGGTCCTTAAGAATATAGTGTTGAAGTTATGTATATTCCCTTGGATATGCCATTGTATTGTATCTAATTGAAATAAAACAGAATAATCATTGCCCATACTACTAAATATATTGCACGAATGGGGATGCCCAACTAGTGATATAATTATCAAGCAAATATTTATACCACAATGTAGTTTTAACACAAAAATATTAAATTAGTACGTATACAATAATGTCCTTCTCTTGAATGTAGTGAATTGAATTGAGTGTAGACAACTTATTAGGTGATCTAGTGTCATCTTATTCTCACTTTTGTCAAAAGTGAGTAAGGATTTTATATAAATAAGTGGAATAGTAGAATAAGCCCCTAGGTTCAATGGTCCTTGATAGGTCCAATCAGGAACATAATTTTGGGGCCTATGTGGAGGTGTTGGATTAATATAAGGAGGTGGAGATTGACTATATCATTATTGTGGATATGGATAAGGAATTACAACATAACCTTGAGGTGGATATAGAGGGTAATAAGGCAGAGGATAATGAGGATTTAGCATATGGAAAGGAAGAGGTGATAGGTTTTGATAAGCCCAATGTTGATTTGGAGAAGACTACATATTTAGGAATATGGGAGGATATTACAAGCCTTGTTGAGGGATTTAATAATTTAGAGGAGGTGGACCTTACATGTTTTATGTACCTCATTGATTAGATATGGTGTTGTCCTTAGGGGTTTCCATGGGTCACATGTATCCCCATGCAATTTTGAACAAGCCTCTAGATTTGATTTAGAAATATTTGTCTTGAAGATCCTATGTTTGAAGCTATGGACTGACCTAGTGGAAAGTTATATGTGTCTGACAAACTAGATCTAGGTGGAATTTGAGTTGAAGTAGCACTAGTAGGACATGTATTTTAGGCATTAGATGCAAGAGGGGGTCAATTTATATGTATAGTGATAGCTCCCAAAAGGTGGATTATTTACAAGGTTATTCACATCAAAGATCATTCCATATAGAGGGTTTTTGTGGATTAGTGTAGGATTGATGTTTGAATAGTTTTGATTAGCTAAGGCTAACAAATAACTCATTGGTGGCCTAAGAAATCAATTTCATGGGATGTGGGATTTTGACTAATATGATTATCCATTAGGCTTTTGCATTTCAAGGAAACAAGTTTAAATGCCAAAATTTCCTTACTTTCATCATCTTGAAGTACCCATGTGACAACTTGTTCCTTCATTTTCCCTTTGGCATCCCTTCAGTGATATATAATTATCTCCTCATATTGCTATTCTTTTTTTTATCTTTGTGCCCTTGAGCATGTATTCATAAGCTTGTGTATAGACATGCACAGATAGATTTTTTTTTTAAATTGACCTATGGATTGATTTGCTTGCAAATTGGAGCGATTCACTTGCAAAGTCAAGCGATTTTCTAGCAAGATTTGAACTTGAAATTTTTGAAGAGCAAGAGATCCAAGCAAATCACTTGGAGTAAATCACTTCAAAATTGAAGGGATTTGCTCTCTTAGGAAGGAGTTAGAAAAATTGTCTTTCTTAGAAAATTACTTTGTAGATTCTAGTGAAGCACTCTTTATATTTGTCTTGAAAGAAATAATACTATTTTGGAGTGAGTCACTTTCTAAATTGAGAAAATTTCTTGTTGATTTGATATTTTTATTAAATATAAAATCTCACTTAATGGGTTGACTTCTAAATTTTAAATTTTTTCAAGATGAAAATCAACACCGCAAATAGCTAAAATATTTGCTAGGTTTTCCATATTTATAAATATGTTGTTTATAAACCTGTTGATTCTCTAATACCTCTTTTTTTTAGGGGTATTCTTCATGCCCCTAATATTCTAAGATATTTTCATCATTACCTTTTGTTTTTATTTATGGGTTTAACCCCATTTCTTATCAACACTTGTAATATTTGTTTTTGTTTTACCATATCAATATCCTCTAAGTTTCCTTTTCTCTTTGTTTTTGCTTCTTGGGTATTATTTTTGTTACCTCCAACACTTTCATCTTCATCAATATCTTTGATTTTTCATAATATTCATAGTGATACTTGGCATCTATTGGTTTGTCTTGCTTTGAAGGATTTAAAGTGCAAGGAATAACCTCAAAAGATCTTTCTTCTTTATGTTGCCTTGGAAACTCTTAAGCACAAGGACTCTCCTCCATAGCAATTACATTCTTATGTTTTTCTTAAAACCCTAAATTGCTATTGATTTTATCCATACTTACTTATTTATTATGGTGTTCCTAGAACCATAAAGTGTAAGGGATAACCTCTATGCTACTTTCATTTATATTGCTTGGAGATGATTCTATACTACTTGAGAAAAATGAAGACAATTTACGTAGAATAAACTTGAACTCTTTTGTTGCCTTTGTTTTAAATTTTTCCTCCACATCTTCTTTTGTATCTGTAATTCCCTTTAAATTTGAACTTATACATTTTAATTTCTCATCCCCTGTATCCTTATTTATTTCTTCTAAATATTGATTTGAGTGAACTATACTCACCTTTGCCATATGATGTTGCAAATAGGATTTCTTTGACTCTTTTTTTTGGGGTGGAATATCCTTGATCTAATCCAACTTTTGTTACAATATGATCTCCTTGCTTTATCTTAAATTTTATCTCATGACCAAAATTTTCTCTCTTTCTTCATCATTTTTACTTTACAATTTCTTGTCATGTACCAATCTCATAATAATTGTGATATTTGAATACAATGTTTTCATAATCCACTTGTTGATCCCATTCTCTTGATTCAGATTTAATATTGATGGATTATGCCAAAGGTTTTAAAATATTCATAGCAACACATATTTAGGAATATATAACATACTTTCCCTCCTTAATTGTTGGTCCATCCTTGATGAACTCTCTTAGGGTATTACCAATATTCTTCAAAATATCCTTATTAGTAAGTTGATATGGAAGTCCAAAAATCCTAACCTACATCAAAATATTTTTAATAATTTTTATCTCAATAGATAAATTCTCACTCCATAGTCATCAATAAAGGGTATCTCTTATCCTAAACCATGAACGACCATCCATTACTTTATTCCTGATTTCTAAACTGAAAACCTTTAGGAAGAAAAGTTAGAGAGTAATTTATTCCTCACTTCTACTTGATCTAATTTTAATTCTTCCAAAACCTTGGCTAGTATCCACGGAACTTACATATTAACATTTTACATTTAAGAACCATTATATCATGCTCAATCATATCATCCTTGGTAATCAATTATGATGTAATATCTCCTCCCTAGATCGAACTTGCCATATATTTGCCCTTCCTTTTGTCTCCAACTTGTGCATCCAAATTTTCAATGGGACCTTGGTTCAATGGTTGATAAATACAAGTGATATAGACCACACCAAGGTTCAAATCCTAGTGGCACCAAAAGGGCTATATAGCTCGATGTAACTAGTTGATATAATGATGCCCAATATAGGAGATATTATAACTGGTTTGAAGACCCACTAAGGACGCCACTTGCATTATCGATGATGTGACCCGGGTTCAATTCCCATGGTGGATGTGTATAAGAAGTATTACTCAAAAAAAAAACTAGTTTGAAGACCCAGTAAAAACCTTATTATGAAAAAACCTTATTTTGGCAAAGGGTGGGGAACCTGAGTACAACCCCTTGAAAAAACTTGTGCATCCAAACTTCCATATAGGGAATTTTGACCTGACCTCTAATTAGGGCTTTCAAATACGGTTTTCCTTTCATGCTATCTTGAATTTCCTTCCATGTTATCTTGTGGGGCTTGTTCTTAGTTCGCACTTGTTTTGAGCTTGCAGGATTGAACAAAAAAAATAGTAAAATGTTAAGATATTTAATTTTTAAAAAACATAGATAAAAGACCTTCGAACTAGACATCCATTTCTATTTAGACATATTTATATTAAATAGATCTTTGAAAAAATTCTTTAATTTAATTGGTTGTAATTTTTTATTAATAATTTATTATAATTAAAAATATTAATTTTATTATAATTTAATAATGTTTAAAATGTCTAGGATCGGGGTTTGGCTCTTCTTCAAGAGATTCAAGGTTCAAACTATGACGTGTGTGGTTGTGTATTAATCCTTTATTGATAATTTTTTTTTAATTTGTGGAAAACATCCCAGAAGGGATGCCACTTTTAGGTAAGACCCAAGGAGGCAGGGATATCCATTCTACCAAAAACGCCTAGGACTCGAACCTGGCCTACCACCTTTGACATACTCAAGGAACAAACAAACACACAAAAACATTTAAAATTAATAAATAACAATAAAAATAATAAATAAAATAAAAATCAGGCTCCTTGAGTGTGTCAAAGAGAAAAGCACAACCAAACACACACAGAATAAGATCAAAAAAACACAACATGAACCACATCGAAAAACACAAGAACAACATAAACCACAAACATGACAAAAACAATAGAACACTACAAAGACAACAAAAAATAATCATGAAAAATAAACACAACCAAAACCTAAAAAATTAAAAAAAATTAAATAAAAATAAAAATAAAAAACAACCAACAACAGAAAATAAACAAAAATAAAAAACATATAAAACACTCACACATAAAAACACGAATTAACTCAAACAAACAGAAACACAAGAACAAGAACGACAAAAACACAAGAACAACAACAAAAAACATAAAAAAAAACATAAAACAACAAAAACACAAGAACAACAAAAAATAACACAAAGAACACAAAAACAAAACAAAACAAAAGAACACACACCTTAAAAAACTAAACCAAAAAGAAAAAAAAATTGAACATAACAATGACCTTTCTAGACCAGAAGACTTCTAAGGCAATAATCAACAAAGGAAACAAAAGAAAGAAAAGATTGAGCTAGGGAACTAAAATAACCTGATCGAACCAAAGAGAAGCAGAAAAAAAAGCAAGAAGAAACTAGGTACCTTCAGAACTGGAGCCATCCAAAGAAATGATAGAAAGAAGAGCTTCCCTAATTTGTGAAGCCCACCATCTAGGAGGGTGGCCATAACAAGTAATATCACCTTTGTCCAAAGCCCAATTAGCTAAAGCATCAACACTCTTCTTTTGATCTTTGACCACATGATTGTAATCAACTTTCAAAAATTCCATCTGGATTAATTGAATCTTCTCAATAATTCTTTTTATTCTCCAATCAACCTTATGATTCTTAGAAGGAGTCTTCAAAAGATTAATCATGAGTTAACAATTAGACTCAACTAATACCTTTTTCCATCCAACCTTAACACTCTTTTTTTAATCTTTGACCACATGATTGTAATCAACTTTTAAAAATCCCATCTGGATTAATTGAATCTTCTCAATAATTATTTTTATTCTCCAATCAACCTTATGATTCTTACAAGGAGTATTCGAAATATTAATCATGAGTTAACAATTAGACTCAACTAATACCTTTTCCCATCCAACCTTAGTAACCTCTTGAATGCCTCTAAGGATACCATACCCCTCAACAAGGTTATTGGAAAGAATACCCAAATTCTTAGCAAAAGTAAAAACCAGGGAGCCATCTGAAAGTCTACCAATTCCTCCCGCACTGGATTTCCCAGGGTTCCCTCTAGAGGCCCCATTAGTATTGACTTTTCCAAAATTCTTAGGAGGTTTCAAATTTTTTGTCCTATCCATCTTACAAATACTCACATTCCCTTTAAGTTGGTTGCCCTTAGAAGATTTAATCTTCAATATTTTCATCACTTGATCCCATCTTTGGTGGGAGTTTTGGGGGTGATTAAGGAGTTGATGGACTGATTCAACTAAGTTGGCTATGGTCTTTTGCCAAATATAGTGAATAACCTTCCTATTTTGATTAAAAATTTGGCTATTCCTTTCATTCCAAATTTTCCAAAGAAGAATGGTAGAACCCATCCAAAGTAACTACCTAATAAAATGATCAACACCCTCTTGTTTAGGCCAATCCCTCCAAAGCTGTTCAAAAGTAAAAAAATTGGACCACTGTTAGCCAAGTAAAGTGGCCATTCTCCTCCATAACTCAGAGGCTAAAGTACACTCAATAAAAATATGGCTGAGAGTTTTTACATTCTCTTCACACATTTCACATCTAAAAGGGCCATGAAAACCACACTTCATAAGTTGCTCACCAATAAGCACCCTACGATGCAATAAAATCCAAGTAAAGAACCTCACCTTAGGCCAGAGCTTTTGAGCCCACAACTGAGATAATATGTCAAAATATTGGTTGGGATTATTATGACATAAGATCAAATAACCTTGAGCAACTAAATACTCACCCTTAGTAGTGTTGTTCCATCCAAAACAATATTTTTTATGGGACCAAGAGAGAGATCTCATATGAAGGATGCCTTGGATATCTTGTCTTTCCCTTTCTAGGATTTGAATAGGCCAGTCCTCAATAGGGATCCAATATCTACCAACCTTTGAATTACTAGTATGGTATCGATAGCAATTAGCCACATTTATCCAGTTAGCTCGGTGAAGCTCCTCCATCCAAGGCCTCCAATCGGGAAACTGAGTTATCAAAGGCTTGTGACCATCCCAAGAATTTGTCCAAAAATTTACCCGTTGACCATTATGAATGATCCAAAATAAATTTTTATTTATCAAATATTCACCAGTCTTAAGAACTGCTAAAATGGGAGAACATTTGGTGGGAAGTTGATAGAGAACAAGGTCTTCAGGACTTTTATTCTCAGCATATTTAGCACGAAGATTATTGACCCAAAGAGCATTGGGGTTATGCAACATCCTCCAATATAATTTAGTAGCTAAAGCTTTGTTGTTATTAATAGAATACAGGAATCCTAACCATCCTTCATTCTTAGGAAGACATAAAGTGATCCATTTCACCAAGGCCCATTATCTTTTCTCCTTAGTACCACTCCAAAGGAATCGATGATTGATTTGATCTAGTTCTCAAAGAACAACCTTTGGGATATTTAACATGAAAGATACATAAATAAGAATAGCTTGAAGGACTAATTTTACCAAGGTGATTCTACCCCTAGAAGAAAGCCACCTATTGGTCCACTTTTCAATTTTCTTCTTGACTTTGTCCAACAACCAATTCTAATCTTTACTTTTCTGCATTTTTTTTAATTTGTGGAAAACATCCCAAAAGGGATGCCACTTTCGGGTAAGACCCAAGGAGGTAGGGGTATCCATTCCGCCAAAAATGCCCAGGACTCGGACCTGGCCTACCACCTTTGACATACTCAAGGAGCAAACAAACACACAAAACCAATTTAAAAATAAGTAAGAAACAACAAAAATAATAAAATAAAATAAAAAACATGCTCCATGAGTGTGTCAAAAACAAAAGCACAACCAAACACACACACAATAAGATAAAAGAAACTGCAACATGAACCACATAGAAAAACACAAGAACCGCGTAACAAAACACAAACAAGACAAAAACAACAGAACACTACAAAGACAACCAAAAAAAAAATGAAAAACTAACACAACCAAAACCTAAAATATTAAAAAAATAAAATAAAAATAACCAACAACAGACAATAAACAAAAGCAAAAAATATAGAAAACACTCACACAAAAAAACATGAATTAACACAAACAAAGAGAAACACAAGAACAAGAATGACAAAAACACAAGAACAATAACAAAAAATATATAAAAAAGAAAAAACAAAACAACAAAAACACAAGAACAACAAAAAACAACACAAAGAACACAAAAACAAAACAAAACAAAAGAACACACACACCTTAAAAAACTAAAAAAAAAATTGAACATAACAATGACCTATCTAGACCAGAAGACTATTAAGGCAAGAAACAACAAAGGAAACAAAAGAAAGAATAGAATGAGCTAGGGAACTAAAAAAACCTGAATGAACCAAAGAGAAGCAAAAAAAAACAAGAAGAAACTAGGTACCTTTAGAACTGGAGCCATCCAAAGAAATGATAGAAAGAAGAGCTTCCCTAATTTGCGAAGCCCACCATCTAGGAGGGACAAGTAAGATCACCTTTGTCCAAAGCCCAATTAGCTAAAGCATCAACACTCTTGTTTTGATCTCTGACCACATGATTGTAATCAACTTTCAAAAATCCCATCCGGATTAATTGAATCTTCTCAATAATTATTTTTATTCTCCAATCAACCTTATGATTCTTAGAAGGAGTATTCAAAAGATTAATCATGAGTTAACAATTAGACTCAACTAATACCTTTTCCCATCCAACCTTAGTAACCTCTTGAAGGCCTCTAAGGATACCATACCCCTCAACAAGGTTATTGGAAAGAATACCCAAATTCTCAGCAAAAGTAAAAACCAGGGAGCCATCTGAAAGTCTACCAATTCCTCCTGCACTGGCTTTCCCAAGGTTCCCTCTAGAGGCTCCATCAGTATTGACTTTTCCAAAATCCTTAGGAGGAGGTTGCCAATTTCTTGTCCTATCCATATTACTAATACTCACATTCTCTTTAAGTTGGTTGCCCTTAGAAGATTTAATCTTCAATATTTGCATCACTTGATCCCATATTTGGTGGGAGTTTTGGGGGTGATTAAGGAGTTGATGGATTGATTCAACTAAGTTGGCTATGGTCTTTTGCTAAATATAGTGAATATCCTTCCTATCTTGATTAAAAATTTGGTTGTTACTTTCAATCCAAATATTCCAAAGAAGAATGGTAGAACCCATCCAAACTAACTGCCTAATAAAATGATCAACACCCTCTTGACTAGGCCAATCCCTCCAAAGTTGTTAAAAAGTAAAAACATTGGACCACTGTAAGGCAAGTAAAGTGGCCATTATCCTCCATAGCTCAGAGGCTAAAGTACACTCAATAAAAATATGGTTGAGAGTTTCTACATTCTCTTCACACATCTCACATCTAAAAGGGCCATGAAAACCATGCTTCATAAGTTGCTCACCAGTAAGCACCCTACAATGAAATAAAATCCAAGTAAAGAACCTCACCTTAGGCCAGAGCTTTTGAGCCCACAATTGAGAAAATATGTTAGAAGAATGGTTGGTATTATTATGGCATAAGGTCAAATAACCTTGAGAAACTGAATACTCACCCTTAGTAGTGTTGTTCCATCCAAAACAATCTTTTTCATGGGACCAAGAGAGAGATATCATATGAAGGATGCCTTGGATATCTTGTCTTTGCCTTTCTGGGATTTGAATAGGTCAATCCTCAATAGGGATCCAATATCTACCAACCTTTGAATTACCAGTATGGTACCGACAATAATTAGCCACCTTTATCTAGTTAGCTCGATGAAGCTCCTCCATCCAATGCCTCCAATCGGGAAACTGAGTTATCAAAGGCTTGTGACCATCCCAAGAATCTGTCCAAAAATTTACCTGTTGACCATTATGAATGATCCAAAATAAAGTTTTCTTTATTAAATCCTCACTAGTCTTAAGAACTACTAAAATGGGAGAACCTTTGGTAGGAAGTTGATAGCGAACAAGGTCTTCAAGACTTTTGTTCTCAGCATATTTAGCATGGATATTATTGGCCCAAAGAGCATTGGGGTTATGCAACATCCTCCAATATAATTTAGCAGCTAAAAATTTATTGTTATTAATAGAAGACCAGAATCCTAACCCCCTTTATTCTTAGGAAGACATAAAGTGTCCCATTTCACCAAGGCCCATTTTCTTTTCTCCTTAGTACCACTCCAAAGGAAACGATGACTGATTTGATCCAGTTCTCGAAGAAAAACTTTTGGAATATTCAACATGGAAGATATATAAATAGGAATATCTTGAAGGACTAATTTTACCAAGGTGATTCTACCCCTAGAAGAAAGCCACCTGTTGGTCCACTTTCCAATTTTCTTCTTGACTTTGTCCAACAACCAATTCCAATCTTTATTTTTTTGCCTTTGAATATTTATGGGAATACCTAAATAAGTGATTAGAAGGGAGGTCTTCTTATATCTTAATTTATCCAAGACCATGGATTCTTGTCTAGCAGAGCAATGAAAGAAAATAACTTTAGATTTGTCTTCATTTATCAACTACCCAGTAGCCTTAGAAAAACAGCTAATGATTTGCTTAATATTAGAAGCTTCCTTAACTGTAGCTTTACCTAAAAGAGTAGAGTCATCCACAAATTTAAGAGATGAGAGAGGTCTAGCTCCATGAGCAATGGTAACTCCCTCAAGGATTTTGTTTTCCCTCTTTTTGGTTATAGTCCTACCCAAGCATTCAACAAGAATGATGAATAAATAAGGGGATAGCGGGTCACCTTGCCTAATACCTCTGGAAGTTGGGAACGACTAAGAAGGCCTGCCATTGATAAGAACTAAGTAGGAAACTGAAGAGATACATCCCATAATCCAACCCATCCAATCCTTAGAGAAATCAAATTACCTCAAAACTTTGATAAGGAAGTGCCAATCCACTCTGTCATAAGCTTTGGATAATTCTAATTGAATGAACATGGAATGAGATTTTTGCATATCCATGGAATGGATGGCTTCCTGAGCAAGAACTATCTCATCTACTATTTGGTGCCCTTACACATAACCCCCTTGCTCTAGGGAAATAATCTTTTGCAAAAGAGGCTTCAACCTTTCTACCATGATTTTAGTAATGATTTTGAGAAGAACATTACATAAAGCAATAGGTCTAAAAGCTGAGATATGATCAACCTCTTGAGCTTTTGGAACAAGAGTAATATAAGTTTTATTGATAACATTCAAAATTTCTTTGGCTTTCCTGGCTTCTTCCACCACCTCTAATAAATCAACATGAAGGATATCCCAGAACTCTTGGTAGAATTCAATAGGAAAACCATCAGGACCTGGGGTTTTCCCTTTTTGCATTTTAAAAACTATTGAAGCTCATTGATAGTAACAAGAGCGGTCAAAATAAAGTTCTCCTCAGAAGTGATAAGAGAAGGGATTGCTTGAAGAACATTTTGTTGAGAAGTTGAGTCAAGAGGAGTAGCAGCACAAATATTGGAAAAGTAATCAACAACAATAGAGTTCATGTCATCCCAAGTATAAACAACATCTCTAGAATATGATTTAGGGGAAGAAATAAAGTTGTGAGATCTTCGAGCTAGAAGAGATTTGTGGAAGAAATTTTTGTTTCGATCTCCTTCTTTGAGCCAATGAATTCTAGATTTTTGCTTCCATAAGATTTCTTCTCTTTTTTCCCATTCCTCTAACTGAGTTGTGAGTTTAATTTCATCTGCACTTCTCTTCTCTGTGAGGCCATCTAAACGGATTTTCTTATTCAAATTTTCAAGATGAGCAACAACTTCATGTTTTCTTTTATGAACATCCCCAAACTCTTTCCAGTTCCAAGTCTTGATATTGGATTTAATGTATTGCAGTATTTTAGCAAAACAGAACATCTTAGTCCCATGCCTAGGCTTACCTTCCTTCCACCATTGTTGCACACGAGGTCTAAAGGAACTGTCTTTGAGCCACATTAATTGAAAACCTAAAGGAGAGAAACTCACATTGGTTTTCCACATTTCCACCATGACTGGCTAGTAATCCAAACCAATATTGTTAAGAGTCTTCACTTTAGGAATGTGACCATGGATTAAGAAATTTTCAAAGAGCAAAAACCTATCTAATCTCTCCATTATACAAGCTAAGCCTTGCCTTCTATTAGACCAAGTCATAAGGCCATTATCTGGTTGGATGTCCACAAGATGGAGGTTTGCAATATATTTGCTCATGAGGTCAATGCTTTTGTCCAAATTTCTATTTCCCCCCATTTTCTCATCCAGAGAGAGGATGGTATTGAAATCTCCTCCGATCAAGATCTGAGAGATAATATGAGTGATATCCTTCTACTGTTTTCTTTTTTCTTCCAAAGCAGTCAGAGCATAAATAATAAATCAGAGCATAATTTGGTTGTAATGTCTACTTTGAATAGCTATATCCAACAGACCCCAACTGCCAACCATATGGTGAATAACTACCTATTTTGGGTCCCAAAGACGAGCAATGCCACTAGAAGTCCCCTGGGAATTGAGGGAAACCACTTTTCCAGCTAGCCAAATTTTACTGGCAATTTAGTCCATATCCTCCATTGACATCTTCGTTTCTTGAAAGAAAACAAGATGTGGATGATTTATCTGAATCTTTCTTCTAATTTCATTTTGTTTTGAAAGACTCCCTTTGAGTCCTCTAATATTCTAAGTGATGATCTTCATTAATACCAGGGCTAAAAAATTTGGGAAGGGCATTAATATTACCTTCCTCTACAAGCTTTTCACCTTCTTTTACCATATGATATTGATTGGTCTTGCAACGTGCTTTCATTTATTGACAAGTTTAGCTTATAAGAAGTAATGGCTAGAATAGGAACACTCAACCCTAAACATCAATTGTAGGGGTTTCTTACACTAACCAAATAATTTTTTTATTAAAATAATAATATAAAACAAAAATTCTATCAATTTTTTTTAATAATTAGAACACATGTTAGGACACAATGAACAACTTAATTTTCATAAAATTTAAACTTTAAACATTTTACTTGAAATTCCCAAAATCTTATATTATAATATCATGAGTGGGTCTAATTGTAAGACCTAAAACTCTGAATAGGAAGTTTTACTTTTGAATCCAATAGGATAGAGTTATATACTATACGTTGACTGTATAAATATATATTAGATACATAATATATTTATAAAAATTGTCTTATTTGACCTCTAGTCTCATGAAGGATTAAAATTACCATACTTTATTAAATTAATAAATGTAAAACAATAAAGTATGTAATTCAAGTAATGGCATACATATGCCATATATTTAAAATAATTATAATATTTTTTTAATTATAAATGATTTTTATTAATTAAAAGTGAATAAAAAGGTTACATCGTTGTCCCTTCCAAAAAAAACAAGTTTTTCATTTAAAGTTTTAGAAAGGGATGATTACAATGTTTTAATTACACTTAGCTATTGTGAAGAAAAATGAATCTAATGATTTCTTTTAAGTTATGAAACACATAAATCAATGTTACCAACATCAAAACTTAAAATATAATAGAGGTCTTCCCTAATTTGCTACATCTACCATTTGGGAGGTCTCCATAACAAATTAGATTCTTCAATCTAGGGCCTAGTTTACCATAACATCCACTACCTTGTTTTTCTTGCAGGAGACATGAAAAAATCAGTTGTCCTAAATCTGATCTGAAGGTTATGAATCTTTTCTAACACTCTTTGTACACACCAATCTTGAAAGAGGCCTTAGTGAGATCTTTTAACCGATTAATGAGCATTTGGGAGTTCGACTCTACCTATACTGAATTCCAACCAATCTTAACAACCTCTTGAAGGTCCTAAGGATAACATAAGCTTCTACTAGATTATTAGAGAAAACGCCCAAATTCTCCACAAATATGAAGACATGATTATCGTTTGAAAGCCTTCCTATATCCCCCATACTTGCTCTTCCTAGATTACTTCATAAAACTTCATTTATGTTAATCTTCCCAACACCATTAAGAAGGGCTTGCCAATGACCATCCTAATGAATAGGAAACCTATGTTTTTGAGGATTTCTTTGTTTTCATTCATCTAAAGAAAGCTTCATCTTACCAAGAATATTGTTCTGCTGTTGGGATAGAGAGGAGGAGACCTACATTACATACTAGATTGTTTCCTTGATATTAGCCAAGGTCCTCTACCATATATAGTATAAGGCCATAAAAAATATCTTTGAAGATCCGGTTGTTTCTTCTTTATCACAAATTCTAAAGCAATAAAGAAATGTTGACCCATATCGTCTTCTTCATAGAACTATCTATGCCATCTATCTTGGGCCAGGTAAGCCAAGCTTACCCAAAGAAAGTGAACATGTGAGGTCTAAAATCCAAGAGGGACGCCAACATTTTCCATAATTGAGTAGTTGAGGGACAAGAAAGAAAAAGGTGATCCATATTCTCTCCATCTCCATAACACCTCACACATCTATAAGGGCTAAAAAACCTCGTTTCACCAATTGATCTTCTATAAGGACCTGCATATGGAAAAGAAGCCAAAGAAAAAGCATCACTTTGAACCATAACGATAGCTGCTAAAGTTGATTAAAGACATCACTAAAGACATGATAAAGAATATTTCAAGGCTACTATATAAACATCCTTGGAGTGAGGGCCCAAGCCAAAAGAATCATATACTTGAGGTCAAGAAAGAGATCGAGCTCTAAAAATTGTTTGAATAACTTCTTTTTGAGCCTCTAGTGCCATTATGGACTACTCAACAATTGGGATCCACACTCTTTCATGTCAAGCACCATCCATAATGTTTCTTACTAGTGAAAAACTTTAACCCAACCTTCATTATGAAGTTGTTTCATGAAAAACCTCTATTCAAAAAATTGTTGAATCAATAAAAAGCATACCTATTGTAAACCTTAATCCAAAAGTTTGCTTGATGACCATTGTTAACATTATTAATAATCTAGAATAGTTACAACTTAATCAACGTTTCTCCATCCTCAACACCGCTAAAATAAAAAATCCTTTACTAATAATTAATATCTTATAAATTCGTTAGTAATCTGTGTTCTACATTAAAAGAAATAATTATTCACATATAAAGGATGATATATATCTTTCCTGTCTTTCAAATACAAACATTAGACCTCTAAAGCCTAATGCTATTGTAGGCGTGACATTGTCTATTCTCAATTGCCAATTTGTTTGTTGATTAGGTTAAATTGAAGGACCCCCCAACCAAAAAAAATAAGGTCCATCTTGATAGTGACGCCATATACATTTGTGAAAACTATAAAACACGTCGCTTTCAATTATCTTATGGATTTTTACCCCTCGCTGAAATATTTTTGGAGATATAGGAGTGCGGCGATCGATTTCCCTTCCGACCAATCATTTCCTTATTACATTAGCTGTTGCAAAACATCAATTCAAGGTATTCTTTTTTCGGTGTTTCCTGAAACCCTGCGGAAACTATTTTGAATTTTTTTTATTCTTACAATCATTTTTAGTTCTTTCATGCTTCATTTGTGTATTTTTTTAGCATTGCTTTGGCATTGCTTAACGGCAATGCGGTTCTGTTTGCGTCTTCCGATATTTCAGATTCGATCAAATGTCTTTTAAGCTTTATTTGGGGGATTGATTTATAGGGTTTTTGCATGAAACAAATAAGATGGTTGAATAAAGGAGTTGCTTGAACATTTAGAAGGCGGGCTTGGTTTTGGGGTTTATCAAGTGGGTAGCGTTTAAGGTTTCTATTTCTGTGGAACTGTGTTAGTATATTCCTCGCAGTGGAAATTTTCCTTTTTTTTTTTTTTTTGGGGTGGATCGGTTTGATCATTTTTTTGGTTCAAGTCTGTGGTTGATCAATTGTGGATCTTTGATGTTTTTTATCTGAAGTACCAAATGACCGTACGATCGAGGATCATTATTGTTTCTGAAGCTTTAGTTTGTCTTAGATTCCAACATTACAGTTATTTCTTTTTAACTTGTTGACAGATTCTCTACTAAGTGTACAGTATATATGTTTTTGCATATATTTCCAATTTTTTTTAACAATTTTGGGTGGATGGGCTTGTTTATTTTTCGTTCCAGTTTGTGGATGATCAATTGTTGGTCTTTAATGTGTTTTTTTTTTTTTTGTGTTACTGGAACTTAAAGACCTAGTTTGCTAGAATTTAGCCATGTAGGATTTAGGACAATTATTGCTTCAGATGCTTTATTTTGTCTTTAGATTCCAGCATTGCAGTTGTTTTCCCTTTTAATTTAAAATTGTTGATGGATTCTCTTGCGAGTGTACGGTTACATATATTTGCATTTATTTACCATTTGTTATTTTCGGTAGATCGGTTTGTTCATTTTTTGTTCGAGTCTTTGGTTGATCAATTATGGACCTTTAGGGTATTTGACGTTAGTGGAAATTAAAGACCTGGTTTGCTAGAATTTAGTCAAAAGGATTTAGGATAATTATTGTCTTAGAGACTTTAATTTGTTAACAGATTCTAGCGTGGAGGTTCCTTTTTTCTTTTTAAATATTCTCTTGCAATTGTGTGTGTATATATATAAAATATCTTTGCATCTGGACACTATTTAGGTGTGAAACATATAGGGAATGCTATGTGGATGCGACTCATAGAGGGGATCTTAAGTTTCCCTATTTTGGGTTGTGGCTGGCGTTGTTTCTGATTTATTATCAAATATTGCATACAAAGTTTGTTCAACTGTTTTAATAGTTGGACAGTTGCTAACGATACCAACTTCTTATAACGAGATGTGAAACCATCAGAAGTCCCTAGCTACTAGAATTTTGCAACAATTTGAGTTACATAGATGCATTTAATTATGTATTGGAGATTTTTTTCACAGGAAAATATAAGGCTGATTAACAAATCCATCCTATAGCGATTCAAATTAGATTACTTATAAATCTGGCCGGTAAGAGTGACCTTGTTCTTGTCATGTACTTGCATTTGAAAAGAACATTAAATAATTTCCAGTATGCATTTGCATTTAATGTTTTAAAACAGGCTGTGAAGATTCACAGGTTTTCATCTATGTTCCATGGGTATTGGTCTTGTTGGTGGTTGCCCTAGATGCAATTCCTAATATCCCAGAAAGGCTTCCCAATGTCTTGAAAAGGCGGCTAACATCCTGAAATGCGTCCTGCCATCCCAAACGGCCGTCCTGCCATCCCAAACAGCTGTCCTGCCATTCCCGTCCTGGAATTTTTGGAACATAGGTTTCATGCCACTTCTTTTGTATTGATTTTAGTTGCAATAGGGTGTTATGTCCCTTGTACTAGTGATTGGACTGCACATTAGCTGACAGGGTAGTTTGAGCTCTATTCGTGTTATTTCCCTTTGGACTTGTGGTTGAACTGCACGTTAGTTGGCAGGGTAGTTTGAGCTTTATTATCAAGACGATTGGCATTTTGATTAGGATTTATCACTTCTTTGTTAGGGAGTGCCCAGACCTTCTGCTTATAAGCATACCCTTTATGGGTGGTTTCAAACTGCATTAGACTGAAAGCATTTTCATATGAAATTAATTTCTTTTTCCTTCTGTAGGATTTGAAATAGAATAAGAGTTGTAGGCATGTTTATGCTCAACTACATTTATCTTGCATATCAATTTTTTTAAAAGGATACCATTTTTTTTTGACTTAAATGATTGTCTTGGTCTCATATTTGCAATGTTTTACAACTAAATAGCAGGAATCGACTTTGAAATTCATCAGAGATGGCAGAAACAAAGCCAGCAGTAGAAGCAAAACCAGGAATGAGGAAACCTGTATTCATCAAGGTTGACCAGTTGAAGCCAGGCACAAGTGGTCACACATTGACTGTGAAGGTTGTCAGTTCAAAGATGGTCCTTCAAAAGGGACGACCTGACGGCCCTCAGGTTCGTCCTATGCGTATTGCAGAGTGCATGGTTGGGGATGAAACTGGTATGATTGTATTTACAGCCAGGAACGAACAAGGTGCGTTTCTTGTCTGAAGATTTGTTATTTAAAATTTTTAAATGCGTTTCTTTGTTGGGAATGGGATTGAAGTGTAAGGAAAGGCAATTTTTTCTGCAAGCATAGATCCGTAATGCAGGGTTGTGTCTCTTGCTTTTGTTTCCCCTTTTCTGCCATAGATGGATGGTTAGTAACTCATTATTATGGGAAATTGTCACTTTTTTTCTGAGAACTAGGTTGAGACAAGACCACTCTCTATGGAATAGCCTTTTTCAATCATACTATTTAAACTCCAGCGAATTCAAAAAAAAAAAAAGTGTCCTTGATGTTTCAAGGTTTTCACAGTATCATCCCCCTTTAAATATTTTATTGTAAGGTTCTGTTTTTCAAGTTTGTTGTACATAGGAGATGGTTTTCTATACTTATAGTGGCTTCCCCTGTAACATGAATCTTGTTCTTTTTTCTAAGCTTTATCTGTAACAAACGGTTTTGTAATATTGATTATGCATCTCATTCATTTACCTCCTAGAAGAATCAATATGTTTTCTTGTAATTTAACGTTATAGCTTTAACATTGCAGTGGACATAATGAAGCCTGACTCTACTATAATTCTTCGCAATGCAAAGATTGACATGTTCAAGGGTTCTATGAGGTTGGCAGTTGACAAATGGGGAAGGGTCGAATTGACTGACACTGCAAACTTCACGGTCAAAGAGGATAATAATTTGTCACTTGTAGAGTATGAACTGGTCAATGTTGTGGAGGAGTAACAGTTGCACACTATGACAAACAAATAGGTAAATGGTCTTATGCTTGATGAAGGAATCTGGAAGGCTAATTTGGGTACTGGACATGTCTTGCTTTACTCTTAAAAATCAAAGAATATAATCCATTGTTGCCGCTTTTATAGAAAATGCCCTTGTGGAGCATGCTGGCTGTTTCTTCTCGGCAGAATCTTGAAAGTGGGAAATTGGGATTCAATGATTTGTTGACCTGAGAGCTCCTTTCTGTTCAGCAGGGAGTATTGTGAGAATAAACCAAAGTCTGCTCTTAGATGTTGTCATTTTGCAGAGGCAATGACCTAGCGATGTTATAGTGGATTTATTTATGCTTTGTCAGGTTTGATGGTCAAGATTATTACTTTTGTAACTGGGGCATACCCAATTCTGGTTATCTGGTTCGGCTGATGGGATTGAAAAGATGAGAGTTAGGATCTTGAATCTTTTAAGAATTAGATGTCATGTTTTGAACATTTTAACACTATCATAATCTCATAGTTGTTCACATTTCATTTTAGTTGGCTTTTGTGTTCTTGAGGCCTTCAGGTTTTCTGAGCATGTACTAATTTTAACAATGGTTGAAACCATAGGTGATCAACTTCTTGTCTCTGTTTACTGGCTTTTGTGCCATGTTCATCTGCTGAAAATTTGATTGCCAATATGTTTGCTAGATTTCTATGTTTGATGAGAAGACTTGTTTTTACCATTGATGTTGGTGGTTTTTCTTTTCTGTTTTATTATTTTACCCTTTTGATGAGTGATGGCTTGTTTTTATCATTGATGTTGGTTGTTTGTCTTTTCGGTTTTATTGTTTTACGTGTGGTTAGAGCAATTATTTTTACTCCTGCAATCCTGTTTCCAAATTATGCATTCACAGAGATTGCACTGAAATTTAATTATGTTACATGTGAGTTCCAAAAAATCTTGAGAAATCACCAAAACATTTCCGTATCATATTGCATTGATTTCAATGGCTTGATTAAGGAGAGGTGAAATCTTTGCATGTTAGTTGTTTTTGACCAGATTAATTAGGGTTCAATGGAATTAAAATCATGGCCTATGATAATGTGGGATAATGGATTATATGTACATCAGTTAATACTGATCTGTAGATTTTGCATCTTTGGTAACCAAATTCCCAATATAGAATTTTTAAATCATTTGCTGTAGAAGTGAACTGTAGGTTTTGTATTATTTTGGACTGAGATCTTGGTATTGAATATTTGATTTCTTTGCTACAGTGAAGTATCTCATAAATACAATAACAAGAGTATAGTGGAAGTGAATGCAATTGTGACATGGTTGTTTGAAGGATTGGCAACATGTAATGCTGCAGCCATGTTTCTTGGTGCTTCATTTTTTGAGGGTTGCATTTTCTGCTTGATCAAACATACAAAATATTTTTCAGGGAATATTTTTTGGATGTTACTGATATGCTCCAGTCTAAGGTTGTCTTTTTCAATTGACTAGCTGATTTAGTGCTAAAACAGAAGCATCGTATAGTCAGTTAGGCCCCTTTTTATTTTTTATTTACCTCGTTTGCGGAGGATATCTTTGCCTAAGCAAATATCCCTAATTACCAAGTAGCTGAGGGAAAAGTTGGATGCGAATTTGTATCACGGATTGCCATGTCTTAGTTTCAATTGACGATGTCCCTATTGAGCCCATCCATACCTTCAACCAAAACCAAGTTTGTTCTTGTAATGCAAGATCTGCAAAACCGCAGTCTTGTCTATTTTTATTGTTTACATGAATATAAGATAGCTTTAAGGAAGGTTCTAATGTTGTTGTTTGTCCATTTTCTAACTTCATCTGAACAAGTGAAGTTCACCATTTTATAGTGGAATTTGTGTTGTGCCTACAGATGGGACAAAACTCTTTCTCGACCATGTGCGAGTGCATTCTTTTACTAATGATGCATTTTTGTCTTCCTTGCTTAGTGTAGCTGACATTGGCTACACCCTTATTTCTACGGTGTGTGCATTTTGTTTTTAAAACAAAAATTGGAAAGTTTTTAAAAAAAGAAAGAAATTATGGGATTCCTTTGAAGTTGTGGGAGCATATTATTCCATCCACTTGTTTTGGAGCAGTTAATCTAAATATTGCAATGTAAGGTTGTTAGAAGATTACTTTATTACTGTCATATCCTTGAGTAGAGTATTACCAATTTACATGTCACTAATGTCCATAAAAAAAAACTTTGCTGTAGGTGATGTTGAATCCCTCCTAGTAATGCATTAAGAGAAGTAGAAAGCTAAACACTTTAGGAACATGGCATAGTGGCCTTTTCAATCTGATGTTTCCTATTCCAGGTGACTGTATTTTGATGGGATGATGCTACTCTGTTTGAAGTCAAATATAAGCTTATAAGAAAAGCAAAGTTTTCAGTGGGGGAATGGAAGCTTGTTAAGAAAGATTTTTTTTTTTATAATGGGTTATATGGAATTGAAATGGGCCTTACTTGCATTACATCAAGACTACATAGTGGTATTTTAACAACTAGACAATTATGCATGTATCTATCATTTTGTAAAATTTGAACTTTGGTCTCCTTCTTGGGAGTTGAAGAATTTAACTGGTTGAGCTCATGCCATTTAATAAAATGTTAAAGTTTAACCCTGAGATTTGAACCTTGGTTTATGTGTAAAACTCCACTCCAAACCCATTGCTCTAAATCTCATAGGCTTAAAACATTCTTGATCAAAATATGCCGCATGAAGAGGAAATGGGGACCTGATACCAAGGGGCATTGTTGAGTGAGGTACTGTTGAATGCTGATGGGATTTGAAGCCTTGACCCTTTTACATTAAGCACCCTGAGGTCTCGCACTCACCACTCTCTCCTAGTGATATTTAAGGGAATCTTATTAAAAAAAGTAATAAGTTTTGTTTTGTTTTTTTCTAAATTTGTGTGTATCTCTGTGTATCTTATAACAGTTCCCAAATATGGGTCTGCATAGAAAAGTGGCCTATAGAAGGATAATTACTTGGCCTAGATGGAGATATAACGAATATTAGTTTGTCCATTGTGCGCAGCCATTAGTACAGTAACAGGATTGTCTTTTACACAGACATTTCTGAAGGAAGTTTTAGTCAGTTTCTTTTGTTAGACGTCTCTCTCCACATACATGGGTTTAGGGTGGGGAAAGGCAACTGGAAAATTTGGCTCAGAAAATTGCATTAGCAATTGATAAAAGTATAATTTATTTATTTTAAGCAAGGGTGAAAATGCATAATTTTTATTATTAAACAATAATTGAAAATGATAGGAGGGATAATTTTATATATTTTTAGATATTTCCTATAATTGTATACAACAGTATGGATTTATATATAAATGTTTTGTTTTTACTTGTACAGTGGGCTTCCATTAAACTTCAATTAATTTCAATATAATAATGAAAAAACTGTAATGTGAACAGTTCAATATAATAATTAATACTTTTAAGGGGGATGGAAAGAAAATATTCCATGTTTAGAAGCATGATTTATCGTTATAGTTAAAGTTACAGCTAAAGGCTAAAGGGACAGTCTTTGGAAAAGCATTCTTACGTTTGCAATATACATAATTGTAGCAAAGCTTAGATGGCATACCTGGACCTTTTGTTTTACAAAGATCCTACACTATGATGGGAATCATATTTGCATGAAGATTCCTTGAAACATTACTATTGAGTTCACGATCAGATCTCCATTAGAAAATGTTTCTCCATTAGAAAATGTTTTTTAAAATAAAACAAAGTAGGTATTATAGAGATGCAATTAGGAGTGATACATTGTTCTTGTTAAATTATTAGCTTAAAAGTTAACACAACGTGCTTAGTTTTAATTCTATAAATTAAGTTTAAATTTTGTTTGACATTTGTATTTTAAGTTTAATTTTTTTATTTTCATTAGAATTTTTTTTATTTTCTACGTAAATATTTTAGAATTTAGAATTCAGCATCTTTTTTGATATTTTCCTACAACAACGTTTACAATATCAAAATTTCATTTCTATTATCTATGTATTGCATATTAATAGAGTAATATTTTCATAACATTGTACTATTATAGCTTGCTTTATTAGATTTGGATTGCTAGTTTTCTTCTTGAAACATATTAAGAATCCATTGCCATAGTTTCCAGACTATTGAGTAATGTCCCAAGAGATGGTCTATACTCTCAATTTTACAAAGAACACATTTTGAAGGGCCATGAAAACCCCTTTTCATAAGGTTATCTTGGGATAAAATTATTTTATGACCTACTAACCAAACAACATTTTTGATTTAAGAATGCGCAGGCTATCCCAAATATCTCTTCATATTCTTGTGATATCCTATTTTGATGGTGCTTTACATTATATCCACTTCTTGTTGTGTATTCTCCTGAGCTATTCAACTCCCAAATCACCTTATCTTTGGCTCCCCTCAGAATAATCGTTGTTATATTTCTACTCAACTACCTCCTAGCATCATTGTCTTGTATAAAAAATCTTCTTTCCATTTGTATCTTCATTCTTGATCCTTGTACAAAATGTTTGAAACCCTATCACCATCTTTTTTTTGAAGTAATCTCGTCCATGGTTTCAAAATTGGATTAGATTGAGTTTTTTTTTTTGATTACATAGGAGAGTTGGCTACAACCACTTTAAAAGCGGATTTTTGAAAGGGGTTTCAATCCCTTTATGTAAGGGTTTGAACTTGAGTGTCATGGATGAAAACCCAAAGATAACTGAGTGGTTTTTTATCACACCAAGTATCCATCCAAATAGAATTTTTATCTCCAACTCTCACTACTCATCTTAAAACTTTAATCACTAGATTAATTGATTTTTTAAAACCGTTCCATAGTGCAAAACCATTTGATAGAGAGAATGCAGTAAATGTTAAGCTTGGGTCATTGGGCTCAACATATTTAGAAGAATTCTTGCCCAGTGTCTTTGACTCTCTTTGTACATTCTCCAAATTACTTTTCCCCTAAGAACTAAGTTTTCTCCCCTCAAATAAGGACATCTCTAGATAAGTTGCTAGCAAATTTGCCTCTTCCATTTGAAGTAACCTACATATCCTTGCTTTGATTTTAGTTGGGGTTTTTGGGAAGTAAATTTTTTATTTTATCCTATTAACTCTCTACCTTGATGCTCTTTTGTATTCCTTTAATACATTATTCAAAGCTTTGGCCTCATTTATCTTTGCCCTCCCAAAAAGGGGTTGTATCATCTACAAATTGTTGATGGGTGTTGTCAATGTTATTCCTAGCCTTAAGTCCACCTATAAGACCATCTTTGTAAGCCTTCTTCAAGTTCCTACCCAAAACCTCTGCCAGTATAATGACTAAATATGGTGATAGAGGATCTCCCTGTCTCATTTAAGGCCTCTCTTGGCTTTAAATGATTCCTGTTACTAACCCTTTGATCAACACTAAATATGAAACTGTAGAGACACAAGGTTTAGTCCATTTGACCCATTTCTTTCCAAATCTAAACTTTTATAATACTGCAAAAAGAAAATCCCATTTAACCCTATCATAGGCCTTACTCATATCAAGTTTTAAGATCATTGCTTTCTCTTTTCTTGAAGTTGTTGAATGCATAACTTCATGAGCTACTATGATCCTGTCCAAAATCTATCTCCCTTTCACAAATCCTCCTTGCTCTTCTAAAATAATTGTCTAATAGTGGTCTTAATCTATTCACCATCACTTTGGAAATAATCTTATATGCCATATTACATAGGCTTATGGATCGAAATGAATCAAACAATTCTACATCATTATTTTTTGGAATAAGGGTAAGACATGCTGCATTTATGTTGTAAGGTATGTATTGTTTTACCCTAGATTGTTCCATTACCACTAATAAAGAATCTTTCACTATATCCTAATAATGTTGATAAAATGCTGGAGAGAGCCCATCCAGACTTGGGGTTATCCTTGTTGGAACATGACACTATTTAATGTTAACAAAAAATATATATATTTTTTATATATAGAAGCAATGGTTACAATCACGATTTTTAGTAACTACCAGCACAAATGGTAGGGTTCAAACTATCTACGAAGGCTCCTAGGACTTCCACCGTCTCGGTACATGGTAACCCGACGTGAGATGGGGACCGTCGGACGCACAAGGGTTGCACCGTCGTCATCAATCTGGCGCACCACTCAGAGGAATCGGATCTGGGCTACTGTCTGTGCAGGGGCAAGCCCGCAGGATTGGAACCTAGGTCTCCTCTCGGTAAGTGCCCCAACTTACCAGTCCACCTAGACCCAAGGACATGTTAACAAAATATTAACCAGGATCATAATATTATGCATTGAAACATAAGAACATCACAATATCACACACATGAAATATAGACAAGATATTGACACAAATATATCACAAAAGAGAGATCTTCATTGTATTATTATTTCATGTTCAAGGTATGATACAACAATGTAGAGTTATCTCCAATATAATACAATACATGAATTTTCAGTCCTCAAACTGTTGCTCTCCTCTACAAATCCAGGAAATGCAACCTTTCACATTCTTATCATTAAGACAAGCTCTCAACATGCCACATGTCAATATGACTCTTCACTCACTTCTCTCTTTTGACACATTTCACTTTCACAAAGTGACACATACATTAGACCAAATAATGTAATACTCACAACACCCCCTTTAGTATATTATTTGGTAAAAATCTTTTTACAAATTTGATGACTACACATTCCTCCATCAAAATTGTCTTCATTTTCTATGTGTCACTGTCTTTATATCTTATCAACTTTTGATCTTACTTGGTTTCCTTTTGAAGAAACCATGAAACATTCCTTTTAGCTTATACCAAGCATTCATATCAATCCATCCACAATTTATTTTTAATCTACACTCTTTATTTTCTCTTTGTAGACAAAACATATGTGAATGGTTATGTCCTCCACAAAATTTACAAGAATAGAGATTCCAACATTTCTCTATCCTATGACCATATTTGCCACAATGGTCACATTTGTTTTCTTTCACCAATTTGTGGTCACTTTTACTGTTACAAATCTTGTGCTTGATTCATTTGGATTCGCCTCTCCTTTGTATCTAAGACCTTCACATTTTGGTCTTATGATTGGTACAAATGGTTCTTTCATTCCTTGTTCTTGCTTTCCCAAGCCTTTCTGCTTGTAGCCCATCTTTTGAAGCAATTTGGAACCAATTCCCTTTGTGTGCTTCTCAAAGTGGCCAAAACCATCATCACATTGCTCAACACAAATTTGAGCATCACTATCTCTATCATCATTCGAGTATATGTCCTCATCAATCACAATGGCATAGGCTCTCTCTAAACAATCACTAACGTTGTTCAAATCATTTTCCTTTTGAAAGGAATGACAACCTGCATCTATTTCATGCTCACAAAGATCATTAGTATCACAAGATTCATCAACCATCATGGATTTCGCATCCTTCATTATGAGCTTCACATCATAAGTATCACAAACAACATCCTTCTTCATGAGCTTCAAATCATTAGTGTCACAACATGCATCTTTCATCAAGGGTTTCAAATTATTAGTGTCACAAGCAACATCCTTCATCAATGATTTTGAAAACATTAAGAGTAACCATCCCCTTATATATTATCTTCAATAAACAAGTAGGTATAGTGATAAATTTTTCATGGCATTCATTTGCATCATTAATGACTCCTTGTATGCATTGTTGTAGTAACAAAAATTCTCCTTTTTGGACTTCTTCAAGAATGGGACTTAATTCTTTTATCACTTTATTTGAAACAAATTTTTCTTCTTCCTTAGCTTCTTGATCAAATTTTTGCAACAAACTTTGTTTCTTATTTTTTGACATTTTTTTCTTGTTCTTCCTCCCTTTGATTTAATTTTTCCTTTGAAGTAGAAAACCTTTTACCTCCCAAAAAAATTAAAACAATTAAAAAAAAAAATCTGAAATTCCTTTTTAATTTTTTTATCAACCTTTGAAGTGAAAAACCTTTTATCTCCAAACTCAAATTTCAAAAAACTCTATCAAATTTTGAAAAAACTTAAAATTCCCCTTTTCTCTCCTAATTTCAATTTCAAATTTCATATTTCTTAAAAACTATTTTTTAATATCACCTTAGAAAAATAATTGTATATCTCCTTATAGCTCCTAACTTGGGCAATAGTTCAAAATTTAATTAAACAAGCTTTTACCTCCGAAAATTGGCGCACACAATTCTTGGTCAATGGCACTTGACCTCTTCCTCAAGATTCACTCCTTGAAATCTTTCATTTGGTGTAGCACTCATTCAAATGCACCGTTGCTTCTTTCCCGTAGGTGCTCTATTCAACAAACCAATTTGGAAAAGTTGTCTTAGAATGGCATTGCTCCACGAAATCTCTCCTCTCTGACGCACTTATGACGATTATCTTCACTCTACCACACTCAAACCTGATACTCGATGAATTCAGGCGAATCTGCTGCACTCAAGCTTGATGTTAGATGATGGTGTGCCCGTCTCCACTGCAAGAACAAATTGGTGTGCTCCACTTCTTTCCTCCTTTCTGTAATGCAGATTGTAGTAGATAAATGGCTGGAGCAGGTGCCTGAATTCTTTCAAATGTTTCCACCTGCCTCCTTCAACGTGGCACTCTAATTGGCCATTCCTCTGCAATAGTTGGTCTTCTCTGGACTATGGAACCAGACTGAGTCACAGGGCATGGAAAGTTATCTTCCTTGGTATGTGATGGAAATTTCTAATTTTAAATCTCTCCTTGCATTGTTGGCTAAACGAAAAAAAATGTGTGACCCACTTGTCTCAAACGCTCTACCACACACAACGTAGCGCCTCAAATCAAAACCCTGGCTTTCGTAACATCCACAGGTCGCACTAATTATTTTCCCAAAAAAAACGGCTCTCCTGCTGATGCCCTACTAATCGTTGCTGGCTCTCCACCCGTGCATGACTACCACATCAAGTTTCTAATGGCTAGCTCAATGCCCAACCTACAATTTAGTCACTATAACGGCTATCGGTTCCTGAACACCGCAATAACTACACCATGGAAATGTTACAGCAGAGAGTTTTTTTTTTTCTTTCTTTTTTGAATTCTCTCACCCGCGGTCAATCGTCTGAGGAGAATCGGACGCTGCTTCTCCACTCCCACCGAGAAAAAACTCACCGTCTCGGGTCCTTGAGATCGTCCGTGTGAACAATTGGTGTAATGATAGGTTTCAAGCTTCAGCGAACCGCACAATTTTTTCAGAAACCTCTATATTGTAGGAAGAGCTACCGAGATAACAAAACTGCCATCTATGTCGAAAAACACAGGCCCACTTGCAAAAAATATTGATGGCCCTTATTTTTGGGTACATGTATATGCGGGATGTGGGACCAATCTCCGTCTCATCGCATAGCCCATCCCTGGCTCAGATCAGTGGTGAAACCAATGGGTTGCTCGCACTCAAACTTGTCTATGTTGCATTCGATTTTTGTGTAGTAGCACCGATGTCCTTAGAAAATATCATGCTAAAATAAACCTAACAATCTTTCTCTTTGTCCTTAATGGCGCTCTTATCTTAACATTCTTTCTTCCCTTTGGTGGCTTCTTAAACAGCTCTTCGACGTTTTCCTCCGGGTAGTGCTCCTCCTTGGTGCTTGGGCTTCCTTCTTGGATAGCACTTGGCTTGCTGCTCAAATTGGTGAAATTGCATCTAAGAACTCTTCAACTTCCTCCTTCAAATCTTCTATCCTCTAACTCTTTTTTTGTTCTCTTTCTCTTATTTCAATC
Source organism: Wollemia nobilis (assembly GCA_028583015.1). NCBI lineage: Eukaryota > Viridiplantae > Streptophyta > Pinopsida > Araucariales > Araucariaceae > Wollemia > Wollemia nobilis. The sequence continues at coordinate 1,330,537 of JAQPPZ010003047.1, read as the reverse complement.
TCTCTTTCAGTCTCCAAATCTAGTTGTTTTCTGCTTTCTGCTGCACCACTCTGATCTCACATAAATCTCCTTGCCTTCAATATCTCAAATGGGCATGTCATCTCGTCGGATGACGATGATTGTCCCAAAAATTCTATTCACTCAAGCTCTCCATGACTCTCTGGTTTTCTCCATAGCTTTCTCAACCATAGTTTCTCCATAGCTTTCTCAACCTCAACTTTCTCCATAGCTTTAATATCATGTTGGAACATGACACTATTTCATGTTAACAAAATATTAACCAAGATCATAATATTATGCATTGAAATATAAGAACATCACAAGATCACACACATGAAAGACAAACATAATATATTGACACAAATATATCACAAAAGAGAGATCTTCACTGTATTATTCTTTCATGTTCAAGGTATGATACAAAAATGGAGAGTTATCTCCAATATAATACAATACACGACTTTTTAGTCCTCAAATTGTTGCTCTCCTCTGCAAATCCAGAAAATGCAACCTTTCACATTCTTGTCCTTAAGACAAGCTCTCAACATGCTACATGTCAATGTGACTCTTCACTCCTCTCTTTTGACACATTTCACTTTCACAAAGTGACACATACATTAGACCAAATAATGTAATACTCACAACAATCCTTATTAAAAGATAAAAGAGCTAGATGAACTTCTTCTAGAGCAATTGGCTCCATCAGTTTTCCTATTATCTTCATTTGTTATAACTGAAGGAACTTCTTATAGAAGTTTATCATTAAGATCTTCAAAATCCTTTGATCCTAGAATATTCTGATAAAAAGACCTTACCTCGTTTCTGATTTCACTCTGGTCTTCAAACCAAACCCCATTTATTGATTTAATTCTACTAATTTTAGATGTTAATCTCTGTATTATTGCCATCCTATGAAAAAACTGTGTTTTTCTCCTTTTAACCAAGTCTGTCTTGATTTTAACCTCCAAAATTTCTCTTACTTACTCAAAATATTATGATATTCACTAAGTAAACCCCTTTCCTCCGAGATTGGATTATTATGATCATATTTTTAGAATTTTGACAGTTTATCTTCAAGTTATTTCTTCTTAATTTTTTTTTAAAAGTGTTATTGTTCCACTATTTTAATCTAGATGTCATTGATTTAATTTGTTTTAGAAGTGTATACATTAGACCAAATAATGTAATACTCACAACACCCCCTTTAGTATATTATTTGGTAAAAATCTTTTTACAAATTTGATGACTACACATTCCTCCATCAAAATTGTCTTCATTTTCTATGTGTCACTGTCTTTATATCTTATCAACTTTTGATCTTACTTGGTTTCCTTTTGAAGAAACCATGAAACATTCCTTTTAGCTCATACCAAGCATTCATATCAATCCATCCACAATTTATTTTTAATCTACACTCTTTATTTTCTCTTTGTAGACAAAACATATGTGAATGGTTATGTCCTCCACAAAATTTACAAGAATAGAGATTCCACCATTTCTCTATCCTATGACCATATTTGCCACAATGGCCACATTTGTTTTCTTTCACCAATTTATGGTCACTTTTACCTGTTACAAATCTTGTGCTTGATTCATTTGGATTCGCCTCTCCTTTGTATCTAAGACCTTCACATTTTGGTCTTATGATTGGTACAAATGGTTTTTTCATTCCTTGTTCTTGCTTTCCCAAGCCTTTCTGCTTGTAGCCCATCTTTTGAAGCAATTTGGAACCAATTCCCTTTGTGTGCTTCTCAAAGTGGCCAAAACCATCATCACATTGCTCAACACAAATTTGAGCATCACTATCTCTATCATCATTCGAGTATATGTCCTCATCAATCACAATGGCATAGGCTCTCTCTAAACAATCACTAACGTTGTTCAAATCATTTTCCTTTTGAAAGGAATGACAACCTGCATCTATTTCATGCTCACAAAGATCATTAGTATCACAAGATTCATCAACCATCATGGGTTTCACATCCTTCATTATGGGCTTCACATCATGAGTATCACAAACAACATCCTTCTTCATGAGCTTCAAATCATTAGTGTCACAACATGCATCTTTCATCAAGGGTTTCAAATTATTAGTGTCACAAGCAACATCCTTCATCAATGATTTTGAAAACATTAAGAGTAACCATCCCCTTATATATTATCTTCAATAAACAAGTAGGTATAGTGATAAATTTTTCATGGCATTCATTTGCATCATTAATGACTCCTTGTATGCATTGTTGTAGTAACAAAAATTCTCCTTTTTGGACTTCTTCAAGAATGGGACTTAATTCTTTTATCACTTTATTTGAAACAATTTTTTCTTCTTCCTTAGCTTCTTGATCAAATTTTTGCAACAAACTTTGTTTCTTATATTTTGACATTTTTTTTCTTGTTCTTCCTCCTTTGATTTAATTTTTACTTTGAGGTAGAAAACCTTTTTTACTTCACTACCCTAGCATTTATGCACTCGCCTTCATTGCCCTAGAACTATTAAGGCAATATTTAAATATTTTTACTTCACTACCCTGGCACTGCTACACTTGCCTTCGATGCCCTAGCACTGCTGCGACACTATTAATTTTTTTTTACTTCACTACCCTAGCATTGCTACACTCACCTTTGCTGCCCTAGCACTGTTGAGGCACTATTAAAATATTTTTACTTCGCTACCCTAACACTACTGCACTTACCTTTGCTACCCTAGCACTACTGTGGTATTGTTAAAATATTTTTACTTCTATGCCCTAGCACTACTGCACTCACCTTTTTTCCCTAGCATTAATATGGCACTATAAAAATATTTTTACTTCATTGTCCTAGCCTTGCTACACTCGCCTTAACTACCCCTAGAACTACTATGACACTGTTAAAATATTTTTACTTCGCTGCCCTATGCACTCACCTTCGCTACCCTTGATGGGGAATTTTTGCATATCTCGAATTCACTTACCACCATTTTAAATTTTATTGGCCAGTGATCCAAACCAATCCTTATCAAGGTATTAATTTTATCATAATTCCCTTCATCTAGCCAATGATTTAAGATAATGCATTTGTCTAATTTTTTTGCTATTAGGTTCTAGCCTCTCCTATTGTTGGTCCATGTATATTTGTCTTCTTCAAACTCTACCTCCCATAGATTTTTTTTTTGAATAAAAGCTGAGAGATCTCTTATACTTTGGGTTAGTTTATTAATTCTCCCAATTTTTCATCCAATGTGGTTATGGCATTAAAATCTCTTATGATCATGACTTGGGTTTCTAGGCATTTAATTCTTATAAAGGCTTCAATCCAACTCCAAACTTCTAATTTGCCTGACTAAGTCGTAGGTCCATAAACATTGATAAGGATGAAACAAATATCTGCAAAGAAGCATGTCACTAAAGAGGCTATCCAATGCCTAGTTTTATGAATGGTTACACAAGAGGTTATGATAGGATTACAATAAGTTAGAATTCCTCTTGCCACTCCTTCAAAATATATAACATCACTTTCACATATCGCCCATATTGCTTTCATAGTTTTGGAAAATTCCTTTGTCATTTTAGTTTCCTAGATACAAATAATATCAATCTTATTAATTAAACAAAAGTCCTTGATACACCTCTACTTTGAGGGGGCATACGCACCCCTTATATTCCATGATATGGTAATCATGTCGCATTAAGGACTATAGCCCCACCTATGAATTACCAATATCATTTTGTTGTTTGGTAAAGAGAAGTTCAACCAAATTAGTTTTTGTTCCTTTCTCTATGTTTGCTCTTACTTACCTGGATCTCACTTGATAATTTGAGGACTTTTCTCTTTTTATTTTGCTTGTATCAGGAGTAAGTATTATTACTCTATTCCTCAATATTATTTCACAACTTTATTTTTCCTCAAATTTATCCTCTCTAGGTTCTATAATGGAAGCTTTTGACTTGTCCTACTCATTTTTTGGCATTTCCCTATTAATGGTAGATGTATTAACATCCAACACTGCATTTTATCTACCAGTTTTTCCTCTTAAATGGTGCATGGTACTTCAAGAGAGTGTTCAAAATTTTATTTGACACATTCCTTAGGTTCATCAAGAATGTTCATCCCTAAAACAAGATCATATTGAATAGACAGTTCCTTGTTAATATACTAAACATATTTTACCATGTCCTCTAAGATTTGATCTACTTTTTCTTCATAGGCTAAAGCCTCAAAAGAGTTGGTATTTCTTCCAATATCCTTTCTTATTGGTCTCCACTATTTATTTTATTTCATTTATCCATTTCTATTTTTTAGAATTCGAAAACCATCCTCATCCATATCCATTTGTAAGTTTCTCTTGTATTTTTCTACATATGATTATGCTGGACTCTTCTTAGGGCATGATCTCTCAATATAACCCACCTCATGATATATTCTACATATAATATATGTTTTTATAGTCTATGGTTTGGATCCACATCTTATATCCATACTTAAGAATTATTTATTCTTGTAAAGGTTTACTTATATCAATCATGACCAATATTTGAGAATTAATAGCCAAGAATCCATATTTTATAGTTTTTGAAATCTCAAGGAAATCTCCTAGAGTGTTGCCTATTGCCTTGAAGGTATCCATTTCCCAAAACTCAATGGGAAATCCATACATGCTAACCTATATTGGTACTAGGGACAAATTTATATTTTTAGGTAAAAAGTATTCATACCAATGGGTAAGGAAGAGTCTTGCTCTTTTCATCTACCAAGGACCCCCTTTTAGGATTCTATATCTTTCTTCTTTAGAAAAAAAATGAGTAGGAAGAAAACTTTGGGAAGAAAGGATAGAATCACTCTTGGATACTTCCAAATCTTATCAATCTATTTTCTCAAGGTTGAAACCCCTAGCCAATACCCATAAAATTTACCCAAAACCACCCTATCTTTGAGAAACAACGATTTATCCTATATGGTTTTCTCACTAACATCTACTACTAGAAATGATTATAAGGATTTAGCTGTAAATTTATCCATGGGAAGGAAACTAAAACTCAAAATCTACTGAAATTTAGCAGAATATCTTATAACACATAATATTTGATAAAAAAACTATAATAATTTGCAAGTAAAATTTCTAATATAAATAAGGGAAAAAGAAACTTAGCTAAAAAATTCTATTCCTAGGCAAAATGTCTTGCCTCACTGAAGCCCTAGTGCTCCATTGCTCCTCCCATCATCCAAACCCTTGTTGATAGATATTTGTAATTTTTTTTTCACAACTTGAAAAATTTTCACTGCCCTTGTTCCAAATGGCTGATTTCACAGGGTCGTATCTCCCTCAATATTGCTCAAATTTGTTTGACAAATGATAAATTTTTTTTTATATATACTAATATATAGCTATATTGTAAATGCAAAAACATTTGGAATGGTGTCCATGGATGTTTTTAAGACTTAGATATTGTTAGTCTTACAATGACACCTGAGAGGGGGGTGAATCGGTGTAGCTCTTTAAACTTGAATTTACTGACTCTTAATACCGCAACAATTAAAACTTATTACTAGATACAACAAGTATAACAAAAGAGCATCACACAAAACAAGATTTAATAAGGTTCACAAATGTGGCTACTCCTCAAAAATTGACTACTTGGACTACCATCCAAATTCAGCCTTTACAAAGCACCAACTTTACAATCAATTTACCAGCACCCACCTGGAAGGAGCACTAACCCCCGATTTATCTCGCACTAACAAAAATGAGCACCAACCCCCGATTTACCAGCACCAACTGGAAGGAGCACCAACCCCTGATGCCAAGCACCAATTTGGAATTCAATTATGATACTAGAAGTTTGTCAGTAAGATACCTTTGCTTTTGTAAGACCCTGACTGGTCTTCTTCACCTTTGCGTTCTCTACGCACTTTTCTTTCTCTGCACAATCACAGCAACACCTGGTCAAAATTCAACCTTTTTGCTCTCTGTGCACTTTGCTCTCTCTGCGTAATCACTTTGCCCACTCTGCTTCGTTATAGTCGAACTTCACGATCGTCTTCTACCTTTTGCGCACTCTGCTCTCTTTGCAAATTTTACACTTAGCACGATCTGACAGTACTTGCTCTCTGTGCACAACGACTGTATTTCTCACACCTTCGACTACACCTCAATTCTCCAAACAACCCTCCTTTTATAACAATATTTTTTATGATGAAAACCCTAATCTTAGTAGGTTGTAAATCCTAATCTTATTCAGCTTTCATAACAACTATAAACCCTAATTTTAGTCGGCTATCATCGGTCTTCGTCGACTTCAACTCAAGAAGATGTTCGGTTTATCCATCGCTTGATGATTTCATTTTGGACGAGACCTTGTAACCACCATATTGACTTTTTATCACTCTTCGTATTCTAGTAGTATGAAATCACTTCATAATCGCCCTTGTAAATGTCGTATTGATGTCAGTCCATTGTCATACTTCTCATTTCTATCGGGTTCTCCTTCTTGACTTGCGCATTTACGACCTATCGCAAAATCATGACATTTTTGCCTCTGTAGCTTCTTTTGTTGCTGTTGTCGTGAAAATACATGTCACGATATCACAACACTTTCACCTCCGTACGCTTTCTTTATTCTTTTGTCGTGATATCGCGACATTTTCGCCTCCACAGACTTCATCTTTTCTTTTGTCGCGATGTCGCGACATTTTCGCCTCCATATACTTCGTCTTTGTTTTTGTCACGATATCGCGACACTTTTGCTTCCATAGACTTCGACTTTGCTTTTGTCGCGATATCGCGAAACTTCTGCCTTCGTAGTCTTCAACTTAGATTTTTTCACAAAATCATGAAACTTCTACTTTCGTACTTTACTTCTTTGCTTTTGTCGTGAAATCACGACACTTCTACTTCTGAAGTCTTGCTTTCTTCTTTCGTTGTGAAATCACAACAGTTCTGCTTCCGTACGCTTCCTCTCTTTCTTTTGTCAGGAAAATGCGACATGTCACGATATCATGCATTTTTCAAACTTACTTTCTCTCTCCTATTTTAGTCCCAAAAATGCGACATGTCGCAAAATTGTGACACTTTTCCAACTTACTTTCTCTCTCCTATTTTAGTTGTAAAAATGCGACATGTCACGAAATCACGACACTTTTCCAACTTACTTTCTCTCTCCTATTTTAGTCGCAAAAATGCGACATGTCACGAAATCGCGACACTTTTCCAACTTACTTTCTCTCTCCTATTTTAGTCGCAAAAATGCGACATGTCACGAAATTGCGACACTTTTCTTACTTGTTCTCTTTCTTCGAACTTGTCGTGAAATCATGACACTTTTTCCATCTTTCTCTTTCTCTTCCAACATGTCACAAAATTGCGATAGTTTTTCCACTTGCCTTTTTCTCTTCCAACATGTCGTGAAATCGTGACAATTTTTCCTACTTTTTCTCTCTCTTCCAACATGTCACGAAATCGCAACATTTTTTCCTACTTTTTCTCTCTTCCAACATGTCGCGAAATCATGATAGTTTTTCCTACTTTTTCTCTCTCTTCCAACATGTCGCAAAATCGCGACAATTTTTCCTGCTTTTTCTCTCTCTTCCAACATGTCGCAAAATCGTGATAGTTTTTCCTGCTTTTTCTCTCTCTTCCAACATGTCGCGAAATCGCGACAGTTTTTCTTGCCTGCTGTATATGTCGTGATATCGCGACACTTTTCTTACTTGTATTTTTTCTTTGATCTTTTGCATATGGGCCACTTCGGTCTTCTTGGAAAATCACTGTACATACTTTGAATAACCTTTGAACTCCTGTCTTCTGCATCTGAATAGCTTTTGAACTTCCTGTCCACTGCATCAATAGATCTATATGACTGTGTTGACAACAATAACAATACTGTTTCTGCACCTTGCTCAACAGATATATATGAATGTGAGCTATGATATACAATTTTGAACATTGTGTGTAACTTATGTATAAAATTTTGAATATTATGTATAAGATAACTTGAAAAATTATTAGTTGGAATAGTTCAGTTTGTAAAAAAATATATTGATTTGAATGGTTGAGTATGTGAAAAAATTGTGTCAAGTTGGAATGGTATACTATGTGAAAACTGTGTTAAGTTGGAATGGTCGAGTATGTGAAAAACTATGTTATATTGGAATGGTCGAGTTTTAAAAGTATTGAGTTGAGTCTAGCTAGAATGGTAAAAATAAGTTTATTTCCATGAAGAAGGTTCAAGTAAGTCTTGATAGTTATGTCATATAAGAAAATAATAATTAAATAAGTTTTTCTAAGATCTTTTAGTTTAATTGGTTATATACAGTGTGAATGATATCTTACTTGCATTAAATAATTTTCATGTTATCATGGTATTTCATTGAACCATATAACTATATTATATTGCCCCCTAAAATTTGAACTCAAGGCTTTTTACTAGGACTCAGAAGCCCATTTTTTATCTACTCGAGTTAATTCCATTTGATAAAGATTTTTTTTTTTAATTTTTTATTTAAACAAAGTTATATGTGACTTCTATTAAATGCCACTCCAATAAAAATACCAAAATATTACATTTGATATTAGCTCAATTAAATCATATTGAGCATGCTTTTTTATCACAAATATTTTTCATTTCTTTTCTATCAAATATATTCATTGTCTTCCTGAAAGTGCTATGTTTCCACAATTAACTTGACATTATTTTCATGAAGAGATAAAATCTCATTTGATTGGTTGCCTTATAAAATTTGAATTTCACCACGATGACGATCAACATTGTGATTGGCTAAATTATCTGCTATTTAATTTCTTTCTCGATAGATATACTCATGTTTCCAACCTCTTTATTTGCTATTTTATTTCCTTATCTATATATGTTCTCATGTTTCCAATATCCAAGATATTGCCTCCAATAATAGATAATGAACACCAACAATAATATTAAATTTTATTCATCAAATAACATTAACTCAACTAGTTAGATTCCTCATAGGAGATCAAGGTTCAAATCTTGCCAAGTGATACATACATAATTGCCAAGGTTATTGTAATACCACCATGTGGTCATTATGTAATATGGGTGGGACCTCTTCCAATCCCATATAATTGATTAAAAAATATATTATTTTTTTATCCAATCTCCACATATATTTTTATTGATAGTATTAATAATAGTTTGTGAATCCCTCTCAATTGAAGTTTATTTCCATTTCTTTTCAATTGAAATTTTAATTCCTATATGAATATATTATTTTAATCCTATCTCCAAATTCATTTTTGTTGATAGAATTAATGATAGTTTATGAATCCCTCTTAATTAAAATTTATTTCCATTCCTTTTCAAGTGAAATTTTAATTCCTATAAGAACCCTTAGCCTCTGTATAGTTGTTAGTTGGAGTTCCATATGATTATTTTTTTTACTATGGTAAATGAAGGGGTTTTGAAAGGGCCACAAACCTTTTACATTTGCAGAGGAGAAAACTCACTTCCAACACTTACATTATATATAATTTTGACTAAAAATGAGTACATTGCATACTTAAATACAACAATTTTGATTTAACTATATCCTAAGGGGATTCAATATTTCTAAAATTCAATCCATTTGGCTTCTTTAGAATCTTTAAAAACTTTAATCAATTCTCTATTGGCTTAATATTAGATCTCTAATTTTGTCTTGCTTTAATTCCACCTGAGATCTTTGGAAGCTTTCACCTAGTCTTCATTCAATAAACAACCTTCTTTATTCAACTCTTGGATGTTAATTCAGTTTCCTTAAAAAATAGTCCCATGCTAATAAATCCCTCGAAGTAGTCAATTACCCTAAGGATTTGAAACATTCAACTCAAGAACATAAAAAACATTTGCCTATTTCAAAGTTATAATCATCAAAGCCTTTGAGAAAATATCATTTCGTACCTTGGATCCATCCATATGAACTCTCATGTTTATCATAAGATCAACCACAACATTAGCTTCCATATAGATGTGTTGGACCATAAATGACTCCATACCTAAGAGTATATTCATTGCATCCTAGATAATACTTTCAATGCTCCAACTAGAGGTTTTCTTGGAATTCAAACTGTTAATGATATTCATAGAATTCTCTTCCACTATAAGCTTCTTAACATTCATATTTTTTGCAATCCTTAATCTTGTAATCATGGATATCGCCTTTGCTACATGGTTTTATGCATGTCCAAGGTTCATCGCATAACAAGAGATGACTACCATTTAGCTAGATCTCAAAACCCCTCCCCCTCCAACCTTCCTTGGATTTCTTTTAGAGGCTGATGCAGGAGCATCCGGTGGCGACGAGAGCAATCTTACATCAACAAAAAAAAAATAATGTAATACTCACAACACCCCCTTTAGTATATTATTTGGTAAAAATCTTTTTACAAATTTGATGACTACACATTCCTCCATCAAAATTGTCTTCATTTTCTATGTGTCACTGTCTTTATATCTTATCAACTTTTGATCTTACTTGGTTTCCTTTTGAAGAAACCATGAAACATTCCTTTTAGCTTATACCAAGCATTCATATCAATCCATCCACAATTTATTTTTAATCTACACTCTTTATTTTCTCTTTGTAGACAAAACATATGTGAATGGTTATGTCCTCCACAAAATTTACAAGAATAGAGATTCCAACATTTCTCTATCCTATGACCATATTTGCCACAATGGTCACATTTGTTTTCTTTCACCAATTTGTGGTCACTTTTACCTGTTACAAATCTTGTGCTTGATTCATTTGGATTCGCCTCTCCTTTGTATCTAAGACCTTCACATTTTGGTCTTATGATTGGTACAAATGGTTCTTTCATTCCTTGTTCTTGCTTTCCCAAGCCTTTCTGCTTGTAGCCCATCTTTTGAAGCAATTTGGAACCAATTCCCTTTGTGTGCTTCTCAAAGTGGCCAAAACCATCATCACATTGCTCAACACAAATTTGAGCATCACTATCTCTATCATCATTCGAGTATATGTCCTCATCAATCACAATGGCATAGGCTCTCTCTAAACAATCACTAACCTTGTTCAAATCATTTTCCTTTTGAAAGGAATGACAATAGACATCTATTTCATGCTCACAAAGATCATTAGTATCACAAGATTCATCAACCATCATGGATTTCGCATCCTTCATTATGAGCTTCACATCATAAGTATCACAAACAACATCCTTCTTCATGAGCTTCAAATCATTAGTGTCACAACATGCATCTTTCATCAAGGGTTTCAAATTATTAGTGTCACAAGCAACATCCTTCATCAATGATTTTGAAAACATTAAGAGTAACCATCCCCTTATATATTATCTTCAATAAACAAGTAGGTATAGTGATAAATTTTTCATGGCATTCATTTGCATCATTAATGACTCCTTGTATGCATTGTTGTAGTAACAAAAATTCTCCTTTTTGGACTTCTTCAAGAATGGGACTTAATTCTTTTATCACTTTATTTGAAACAATTTTTTCTTCTTCCTTAGCTTCTTGATCAAATTTTTGCAACAAACTTTGTTTCTTATATTTTGACATTTTTTTTCTTGTTCTTCCTCCTTTGATTTAATTTTTACTTTGAGGTAGAAAACCTTTTATCTCCCAAAAAAATTAAAACAATTAAAAAAAAAAAATCTGAAATTCCTTTTTAATTTTTTCTCAACCTTAGAAGTGAAAAACCTTTTATCTCCAAACTCAAATTTCAAAAAACTCTATCAAATTTTGAAAAAACTTAAAATTCCCCTTTTCTCTCCTAATTTCAATTTCAAATTTCATATTTCTTAAAAACTATTTTTTAATATCACCTTAGAAAAATAATTGTATATCTCCTTATAGCTCCTAACTTGGGCAATAGTTCAAAATTTAATTAAACAAGCTTTTACCTCCGAAAATTGGCGCACACAATTCTTGGTCAATGGCACTTGACCTCTTCCTCAAGATTCACTCCTTGAAATCTTTCATTTGGTGTAGCACTCATTCAAATGCACCGTTGCTTCTTTCCCGTAGGTGCTCTATTCAACAAACCAATTTGGAAAAGTTGTCTTAGAATGGCATTGCTCCACGAAATCTCTCCTCTCTGACGCACTTATGACGATTATCTTCACTCTACCACACTCAAACCTGATACTCGATGAATTCAGGCGAATCTGCTGCACTCAAGCTTGATGTTAGATGATGGTGTGCCCGTCTCCACTGCAAGAACAAATTGGTGTGCTCCACTTCTTTCCTCCTTTCTGTAATGCAGATTGTAGTAGATAAATGGCTGGAGCAGGTGCCTGAATTCTTTCAAATGTTTCCACCTGCCTCCTTCAACGTGGCACTCTAATTGGCCATTCCTCTGCAATAGTTGGTCTTCTCTGGACTATGGAACCAGACTGAGTCACAGGGCATGGAAAGTTATCTTCCTTGGTATGTGATGGAAATTTCTAATTTTAAATCTCTCCTTGCATTGTTGGCTAAACGAAAAAAAATGTGTGACCCACTTGTCTCAAACGCTCTACCACACACAACGTAGCGCCTCAAATCAAAACCCTGGCTTTCGTAACATCCACAGGTCGCACTAATTATTTTCCCAAAAAAAACGGCTCTCCTGCTGATGCCCTACTAATCGTTGCTGGCTCTCCACCCGTGCATGACTACCACATCAAGTTTCTAATGGCTAGCTCAATGCCCAACCTACAATTTAGTCACTATAACGGCTATCGGTTCCTGAACACCGCAATAACTACACCATGGAAATGTTACAGCAGAGAGTTTTTTTTTTTCTTTCTTTTTTGAATTCTCTCACCCGCGGTCAATCGTCTGAGGAGAATCGGACGCTGCTTCTCCACTCCCACCGAGAAAAAACTCACCGTCTCGGGTCCTTGAGATCGTCCGTGTGAACAATTGGTGTAATGATAGGTTTCAAGCTTCAGCGAACCGCACAATTTTTTCAGAAACCTCTATATTGTAGGAAGAGCTACCGAGATAACAAAACTGCCATCTATGTCGAAAAACACAGGCCCACTTGCAAAAAATATTGATGGCCCTTATTTTTGGGTACATGTATATGCGGGATGTGGGACCAATCTCCGTCTCATCGCATAGCCCATCCCTGGCTCAGATCAGTGGTGAAACCAATGGGTTGCTCGCACTCAAACTTGTCTATGTTGCATTCGATTTTTGTGTAGTAGCACCGATGTCCTTAGAAAATATCATGCTAAAATAAACCTAACAATCTTTCTCTTTGTCCTTAATGGCGCTCTTATCTTAACATTCTTTCTTCCCTTTGGTGGCTTCTTAAACAGCTCTTCGACGTTTTCCTCCGGGTAGTGCTCCTCCTTGGTGCTTGGGCTTCCTTCTTGGATAGCACTTGGCTTGCTGCTCAAATTGGTGAAATTGCATCTAAGAACTCTTCAACTTCCTCCTTCAAATCTGCTATTCTCTAACTCTTTTTTTTGTTCCCTTTCTCTTATTTCAATCTCTCTTTCAGTCTCCAAATCTAGTTGTTTTCTGCTTTCTGCTGCACCACTCTGATCTCACATAAATCTCCTTGCCTTCAATATCTCAAATGGGCATGTCATCTCGTCGGATGACGATGATTGTCCCAAAAATTCTATTCACTCAAGCTCTCCATGACTCTCTGGTTTTCTCCATAGCTTTCTCAACCATAGTTTCTCCATAGCTTTCTCAACCTCAACTTTCTCCATAGCTTTAATATCATGTTGGAACATGACACTATTTCATGTTAACAAAATATTAACCAAGATCATAATATTATGCATTGAAATATAAGAACATCACAAGATCACACACATGAAAGACAAACATAATATATTGACACAAATATATCACAAAAGAGAGATCTTCACTGTATTATTCTTTCATGTTCAAGGTATGATACAAAAATGGAGAGTTATCTCCAATATAATACAATACACGACTTTTTAGTCCTCAAATTGTTGCTCTCCTCTGCAAATCCAGAAAATGCAACCTTTCACATTCTTGTCCTTAAGACAAGCTCTCAACATGCTACATGTCAATGTGACTCTTCACTCCTCTCTTTTGACACATTTCACTTTCACAAAGTGACACATACATTAGACCAAATAATGTAATACTCACAACAATCCTTATTAAAAGATAAAAGAGCTAGATGAACTTCTTCTAGAGCAATTGGCTCCATCAGTTTTCCTATTATCTTCATTTGTTATAACTGAAGGAACTTCTTATAGAAGTTTATCATTAAGATCTTCAAAATCCTTTGATCCTAGAATATTCTGATAAAAAGACCTTACCTCGTTTCTGATTTCACTCTGGTCTTCAAACCAAACCCCATTTATTGATTTAATTCTACTAATTTTAGATGTTAATCTCTGTATTATTGTCATCCTATGAAAAAACTGTGTTTTTCTCCTTTTAACCAAGTCTGTCTTGATTTTAACCTCCAAAATTTCTCTTACTTACTCAAAATATTATGATATTCACTAAGTAAACCCCTTTCCTCCGAGATTGGATTATTATGATCATATTTTTAGAATTTTGACAGTTTATCTTCAAGTTATTTCTTCTTAATTTTTTTTTAAAAGTGTTATTGTTCCACTATTTTAATCTAGATGTCATTGATTTAATTTGTTTTAGAAGTGTATACATTAGACCAAATAATGTAATACTCACAACACCCCCTTTAGTATATTATTTGGTAAAAATCTTTTTACAAATTTGATGACTACACATTCCTCCATCAAAATTGTCTTCATTTTCTATGTGTCACTGTCTTTATATCTTATCAACTTTTGATCTTACTTGGTTTCCTTTTGAAGAAACCATGAAACATTCCTTTTAGCTCATACCAAGCATTCATATCAATCCATCCACAATTTATTTTTAATCTACACTCTTTATTTTCTCTTTGTAGACAAAACATATGTGAATGGTTATGTCCTCCACAAAATTTACAAGAATAGAGATTCCAACATTTCTCTATCCTATGACCATATTTGCCACAATGGTCACATTTGTTTTCTTTCACCAATTTGTGGTCACTTTTACTTGTTACAAATCTTGTGCTTGATTCATTTGGATTCGCCTCTCCTTTGTATCTAAGACCTTCACATTTTGGTCTTATGATTGGTACAAATGGTTTTTTCATTCCTTGTTCTTGCTTTCCCAAGCCTTTCTGCTTGTAGCCCATCTTTTGAAGCAATTTGGAACCAATTCCCTTTGTGTGCTTCTCAAAGTGGCCAAAACCATCATCACATTGCTCAACACAAATTTGAGCATCACTATCTCTATCATCATTCGAGTCTATGTCCTCATCAATCACAATGGCATAGGCTCTCTCTAAACAATCATGAACCTTGTTCAAATCACTTTCCTTTTGAAAGGAATGGCAACTTGCATCTATTTCATGCTCACAAAGATCATTAGTATCACAAGATTCATCAACCATCATGGGTTTCACATCCTTCATTATGGGCTTCACATCATGAGTATCACAAACAACATCCTTCTTCATGAGCTTCAAATCATTAGTGTCACAACATGCATCTTTCATCAAGGGTTTCAAATTATTAGTGTCACAAGCAACATCCTTCATCAATGATTTTGAAAACATTAAGAGTAACCATCCCCTTATATATTATCTTCAATAAACAAGTAGGTATAGTGATAAATTTTTCATGGCATTCATTTGCATCATTAATGACTCCTTGTATGCATTGTTGTAGTAACAAAAATTCTCCTTTTTGGACTTCTTCAAGAATGGGACTTAATTCTTTTATCACTTTATTTGAAACAATTTTTTCTTCTTCCTTAGCTTCTTGATCAAATTTTTGCAACAAACTTTGTTTCTTATATTTTGACATTTTTTTTCTTGTTCTTCCTCCTTTGATTTAATTTTTACTTTGAGGTAGAAAACCTTTTTTACTTCACTACCCTAGCATTTATGCACTCGCCTTCATTGCCCTAGAACTATTAAGGCAATATTTAAATATTTTTACTTCACTACCCTGGAACTGCTACACTTGCCTTCGATGCCCTAGCACTGCTGCGACACTATTAATTTTTTTTTACTTCACTACCCTAGCATTGCTACACTCACCTTTGCTGCCCTAGCACTGTTGAGGCACTATTAAAATATTTTTACTTCGCTACCCTAACACTACTGCACTTACCTTTGCTACCCTAGCACTACTGTGGTATTGTTAAAATATTTTTACTTCTATGCCCTAGCACTACTGCAATCACCTTTTTTGCCCTAGCATTAATATGGCACTATAACAATATTTTTACTTCATTGTCCTAGCACTGATACACTCGCCTTAACTACCCCTAGAACTACAATGACACTGTTAAAATATTTTTACTTCGCTGCCCTATGCACTCACCTTCGCTACCCTTGATGGGGAATTTTTGCATATCTCGAATTCACTTACCACCATTTTAAATTTTATTGGCCAGTGATCCAAACCAATCCTTATCAAGGTATTAATTTTATCATAATTCCCTTCATCTAGCCAATGATTTAAGATAATGCATTTGTCTAATTTTTTTGCTATTAGGTTCTAGCCTCTCCTATTGTTGGTCCATGTATATTTGTCTTCTTCAAACTCTACCTCCCATAGATTTTTTTTTTGAATAAAAGCTGAGAGATCTCTTATACTTTGGGTTAGTTTATTAATTCTCCCAATTTTTCATCCAATGTGGTTATGGCATTAAAATCTCTTATGATCATGACTTGGGTTTCTAGGCATTTAATTCTTATAAAGGCTTCAATCCAACTCCAAACTTCTAATTTGCCTGACTAAGTCGTAGGTCCATAAACATTGATAAGGATGAAACAAATATCTGCAAAGAAGCATGTCACTAAAGAGGCTATCCAATGCCTAGTTTTATGAATGGTTACACAAGAGGTTATGATAGGATTACAATAAGTTAGAATTCCTCTTGCCACTCCTTCAAAATATATAACATCACTTTCACATATCGCCCATATTGCTTTCATAGTTTTGGAAAATTCCTTTGTCATTTTAGTTTCCTAGATACAAATAATATCAATCTTATTAATTAAACAAAAGTCCTTGATACACCTCTACTTTGAGGGGGCATACGCACCCCTTATATTCCATGATATGGTAATCATGTCGCATTAAGGACTATAGCCCCACCTATGAATTACCAATATCATTTTGTTGTTTGGTAAAGAGAAGTTCAACCAAATTAGTTTTTGTTCCTTTCTCTATGTTTGCTCTTACTTACCTGGATCTCACTTGATAATTTGAGGACTTTTCTCTTTTTATTTTGCTTGTATCAGGAGTAAGTATTATTACTCTATTCCTCAATATTATTTCACAACTTTATTTTTCCTCAAATTTATCCTCTCTAGGTTCTATAATGGAAGCTTTTGACTTGTCCTACTCATTTTTTGGCATTTCCCTATTAATGGTAGATGTATTAACATCCAACACTGCATTTTATCTACCAGTTTTTCCTCTTAAATGGTGCATGGTACTTCAAGAGAGTGTTCAAAATTTTATTTGACACATTCCTTAGGTTCATCAAGAATGTTCATCCCTAAAACAAGATCATATTGAATAGACAGTTCCTTGTTAATATACTAAACATATTTTACCATGTCCTCTAAGATTTGATCTACTTTTTCTTCATAGGCTAAAGCCTCAAAAGAGTTGGTATTTCTTCCAATATCCTTTCTTATTGGTCTCCACTATTTATTTTATTTCATTTATCCATTTCTATTTTTTAGAATTCGAAAACCATCCTCATCCATATCCATTTGTAAGTTTCTCTTGTATTTTTCTACATATGATTATGCTGGACTCTTCTTAGGGCATGATCTCTCAATATAACCCACCTCATGATATATTCTACATATAATATATGTTTTTATAGTCTATGGTTTGGATCCACATCTTATATCCATACTTAAGAATTATTTATTCTTGTAAAGGTTTACTTATATCAATCATGACCAATATTTGAGAATAAATAGCCAAGAATCCATATTTTATAGTTTTTGAAATCTCAAGGAAATCTCCTAGAGTGTTGCCTATTGCCTTGAAGGTATCCATTTCCCAAAACTCAATGGGAAATCCATACATGCTAACCTATATTGGTACTAGGGACAAATTTATATTTTTAGGTAAAAAGTATTCATACCAATGGGTAAGGAAGAGTCTTGCTCTTTTCATCTACCAAGGACCCCCTTTTAGGATTCTATATCTTTCTTCTTTAGAAAAAAAATGAGTAGGAAGAAAACTTTGGGAAGAAAGGATAGAATCACTCTTGGATACTTCCAAATCTTATCAATCTATTTTCTCAAGGTTGAAACCCCTAGCCAATACCCATAAAATTTACCCAAAACCACCCTATCTTTGAGAAACAACGATTTATCCTATATGGTTTTCTCACTAACATCTACTACTAGAAATGATTATAAGGATTTAGCTGTAAATTTATCCATGGGAAGGAAACTAAAACTCAAAATCTACTGAAATTTAGCAGAATATCTTATAACACATAATATTTGATAAAAAAACTATAATAATTTGCAAGTAAAATTTCTAATATAAATAAGGGAAAAAGAAACTTAGCTAAAAAATTCTATTCCTAGGCAAAATGTCTTGCCTCACTGAAGCCCTAGTGCTCCATTGCTCCTCCCATCATCCAAACCCTTGTTGATAGATATTTGTAATTTTTTTTTCACAACTTGAAAAATTTTCACTGCCCTTGTTCCAAATGGCTGATTTCACAGGGTCGTATCTCCCTCAATATTGCTCAAATTTGTTTGACAAATGATAAATTTTTTTTTATATATACTAATATATAGCTATATTGTAAATGCAAAAACATTTGGAATGGTGTCCATGGATGTTTTTAAGACTTAGATATTGTTAGTCTTACAATGACACTGAGAGGGGGGGTGAATCAGTGTAGCTCTTTAAACTTGAATTTACAGCTCTTAATACCGCAACAATTAAAACTTATTACTAGATACAACAAGTATAACAAAAGAGCATCACACAAAACAAGATTTAATAAGGTTCACAAATGTGGCTACTCCTCAAAAATTGACTACTTGGACTACCATCCAAATTCAGCCTTTACAAAGCACCAACTTTACAATCAATTTACCAGCACCCACTGGAAGGAGCACTAACCCCTGATTTATCTGCACTAACAAAAATGAGCACCAACCCCTGATTTACCAGCACCAACTGGAAGGAGCACCAACCCCTGATGCCAAGCACCAATTTGGAATTCAATTATGATACTAGAAGTTTGTCAGTAAGATACCTTTGCTTTTGTAAGACCCTGACTGGTCTTCTTCACCTTTGCGTTCTCTACGCACTTTTCTTTCTCTGCACAATCACAGCAACACCTGGTCAAAATTCAACCTTTTTGCTCTCTGTGCACTTTGCTCTCTCTGCGTAATCACTTTGCCCACTGCTGCTCGTTATAGTCGAACTTCACGATCGTCTTCTACCTTTTGCGCACTCTGCTCTCTTTGCAAATTTCACACTTAGCACGATCCGACGATACTTGCTCTCTGTGCACTAACGATCGTATTTCACACACCTTCGACTACACCTCAATTCTCCAAACAACCCTCCTTTTATAACAATATTTTTTATGATGAAAACCCTAATCTTAGTAGGCTGTAAATCCTAATCTTATTCAGCTTTCATAACAACTATAAACCCTAATTTTAGTCGGCTATCATCGGTCTTCGTCGGCTTCAACTCAAGAAGATGTTCGGTTTATCCATCGCTTGATGATTTAATTTTGGACAGACCTTGTAACCACCATACTGACTTTTGATCACTCTTCATATTTTAGTAGTATGAAATCACTCTGTAACTGCCCCTGTAAATGTCGTATTGATGTCGGTCCATTGTCATACTTCTCATTTCAGTCGGGTTCTCCTTCTTGACTTGCGCATTTACGACCTATCGCAAAATCATGACATTTTTGCCTCTGTAGCTTCTTTTGTTGTTGTTGTCGTGAAAATACATGTCACGATATCACAACACTTTCACCTCCGTACGCTTTCTTTATTCTTTTGTCGTGATATCGCGACATTTTCGCCTCCACAGACTTCATCTTTTCTTTTGTCGCGATGTCGCGACATTTTCGCCTCCATATACTTCGTCTTTGTTTTTGTCACGATATCGCGACACTTTTGCTTCCATAGACTTCGACTTTGCTTTTGTCGCGATATCGCGAAACTTCTGCCTTCGTAGTCTTCAACTTAGATTTTTTCACAAAATCATGAAACTTCTACTTTCGTACTTTACTTCTTTGCTTTTGTCGTGAAATCACGACACTTCTACTTCTGAAGTCTTGCTTTCTTCTTTCGTTGTGAAATCACAACAGTTCTGCTTCCGTACGCTTCCTCTCTTTCTTTTGTCAGGAAAATGCGACATGTCACGATATCACGCATTTTTCAAACTTACTTTCTCTCTCCTATTTTAGTCCCAAAAATGCGACATGTCGCAAAATTGTGACACTTTTCCAACTTACTTTCTCTCTCCTATTTTAGTTGTAAAAATGCGACATGTCACGAAATCACGACACTTTTCCAACTTACTTTCTCTCTCCTATTTTAGTCGCAAAAATGCGACATGTCACGAAATCGCGACACTTTTCCAACTTACTTTCTCTCTCCTATTTTAGTCGCAAAAATGCGACATGTCACGAAATTGCGACACTTTTCTTACTTGTTCTCTTTCTTCGAACTTGTCGTGAAATCATGACACTTTTTCCATCTTTCTCTTTCTCTTCCAACATGTCACAAAATTGCGATAGTTTTTCCACTTGCCTTTTTCTCTTCCAACATGTCGTGAAATCGTGACAATTTTTCCTACTTTTTCTCTCTCTTCCAACATGTCACGAAATCGCAACATTTTTTCCTACTTTTTCTCTCTTCCAACATGTCGCGAAATCATGATAGTTTTTCCTACTTTTTCTCTCTCTTCCAACATGTCGCAAAATCGCGACAATTTTTCCTCCTTTTTCTCTCTCTTCCAACATGTCGCAAAATCGTGATAGTTTTTCCTGCTTTTTCTCTCTCTTCCAACATGTCGCGAAATCACGACAGTTTTTCTTGCTCGCAGTATATGTCGTGATATCGCGACACTTTTCTTACTTGTATTTTTTCTTTGATCTTTTGCATATGGGCCACTTCGGTCTTCTTGGAAAATCACTTGTACATACTTTGAATAACCTTTGAACTCCTGTCTTCCGCATCCGAATAGCTTTTGAACTTCCTGTCCACTCGCATCAATAGATCTATATGATTGTGTTGACAACAATAACAATCATTGTTTCTGCACCTTGCTCAACGAGATATATATGAATGTGAGCTATGATATACAATTTTGAACATTGTGTGTAACTTATGTATAAAATTTTGAATATTATGTATAAGATAACTTGAAAAATTATTAGTTGGAATAGTTCAGTTTGTAAAAAAATATATTGATTTGAATGGTTGAGTATGTGAAAAAATTGTGTCAAGTTGGAATGGTATACTATGTGAAAACTGTGTTAAGTTGGAATGGTCGAGTATGTGAAAAACTATGTTATATTGGAATGGTCGAGTTTTAAAAGTATTGAGTTGAGTCTAGCTAGAATGGTAAAAATAAGTTTATTTCCATGAAGAAGGTTCAAGTAAGTCTTGATAGTTATGTCATATAAGAAAATAATAATTAAATAAGTTTTTCTAAGATCTTTTAGTTTAATTGGTTATATACAGTGTGAATGATATCTTACTTGCATTAAATAATTTTCATGTTATCATGGTATTTCATTGAACCATATAACTATATTATATTGCCCCCTAAAATTTGAACTCAAGGCTTTTTACTAGGACTCAGAAGCCCATTTTTTATCTACTCGAGTTAATTCCATTTGATAAAGATTTTTTTTTTTAATTTTTTATTTAAACAAAGTTATATGTGACTTCTATTAAATGCCACTCCAATAAAAATACCAAAATATTACATTTGATATTAGCTCAATTAAATCATATTGAGCATGCTTTTTTATCACAAATATTTTTCATTTCTTTTCTATCAAATATATTCATTGTCTTCCTGAAAGTGCTATGTTTCCACAATTAACTTGACATTATTTTCATGAAGAGATAAAATCTCATTTGATTGGTTGCCTTATAAAATTTGAATTTCACCACGATGACGATCAACATTGTGATTGGCTAAATTATCTGCTATTTAATTTCTTTCTCGATAGATATACTCATGTTTCCAACCTCTTTATTTGCTATTTTATTTCCTTATCTATATATGTTCTCATGTTTCCAATATCCAAGATATTGCCTCCAATAATAGATAATGAACACCAACAATAATATTAAATTTTATTCATCAAATAACATTAACTCAACTAGTTAGATTCCTCATAGGAGATCAAGGTTCAAATCTTGCCAAGTGATACATACATAATTGCCAAGGTTATTGTAATACCACCATGTGGTCATTATGTAATATGGGTGGGACCTCTTCCAATCCCATATAATTGATTAAAAAATATATTATTTTTTTATCCAATCTCCACATATATTTTTATTGATAGTATTAATAATAGTTTGTGAATCCCTCTCAATTGAAGTTTATTTCCATTTCTTTTCAATTGAAATTTTAATTCCTATATGAATATATTATTTTAATCCTATCTCCAAATTCATTTTTGTTGATAGAATTAATGATAGTTTATGAATCCCTCTTAATTAAAATTTATTTCCATTCCTTTTCAAGTGAAATTTTAATTCCTATAAGAACCCTTAGCCTCTGTATAGTTGTTAGTTGGAGTTCCATATGATTATTTTTTTTACTATGGTAAATGAAGGGGTTTTGAAAGGGCCACAAACCTTTTACATTTGCAGAGGAGAAAACTCACTTCCAACACTTACATTATATATAATTTTGACTAAAAATGAGTACATTGCATACTTAAATACAACAATTTTGATTTAACTATATCCTAAGGGGATTCAATATTTCTAAAATTCAATCCATTTGGCTTCTTTAGAATCTTTAAAAACTTTAATCAATTCTCTATTGGCTTAATATTAGATCTCTAATTTTGTCTTGCTTTAATTCCACCTGAGATCTTTGGAAGCTTTCACCTAGTCTTCATTCAATAAACAACCTTCTTTATTCAACTCTTGGATGTTAATTCAGTTTCCTTAAAAAATAGTCCCATGCTAATAAATCCCTCGAAGTAGTCAATTACCCTAAGGATTTGAAACATTCAACTCAAGAACATAAAAAACATTTGCCTATTTCAAAGTTATAATCATCAAAGCCTTTGAGAAAATATCATTTCGTACCTTGGATCCATCCATATGAACTCTCATGTTTATCATAAGATCAACCACAACATTAGCTTCCATATAGATGTGTTGGACCATAAATGACTCCATACCTAAGAGTATATTCATTGCATCCTAGATAATACTTTCAATGCTCCAACTAGAGGTTTTCTTGGAATTCAAACTGTTAATGATATTCATAGAATTCTCTTCCACTATAAGCTTCTTAACATTCATATTTTTTGCAATCCTTAATCTTGTAATCATGGATATCGCCTTTGCTACATGGTTTTATGCATGTCCAAGGTTCATCGCATAACAAGAGATGACTACCATTTAGCTAGATCTCAAAACCCCTCCCCCTCCAACCTTCCTTGGATTTCTTTTAGAGGCTGATGCAGGAGCATCCGGTGGCAGCAGAGCAATCTTACATCAACAAAAAAAAAATAATGTAATACTCACAACACCCCCTTTAGTATATTATTTGGTAAAAATCTTTTTACAAATTTGATGACTACACATTCCTCCATCAAAATTGTCTTCATTTTCTATGTGTCACTGTCTTTATATCTTATCAACTTTTGATCTTACTTGGTTTCCTTTTGAAGAAACCATGAAACATTCCTTTTAGCTTATACCAAGCATTCATATCAATCCATCCACAATTTATTTTTAATCTACACTCTTTATTTTCTCTTTGTAGACAAAACATATGTGAATGGTTATGTCCTCCACAAAATTTACAAGAATAGAGATTCCACCATTTCTCTATCCTATGACCATATTTGCCACAATGGCCACATTTGTTTTCTTTCACCAATTTATGGTCACTTTTACCTGTTACAAATCTTGTGCTTGATTCATTTGGATTCGCCTCTCCTTTGTATCTAAGACCTTCACATTTTGGTCTTATGATTGGTACAAATGGTTCTTTCATTCCTTGTTCTTGCTTTCCCAAGCCTTTCTGCTTGTAGCCCATCTTTTGAAGCAATTTGGAACCAATTCCCTTTGTGTGCTTCTCAAAGTGGCCAAAACCATCATCACATTGCTCAACACAAATTTGAGCATCACTATCTCTATCATCATTCGAGTATATGTCCTCATCAATCACAATGGCATAGGCTCTCTCTAAACAATCACTAACGTTGTTCAAATCATTTTCCTTTTGAAAGGAATGACAACCTGCATCTATTTCATGCTCACAAAGATCATTAGTATCACAAGATTCATCAACCATCATGGTTTCACATCCTTCATTATGGGCTTCACATCATGAGTATCACAAAAAACATCCTTCTTCATGAGCTTCAAATCTTTAGTGTCACAACATGCATCTTTCATCAAGGGTTTCAAATTATTAGTGTCACAAGCAACATCCTTCATCAATGATTTTGAAAACATTAAGAGTAACCATCCCCTTATATATTATCTTCAATAAACAAGTAGGTATAGTGATAAATTTTTCATGGCATTCATTTGCATCATTAATGACTCCTTGTATGCATTGTTGTAGTAACAAAAATTCTCCTTTTTGGACTTCTTCAAGAATGGGACTTAATTCTTTTATCACTTTATTTGAAACAATTTTTTCTTCTTCCTTAGCTTCTTGATCAAATTTTTGCAACAAACTTTGTTTCTTATATTTTGACATTTTTTTTCTTGTTCTTCCTCCTTTGATTTAATTTTTACTTTGAGGTAGAAAACCTTTTATCTCCCAAAAAAATTAAAACAATTCAAAAAAAAAAATCTGAAATTCCTTTTTAATTTTTTCTTAACCTTAGAAGTGAAAAACCTTTTATCTCCAAACTCAAATTTCAAAAAACTCTATCAAATTTTGAAAAAACTTAAAATTCCCCTTTTCTCTCCTAATTTCAATTTCAAATTTCATATTTCTTAAAAACTATTTTTTAATATCACCTTAGAAAAATAATTGTATATCTCCTTATAGCTCCTAACTTGGGCAATAGTTCAAAATTTAATTAGACAAGCTTTTACCTCCGAAAATTGGCGCACACAATTCTTGGTCAATGGCACTTGACCTCTTCCTCAAGATTCACTCCTTGAAATCTTTCATTTGGTGTAGCACTCATTCAAATGCACCGTTGCTTCTTTCCCGTAGGTGCTCTATTCAACAAACCAATTTGGAAAAGTTGTCTTAGAATGGCATTGCTCCACGAAATCTCTCCTCTCTGACGCACTTATGACGATTATCTTCACTCTACCACACTCAAACCTGATACTCGATGAATTCAGGCGAATCTGCTGCACTCAAGCTTGATGTTAGATGATGGTGTGCCCGTCTCCACTGCAAGAACAAATTGGTGTGCTCCACTTCTTTCCTCCTTTCTGTAATGCAGATTGTAGTAGATAAATGGCTGGAGCAGGTGCCTGAATTCTTTCAAATGTTTCCACCTGCCTCCTTCAACGTGGCACTCTAATTGGCCATTCCTCTGCAATAGTTGGTCTTCTCTGGACTATGGAACCAGACTGAGTCACAGGGCATGGAAAGTTATCTTCCTTGGTATGTGATGGAAATTTCTAATTTTAAATCTCTCCTTGCATTGTTGGCTAAACGAAAAAAAATGTGTGACCCACTTGTCTCAAACGCTCTACCACACACAACGTAGCGCCTCAAATCAAAACCCTGGCTTTCGTAACATCCACAGGTCGCACTAATTATTTTCCCAAAAAAAACGGCTCTCCTGCTGATGCCCTACTAATCGTTGCTGGCTCTCCACCCGTGCATGACTACCACATCAAGTTTCTAATGGCTAGCTCAATGCCCAACCTACAATTTAGTCACTATAACGGCTATCGGTTCCTGAACACCGCAATAACTACACCATGGAAATGTTACAGCAGAGAGTTTTTTTTTTTCTTTCTTTTTTGAATTCTCTCACCCGCGGTCAATCGTCTGAGGAGAATCGGACGCTGCTTCTCCACTCCCACCGAGAAAAAACTCACCGTCTCGGGTCCTTGAGATCGTCCGTGTGAACAATTGGTGTAATGATAGGTTTCAAGCTTCAGCGAACCGCACAATTTTTTCAGAAACCTCTATATTGTAGGAAGAGCTACCGAGATAACAAAACTGCCATCTATGTCGAAAAACACAGGCCCACTTGCAAAAAATATTGATGGCCCTTATTTTTGGGTACATGTATATGCGGGATGTGGGACCAATCTCCGTCTCATCGCATAGCCCATCCCTGGCTCAGATCAGTGGTGAAACCAATGGGTTGCTCGCACTCAAACTTGTCTATGTTGCATTCGATTTTTGTGTAGTAGCACCGATGTCCTTAGAAAATATCATGCTAAAATAAACCTAACAATCTTTCTCTTTGTCCTTAATGGCGCTCTTATCTTAACATTCTTTCTTCCCTTTGGTGGCTTCTTAAACAGCTCTTCGACGTTTTCCTCCGGGTAGTGCTCCTCCTTGGTGCTTGGGCTTCCTTCTTGGATAGCACTTGGCTTGCTGCTCAAATTGGTGAAATTGCATCTAAGAACTCTTCAACTTCCTCCTTCAAATCTGCTATTCTCTAACTCTTTTTTTTGTTCCCTTTCTCTTATTTCAATCTCTCTTTCAGTCTCCAAATCTAGTTGTTTTCTGCTTTCTGCTGCACCACTCTGATCTCACATAAATCTCCTTGCCTTCAATACCT
Source organism: Wollemia nobilis (assembly GCA_028583015.1). Lineage (NCBI taxonomy): Eukaryota > Viridiplantae > Streptophyta > Pinopsida > Araucariales > Araucariaceae > Wollemia > Wollemia nobilis. The sequence goes on along the minus strand of JAQPPZ010003047.1, from coordinate 1,303,562 downwards.
CAAATGGGCATGTCATCTCGTCGGATGGCGATGATTGTCCCAAAATTCTATTCACTCAAGCTCTCCATGGCTCTCTGGTTTTCTCCATAGCTTTCTCAACCTTGGTTTCTCCATAGCTTTCTCAACCTCAACTTTCTCCATAGCTTTGATACCATGTTGGAACATGACACTATTTCATGTTAACAAAATATTAACCAAGATCATAATATTATGCATTGAAATATAAGAACATCACAAGATCACACACATGAAAGACAAACATAATATATTGACACAAATATATCACAAAAGAGAGATCTTCACTGTATTATTCTTTCATGTTCAAGGTATGATACAAAAATGGAGAGTTATCTCCAATATAATACAATACATGACTTTTTAGTCCTCAAATTGTTGCTCTCCCCTGCAAATCCGGAAAATGCAACCTTTCACATTCTTGTCCTTAAGACAAGCTCTCAACATGCTACATGTCAATGTGACTCTTCACTCCTCTCTTTTGACACATTTCACTTTCACAAAGTGACACATACATTAGACCAAATAATGTAATACTCACAACAATCCTTATTAAAAGATAAAAGAGCTAGATGAACTTCTTCTAGAGCAATTGGCTCCATCAGTTTTCCTATTATCTTCATCTGTTATAACTGAAGGAACTTCTTATAGAAGTTTATCATTAAGATCTTCAAAATCCTTTGATCCTAGAATATTCTGATAAAAAGACCTTACCTCGTTTCTGATTTCACTCTGGTCTTCAATCCAAACCCCATTTATTGATTTAATTCTACTAATTTTAGATGTTAATCTCTGTATTATTGTCATCCTATGAAAAAACTGTGTTTTTCTCCTTTTAACCAAGTCTGTCTTGATTTTAACCTCCAAAATTTCTCTTACTTACTCAAAATATTATGATATTCACTAAGTAAACCCCTTTCCTCCGAGATTGGATTATTATGATCATATTTTTAGAATTTTGACAGTTTATCTTCAAGTTATTTCTTGTTAATTTTTTTTTAAAAGTGTTATTGTTCCACTATTTTAATCTAGATGTCATTGATTTAATTTGTTTTAGAAGTGTATACAACCCACCATTTCCTGAAGAATTCCGTGTTTGTATCTTCCTACATCTGCTCATATTTTATATCAACAAATTGAGGATGGTCTTCCTACATCTGCTCATATTTAAAATATGATATTTTTTCGAATTCACTTTTTTTTAACAATAAAAAGAACCGTAATTTTATTTCAAGAGTGAAAGATAATTACACTTCTCAGGTGCCTTAGCACAAACAAAAACTCAAATAAAAGCATATTACTAGGATTCAAGATATAATTATAGTCAAACAGAACAAAGAGGAAAAAAACCCATCTTTGAAATAGCATGGGGATAATAAGGATAAATATCCTTATATATCAATACTTAATCATCAAAACAACCTCCATGATCAAAACTTGGATAGAAATTAGTGAAAAAGAAACCAGTAGAATAGAAAAGAAACAATTAAAAACTGCCATAAATATCTAATAAAATGAAATAGGCCCATAGTAAAAAACCTAGAGCTAGCATAGAAACTAGGGATATGATATGTGGGTGAAAGATGAAACTCCATCCTTGTTCTCTTCCATTTACAAGAAACCTTATGGAACCTGTTGACCTTTCGATAACCTATCTTCTTCTTGATTTAATTCCCTATAAACATGTGTAAAAGAGATATTTTCAAAAGGAAAATTACCTCCAGTAGTTCATCTCCCATTGGTCTAAGCATATTATTTTTAATTGAGTAGATATATTCATCCAATTGATGACTAGAGTGGAATCTCCAAAAAATTATATTTTTTTCACATTTCTCTCCACAACACACTTCATTAGCAATCTCAATGCCTGAAACTCAACAAAATTATTGGAACCTATCCCAAGACTTGCTTTAAATTTGATATAGTGAGTATCCAAGAAGTACAAAATGCCTCCTGCGCTACTAAAATATGACTATCTCTGACTAGCCCCATCAAAAAACCCCATGGATGAGACTTTTCAATGAATAAATTATCTAGTTATCGAGGTTTCTTATGTTTGTCAGGCTCTTTATTGATTGAGAGTCGAGACCAAAGTCCTCACCTGAAATATGACTTGAAATGGGGGAATTAACTTCCCTTTAAAAATACCTGCATTCCATGCCAACCATATACCCCAACATATAAGACATGGTAAAGAAAGAAACTGTTTCAACTATTTTTTCAAAAACCACTGTCTTAAGCATACCTCCACTATTTCTCCTTCCCAAATATTTTGTACTCCAATTATTTGTTCAACTTCTAACCAAACCTATTGAGAAAAAGGGCATTTGATTAACAAATGTGTGATTTTTTCCTCCTCTAACTAACACAACATACAAATACTTAGACCTTGTCTGCTTCTCCTCTATAAAAATTCCCAAGTCAAAGCCTTATTTCTCAAAGCTAACCACATGAAAATAATATATTTTTTGGGGCAGATAATTTTCAAATCTGCTTCCACCACCAAGTAGACCCTTGAGGATGAGGATCAAAACTTGCTTTGTAACCAAGTCTAGCCATATATTGACCGCAAAATTTATTGTATGCCCAAAAAATAGTATCTGGTTCAACCCTTAGCTTGATATGACTCTTATTATTAGTGTAAGCCTTCCACAAAACAACTTGCTCATCAAAAAAACCCAATACCCGAGCCTTCTTCCAACCTTGGATCCAAAGACTAGAAGAATTTGATTCCCCTACCTTATGAAGAAAGTAAAAACCCTTGTCTTCTAAAGAACTTATCAAATCTTCTGATAATAAAATATTTTCTTCACAACCCAAAATAGAATCAACCCCTATTCTAACTTGTTCACCATTGCCTACTTTCCAAGCCAAATATTTTCCAATCATAGGAAAGGCATGTACTAGTGCCTTCCATTGAATGGAAACATTTTAATGCTTTTCTATGGACTTTAAATCCAATCCATAAAGGTCCTTGGACAAATATAATTTTGTTTAATAATCTTCTTCCATAATCCTTCTCTGGTCAAAAAACTCCATAAAATTTTTACTACCAAAGAACAACAAAAAAGATGGATATTTTTAAGGTCCCAACCACCTTATTTTGGCCTAGCAATACTCTTCCACTTAACTAAAGGAATGCCTTCATGTTTATTGCATATAGTACAAAGAAATTTGAAGTAGAGTTTTCCTATTTTCTCTAGAACTCCTTTGGTAATGAAGGCCAAGGAGAGACAAAACACAAGAATTACCTCAAGAACTAACTTTACAAGTGTTAATATCCCACCAATAGACAACCATCTATTACACCAATGGTTAATCCTAAATTCAATATTCTCTAAAAGCCATCCCCAATTTCTATTTGGCTTCAATACAAATCTCAAATACTTAAAGCCTTCCTAGAAATCTAAGAGATTAAAAGGAAAAATTCTGATTAGATATTGTTTAGTCTCCTACTCTAGACCATTAAAGTAAATAGAGGATTTTTAAAAATTTATCTCCATGTTGGTAGCAATACTGTAAGTGTCCAATATTTCCTTCAACTATCTAGCTTCTATTAAAATTCCATTTGTGAACAACAATACATCATCAACAAATAATAAATGAGATAAATAAAAGACCCCCACTTTGATATTGAACAAGGATCCTGCCCTCTTTGCATCCAAAACAACTCTACTCAATCCTTCAACAACCAACAAAAAAAGTAAAGGAGATAAAGGACATCCCTGTCTCAGTCCTTTTGAGGGTCTAAAGAATTTGGAACTTCATCCATTGATAAGAAAAACAAAAGATATAAAAAAAATACATCCCATAATCCACTTTACTACCGGATAGCTAAAACCCACATGTAAGAGCATCAATCTGAGATACAACCAACTAGTTCTATCATAAGCTTTAGATAGATCTAGTTTAAGGACCATTGTAGGAAGATTTTTGGTTTTAATAGAGTGAAGGCCCTCTTGTGCAACTCCTATGGATTCAAAAATTTGTCTACTTGCTAAAAACCCAAACTACTCCTGGGAAATAACTTCATAGAAAATCTTCTTCAATCTAATAGCCAAAATCTTTGCAATGATTTTATAGATACAATTACACAATGAAATAGGTCTAAATTCATCAAATGTTTTAGGCTTCTCATTTTTTGGAATCAAATCTAAAAAAGTGGAGTTTAAAACCCCAAAAACCTGACCACTCAACCTAAATTCCTCCATTACTCTAAGAATATCCTCCTCAACAAGATCATATAAAACTAGGAAAAACTCCATAGGCCATCCATCAGACCCTGGATTTTTATCCTTTTTGAAAGAAGTCAGGATAACTTTCAGTTCTTCCTTTGTGACCTCCTTCATAAGTAACTAATTGTCCTCCTCTATCACAAAACTGAGGAAGAAAGTAGTTAACTTTAAAATTTCCCCAATATTGACTCTATTAGGTTCTTTATAGATAGATTGAAAATGTTTTACTCCCAAATATGCTAAATCAAAAAAACTCCTAACAAGCCCCTTCTTCATTCTGCATCTCCCAGATAGTGTTAACCTTCTTCCTGTGATTAGCAAAATTATGAAAAAACTTAGTATTTTCATCCCCTTTTTTTAGCCATATAACTCTATTTTTCATTCTCCATTCAAATTCCCTCCACTCCAAGAATCTGTTCTTCTAATTTCTAGTTCAACTAGTCTTGTTTTCTCCTCCTCTTTAAACAAACCAACCTCATTCTTTTTATGAATTTCTAAAATTTTCTTCTCCACCAACTTAAGATCTCTATCCATACTCTCCTTTTTAACTACAATCCAAGATGACACAACTCCTTTTAATTTTTTAAGAGAAACAACAAATTGAAAACTCTCTTATGAATTGGAACTTTGGTCATAACCAATCCATTCTTTTTAATCAGTTGTTGAAAATATTCTTCCTTCAACCAAATTGGATTGAGCTTAAAAGTACTGACAGGTTTTGCCTCTTGACTTTCTAATTGAATAAAAATGGGAGAATGATCTGAGTCACCTCCAGTCTCAACCCATGATCGTTTTTTGTCTATTTCATTGTATAATGTCTCTAAGATCAAAAATATGTCCAACTTCTTTGAGATCCCAAATTCCTTGACTCTATTATTTCTCCACGTAGGTATTAATTTTATTGGTTCCAAATCAACTAAACCAAATTATTCAATCTTATGCTTGAAGTAATATATAAGTCTATCAAGTCTTGCAGATTCTCTCCAAACCTCACTTCTATTCATAGTGAAATTTAAGTCACCACCAATGATAGATCTTTCATCCCTAACACACCTTTGGGAGAAAAATCATCCTAAAATACCTACCTATCTTCATAGGGACCATAACAATTAATAAATGATAACCTCAAACCTACGTCTTTAGAAAATAATTCTATCCACAAGCTTAAAACCATAAAGGAAGAATTAATTAAGGATACTGAGTTCTTCTAGCTAGTCAAAACATCCCCTGAATTTTTAGGAGCATCTAGAGTTAAGGACTCCTAGTCCCTAAGCAATTTACTTAACCCTTTAGTGACTTTTGTACTTGCCCCTATGGTTTCTTGTAGAATGATAACATCCGGATTATGAATTTCCACCAGCCTAGCTAAGGCAAGTCTTTTAGAGGGACTGCCAAGACCTCGGATATTAAGGGATAACAAGATCATTTAAACATATTCGAGGGATTTTGTCCCACTCTAAGGGCCCCTTTGATAGATTTTTGTTTACCTTACTAAATTTCTCTCAAAGCCTTTTCGTGTGCATGAAATAAAAATAATTTCCTACCTAATGAAGTAGTGGAAGATTCCTTTATATGGTCCAAACCTAACCCTAACCTTCCAACAACTGCATAAGTTCTTAGCTCAGTTTCCTTTTCCTAGAACGTAACAAATATTTGCAAGAGGAACCTATCTCCAAACCATCCCCTAAAATAGATACCTCCCTAGAAGATTCACTTGATAGGTCACAAAGAATTCCCCTAATAGTAGAAATATTTGGATCACAATCCCTATTCAATGCGTTTGAGGTTGCCAAACCATTGTCCAAAATATTAGAAAAATCCTTGTCCTTAGGACTTCTCTTCGAACATTCATAAGGAAGTGTACAAAGTTATTTATTACCTAAGTCTATATTATTCTCATGTATTAGATAGTAATTTTCATAAGGCTTAGATGTATGACCAACAAACTTAATAGTATCGAGTTCCAATCCTTTCATAGTTTTCTTTATGACTCTGTCTCCTTCTCTAACAACTTGTGAACAGTGAAATGGAGATAAAGCTAGGCCCAAAATTTCTTCCTCATTCTCCAGAGTTTTGGTTCTAGGTTCAACAACATTCTTTTTGCTTGTTTGTGCCAAATCAGGGAGCACTATTGAGCTTTGAAAAATAGGTATCTCTTGATTATTGTTAGCTGACTTAAAATTCCCACTAGTCATTTGTTTTCTCCTCCATACTTTCTGTGTGAAATATTGAGAACATTCCTTAACAATATGTCCATAAAAATGACAACAAACACATATAAAAGGAATCTTGAAATAATCCAAAATTTGAGTATGAACTGTATTCCCCACAACTATCTCCATATAGTTCGGTAATCCTTCACTGATATCCATATCAACTAAAAACCCGAGCTACAAACCAAAAACACTAGATTTAAAAAAATATCTATATCCAAGGTTTTACCTAATGAATCTCCAATATCATTCAAAGCTCTTTTTGACCATAGCTCCATTGGTAGACCTGGAAGTTTTACCCAAATCGGGATTCTCCTAGCAAATTCAGTCCTAGGATCAAAGCAAGTCATCTAAGCCTTCAAAGCAAAAAAAGAAGACCCCCAATACCAACGACCTCCCAAAATTTTTTATGCATATTTCTTAGATTGAAAAAGGAAACCTATCCATCCTTTGGAAAGTAAGTGAAAAATTGACCCATATCCTAAGATTAGGATCCATACCTTCTGCAATCACTCATTTAGTTTATTATCAGCTATTTGACGTTAATGAAACTTTCCAATAAGGGCCTTCCTTGAAAACTCCAAAACTTGTTCCATCCTCAAGTATTCCTCAAGTACCATTCTAATATTCAACCTTCTCTTTTTAACCACTTTATGTGCCTTATGCACTTTAGTAACCAGAGTTGTAGACTGTGGTGTGTTAGCTTTTGGAGCCTTAAAAATAAATAAAATCCATTCATAAGTATAGAAATAAACATGCAATGATAAAACTATGATAATAGAAAAAAAACACGCATAAAAATATGATAGAAAACTTGATACAATGCTCTAGAAATGCTCATATAGAAAGCTCACAAAAATTACAATGCTCCTCTCATGGAGTTTGCAACTCTATGATAACAAAATGGACCTACATTGTGACTACTACTACTCACACCTTTACACTACTCTTTCTCTCACACAACCACTCATAATGAGGCCTTTATATAGAAATATAGATTACTTGCCTATCACTCAACCCTAAGACTCATGTACATGTAGACTACATGCACATTTACATCATTGCACATTCTAACACTTTTGCATTTATTCTATTACACTAAAGAAATAACTCCTAATATAATCCTAAACTAAATATGCACCCATGAGGATACATTAGAAAATAACCAAATGATGTAATAGCCATATTTTACAACACCCCCCTGTATTACATTATTTGGTTTTAAAGACATTAGTCTTCAATATGGATCTTACTCTTTTGGATAGTCTTCATCTTGATGTTGTTATTCTCCATATTTGAATTGCTAACAGCTGAATAGAGTGAAGTTTTGTTGTCCTCTCATTCTCTTAATTTTGAGTCTTCTATTTTTTTGCTTATTCTTGTGATATGTTGGTTCTCCATATGCTGCATCATGTTCTTCAATAAATGAATTAGTATTGTTTTGAAATGCAACAATATCTTGTGAAGTTCTCATAAAGTCCAGAGCATATATATTTTTATGAATTGATCCAGTGGCTTCAATTTCTCCTTGATTTATTATGAGGTACATGTTGACTCCATTTGAGTGTTTGAAGTCAATTTTCCTTTTGCTCTCTACTAGCTTTGCTACTGAAATGAGATTGGAAGATAACCTTGGAACATACATGACATTATGTAGTACAAAATCTAGAAATAATTTGCTAGGAGCTACACATCCATAACCATGAATATGGTAGAATTTTCCATCTGCAATTATTAGTCTGTAGTTGTTGGTGACTTCAAGATAATCAAACCATTGCAGATTTCTTGTCATATGACGACTTAAGCATGAATCTATGTACCAAATGTCCTTTTTATTTTTATTTGCAAGGTTATTTGGGTTTGTACTGATTCTATACCTTTGGTACGACATATTGGATGTGTTTTGATCTTGAGTTCGATTATAGTGATGGTATGTTCCTCTTGTCAGCCTATCCATACTACAAAAAAAATTGATTTCTTTTCTTTATTTGAAGGAACAACCTTGAATTCAATTCTTCAAATTTGTAGCATATGAACTATGATAAGTATTATTAACTTGAATTTTGTGTAATCCCTTTTGAATCCCTAGATAATGAGGTATGATATAAATATAATTCACTTCTATCACTTGCAATCAATAATTGGTAGAGAAATATTCAATGTTCTTTAGTTGGATTTGTCTATGTATTTTTTAAACCAATCTTCCAACTATAATTTTGATGCACTCAATATTTTAATAACTATGATTTGGTGCAATAATTGGTTTCTAAACTTCTTAAAAATTGATTTGAAGTAGGATTCCTTATATCTCCCTAATTAGAAGTTTTAGAAATATTAAATTGTTTGCAAACTAAATTTTGTTTACTACTCCTTATATCTCCCTATGTTAAGAGTTTGCAAATGTTCTTTTGAAGCAAATGAAAATGGTTTGAATGCTTCAGGTTTTTACCTCTTTCTTCTATACAACCAATAGTCTTTCTAGAGAGTCTTTAAACACCTTATAACTCCTATTACTAATATCTCTAGAAAATATAATTAACTTTAATAACAAACTTGCAATGTAGTAACGGATATTTCTCACCTCTGTAATGCTGATTTTTTATTTGCAAGTTGTTTGGAGTAAATGCTATTTGAAATGGCTGAATATGGTTCTTCAATCTTCTTCCTTTCACCTTGCTTGTGCACCTTTTTCTCCTTCTTGTAAGTGGCTGAATATGTGCACTAATATTCTCCACTATGTCCTTTGTTATTATGTGTTCTATGTGAAGCTTGAATTCTCTTCAAATCTACCTTTCTCTTGCAAGTGGACATCTCCCTTTTTTGGTTTCTACGTATCTTCAAAAAATAACAACCTTTTCTTCACTATTTAATACTCCTTTAGCTCTCCTTCTTTGTATCTACGTATGTGGGTGCTTTCTTTGTTTGGTGTAATGTGGGATGAGAGTGCCAAGTGGCACTTGTATTACTATCCTTCTTGAAAATATTTGCTCTTACACCTTATGAAGTGCTCATGACATGTGACACTTGTATTTTCCTTCCAATATTGCAAATATTTGGTATAGCTCCTTCTTTCAGCACTTGTGACAAGTGGCACCTGAGTTCTTACACTTTGGTGGTTGATGGCTGTTATGGAAGCTATTACCTCCTTCCTCCATGTTGGGCGCTCATGTATGGAGAATATTTAAACTGATTTTATCTTATGCACCTTTGTTGAGTGCTCTTTCATCTTATTCTACCTTGGAGGGATGTTACACTATGGAGTATGAAACTCCTTTGTCCTATTCTTGCTTGGAGGATGTTACACTTGAAATGTTGGGTGCTCAGACTTGATTTGCAATGTGGAAAAATATTTCTAACTTGCTTTTTAACCTCCCTTGAAGCTTTCTGGTGCTTTCCAACATATTATTTCTACAAAATCTTCTTGGTGCATACGTTTCCTTTTGATAGTACATTGGTTCTTCCTTCAATGGTGCTCTTGGATGAGAGAAAACCTATTTTGCAGCTTGCTTCAATGGGGATGGTGCCTCTTCTATGACTTCAACTCCACCCTTGTTTTTCTTTCTTGTTTTATTTCTTTTGTAGGTCTGATATCTGGGTAGCAACTTCGGTGGTTTATGGCACTCCTTTTGGTGTCTTTTGACACCTCAAACAATCCAAAATTTTAACCTCTTTGAATGGGACCTTCTATTGCTTTCCGGAGACTCTTTTGTAGGGTTTTATTGAGTGCTCTTTTTGTGGAGTTCTTACACCTTTTCTTTCTATGAAACCTGATATTATTACAACTCTTTTGAAGTCCTTTGAATGATTCACAAACATACACTATGAATGTCTCCCTATGCTTCAAAAACCTGCTTTTACCTTGCTCAAAATGTGGGCTTTAATTGGCTGTTTTGGCCCTTTGTTTTTGCTGTCCAAGAGTGTCTTCAAAACCTGTTTTGTACTTCTCCAAATCTGTCCACAAATACCTCTTGGAACTGTAAACTCAACCAGCACTTTAACCTTGGATTTATCCCTTCCTGTCGAGTTCTTTTCTCACTATACTGTGCTGATTTTCTTCTCCAATTTTGGAGGTAGTGTCACCCTTCTTGATGGCTGTTTTCCGGTTACTAATTTCAGCCTTTAATTCCTTCACTAAAGGTCTGAAAATTCTGCCTTCTATCCACTTGTTTTAGGCTGAACTAGGGTGATGTTATGGCTGCCTTCAATTCTTGGCAAAGCCCTCCTTTGCTTGGCTACTCTTTCACTTATAACTCCAAGCTATTCAATGTATTAATCTGCATTCTAACTTATGCAATTACAATCTTCTTTTCTTTAGAATAGGCAATAGAATGTTGCTATATTTCTTTCACTTGAACTATGCCTAACTTTTATTTTCTACTATGTGCAGGTTTTCTCCTTGTAAACTATAACTTCTGCACTATTTTGAAGACTTGAAATGAAACTATTTTATGCAACTCTTTGATCCTTTGAAAAATCGGTGCTTAATAAAATTTAATATAAAACCAAATATGAAAGCTCAACTAATGAAATTTTGCACCTTATTGTTGCATACCTTTTTCTCTCGTAGATGATGGAGATAGTGGTGATTCAAGTCACCTCAATGGCTGCCTTTTTTTGGATGATTTTGCAGCTCTTCTATGCTGTCCAAAAATAGCTCTTTGCTCACCTTTTTACAACTTCAATACTTTATCAACTTGCTGCTCTAAAATCTAATTTTGTGGCTTCAAAAATTCTTTAGAATGTACTTATGGAATCTGATTTTTAGCAGTCACTAACGCTGCCCATAATTTCTAAAATTTTCAGCACTTAGCAATCTTCACTGTTGCTTTTAATTTCTTTGATTTGCTACCTTTTTCACTGTCCACGAACTCTATATTTTGCAGCTTTGAGTGTTGTTAATATGCTGCCCTTTTCTTTGTCTTCAAATCTAAAACTTTTCCAGATTGTAAGGCAATCAATACCATCACTGAAATTATCCTTGAATCCCAAAAATTTGGTAGGATTCTCCCCAAATCATAGCTGAGATGTTGCTCAAGAACCTCCTTCAATGATGGCCCCAAAATCTCGCAGATTTGGTGGTTCTTCTATCTCTTTTCTCTTGCCAAATTTTGACTTCAAAGTAGATCTCCTCCTCAAACAATCTATCAATCTTGAGATCTATTCAATACTACCTTTTTGATTTGACAATCTTCTTACCAAAATTTCTCCTTTGGGCTTGTCGTCGGATGGTGATGATTGTCCCAATTCCTTAGTTTCTTATTTGGTAGTAATTTCTTCAATGAGTCCTTCTATGAACTCCTTCAATGAGGCTCACCAAGCCTTCTTCTTGAGACCTCTCCAAGGTTCTCAATCTTGCAACTTCTAAATATTCAATGAGACCTTCCTTGGCCTCTTCAATCTTCAACTATGGAAATGAGATCTTCTTCTAGGATCTCCTCAATCTGTTGCTACTAAAATCTCTTCTTCAATAGGGCCTTCAATGGACCTCTTCTTCAATAGAGTCTTCAATGGATCTTTTCTTCAATAGGGCCTTCAATGGACCTCTTCTTCAATTGGGCCTTCAATGGACCTCTTCTTCAATAGAAAGTTTTCAGTCTTCAATGGAGATCACCAATCTCCAATATTTTTCTAGGACTCTTCTCCTTGAGTCTCTTTGATCTTCAATGGGGTCTTCTTTCTAGGACCTCCTTCCTAGATTTACAATCTTCAATGTGGCTTCCTTGGCCACTAGCTCTCTCCTCTATCTTTCAACTAGGAGCCTTCAATATGCAAATATTTCAATGGGACCTTTCTCCTTAGGCCTCCAAATTATCAATCCTCATTTTTTTGCAACAAAGAATCAATCCTTGCACAAGGAAAGTAACTTTCAATTTCAGGAAATGAAGATGAAGTTCTTCTCTATCTGTTGTAGGAAGCTTCCCACCTTCTGAGAGTTAATTTTTTGCAACAAGAAAAACTTAGATGATAGTAACCAAATGGTTCTCCTGAAAACTTCTTTTCTCTCTTGCAATAAAATATTAGAGATAATAAAATTTCTATGACTCTATGAGAAATAAACTTCACTAGTTGGATTGCCAATCTAGTGGAATAATGTTGAGTTCTAGTCTTCACAAGCGTTACAACTCTTGTGGAAAAACTCTAGCTAAATCTATCATGTGGCTTTCTCTATTTTCTATTCTTCTATCTAGAGCTACTTCTATCAAAAAATCTATTGTGATGGTATTTGCATGCAGTGGCGCACTATGGCTGATCCGGTTTGCAAATACTCAACAATAGTACTTGTGGCTTTCCTTTGATCCACCATGGCTCTGATACCACTATTAGCTTTTGGAGCCTTAAACATAAAGGAAATGCATTCACAAGTATAGAAATAAACATGCAATGATACAACTATGATAATAGCAAAAAACCATGCATGAAAATATGATAGAAAACTTGATACAATGCTCTAGAAATGCTCATATAGAAAGCTCACTAAAATTACAATGCTCCTCTCATGGAGTTTTCAACTCCTCCATGATAACAAAATGGAGCTACATTGTGACTACTACTAATCACATCTTTGCACTACTCTTGCTCTCACACAATCACTCACAATGAGGCCTTTATATAGAAATATAGGTTACTTGCCTCTCACTCAACCCTAAGACTCATGTACATGTGGACTACATGCACATTTACATCATTGCACATTCTAACACTTGTGCATTTATTCTATTACACTAATAAAGCAATAACTCCTAATATAATCCTAAACTAAATATGCACCCATGAGGGTACATTAGGAAATAACCAAATGATGTAATAGCCATATTTTCCAACATGTTGATTGTAAGTTTGGACCCACTCCACTTAGGGCCTCTAAATCAATATTTTTATCAATAAAACCATAACCAAACAAAGGAAACTCTATCATACAAAGTGAGTTTGGATTGTTTAGAGCTTGCTCAAGTTTTTCTTCCCCGCAATGAAATGCTTTCTCATTCATTAGACCCATCACTTGAGTAGAGTTTTTTGAGACACCTGAGAGTGAGCAGTCAATAGGAAAATTAACTTGATATGAACCTTTTGACATAGAATATCCTTTGTCCACTAAAGTTTGATAACCTACAATATTATTTTGGTCACTCAAAAACTCAAAGGACCCCCAGTTCTCAACTTCTAAATCTTATCCATAAATGGGACCCTTAGCCCTTGGAGTTGAAAAGATACGTTGCCCCTCAAAGGGGTCTTCTTAGAAGTCCAAATGTTCCTCTTCATTCTCCATCAAAAATAAGAAACCAAATTCCTAAATTATATTGCCATTTTAAATATACCAAATAAAAAATATTTTTACTTCATCGCCTTAACACTGTTGCGACACTGTTAAAATATTTTTACTTCACTACCCTAGCATTTATGCACTCGCCTTCATTGCCCTAGAACTATTAAGGCAATATTTAAATATTTTTACTTCACTACCCTGGCACTGCTACACTTGCCTTCGATGCCCTAGCACTGCTGCGACACTATTAATTTTTTTTTACTTCACTACCCTAGCATTGCTACACTCACCTTTGCTGCCCTAGCACTGTTGAGGCACTATTAAAATATTTTTACTTCGCTACCCTAACACTACTGCACTTACCTTTGCTACCCTAGCACTACTGTGGTATTGTTAAAATATTTTTACTTCTATGCCCTAGCACTACTGCAATCACCTTTTTTGCCCTAGCATTAATATGGCACTATAACAATATTTTTACTTCATTGTCCTAGCACTGATACACTCGCCTTAACTACCCCTAGAACTACAACGACACTGTTAAAATATTTTTACTTTGCTGCCCTATGCACTCACCTTCGCTACCCTTGATGGGGAATTTTTGCATATCTCGAATTCACTTACCACCATTTTAACTTTTATTGGCCAGTGATCCAAACCAATCCTTATCAAGGTATTAATTTTATCATAATTCCCTTCATCTAGCCAATGATTTAAGATAATGCATTTGTCTAATTTTTTTGCTATTAGGTTCTAGCCTCTCCTATTGTTGGTCCATGTATATTTGTCTTCTTCAAACTCTACCTCCCATAGATTATTTTTTTGAATAAAAGCTGAGAGATCTCTTATACTTTGGGTTAGTTTATTAATTCTCCCAATTTTTTCATCCAATGTGGTTATGGCATTAAAATCTCTTATGATCATGACTTGGGTTTCTAGGCATTTAATTCTTATAAAGGCTTCAATCCAACTCCAAACTTCTAATTTGCCTGACTAAGTCGTAGGTCCATAAACATTGATAAGGATGAAAAAAATATCTACAAAGAAGCATGTCACTAAAGAGGCTATCCAATGCCTAGTTTTATGAATGGTTACACAAGAGGTTATGATAGGATTACAATAAGTTAGAATTCCTCTTGCCACTCCTTCAAAATATATAGCATCACTTTCACATATCGCCCATATTGCTTTCATAGTTTTGGAAAATTCCTTTGTCATTTTAGTTTCCTAGATACAAATAATATCAATCTTATTAATTAAACAAAAGTCCTTGATACACCTCTACTTTGAGGGGGCATACGCACCCTTTATATTCCATGATATGGTAATCATGTCGCATTAAGGACTATAGCCCCACCTATGAATTACCAATATCATTTTGTTGTTTGGTAAAGAGAAGTTCAACCAAATTAGTTTTTGTTCCTTTCTCTATGTTTGCTCTTACTTACCTGGATCTCACTTGATAATTTGAGGACTTTTCTCTTTTTATTTTGCTTGTATCAGGAGTAAGTATTATTACTCTATTCCTCAATATTATTTCACAACTTTATTTTTCCTCAAATTTATCCTCTCTAGGTTCTATAATGGAAGCTTTTGACTTGTCCTACTCATTTTTTGGCATTTCCCTATTAATGGTAGATGTATTAACATCCAAAACTGCATTTTATCTACCAGTTTTTCCTCTTAAATGGTGCATGGTACTTCAAGAGAGTGTTCAAAATTTTATTTGACACATTCCTTAGGTTCATCAAGAATGTTCATCCCTAAAACAAGATCATATTGAATAGACAGTTCCTTGTTAATATACTAAACCTATTTTACCATGTCCTCTAAGATTTGATCTACTTTTTCTTCATAGGCTAAAGCCTCAAAAGAGTTGGTATTTCTTCCAATATCCTTTCTTATTGGTCTCCACTATTTATTTTATTTCATTTATCTATTTCTATTTTTTAGAATTTGAAAACCATCCTCATCCATATCCATTTGTAAGTTTCTCTTGTATTTTTCTACATATGATTATGCTGGACTCTTCTTAGGGCATGATCTCTCAATATAACCCACCTCATGATATATTCTACATATAATATATGTTTTTATAGTCTATGGTTTGGATCCACATCTTATATCCATACTTAAGAATTATTTATTCTTGTAAAGGTTTACTTATATCAATCATGACCAATATTTGAGAATAAATAGCCAAGAATCCATATTTTATAGTTTTTGAAATCTCAAGGAAATCTCCTAGAGTGTTGCCTATTGCCTTGAAGGTATCCATTTCCCAAAACTCAATGGGAAATCCATACATGCTAACCTATATTGGTACTAGGGACAAATTTATATTTTTAGGTAAAAAGTATTCATACCAATGGGTAAGGAAGAGTCTTGCTCTTTTCATCTACCAAGGACCCCCTTTTAGGATTCTATATCTTTCTTCTTTAGAAAAAAAATGAGTAGGAAGAAACCTTTGGGAAGAAAGGATAGAATCACTCTTGGAGACTTCCAAATCTTATCAATCTATTTTCTCAAGGTTGAAACCCCTAGCCAATACCCATAAAATTTACCCAAAACCACCCTATCTTTGAGAAAAAACGATTTATCCTATATGGTTTTCTCACTAACCTCTACTACTAGAAATGATTATAAGGATTTAGCTGTAAATTTATCCATGGGAAGGAAACTAAAACTCAAAATCTACTGAAATTTAGCAGAATATCTTATAACACATAATATTTGATAAAAAAACTATAATAATTTGCAAGTAAAATTTCTAATATAAATAAGGGAAAAAGAAACTTAGCTAAAAAATTCTATTCCTAGGCAAAATGTCTTGCCTCACTGAAGCCCTAGTGCTCCATTGCTCCTCCCATCATCCAAACCCTTGTTGATAGATATTTGTAATTTTTTTTTCACAACTTGAAAAATTTTCACTGCCCTTGTTCCAAATGGCTGATTTCACAGGGTCGTATCTCCCTCAATATTGCTCAAATTTGTTTGACAAATGATAATTTTTTTTTTATATATACTAATATATAGCTATATTGTAAATGCAAAAACATTTGGAATGGTGTCCATGGATGTTTTTAAGACTTAGATATTGTTAGTCTTACAATGACACTGAGAGGGGGGGTGAATCAGTGTAGCTCTTTAAACTTGAATTTACAGCTCTTAATACCGCAACAATTAAAACTTATTACTAGATACAACAAGTATAACAAAAGAGCATCACACAAAACAAGATTTAATGAGGTTCACAAATGTGGCTACTCCTCAAAAATTGACTACTTGGACTACCATCCAAATTCAGCCTTTACAAAGCACCAACTTTACAATCAATTTACCAAGCACCCACTGGAAGGAGCACTAACCCCTGATTTATCTGCACTAAAAAAAATGAGCACCAACCCCTGATTTACCAGCACCAACTGGAAGGAGCACCAACCCCTGATGCCAAGCACCAATTTGGAATTCAATTCTGATACTAGAAGTTTGTCAGTAAGATACCTTTGCTTTTGTAAGACCCTGACTGGTCTTATTCACCTTTGCGTTCTCTACGCACTTTTCTTTCTCTGCACAATCACAACAACACCTGGTCAAAATTCAACCTTTTTGCTCTCTGTGCACTTTGCTCTCTCTGCGTAATCACTTTGCCCACTCTGCTTCGTTATAGTCGAACTTCACGATCGTCTTCTACCTTTTGCGCACTCTGCTCTCTTTGCAAATTTTACACTTAGCACGATCCGACACGACTTGCTCTCTGTGCACAACGATCGTATTTCACACACCTTCGACTACACCTCAATTCTCCAAACAACCCTCCTTTTATAACAATATTTTTTATGATGAAAACCCTAATCTTAGTAGGCTATAAATCCTAATCTTAGTCAGCTTTCATAACAACTATAAACCCTAATTTTAGTCGGCTATCATCGGTCTTCGTCGACTTCAACTCAAGAAGATGTTCGGTTTATCCATCGCTTGATGATTTAATTATGGACGAGACCTTGTAACCACCATATCGACTTTTGATCACTCTTCATATTTTAGTAGTATGAAATCACTCTGTAACTGCCCTCGTAAATTTCGTATTGATGTCGGTCCATTGTCATACTTCTCATTTCAGTCGGGTTCTCCTTCTTGACTTGCGCATTTACGACCTATCGCAAAATCATGACATTTCTGCCTCTGTAGCTTCTTTTGTTGCTGTTGTCGTGAAAATACATGTCACCATATCACAACACTTTCACCTCCGTACGCTTTCTTTATTCTTTTGTCATGATATCGCGACATTTTCGCCTCCACAGACTTCATCTTTTCTTTTGTCGCGATATCGCGACATTTTCGCCTCCATATACTTCGTCTTTGTTTTTGTCACGATATCGCGACACTTTTGCTTCCATAGACTTCGACTTTGCTTTTATCGCGATACCGCGACACTTCTGCCTTCGTAGTCTTCAACTTAGATTTTTTCACAAAATCATGAAACTTCTACTTTCGTACTTTACTTCTTTGCTTTTGTCGTGAAATCACGACACTTCTGCTTCTGAAGTCTTGCTTTCTGCTTTTGTTGTGAAATCACAACAGTTCTGCTTCCGTATGCTTCCTCTCTTTCTTTTGTCAAGAAAATGCGACATGTCACGATATCACGCATTTTTCAAACTTACTTTCTCTCTCCTATTTTAGTCCCAAAAATGCGACATGTCGCAAAATTGTGACACTTTTCCAACTTACTTTCTCTCTCCTATTTTAGTTGTAAAAATGCGACATGTCGCGAAATCACGACACTTTTCCAACTTACTTTCTCTCTCTTGTTTTAGTCGCAAAAATGCGACATGTCACGAAATCGCGACACTTTTCCAACTTACTTTCTCTCTCCTATTTTAGTCGCGAAAATGCGACATGTCACGAAATTGCGACACTTTTCTTACTTGTTCTCTTTCTTCGAACTTGTCGTGAAATCATGACACTTTTTCCTTCTTTCTCTTTCTCTTCCAACATGTCACAAAATTGCGACAGTTTTTCCACTTGCCTTTTTCTCTTCCAACATGTCGTGAAATCGTGACAATTTTTCCTACTTTTTCTCTCTCTTCCAACATGTCGCGAAATCGCAAAAATTTTTCCTACTTTTTCTCTCTCTTCCAACATGTCGCGAAATCATGATAGTTTTTCCTACTTTTTCTCTCTCTTCCAACATGTCGCAAAATCGCGACAATTTTTCCTGCTTTTTCTCTCTCTTCCAACATGTCGCAAAATCGTGATAGTTTTTCCTGCTTTTTCTCTCTCTTCCAACATGTAGCGAAATCGCGACAGTTTTTCTTGCCTGCAGTATATGTCGCGATATCGCGACACTTTTCTCACTTGTATTTTTTCTTTGATCTTTTGCATATGGGCCACTTCGGTCTTCTTGGAAAATCACTGTACATACTTTGAATAACCTTTGAACTCCTGTCTTCTGCATCTGAATAGCTTTTGAACTTCCTGTCCACTACATCAACAAATCTATATGACTGTGTTGACAACAATAACAATACTGTTGCTGCACCTTGCTCAACAAATATATATGAATGTGAGCTATGATATACAATTTTGAACATTGTGTGTAACTTATGTATAAAATTTTGAATATTATGTATAAGATAACTTGAAAAATTATTAGTTGGAATAGTTCAGTTTGTAAAAAAATATATTGATTTGAATGGTTGAGTATGTGAAAAAATTGTGTCAAGTTGGAATGGTATACTATGTGAAAACTGTGTTAAGTTGGAATGGTCGAGTATGTGAAAAACTATGTTATATTGGAATGGTCGAGTTTTAAAAGTATTGAGTTGAGTCTAGCTAGAATGGTAAAAATAAGTTTATTTCCATGAAGAAGGTTCAAGTAAGTCTTGATAGTTATGTCATATAAGAAAATAATAATTAAATAAGTTTTTCTAAGATCTTTTAGTTTAATTGGTTATATACAGTGTGAATGATATCTTACTTGCATTAAATAATTTTCATGTTATCATGGTATTTCATTGAACCATATAACTATATTATATTGCCCCCTAAAATTTGAACTCAAGGCTTTTTACTAGGACTCAGAAGCCCATTTTTTATCTACTCGAGTTAATTCCATTTGATAAAGATTTTTTTTTTAATTTTTTTTTTAAACAAAGTTATATGTGACTTCTATTAAATGCCACTCCAATAAAAATACCAAAATATTACATTTGATATTAGCTCAATTAAATCATATTGAGCATGCTTTTTTATCACAAATATTTTTCATTTCTTTTCTATCAAATATATTCATTGTCTTCCTGAAAGTGCTATGTTTCCACAATTAACTTGACATTATTTTCATGAAGAGATAAAATCTCATTTGATTGGTTGCCTTATAAAATTTGAATTTCACCACGATGACGATCAACATTGTGATTGGCTAAATTATCTGCTATTTAATTTCTTTCTCGATAGATATACTCATGTTTCCAACCTCTTTATTTGCTATTTTATTTCCTTATCTATATATGTTCTCATGTTTCCAATATCCAAGATATTGCCTCCAATAATAGATAATGAACACCAACAATAATATTAAATTTTATTCATCAAATAACATTAACTCAACTAGTTAGATTCCTCATAGGAGATCAAGGTTCAAATCTTGCCAAGTGATACATACATAATTGCCAAGGTTATTGTAATACCACCATGTGGTCATTATGTAATATGGGTGGGACCTCTTCCAATCCCATATAATTGATTAAAAAATATATTATTTTTTTATCCAATCTCCACATATATTTTTATTGATAGTATTAATAATAGTTTGTGAATCCCTCTCAATTGAAGTTTATTTCCATTTCTTTTCAATTGAAATTTTAATTCCTATATGAATATATTATTTTAATCCTATCTCCAAATTCATTTTTTTTGATAGAATTAATGATAGTTTATGAATCCCTCTTAATTAAAATTTATTTCCATTCCTTTTCAAGTGAAATTTTAATTCCTATAAGAACCCTTAGCCTCTGTATAGTTGTTAGTTGGAGTTCCATATGATTATTTTTTTTACTATGGTAAATGAAGGGGTTTTGAAAGGGCCACAAACCTTTTACATTTGCAGAGGAGAAAACTCACTTCCAACACTTACATTATATAGAATTTTGACTAAAAATGAGTACATTGCATACTTAAATACAACAATTTTGATTTAACTATATCCTAAGGGGATTCAATATTTCTAAAATTCAATCCATTTGGCTTCTTTAGAATCTTTAAAAACTTTAATCAATTCTCTATTGGCTTAAGATTAGATCTCTAATTTTGTCTTGCTTTAATTCCACCTGAGATCTTTGGAAGCTTTCACCTAGTCTTCATTCAATAAACAACCTTCTTTATTCAACTCTTGGATGTTAATTCAGTTTCCTTAAAAACTAGTCCCATGCTAATAAATCCCTCGAAGTAGTCAATTACCCTAAGGATTTGAAACATTCAACTCAAGAACATAAAAAAAATTTGCCTATTTCAAAGTTATAATCATCAAAGCCTTTGAGAAAATATCATTTCGTACCTTGGATCCATCCATATGAACTCTCATGTTTATCATAAGATCAACCACAACATTAGCTTCCATATAGATGTGTTGGACCATAAATGACTCCATACCTAAGAGTATATTCATTGCATCCTAGATAATACTTTCAATGCTCCAACTAGAGGTTTTCTTGGAATTCAAACTGTTAATGATATTCATAGAATTCTCTTCCACTATAAGCTTCTTAACATTCATATTTTTTACAATCCTTAATCTTGTAATCATGGATATCGCCTTTGCTACATGGTTTTATGCATGTCCAAGGTTCATCGCATAACAAGAGATGACTACCCTTGAGCTAGATCTCAAAACCCCTCCCCCTCCAACCTTCCTTGGATTTCTTTTAGAGGCTGATGCAGGAGCATCCGGTGGCAGCAGAGCAATCTTACATCAACAAAAAAAAAAAAATCTAAGTGTTTGCCTTGATGTCCCGATATCGCGACAGAGAAAAGTGTCGCGATATCGTGACATGTCGCGTTTTCGCGACTCAGGAAGGAGAGAGAAGGCATGGAGCAAAAATGTTGTGATTACATGACATGTCGCAAAATCACGATCGAAAGAAAACAGGAAGGGCCAGGGAAGAAAATGTCGCAATTTTGCAACACGTGAAATCGCGACCGAAGGAGAAGAAAGCAAGCAAGGAAGGAAAATATCATGATATTGTGACATGTCACGATTTTGTGACCCGAAACAAAGAGAGAAAGCAGAAGGCAAAGCTGTCATGATATCGTGACATGTCACGATTTCACGACCCGAGAGGCGAGGAGGAGGCAGAAAGGAAAGATGTCGTGATATCATGACATGTCACGATTTCATGTCGTGATATCGTGACATGTCGCATTATCGCGACCAAAGGACGAGAGAAAGTGTGAAGGAGAAAATGTGTCGCGATATCGTGACATGTCGCATTATCGCGACCAAAGGACGAGAGAAAGTGTGAAGGAGAAAAGTGTCGTGATATCACGACATGCCACATTTTTATGACCAAAAGGCGAGGGAAGGCGCAGGAGAGAAAAAGTGTCACGATATCGCAACATGTCACATTTTCACGACCAAAGGACAAGAGAAGGCGCAAGGGAGAAAAAATGTCGCGATATCGCGACATGTCGCATTATCACGACCAAAATACGAGAGGAGGCGCAAGAGAGGAAAAGTGTCACAATATCACAACATGTTGCATTTTCATGACTCGCAAAGGGCAGGAAGGCCGATAAGCAAAAATGTCACGATATCGCGACATGTCGCATTTTTGTAACCAAAAAAAATGAAAGAAAAGGTAGGCGATTATAGGGGCCATTATAGAGGAAATTATTGAGCGATGGATATACCCAACGCCATCATTGGTTGATAGGCAGAAAGAGTCTACAGTGGTAGCACTGAACAACACGTGGCACCAAGGTGCAATGAAAGCAGACGAAGATCAAGAGTCAGAAAGAAAGACGTTTCAAAAGCCAAGACAACAAAGAGGCATGGGAAATGAAACAAAGGGTGGGAAAACTATGGAGACAAAGTTGCAGACGTGAAGGCAAGAGGGCCATTCTGGACCTATTTAGGCTATTTTTATTCTAGGGCAAAAGATGTAATATAAAATTTCTTTCGGGATAAAGGAGTTTATTTGGTAGACTACTACCATTATTGTAATATTTTTCCAAATTATTGAATGAGAATTGAGAATTTGGCGTGAGTGATTTTGGCTCCCCATAAAGTGGTATCAGAGCGGGAGTTCCTGAGTGTGTGAGCAGATCACCAAAAGTGAGGCAATTTGCACCAGGATCTATGGAAGGTTTGTGAGAAGAGAGTGAGGAAGAATGCCTCCATAAAAAAAACCATGGTGGTGGGAGAAATGTGGTACCTAAAGAAGATTTTAGAGCTTTGCAGAGGCAAGTGCAAGCCCTGCAAGAGGAGTTACGAAGAGGGGTTGAGCCAAGGAGAGAAGATCATAGTGAAGATGAAGCTTGGGAGGTTGATAATCCATTAGAAGAAGAAGAAGCAATGGATCCTACAGAAGCCAGATTGGTTAATGCCATATCTCAGATCGAGAAGAAGACAAAGTTTGATGTCTCCACGTATTCTGGGAATCTCAATCTAGAGAAGTTGATTGATTGGATCAATGATATGGAGGATTATTTTGAGTATGAGGAGGTTGTAGATCCAGATCGGATCAAGTTTGCAAAAATGAAGTTGAAAGGCCATGCTTGCATATGGTGGAAAGAAGTGCATCTAGAAAGAAATAAAAGCAGAAAGGAAAAGATAACCAGATGGGATAGAATGGTAGAGAAGTTGAAGAGACAGTTTATTCCTATAGATTACGAATTGGACTTGTTGAGAAAAATACAGAGTTTGAGATAATCAAACAAATCTGTCAAAGAATATACAGAGGAGTTTTACCAGATCTCAATCAGAGCGGCCATTCGAGAGGCTAACGAGGAGAAGGTGGCCCATTACATCAATGGGTTGAGAACCAGTATTCAAGAAGAGTTGAGTCTGGTTAGGACGAGCACCATTGAGGATGCTTACCAGTTTGCCCTCAAAGTCGAAGAGAAGCTGAACATACGGTTTGAGGGTAAGCAAAGAGGAAGAGGTTATGGTGGAAGAACTCGTGGAAGGACCAATGGAGAAAAATATAAGGATCAGAAGAAGGCTGGTGAAACCAGTAATACCCAGGATCAGGAAGAGGGGAACACCTACCAACCCCGTAATCAGAACAATGGTTACCCAAGAGGGAGAGGTAGATCTGGACATGGATTTGGAAGGGGAGGATTTCATGGAACCTGTTTCCACTGTGGTGAAGAAGGACATCGAGCATACGAGTGTCCACAACACCGAGAAAGGACGAATAAGAGACCTAAGGGTCCTACCAAAGCTACTATAGTAGATGAAGGTGCTGAATCAGAACATTCTGAGGAGGCAGAGGGAGGAGAAGTTATGGTCACAAGGAGGACCCTATTGAATGAGGAGAAAGGATCAGACCAGAGAAGGAGCCTATTTTGCACAAGGTGCAAAAGTTTGGGTAAGGTCTGTAATATTATTATAGATAATGGTAGTACTGATAACTTGGTCTCAAAAGAAATGGTTACTAAGTTACAGTTAAAGAGGAGGAGACACCCGCATCCATATCAGATTGCATGGTTGTAGAAGGACCATAGGGCTTTGGTCAGTGAGCAATACTCATTGAAATTTAATATTAGGAATTATTGTGATGAGGTCCTGTGTGACATCCTGCCTATGGATGCTTGCCATTTGTTGTTGGGAAGGCCATGGCAGTTTGATCGGTGTGCAGTGCATGATGGTCGCACCAACACTTACTCAGTGACAAAGAATGGAGTGCGCCATAAGCTGAAGCCCTTGAAGGAGACAAGTGAAAAGGTATGTAGCAGCGCTAGAATCTGTTTAGTTGAAGGGGGAAGATTTTTGGATAGTTTAAAGCATGAGCATATGTGCTATGCATTAATTCCTAGAGTTAGGAAGGAAGAATGCAAGGATACCCCTGTAGAATTCTTAGGACTATTAGAAGAATTTCCAGACATTGTATCTGATAATGTGCCTGAGGGTTTACCACCAGTGAGGAAGATCGGTCACCATATAGATTTGGTACCGGGATCTAGTTTACCCAATAAGGCAACACATAGAATGACTCCTACAAAAACTAAAGAGCTGAAAAAGCAAGTCCAAGAGTTGCTGGAGAAGGGACTGATTCGGGAGAGCTTGAGTCCATGTGTAGTACCTACAGTACTAGCACCAAAGAAATATAGAGAGTGGAGAATGTGTACAAAGTCTCGAGCCATTAACAAGATCACCATAAAGTACAGATTTTCATTGCCAAGGATGGATGACATTATGGATTGTTTGAGTGGAGCCAAGTACTTCACAAAGATTGATCTAAAGAGTGGTTATCATCAAATTCGTGTCAGAGAAGGAGATGAGTAGAAGACAACCTTCAAGACCAGAGAGGGTTTGTATGAATGGTTGGTCATGCCATTTGGGCTAACCAATGCACCAAGCACATTCATGCGACTGATGAATGAGGTATTGAATTTTTTTTTAGGCAAATTCGTCATTGTCTATTTGGATGATATTTTAATATCTAGCAAAACCCTGGATGAGCATCTGATGCATATCAGAAGGGTTTTTGAGAAGCTACGGGAGGAGCAGTTGTTAATTAATCTGAAGAAGTGTAATTTTGTGAAGGAGTTAGTGTCCCTGGGATTTGTCATATCAGTAGAAGGTCTAAAAATGGACCCAAAAAAAGTGAGAGCTATCATTGAATGGCCTACTCCAAGAAGCACGACTGAGGTAAGATCATTTCATGGTCTAGCAAGTTTTTACAGGAAATTCATTAGGAATTTCAGTAGTATTTGTGCACCCCTTATAGAAACAATGAGAGGGGATAAGAAAGAATTTAAGTGGACCTTAGGAGTAGATAAGAGCTTTGATATGTTGAAGAAGAAGGTTATAGAGCAACCTATTTTGGCACTTCCAGATTTTAATAAGGTATTTCAGGTAGATTGTGATGCTAGTGGTAGTGCCATAGGAGCTGTTTTGAGCCAAGAAGGTAAACCTATTGCTTACTTTAGTGAGAAACTCAATGATGCAAGGAAGAAATATTTGGTTTATGATCAAGAGTTTTATGCTATAGTTCAGGCTCTAAAGAAGTGGCGACATTACTTGTTGCCAAAAGAGTTTATTCTATATACTGATCATCAGGCTTTACAGTATATTACTAGCCAAGGGAAGCTAAATCAGATGCACTTGAAGTGGGTTGAGTTTCTACAGAGTTATACCTTTGTGTTGAAGCACAAGAGCGAAAGGTCAAACAGAGTTGCAGATGCCTTAAGTAGAAGGCAGTGTTTGTTGATAGAAATGGTGGAAGTGGTAGGATTTGATGAACTGAAGG
This sequence comes from Wollemia nobilis, assembly GCA_028583015.1. NCBI lineage: Eukaryota > Viridiplantae > Streptophyta > Pinopsida > Araucariales > Araucariaceae > Wollemia > Wollemia nobilis. Next base: position 1,277,359 of record JAQPPZ010003047.1, on the reverse strand, counting down.
GTTTGTACCACGAAGATCCTAATTTTGCAAAGGCCTGGAAGGCTTGCTTGGCACTTGTCACTTTGAACAGGACCAAGTGGTTGGATTTTCTGATCCAAGATGGAATGTTGTTTAGAGGAAGTCAATTATGCATTCCAAGGAGTTCAATGAGGGAAAATTTGGTCAAGGAGAAACACAGTGGAGGGCTGGCTAGACATTTTGGTCGGGATAAGACCATTGCCCTAGTTAGTGAGAACTACTATTGGCCGCAACTATAGCAAGATGTGAAGAGGTTTGTGCAAAGCTGTAGAGTATTACAGATGGCAAAAGGTGTGAACTAGAACACTGGATTATATCAGCCATTACCTATACCATAGAGACCATGGGAGGATGTCAGCATGGATTTCATTCTTGGTCTACCAAGGACACATCGGGGAAATGACTCCATATTTGTGGTGGTTGACAGGTTTTCAAAGATGACACATTTTATCCCCTACCAGAAAACTAGTGATGCAGTTCACATTGTAGGTTTATTTTTCAAAGAGGTGGTATGACTCCATGGTCTACCAAAGAGTATCGTTTCTGACAGAGATACCAAGTTTGTGGTGTATTTCTAGAGGACCTTGTGGAAGAAATTGAAGACAGATTTGAAATTTAGTTCTGCATACCACCCACAGACTGATGGCCAAATGGAGGTGGTGAATAAAAGTCTAGGAAATCTATTGATATGCTTGATAGGAGATAAGCCCACGGGATGGGATTTGGTTTTGCCACAGGCAGAATTTGCATACAACAATTCTGTCAACAGGAGTCCTAACAAATCTCCATTCCAGATAGTATATGGGAGCAGTCCAAGGAATGCTTTCGAGTTGAGGAAGATGGATACAAGGGAAAAGTGCAGTGCCAAGGCTAAGGACTTTGTAGAGCATCTGAAGAGCATGCATGAAGAAGTGAAGAAGCACATTACTAACATGAATAACCAATATAAGACAAGGGCAGACCAAAAGCATCGGTTCAAGGAATTCACAGTGGGAGATGAAGTCATGGTCCATTTGAGAAAATAAAGGTTTCCTGCTAAAACCTATAACAATATGAAGATGAAGAAGTTTGGACCATGTCAAATTATAGGAAAACAAGATTCAGGCAATGCGTATGAAGTGGAATTGCCAAGTGGCCTTAACATATCACCTATTTTTAACATTGCAGATTTGGTAGAATATCATGAAGGAGGCGATAGCGAGACACCAAGTGCAGAATTGTGGAGTATTCCAACATCTACTCCAGCAATAGGAGAGATCGAGGAAATACTAGACACTCGAGTAGGAAGAAGTACCAGGAACATGCACTATTCTAAATATCTGGTCAAGTGGAAGGGCAGGCCTATCGAAGATGCAACTTGGTTGTCAAAAATAGAGGTTGACTGCCTAGGCATTCCTCCAACAGTACAGAAGTGAAGGACACTTCTCAATACACCCCAGTTGTCTGATGCAGGAGCATCCGGTGGCAGTAGAGCAATATTGCATCAATAAAAAAAAAAATTCTAAGTGTTTGCCTTGATGTCGCGATATCGCGACAGAGAAAAGTGTCACGATATCGCGACATGTCGCGTTTTCGCAACTCAGGAAGGAGAGAGAAGGCATGAAGTAAAAATGTCACGATTTCACGACATGTCGTGAAATCACGACCAAAAGAATACAAGAAGGGCCAGAGAAGAAAATGTCACGATTTAGTGACATGTCACGAAATTGCGACCGAAGGAGCAGAAAAAAAGCAAGGAAGGAAACTGTCACGATATCGCAACATGTCACGATTTTTTTACCCAAAATAGAGAGAGAAATCAGAAGGCAAAGCTGTTGCGATATTGCGACATGTCATGATTTTACGACCCAAGAGGCGAGGAGGAGGCAGAAAGGAAAGATGTCACGATATCGTGACATGTCACGATTTCATGACCAAAAAGGAGAAAGAAGAGCCAAAGAGGAAAGATGTCGCGATATCGCAACATGTCACATTTTCATGACCAAAGGACGAGAGAAGGCACAAAGGAGAAAAAGTGTCATGATATCGTGACATGTCGCATTATCACGACCAAAGGACGAGAGAAAGTGCGAAGGAGAAAAGTGTCGCGATATCGTGACATGTTGCATTTTCATGACCAAAATGCGAGGGAAGGCGCAGGAGAGAAAAAGTGTCGCGATATCGTGACATGTCGCATTTTCATGACCAAAGGATGAGAGAAGGCGCAAGGGAGAAAAAGTGTTGCAATATCACGACATGTCGCATTATCACAACCAAAAGACGAGAGGAGGCGCAGGAGAGGAAAAGTGTCGCGATATCGTGACATGTCACATTTTCATGACTCACAAAGGGCAGGAAGGCCGAGAAGCAAAAATGTCATGATATCGCGACATGTCACATTTTCATGACCAAACAAAAGGAAAGAAGAGGCAGGCAGTTACAGGGGCCGTTACAAAGGAAATTATAGAGCGATGGGTATACCGAACACCATCATTGGTTGACATGTGGATAGAGTCTATAGTGGCAGCACTAAACAGCACATGGCACCAAGGTGCAATGAAAGCAGACGAAGATCAAGAGTCGGAAAGAAAGACGTTTTGAAATCCAAGACAATGAAGAGGCACGAAAAATGAAATGAAGGGTGGGAAAACTATGGAGACAAATTTGCAGACATGAAGGCAAGAGGGCCATTCTGGACCTGTTTAGGCTATTTTCTTCCAGGGTAGAAGATGTTGTAATATAAACTATCTTGCGGGATAAAGGAGTTTATTTGGAAGACTACTGCCATTATTGTAATATTTTTCCAAATTATTGAATGAGAATTGAGAATTTGGCATGAGCGATTTTGGCTCCCCATCAGAGGCTCCATAAAAATTTAGTTTTACCCACTCTAGGGGAGAGGATTCCATTTCACCTTTCTCCTTATATAGCTAATATGATTCCCTATAGCTCTTAAAAGTCACTAGTTCACTGCTATTTCTTCCTCCAACTCATATTCATATATTTAGTTATACATATTAATAGTCATATTTTTAGTAATGGCAGCTTTGATAGTCCTGATAGACCTCTACACTATTAGCCTTGTTCTAGAACACTTGTTTATTCCTTGCCCTCCATATCTGCAAAATGAAATGGGGTAAGAAAAATATCCAAATTTTCTTTAATTGGGGGATATGATAAGGGTTAACCTAGCTTTCCCATAATGCCTCCAAAGACTTTGCTATCACCCTAAATTTTAAGTGCCTAAAGAAGTACATGCCAAACCTCCAAGGAAAGAGGGCAATGGATAAAAAGATGATCGACTGTCTTCTCATTCCCACAACATAAATAACACCTATTAGGAATGATAATCCCTCTTCTTCTAAGATTCTCCATTTCCAATATACGATTTTGCAATACCAACCAAAGAAAGAAAGACACCTTGACATGAGATATTTAATCCAAATTCTATGTGAGAGAAAATTTTGGTTCTCCTTATCCCTTTCAAAGGCAAAAGTTGAATTAATAGTAAAAATCCCTTTAGGATTAGAACCCCAAAAGAATATATCCTCTCTTATATTGAGTTATAGATATTAATGCTCTAAGAAAATATTTATAGAGTTAAACCTACTTTGCATAATTACATTATCTCCTTCCAACTGCAACATGTGCTACACTATGCAATTATCTTCCTCCTTGATGTACTCCTGAACCATATTTCCATATTTTTACTTTAAATAATGAATGATGCACTTTCAATATTCATTAAAAATTAAATGTCTCTCCATGACCCATGCATCCTCCCAAAAGTGTATCTTATCACCTCTTCCCACTTGCCATATTAAACCTTTCCATAAGAGATTTGTTTTTTGATCAAATCATTCCACAAAGATGATCCTAAAGGTGTATTTAAGCTATAAGCAAAGGGGATTCTCTTCTCAAGATATTTTACAAAGAGTATCTAATCCTAACATTGATCATGTTCAATCATTTGCTACCACCTTACTTTGGCCATTAAAGCCCTATTCATCTGCTTCACTTTTTTGATGCCCAGATCACCTTCTTACTTAGGTCTGAAAACTTTCTCCCATGCAACCAAAATAATCCTCTGTTTCTATTCTATACAAGTCCAGAGAAAGTTCCTTTTCATTCACTCTAATTTCTTAGCCATCAATGTTGGTATTTTAAATAAAGATATCATGAAAATGGGTAGGTTTTGAAGGGTTTCCATCAATAGCTATAATTTGCCCGCTTGAGTAAGGGAAGAGCCTTTCCATCCTACAAGATTTATATTGAATCTCTTAAACACTAAAATCTAGTATTCTCCTTTTATTCTACCAATTAAAAGAAAAATTCCCAAATTTACAATGGGTAAGCTATCCACTTTGCAACCAAAATTTCATACAATTTTATTTTGTCTAAGTTGGGGAGAGTTAACAAAGAACAACCTACTTTTCAAGAAATTAATTTTTTGACATGACGTTGTTTCATAGGTTTGAGATCTTGCTTGATATTCTTAGATTCCACAACTGATGACTCTGATAATATTATGGTATCATCAATGAACCACTGATGAGGAATTATATATGAAGATGTTGCTAGCCAAATTCCTTTAATCAAGGTTGCATATTTTACTGCAATTAAGCTCCTTCCTAAAGCCTCATCCACTATTATGAATAGATAAGGTAATATAGGGTCACCTTGTCTTAGCCCTATTTTACATGGAAAGAAACCAACGGGTTCTCAATTTACTATCACTAAATAACAAGAAGTGGAGATGCAAACCATGATCCAAAGCCTCCAATTTTCCCCAAAACCAAAATACTATAACACTTTATCTAGAAACTCCCAAGAGACTTTGTCGTAGGCTTTATTCATATCCAACTTCAAAATCATGCCTTCTAATCCTCTCATATTCACTGAGTATAAAGCCTCAAGAACAATGATTATCCCATCCAAGTTCTATTTTTTTTTAACAAAACCACTCTATTAGGGGGAGATAATCTAAGGTAAAATACTCTTCGATCTATTGGCTAGAACCTTCGTCAAAATTTTATAAATGGAATTGCATAGGTTGATTGGGAAAAAATATTTTAGCATGTCTACTCTTTGCTTTTTTGGAATCAAAACCAAGAATGTAGAATTCCATTCCTTGAGAATTATTTTTTCTTGCTAAAATTCTAGAAAATTCTCTAACATATCATTCTTAATAATATCCTAATAAATATGAAATAATCCATTTGGGAAGCCATCCGAACCCAGGGCTTTATCCTTTTGCATGCTAAAAACTACCCTGCACACCTCCTTTGAGAAAGGACTGTCCAAAAAAATATTTATTTCATTATTCACCACTCTTTGCTCCCTCACCATATTTCTTTTCAATAACCAGGATTTGTTTGCACACTTCCATACATGCTAAGGTGGGACCCAAGAAGTTCTTATGGAACTCCAAGTATGAATTGCTTTTTCTTAGCATGTGCGTCCACTCCACCACTAGGTGTATCTCCCCTTTTTTATTTGTATCATTAATTAGGATGGAATAATTCTCGTGAGGCATGAGAAATAAAAATAATCACGTGAGATAATATGGGTAATGAAATTTAGTGTTGTATTTTTCCTGGTACTCTACTAGTTGTTTCTTGATGTTCTTGGCCAAGAATTCCATCCAGTCTAGCCTCACAGAGTTGAAAGCCCTTAGTACAACATGGGCCATTACCATCTGCTTTGGATAAACTATCTTGTCCATTGCCAGACCCATCAATATAGATAGCATGGAAAGAACCAGTTGGGCTTCCTCCTTAAAATCCATCAATACCCATATTTTTTTGCATAATCTATCGATAATATTTGACCATCTAGTACATCCATCAACCACCTTTTAAGGCCATAATATACCAATTTCTCCTTTCTGGGTAAGGACTGTTGTGTAGCTCTCCTCTGCTCCAAACACATATAGGATGAAATCATTGGAGTAGTATGGGTTAATAAGCACTAGAGCTCTAGGTTAATGAGCACTAGACCTCATGAAATGGCTTATTTAATACTGTAGAGCCATCATTCCACCTAAAATTTACATCCTTCTTCAGTATTTCTATCATGGGCTTGACTATCTAGGTGAAGTCTGATATAAAATTTTGCATAAAATTTATCTGCCCAAATAACAACTATAGTCCCTTATTATTTAGAGGTAATGGTAAATCCAAGGTAGCATTTACCCTATATGGGTCTATAGAAATCCCTGATTTCGATACCATATGTCCCAGGAGCTTACCTTCTTGCACAGTAAAAATAGATTTCTTTGGATTCAACGATATCCCAAATTCTTTGCACTTTTTGAAAACCTGCCTAAGGTGCTCCACATGGTCTTCTTTCTTATGAGAAAATATTATAATATAATCTAGGTAGATGATAATTACTTTATTAATAAGTTCACCAAATGCAAAGTCCATTGCTCTTTGAAAAGTTGCACTAGCATTAGATACCACAAATGGCATGCGTTGATATGCAAAATTTCCTCACTTAGTAGTGAATAATGTTTTATGCTAGTCTTCATCTCGAACCCATATTTGATTGAACCTAAAGAAATCATCCAACAATGAGAATCTCTTTGTCCTCATCGTTGTATGTTATATCTGATCAATTTAAGGTAAAGGATAATGATCCTTCAAAGAGGCCCTATTCAAGTTTTGGAAGTCAACATAAAGATGAATGTACCCATTCTTTTTCCTTACTAGGACTAGATTTTCCATCCAAATAGAATGTTTGATAGGATATATTATCTTGGCATTTAGCAATTTTAGAAGCTCCTATTTCATTAAATATTCTATCTTGGGGTTGACTGGTATTTGTTTTTATTGTAAGGGTCTTGCATCAGGTTCTAATTTAATGGTATGCTAGATAGTATCCTTGATATATACTTTAAGATCATCATAGGTCCATGCAATGATTTCATCATGCTTTTTGCACAACTCCTAGATCTGGAAGACCTCTTCATCTAAACATTCCATATCTATCTTCAAACTTTTTTCTAGTGGCAGACCTCTTCATCTAAAAAGATATGGGAATGGAAGTATCATATTTTAACAAGTAGGTATATGATGATCACCTCTAATGGGTCTGTATATCTGGTTAAGCAAACGACCAAAAAACATCCAACGAGTAGTGGCAAGTTTGCCTAGTAAAGCCATAGTAAAAAATGTAGGGCCAAAACCTGCAAAAACCCCAAAATTAGTGAAATATTGTGATAACAAGAGTGGTAGATCTGATCACGTGTTTGTGGATGAAACACTACCAAAAGCAATAAGGAGCAGTAGGGTGCTAGATGGGTTGCGAGACTAGGAATTACAGCTACAAGAGCGGGCAGGTCCGCATCATAGGTAGAGGTTTTCTATGATCTGGAAAGCCCTCAAACATGGTAAAAATCTAGAGCAGGTGCAATAGACATCATGGTAAACCCTCACATGAGATGGTGTCCTCTATTTGAAACTTAGATTGAATTCCAAAAAATAGGGAATTTAGAAATCCCCAAACAACTTCAAATCTCAGGTCCGAAACTTGCAAGAAACACAAAGGGAAAAATATTTCCTCCCAAAACCCAAAAAGAGGGTTTTCAATGTAAGGCCTACAAGGCCTTTGGTTTTTTTTTAGTCCTCCTTACAAGTAAAATTCAATACTCAAACCTTCCTAATGACTTAGTATTTTCAACCCATCAAGAAACTCCATTCTTAAGCATTTTCAGGAGTAGTGCTCGGATGGGTGACCTCTCGGGAAGTCCTAGTTTTTGCACCTTTTGTGGATTTCCTATTTCCTATGGATCTACCATGTGCTTTGATACCATGTTAGATTTTTGAGTTGTATGCTAAAAGGAAATGGAGCCACAAGTAATGAAATAAGAGTGCAACAATATAACTATGACAATGGAAGCTAAATAAGCATGAAACTAAGACACAATACTTCAAAAATAACTCACATAACAACCATTAATGAAGACTCATGAAAATGGAGGAATACAACATATGAAGCTCTCTATTAGTGCATACATAGAGGATACCTCCTTCATCTACAATGAGCTCTATATATAACAAGATGAGTTACTTGAGCCTCACTCTACCTAAGTGCATGAAGGACACATGTGCTTCTGCATGATAGACACTTGTCCTTTTACAACTTGCACATTCTAACACTTGTGCATATATTCCTTCTACCCCAAGTAACTCCTAATCTAATAATGCACCTAAGGTGGTACATAGTCATGTACCTAAATAATATAATATACTCTAACTCTAACAACTAAAATCTTACCACAATATTATGAAGGTCATCCTTATAAGAACTTAAGCTCTTGTTATTGCAAGCATCCAAATATCCAAGCAAATTTTCAATAAAGTCTAAAAACTCTTAAGCAATCAACAAGCATCAAGCATCAAGAATTCAAGTGCTATAAACAAGCAAGCTAGTAAGATTTTAATAATCTTCCAACAAGGGGAAACAACCTTGTGTCTTCAGTTGTGTTATTTTACCTTTATTTGTTTTTGGATCTTACTTGTCTTTGTAGCTTTAGGCTTCTTATCTTATTACACTTAGTTATAATCTTGCATTTTATAGTTGCATTTAATTAATCTATCACTTTGTCATTTAATATTCATCTTGAGAAAGTAAATCTATGTTTTTTTATTGTTGGATAGGGTTTCTATTCTTCCAAGTCAAATCCCTTTATCATAGTAATTATAACCTTGCCATATCTTACCTTTTATCTTGTTGTTCTTCTCTCAATAGTGAACGTATTACTAGATAATAGGTCAGTGGTGCTATCAATTCATGGTTTACATAGAGTAAAAGTACCAACACTGAGTGAAAGCATCAGCAATATTATTACAATTTAATGGTGCTTTTACCACCTAGCATTTATTTTTTACATCTTGTTAACTCTTTTATTTTTTGATTATATGAATAGTGGCCTAATTTTTGTCTGAGGAAGTCTAACTATCCTTTTTAACTCAAGCAAGCCTCTCTATTACTAACTATATATTTTTCTATCATTTTGTAGGTTAGGCAATAGTGCCATCAACAAGTGATAGCATTGGTGACACTTCTATGGGATAGCAATGCTTTTGCCTCTATGACAAAAACATGTTTTTTCTACTCCCAATATCTATCATTTAACCATATAGGGCTTAGATTTTATTTTATTTTCTATTTATTATTGAAATAGAAAAAGTAAAAGAATAAACTAGTTAATATTAATTATATATGGGACCATATTAATATTTAAGCTTAAGGATTTAATAAAAATTACATATAGTTATATCTTAGGCTTTTTTTGCTGAATCTTCTTGCACCCTTATACCTTAAAAGAAAAAATATTATTTCCTTCCTCATAAAAATCAAAATATCATTTAGTTTAGGCCTTGATTGCTGCATTTGTATGTGAATTAGGGCTAGGTTAAGGTTAATCTTAGGCAAAGCAGTATCTTAGGATAAATGTAGGTGATCTTCAAGTAATCCAACAAAAATAGACTTTAAGATAATAATATTCCCCTAGTATTTGCAATGCCTTTCCATATTTCCCCCTCTCACATTTTGGTGAACATGATGTCCAAGCTAAGCCTTAATATAGCTAAAATTTATTTAATCAAGACCATCTAATCTTGTTTGTTTAGATTAAATCACATTAAATCTAGATAACAATAACATAACCAATTTCTAGTCTTACTAAGGGTTTTCATGATTATTCGAGTAACTATTGTACAAGCTACTAGGCTATATTAGTTATATAGCAAGCCCAATCTTCCAACCACCCATATAGGATCTCATGCATACTTACACCTAGTAAGGAGTATATTATAGTGGGCTAGTGGAATCATAAGGAGGCATACTATTATCCTTCATATATCATATTGGCCAAATATCCAAGTGGTCACTTCCACCTATCATTGGAAACATACATATCAAATTTATCTCATTTATTGATGGGTATATAGAAAGGATTTTTGTATATAGGGACCTTCAATAAATAGGGAGACCCTTGAGGTGTATACGTTAGATTTTTTATATCAAGGAAAAGAGATATAAGGTTGCAAAACATATTCTCTTTCTTCTACGATCAACTCTATAAATTTTTACTTAATTAATTAAATGCTTCTTTCCTACCAAATCCATGGTCGAGCTATATGACATTACCCATAGTATTTCTCATCATTTTGTCATAAATACTTACACTTTAGTAGAATTTCTCAAGGACTAACCCACCTTTGAGAACCTAAACTTCTAAAAATAAGATAAGGACTCTCCCTCTTGAGTTCTCTAACACCCATCCATGATGATCAAGGGAGAGTGGTTTTTAAATCTGCTAATCACATGGATTTATTCTTAAATAAGTATAAGGAAGTTGTGGAGTCCTTATTTAGGGAATCTCATGATAACCTAGGTTTTTTTTAGTGGAGGTTTCACTCTTGGACTATCCCTAACAACCCAACTCTAACCCTTTGTTTTTTATTCAAGAGGATCCATCCTTTGCATTCTTAAATATAAAGCTTAATGCATCAACATCTAATCTCATAGATTCTAATATCTTTACCACTTTCATGGATGTGGGAACACAAAACCTCCCACCATATTTAGGTTATCATTCATTTTGTCCTTTTATTAAATAACTATTTTGGGACAATGAGTTGCCATGTATCTCAACAAGTGGGCATGAGTTACATTCCTAGCCCAAATTTACCCTCCAATGTTTCAATCTCTAACCCTTGTGCTAATAACCTTAATTTTAACCTCACAAGTGTGAGTATGGGTTATCAAGGTCCTCTTGTCTCTCAACACATGCCTTTTGTGCAATCAATTACATTTTCTTATAAAATTCAAACTCTAACCTCTCAATTAGATTTGTTGAAATATCAAATGGCCATAACCTAAGGATCTTGCTCTAGTCACAAGTACTATTGTAATGATTTGTATAATCAACCTCTAGATCCTTTTGTAGCTAGTCATAATTTACCTCCCAACATTGAAACTCCTAAGTTTCAAATGTACAAAGGGAAGTAAGTTGTCAATTACCTTAGACTATTTAGAACCCCCTCAAGTAACATTTCTTATGATGAAATAATGCTACTCAAAATATTTGTGAAGAGCCTAAGTGGCCATGCCTTGGAATAGTATTTACAAATACCAAGGCACTCTATTAATAGCTTTAGGGATATTATTGATATGTTTTTCAAATAATTATATATCTATATTTATAAGAATATTACAATCAATTACCTATATCAACTCAAAAAATCAAAATATGAGAACTATACTAACTTCTTGGTAAGATAGAAAGCCCTGATGGGAAGACTCCAATACATACCCCATAAATATACCTCCTAGATATCTTCATAGGAAAACTTAATGAAACAATATTCCTTCTATTTAAAGACAACCAATATATCTTGCTTCAAAGATGCCATTGACATGGCCAAAAGAGTAGATACCATCCTCTTTAAAAGAGGACAACTAAAAACCAGATCCTATAAGGACAAAGATAAGTCTTCCTCCCATACAAAGGGAAAGTAAAAAATAAACATGTGTTATGCAATGGTATTACAAGCTTATAGGACAACTAAAATCTAAATTCTATACAGAGAAGTCTTCCTCCCACCCAAAGGGATGATATAAAAATAAACATATTTTAGGTAACGTGGTGACGGACTCATGCCAAATTAACAACACTAGTGTTGTGAAAAACCTCTAGTGTTGTGACAAACCTTCAAAATCTTATCTTAGGGAAGCCACAACAACTAAAACCTAGGAGGAAGTACTTCCAACTAGACAAAACTCCTTCAACCATCTTAGATCGATTCCTAAAAGCCAAAATATTTGAGCTTCTACCTGCAAAGCCTTTAGATCCTATAAGAGAACAAAATTTTTAGTTTTTTTCCAATGAGAAATGTTCCTTCCATCATGTTAAATATTATACAATTGATAAATGCATGAGCCTTAGGAAAATAATTTAAGACCTAATCAATAAAGGTTAGGTGGTTCTTAGTAGCTATGAGTCTTAAACCTCTTCTAATCAAGACCTTGTAATTTTCTATGATTTGTTGCCTAATTATAATCAAAATTTAAATATAACAAATAATATTTATTATTAGAACATCCCACATTAAAACCAAAGTATGGTGGGAATAATAATTTCTTCTATTTATGTTGTAACTAGACAACAACACAAATATCCTTCGTCTAATATACCTTCTAGACCTCCTTTGGTCCTTCATAAAAATATAAATTCTCCCCTCAAAGAACCTCCATTAATAATTCAATTAGGATCTAAGGATAAGGATTCTTTTTATTTGATCTATCAACTTGAAAACACCCCAACCAAAATCTCCCTTCTGGAACTTCTCAAGACCTCTCCAATTCTAGGGATATCTTAAAATTTTGAGTGAACAAATTGGTCCTCAAGACCTTAATCCAAATAACTTCATTTTTGTATTGATATCCATTAGGTTAATCATGCAACTATATCATTCTATGAGTATGATATACACTAAATCCTCCATGGGGCATCATAAGCCATATTAGTGATAAATTCATCAAATAAATACTAGTCGATAATGACTCTAGTATTAATATTTGTAGCCTAAAATTCACCAATTATTTGGGGCTAACCAAACAAGATTTGGATAAATTTTATGTTTCTATTAAGACATTTGATAATAGGGAGCATGAGGCTACTAACACTATAGTGTTATCCCTCAAAGTTAGACCCTACATTCTCACCACTATTTTCAATATCATGCCTTGTGACTTAACCTACAATGTTCTTTTTGGGAGGCCATGAATCTATGTAACGAATTGCATTCCTTCAATCCTTGATCAATGCCTTAAAATATGAATATCAAGGCAAGACCTATCATATTCCAATTGACCTCAAACCCTTTACCTATTACTAGGTGATTAAGGTCATGAACCCTATCTCTTGAGCCATCTTCTTCTTAGCTTCTAAATGCTAATACATCAAGGTATCTTATATTAAGTAATCAATATAAATTTCAAACCTCTAAGAAAACCAACATCAACATTAATTATCAAGATAATCCTTAACCTTTTATAGACCTATGTAAGCTTTCTCTATCTCCTAAAATCTTAGTATTACCTTCTAGTAGCAAGGGTAAAGTGGTGCAAATAGGTATTTGCTTATTTATTTGCAACAATACCGCTAACGATAAGAAAATCCATGGTAGTGACCTTTTATAAATTGAAAAATAATAGGCTTCATGTTTCTTGTTAAACTCATATTCTATTTCAAAATAAATGCTTTCTAACATGGGATATCAAGTTAAAGGATTAGGCTTACACTAGCAAGGCATCAATGATCCCTTGAAAACTAAATTTTGTGTAGGATTCTATGGGCTAGGTTATATCCCTAGCCATAGTTAGAATCTTCCCCCTTCCTTTTCATCCAACAATGAAGATGAAGTCAACCTTCCTAAAAAGGAGTCCCATGATGACATAATTTTATTAAATGCATTGGATTGGGATGAGGAGGATGATAATGGAGCATTGCTCCTAATAGATCCTAGATTATCTCAATTTATATGATTCACTAGTGTAAATTTCCTAATCCTCTCATATATTGACTTGATTTCTAATGATGATAACTATGAGGTAAAGGATACCCCAAACAATCCTCCTCAAAATGGTCCCTTAGACTATTTAGTCCAAAACAAATTATGTTTTGGTGGATCATTTTTCCAAATTATGAATGTCAATTTTTCAAAGTTGGTTGATTGCAACCATACATCCCTAGATCTTGCAAATATTAAGAGCTTTGAAGTGTTTTCTGTGGGTCTCATATTATAATTGATAAAACTATGGATATTGATATTAAAAATACTAAAGAACCCAAGATCCTTAATCTAGACAAAGGCTTGATCCTAACTAAGACCAAGGAATACACCAAGCTTTTAGTAGAATTTAGAAACATCTTTGCTTGGTCCAATGTCAATATGCTAGGTCTTGAGCCCTTCCTAGTTGTACACCACCTATTTCTCACTCTTGATGCAAAACCTATAAAGCAAAAATTATAAAAATATGTATCAAAAAGTTGCTTTACTAGTCAAAGAGGAACTCCATTTTTAGAAAACTTCATATAATAATAACCCCAATAGCAATACATTAATTAATGGAAATGGTTATAAACTAAATGACCATAAAAATAATATAACATAAGTGCTTAATAAAATAATTGGCTGAAAATACAACAAAATTATATTAATCAAACAAATTAAATATTGTAGGCCTCTTTTAGGGGTGTTGAAGTGTGATTTTGTCCAGTCACAAAGCCACCCGACAAACTCATAATTATGATTCTCTCTTGAAAATAATATTATATATCTCCAAGGTTCTTATGTTATATCTAACATTTCATATGTATATACATCAATGAGTACTTGAATAACTCTTGGATTTGTGAACTACTGTTTACAAGGGGCCTGGAATTAGGTAAACGATTTCAAGTTTATCATGTATAACATGCTTTGATATCAATTCAACAAAATAAAATTCGTTTTATGATCTTAGGTTAAAGTATACCAAATTTTATTTCCTCTCTTCAATTTAATGTCTCAAAATGCTTTAAATGAAATTAGCATAAAAAGAATCTAGCATTTTATATTAAATTTCAATTTAACTTTAATAAAAATCAAAGTAATTGAGATTTTATAAACTTGATAAACCTTTGGAACATAATATATTTATAATCAATTCACTTCCCAAATGTTTATTTGATAAAGCAATCATTTATTCAAACTCCCTTATGAAATTATAAATCAAACCCGAAAGAGGTGAATAAATGAAATAATGTCTTGCCCAATTTATAAGGTTCCAAAACCTTGTCAATGATAAAATCTTAGGGCTTAATATGAAACTAATCTATAAACTTTGGATTTTATGATAAAATAAAGTTTATAAATTAGATTTGCTTATAATATTTATCTTTTGAAATATTTAAGAAATTAAATTTCAAAAGGGTAAATGTGATCTTTGGTTTGAAATTTGGATTTTTGAAATAGATAGAACTATATCGTAAATCAAATCCAAATTGAATTTTAGAGATATCAATCCGAGTTCCTCAACCTTATGAAATTAAGGTGAGGAAATTCGAATATTAATTAATGTAATATCCGAATTATAAATTTAATTATAACTTAGTCATATAATTTTACTTTATAAAATTATACTAAGTTATAATATATAGTTTTTAGAATGAAAATAAAATAATAAAATATTTAAGCTTTAGAAATTAAACTAATATTTCAGAAAAATTCAACAGAATAAATTTCCATTTACAGAATTTTAAAACCAATCCAATGTTCACCAGTATTCACACAATGAAATAAAATAAATTGATGCAATCTTCTAAGGTATACAAACTATTAAGAAATTGCAATAAGCACTTTATTAATTCCAAATATAGTCTGTGCACAAATCTGGATCCAAAATGCTTAATTTTTTTTATAAAATCTTACAATAATTTCCATTGTTTTGCAAATGACCACCTTTGTTTTCCTCCAACGAATGTGTAGCGTTGCTCCTTCCAATTGTTCCTCTCCTTCTCTGTATAAAATGTCCAACCCTTCCCATGAATCTCAATGATTTATTTATCATTTGAAAAGTTTAGTTATTCTATTTCATCATCGGAACAAATTTTATAACTATCTTCTTCAAATCCTTGCCCTTGTATTACCTGCATAATGAAACAATAATCATAATATCAAAACAAAACCAAAATTTACTTTCCCGTAAATTTCTTTTTTTTCAAAAGTATTTCAAAGTTCTCATATTGCTAAATTAACCCTCTATTTTTTTGGTGAAATTGATATCTGGAATCTTGCAAGTTTTGTATCATTAAAAAGAGAATATTCGTATCTTCTTACCAAGTTTTGAATGAGATCAAAAGTAGTTGTCTACCTCAAAATATTTCCATTTCAATTTTGCATTAATTTTATAGTTAACCCTAAAATAAAATTTAATTATTTAAATGAAAATTAATCATTTAAACCTTTGAAAATGATTTTAATCAAATTATTTCATTTAAACCTTTGAAATGATTTTAATCAAATTATTTGATTTAAAATAATGCAATTAATATGCAACTAATCAAAATATTTAGTTTTGAAGCATTGCAACTACATTCAAACCTTCAAAATGCAAATATGTCAACAATTCCAAAGTGAAAGCAAATTTTCCAAGACCTTGATGCGAGCAAAATTGGATAAACAAAAATTTCCCAAAATCACAAAATTTAAGGTGGGTCCCCAATTTTGGGGTCATTGTGAAGGATGTCACAACATTGGCGACTCTACTGGTAAATGCCCCTGGACATTTTTGACTAAAACCCAAACTTTGAAAACACACAAAACACGAACATTAGAATCACAAGCATTGATAATTATCCAGAGAATAAGAATAGACCAATACAAATATGAATTACCGGAATCATAGATGATTTATGCAAAATGTGATGTATTACTTATTGGGATCATGTGATATGTATTAATGATCATTTTCAATATAAATATTTGCTTTGGCCATGCTTGTCATCATACTTTAATCAGGGGCCCTAAAATGAACATTCATGAAAATAAGATGATATGAAAATGATATGACGTTGTTGGCATTTTTGCCACATTTTTTTTTGTTGTTCATGCAAAATAATGCACAAATTATATAGATACTCACTCCTCTGTTTGTACCTCCAAGCACCTCAAAAGGGATAAGTAGTAAAAAAAAAAAATCTCTACAAGTTTTCTACCAAAGCAAAGTAAGTGAAAAATGCTGCGATATCGCGACATGTCACATTTTCGCGACCTATCGCGGTTTCGTGGCGTCCAATGCAGAAAAAAACAAAGCACAAAAAATGTCGTGAAATCACGACATGTCGCATTTTTGTGGCAGGAAAACGAGGAAGGAGCAAGATGACATGGACTGTCGCGATTTCGTGACACATCGAATTTTCACAATGGAGGCGACAACGAAGGAGAAGACAGAAAATTGTCGCGATATCGCGACATGTCACGTTTTTGCGGGGAGAAAGCATAAAAGTACAAGGAGGTAAAAAATTGTCGCGATATCGCGACATGTCACGTTTTCGTGAGGAGAAATCATAAAGGACAACGCCAAGTATGAAATGTCGTGATTTCGTGACTTATCGCGTTTTCATGACTAAAGGCAGTGGAAGAGCCAAGCAAGAGGAGGATGTCACGATTTCATGACATGTCACATTTTTGCAACTTGTCACATTTTCATGGAAGTGAATGAAAAGAAGACCAAGCGAGAGGAGGATATCACAATTTCGTGACATGTCGCATTTTCGTGATTGGTAGAAACAAGAGAAAGAAGCCAGAGGAGGATGTCGCGATTTCGTGACACGTCACATTTTTACGACTAAAGGTGACAGAAGGACAAAGCAAGATAATATTGTCATGATTTCATGACACGTCACGTTTTCACAACTGGTAGCAACAAGAGAAAGCAGTAAGGGAAAATATCACAATTTCATGACATGTCGCATTTTCACAATAGAAGTGACAACAAAGGTCCAATAAAGTTTTGTCCGCATTTTTCTTCAAATTGCATAGGAGATCGTAAGGAGAAAATGAGGATCAAATGAAGTAATGTTTTAAAATCTCTCTAGTTGGTTTTGAGATCGAGGCTCCAAAATTAAATGTTTTGTTGTTTACCTATGTGCGCAATATGGGAGAACATGTTAAATCAGTTTGTTCTCGAAGCCACCAAAATTAAATATGCCTCCGGTATTAAAAGTTCTTGTTCGTGATCTCCTAACGCTTCAAGCATACCTCGAGAACAATCATTTAATGAAGAAATCTGGTCCCTTGTTTTCGTTTGATTTTCAAACTTGATCCATAAAAGCAAGGAATGTGATTTCTCCAAGGCAGATTTAGGGGGATTGTTTCTCTTTTCAAGTGCATATTTTGTGGATCCCCTCTTCAAAATCTATTTTATGTTTTAAATGCTGCGATGCGAAAGGGAGAGGGAAAACCTCTATAAATACTAATGTACATCTCGAGAAAAAGAGGAGGAAATTTTTGCAAAAATTGAAGCAGAAATCCTAAGTGCATTTTGCTCTGTTCTTAGAGTCTTTTGAGTTGGTGATCCAAACTAATGTTCATGTGATGCTTTCTATGTGATTCACTTCTGCTTAGTCCAGTGTTAAAATATAAGTTGAATTCTACTGTTCTGAATTTGGCTATGTTATTTGAAGTATAATTGAAGGCAAACTTATGGTCAATGTTTGATCCAATTTTTGTATGTGCATTCTAAGAATCAGTTGCTACTTATCTTTGGGATTTACTTTGAGGTTATTTGCTATCTGAAGTTGTTCTCCCTATCAACTATCATCTTCAGCCATATTTCCATCTCTTTCTATTATTTCTAACCCTAAACCTTGAAATCAGTTTAGATTAGTTTGGGAGCCAACCCTCCCTGGAGATTGGCCCAAGAGACTTCTCTTTCTCTTGGTCTTTCAATGTTGGCCAGGTCTAGGGCACATTTTATATGACTAGGCGGACTCATGACCAACAGATGTAAACTGAAACATATATTAATAGGATGTAATAATATGAATGACATGTTTTACAAAGACTCAAACACTCTAGTACAATAAACAAACACACTAAAACTTATCTAATCCTCTTAGGACCAAAAGTGTGTGTTGTGAGTTCCTTACCAGATCAAGAGCTCAGTTATGACCTTACTATCATCCAGAACCAATGTGTGTGCAAGTGAGTTCATTACCTCATTTTGACCAAAATGATTAAACCTGTTATGAAAGAAACACAAGGCTAGCCTGCCCATTTGAAATGATCATAGGTCTCGCTTTTCAATGAGACATATCACCATGCATGAGCGTACTCCACTGCCAGTCAAGCGTCTATAGCCCCGATGGAGGTTAACCCCATAGTCCATATTTTGACTTTTGATTTCTTGAACCTTGGGGATGACTACCCTTCCTTCTGACAGACGAGTAGTATGAATCCTTACGATCCATTGATAAATGATGTGTTTAGCTTTAACTTTTGATTTCTTGAACCTTGGGGATGACTACCCTTCCTTCTGACAGACGAGTAGTACGAATCCTTACGATCCATTGATGAATGATGTAAATAGACTTAGAGCTTTGGGGAATTGGATTCTCAACCGAAGTATGATGAGAATTTGACCCTATCCTTACTACTCTGACTTTGTTTGGAGTTTTCAAAAATTTATGATAAAAAATGAATTTTATGGACTATGTTGCATGATAGGACTGACAAGGATGGCCCTTTTCACCTTACACTTTCTTCCAAGGATGGTTTTGACCATTTTACCCAAAATGGTTTTAATATGCATGAAATGTGTTTGGTTCCAGATAATTTCAACATCAGTCCCCGATCTCAAGACCTATTTAGTGTATATTGTGCAATGATCCTAAGAGAATCTGACATGCTTTTCGGTGGTTGCCTACCATACTAGAAATGGTTGAGTGACTAAAACATTTAGGAATCCTGAAACTATGGTGCGTAAACATGAATCTTTTGTCTTTTACAATTTTGTTCAAAATGCCTTTGTGAAAGTGCCCCTGATTAAAGCAACATGACTTTTGATAAAACCAATTAAAACTTTTGAATTTTATAAATGATCTTTCTATGGGATGTGAAATATGGAATGCGAGGGTGATGTATGCAATATTATGAAATGTGTTATGAAATGCGAGTGCATGTAAGGATATGAATTTTTTGCGATAAAATTCCAGTCTTTCATACTTGCTTTATCTTTGTTCACATTCATAAGGACATAAATCAATACCTCATTTTCCTTTTTTCCAGGTTTCACAGGTCCTCAAACTAGGTAGCTTTACCCTATTCTTGAAAGACTCACCTAAAATTTTGCCAACTTGAAACACATTTATTTAAGAAATGCCAACACGATCTGGCGAGGTTCATTTGTCATTAAGCTCAACAACAAAACATTACAACAACAAATACAACAATGATCATTACAAAAACAAACACAACAACCAACACAACAATACAACAAATAACACAAGACACCAACACATCACACAACAAAAATGGTATATACAATAATGTACAAATAAGATTCATTCTCCTATGTTTAAGCTTGAAAATAATGCTTTAGATGACGCCCATTCATAGGAAGCGACAAGTTCTCTCCACTTAAATTTTTCAATCTAAATGCATTTTCTCCTAAAATTTCTAAAATTTGATATGGGCCTATCCATAAATTATCAAACTTCTGGTGATCCCCCCTTTTTTCATGCGCTTTATCCCACAACAACACCAAGTCAGATATTCAAAAAGCTTTTACAGTTGCCCATTTATCAAACCAATGTTTTACCACATCCTGATGCTTACTAAAGTGAAGTAAGGCTTCCTCACATTTTTCATCAAGTTTAAGAAGATTCACTAAATGGGATTCAACTTTATCATCAGTTTCAAGGTAATATTTCATAAACTGCAAAGTTTGGAGCTTAAGATTAGTGGGAAATAATGGATCCTGTCCATATACTAAATGATAAGGAGATGTTCCTATGGATTCTTTGATTCTGATCCTATCTGCCCATAATGCAAATTTAAGTTTCGTATGCCATTCCCATGGATTATGTTCAAGCAACCTTTTAATGACTGACAACAAGTTCTTATTGGTAGATTCGACGAGACCATTACCTTGTGGGTAGTAATTCGAGGTAAAATTTAGACTTACCTTGTTGTCGTAGGCCCATTCTGCTAAATGAATGGATGCAAAGGTAGAACCATTATCACTAACAATAGCATTAGGCATACCAAACCGAGTGATAATGTTTTCTTCCAAGAATCGGACCACGACCTCTGCAGTGCAGTTCTTTGTCGAAATCACTTCTGACCATCTAGTGCAATAATCGATGGTAGTCAAAATGTACTTGTGTTGCGTAGAAGAATTTGGACTAATTTCTCCCACAAAATCGAGCCCCCATTGAGCGAATGGTCTTGATTCAATCATAGGCTGCAACGACATTGGCGCATTTCTCTCACGATTTGCAGCAACCTGGAAAACATGACAATGATGAACATGAGAATGTACATATTTAAACAAATGAGGCCAATAATAGCCCGCTCTCAAAATTTGATGTGCAGTTGCATTTGCGAAACCATGACCAGTACCAAATTTACCATGAAAATCATCTAATACCTGTGAGGCCTCATTCTTATTAAGACATCGAAGATAAATACCTTCGTGATTCTTTCTATACAAGACCCCTATTTTAATCATGAAGTTAGCACATTTTAACCTCAGAGATCTTCTTTGAGTGGCATTTAAATTTGGAGGGGTTTTACCATTGAGAAGAAAGTACACGATGTCTTTGTACCAATCATCATTTGTGATTTCTTCCACCGTGTACTGATGACAGCTGATTTGGGGATCGATTTGAGCCAGGGTTTTGGATAATCCCTGACCTCGAACTATCTTCATTGGCTGGATTTCCAAGTCGTATTCCTACAATGTAGAGATCCATTTTCCTCGCCTTTCACCCAACTCATTCTGCAAATACATCATTTTAATTGCAGGGTCAGGTACTATTGCAAATACTTGACTATGCAAAAGATAATGTCTAAATTTCTTGATAGTTTTGAATAAGGCATACATTTGTTTGTCAAGAATTGAGAATCTCACCTCTGCATCTTTGAAAGGTTTGCTTACAAATGCAATTGGATTTTCAACATTACCTTCACTTTTTTGAGTGAGCACACTGGCAAATGAATGTTCTGAAGCAAATGAGTAAATGTAAAAGGGCTTCTTATAGTCTGGGCTTACCAACACAGGTGCTTTTGAAATTGCATCTTTCACATTTTGAAATGCATTCTTTGCTTCATTGCTCCAAGACATGTTAGCATCCTTCTTCATCATATTATTCAATGGATTGACAATTTCAGCAAAACCAAAAATAAATTTACGTAAAAAATTAATCTTCCCAAAGAAAGATCTTAATTCTTTTTTGCTTCCTGGTAGCTGAATATTTTGTATGGCACTTATTCTTTCAGGATCTATGGATATGCCATCTTTAGAAATCACGTGACCCAATAATTTCCCTTCTGTTAGGCCAAATATGCATTTTTTAGGATTCAGAGAAATACCATGTTCTCTACATTTTTGTAAGACTTTCCTCAAATCCCTAACATGGTCATTTCTATTTTTGGAAAATATAGGAATATAATCAACATAAACAACAATGCATTTACCTATCAAATCTTGAAATGTGAAATCCATTGCTCTTTGAAATGTGGCACCTACATTTAATAACCCAAATGGCATTCTTCGATAAGCAAATGTTCCCCATTTGGTTGTGAAAGTTGTTTTCATTCGATCTCTAGGATCAATTAGTATCTGGTTGTATCCTGAATATCCATCTAGGAATGACATCATTTCAGATCCATTTACCATTTGTAATATGCTATCTATGGATGGTAATGGATAGTTGTCTTTTTGTGAAGCTTTGTTTAGATTCCTAAAGTCAATGCATAACCTAATTTCACCAGTTTTCTTTCTGACAGGCACAATGTTAGCAACCCATGTAGAATGCCTAATTGGAAAAATGATCTTGGCATCTAATAACTTTTTAACTTCTTTTTCAATGAGAGGTTCTAGAAGTGGGTTAACCGGCCTCTGTTTCTACCTAAATGGTTTTGCATCTGGCTTTAGGGGAATTGTGTGAGTTATAATGTTTTGATTATATGTTTTGAGATCTTTATAACTCCACGCTATCACATCTTTGTAATATTTTAAAGCATGCATGATACCTTCCTTTTCTTTAGATGTAGTAGCTTTACTTATGAGAATATTTTGTGCTTCATTTGACTCACCAATATTATAAGCATCATAAGCATCTTGAGGTAAAGAAATCTTGCTACATTGTTTAGTTTTGTAACCTATATCGAAGAGTTTTTCTAAAGAAAGCATACCTTGAGGGATATTATTGACCTTAGTCATTTCTTCACTTTCATTGATGTCCTCATGCAATATTTCATCCTCATCAATAACCTGGTTTTCAAAAATACCAGAGTTAGTTACAAAATTAAAAATATGCCTATCACTCTCAAAAACTTGAAAATTATTTACATTATCTGGAACTGAGGGACAAGGCATGAGCTCAATCATAAATTTTTTAAGCTTTTTATTGTCGATTGGATTGAGCGTACCTGTGGCAATGACTAATGCATCTACAACACGGTTTCCCTTACGAGAAATCAAAGCAATGTTAAAGGCCAAAAATTCATCAATTAAGCTTCTAACTCTATTCCTATAATGGATTAATCTTTTATCATTGCAAGAATATTGACCCTTAACCTGTTTAACTACTAGCTGTGAGTCTCCTAAAACTTTTAAGCATTTGATACCCTTACTCAAAGCTAGTTGTAATCCACAAACCAATGCCTCATATTCTACTGAATTGCAAGTACAAGGGAATTGTAAATGATAAGCATGAAATGAGGTCTTACCTTTGGGGCTTATGAGTTCCACCCCAGCACCACTACCTTGCCTGGATCTGGATCCATCGAATTTTAATATCCAGACAAGATTATTCTCTACAAGTGATTCATTAGATATATCTTGCACTTCTGAATCCCTTGCTCTTTCGATTACGTCCAAGGTGAATGTACCTAATTCTATTTCAGTATACAAAATTTCATTTGTTCCTTTATTGTAATCTGTGATAAGTTCTTTGAGTCGAGGCTCTCGCTCTACTCGAATTTGATTTGCCACTCCTTTCCAAGGTAGCCACATGTGTGAGAAATCTGTCGAGAAGTAACCGTTCAAGTTCCTGCTCCAATCCCTGCTCAACAATAACCCATATTTAGCATAAATGTCAACAACTTGAATATCAATGTATTGCTGAATTCTGGGCTCTGAGGCAATTTGAATGAAAATATTTTTCAACATACCTACCACATTCACCTCTGTTTTGTCTAATTGGACAACTATTTTGTTAGTCTTCGTAGGAGTGAGTCCTAATTTTTGGCAAACAGAGTATGGCATTACGTTACCTGATGCTCCTGAATCCACCATGCAATTGTGTACATTCTTTCCTACAATTCGAACTATTAGCAGAAAAGGTAAAGCTTCTTCTTTTTATTTTTTAGAAAAATATTTAACCTCAGTAACATCATTGTTTTCTTTTGCTTCTTGAAATCCTAGATTTTGCATTAACAATTGTCTTTGTTCAGGTAACTGACAAGCATCATACAGGTTAATGCTAGCCTTTGTTTTCTTCAAATCGTCAATAATGTTATAACTTGTAGATTCCTCGTTTTGGGTCTTTGACATGTTTTTTGGAATCACCTTTTCCTTTTCAGGCAAAGGTGGTGGAACAGGGTTGTTATTAGATTTGACATCAGGTGGCACGTTCAAATTCTTAGGAGGGGTAGAAGATGTGTTATAAACTTTACCTCTACTCCGTAAATGATAGCCATGAGTTGGCTTCTTGTATTGTTTTAGAGTGTGTACTTCTTCCACCAACTCATCCTCTTGTTCACTTTCTTCTTGTTCTTCAATTTCATCCGGTTCACAAATGTCTACTACAAAATCTGAACTCTTACCTTTGCTTGTGCTAGCCTCATCCACATCATTATCTGGAACTAATTCCATTTTATTCAAATCCTGTTGAATGTAATTTGCAACACAACTAAATTCATTGCATTCTAATTCATTATGTTCATTTGTACCATGCAGTCTACACCAATTATCGAACACTACTTCTATGAGATTAACAATATTGGCTTTTGAGTTTGAGCTAGAAGCTCCATTATTGTTAGCCACAGGGGTTGGTACACCTCCATTATTTGGTCTCGTGTTAAAATGTTTAGGTCTTTGCATGGTATATCTTCGATTAGGTTGAACATTTTGATTATTTTGCTTCTGCATTTGTACCACATCATTACTCAACTTAAGGCACATTCTTTCTAAATCTGCTACTTTTTTGAGATCAGGAGTATCATTAGCAGATTGATTTTGGTTTTGAGTTGCAACATTTGGGTTTGGTGGAACATTTTGAATAGTTGGATTCAACCAACTAGAAGTGTTTTGATTTGACATGTTTGGTTGAGGATTCAACCAATTCTGATTAGGAACATTTTGATGAAGTACCGTATTTATTTGAGGCATAACATGGGGTAAATTTTGGTTATGTAACATGCTTTGATTTACCCATGGGTTAGAATTCATAGAATTTGTTTGATTTTGCATGTTTTGCATAAACATCGGATTCCCCTGTTGCATTTGTAAATTTTGAGCGAACATGGGATTGTTTTGTGTTTGCAAATTCTGAAATTGATTCAAGTTTTGATTTGGGATGACATTTCCAAATGCATTAAATTGTGATGCATCATTTCTAGTTTTCTATGCAACATAATGACTTTCTAGCAACATTTGATTATTTTGTGGTGCATAAGCCATTTGATTTGGTATTTGAGGTATCATGTTTAACATTGGAGTTTGATTCATCAAAGCATTATTAATCATGGGTATTTGATTTTGCATACCTGGATATCCGATCGAAGGTAGTTGACCAAGCCTGCAACTCGAAGGCATCATTTGTTGTTCCACCAAAAGAGCTTCCGTGTATGCTCCTGTGAGTGTCATTATTTGTCCTGTTCTTCTGATGAACAACGTCGTTAATGGATCCAATGATCCAAAATAAACTTGGATTGTGGCATCTTCTGCAACATTGTAAGGAGCAGTTAGTCATGAATACATTTTATGGAACCTAGTATTAAATAACCGCAAAGGTTCGTTAGGTTCCCTACGAGTAGAAGCAAACTATAAATAAACAGTAGCAGGATCAATCACAAGTTTAAACTGAGCAATAAAAGCATTTTTGAGCATATCCCATGATGTTATTGAATTAGCAGGTAAAGAAACATACCAATCATAGGCTATTTCATCTAATGTTAGAGGAAATAACCTACAAGTGACGTCTTCATGTTCGATTTGCAGTCTAGATATGGCATCAATGTATGCTTGTACATGTTCTTCCGCCATGCGAGTACCATCATGTTTATACCTTGGCAAGTGCTTCTCCACACTTTTTGGCAAGTCATGAGCAACACCTGCTATATTCAGTGGACTTCGTTGATTACCCAGCCATGCCAAGTTTCCTACAGGTGCGACAACCATATTGATCTATGGGGAGTTAACAAGTGCACTAGGACTAGCGTTAGGGGTATTAGGTAGAATCACAGTTTGTGTTTTACTTCGTCTATGTCTTTTAGTGGGTGATAAGCTCTAAAATATAGTAGACCCAGTTGACTTAGACCTAGTGATAATTTCCTTAGACTCCAGTTTATGTCTAAGTCTCACTAGCAAAATGTAATACTTGAAATGTTTAGAATAAATCAATATGATTAGGCAAATTCAAGTATATAATTTTGAGAAACAATAAATTGTATAAAAATGAAATCAAGTACCAGTTTTATCAGGCCCTCCTTCTAGCGCCAATTTGTTGAGGTGTGATTTTGTCCAGTCACAAAGCCACCCGACAAACTCAGAATTATGATTCTCTCTTGAAAAGAATATTATATATCTCCAAGGTTCTTATGTTATATCTAACATTTCATATGTATATACATCAATGAGTACTTGAATAACTCTTGGATTTGTGAACTATTGTTTACAAGGGGCCTGGAATTAGGTAAATGATTTCAAGTTTATCATGTATAACATGCTTTGATATCAATTCAACAAAATAAAATTCGTTTTATGATCTTAGGTTAAAGTATACCAAATTTTATTTCCTCTCTTCAATTTAATGTCTCAAAATGCTTTAAATGAAATTAGCATAAAAAGAATCTAGCATTTTATATTAAATTTCAATTTAACTTTAATAAAAATCAAAGTAAATGAAATTTTATAAACTTGATAAACCTTTGGAACATAATAGATTTATAATCAATTCACTTCCCAAATGTTTATTTGATAAAGCAATCATTTATTCAAACTCCCTTATGAAATTATAAATCAAACCCAGAAGAGGTGAATAAATGAAATAATGTCTTGCCCAATTTATAAGGTTCCAAAACCTTGTCAATGATAAAATATTAGGGCTTAATATGAAACTAATCTATAAACTTTGGATTTTATGATAAAATAAAGTTTATAAATTAGATTTGCTTATAATATTTATCTTTTGAAATATTTATGAAATTAAATATTCAAAAGAGTAAATGTGATCTCTGGTTTGAAATTTGGATTTCTAAAATAGATAGAACTATATTGTAAATCAAATCCAAATTGAATTTTAGAGATATCAATCCGAGTTCCTCAACCTTATGAAATTAAGGTGAGGAATAGAATATTCATTTATCCCTTCTTAAATTTATTAATTCGAATATTAATTAATGTAATATCCGAATTATAAATTTAATTATAACTTAGTCATATAATTTTACTTTATAAAATTATACTAAGTTATAATATATAGTTTTCAGAATGAAAATAAAATAATAAAAGATTTAAGCTTTAGAAATTAAACTAATGTCTCGAAAAAATACCAGAACAAATTTCCATTTACAGAATTCTAAAACCAATCCAATGTTCACCAGTATTCACACAGTGAAATCAAATAAATTGATGCAATCTTCTAAGGTATACAAACTATTAAGAAATTGCAATAAGCACTTTATTAATTCCAAATACAATCTATGCACAAATCTGGATCCAAAATGCTTAAAACAATTTATAAAATCTTACAATAATTTCCATTGTTCTGCAAATGGCCTTCTCTGTTTTCCTCCAACGAATGTGTAGCTTTGCTCCTTCCAATTGTTCCTCTCCTTCTCTGTATAAAATGTCCGACCCTTCCCATGAATCTCAATGATTTATTTATAATTTGAAAAGTTTAGTTATTCTGTTTCATCACCGGGAACGGATTTTATAACGATCTTCTTCAAATCCTTGCCCTTGTATTACCTGCATAATGAAACAATAATCATAATATCAAAACAAAACCAAACTTTACTTTCCCGTAACTTTCCTTTTTTTCAAAAGTATTTCAAAGTTCTCATATTGCTAAATTAACCCGCTATTTTTTTTGGTGAAATTGATATCTAGAATCTTGCAAGTTTGGTATCATTAGAAAGAGAATATTCATATCTTCTTACCAAGTTTTGAATGAGATCAAACGGAGTTGTCTACCTCAAGATATGTCCATTTCAATTTTGCATTAATTTTAGGGTTAACCCTAAAATAAAATTTAATTATTTAAATGAAAATTAATCATTTAAACCTTTGAAAATGATTTTAATCAAATTATTTGATTTGAAATAATGCAATTAATATGCAAATAATCAAAATATTCAGTTTTGAAGCATTGCAACTACATTCAAACCTTCAAAATGCAAATATGTCAGCAATTCCAAAGTGAAAGCAAATTTTCCAAGACCTTGATGCGAGCAAAATCGGATAAACAAAAATTTCCCAAAATCACAAAATTTAAGGTGGGTCCCCAATTTTGGGATCGTTGTGAAGGACGTCACAACAAGGGGGAAACCTCCTTGGAATTAGAGCTCCAATACAATTTGAGAAAAATATGAGATACATTCTACTCCAAACCCATATACTTTTATAGACTCTTATTTACCCTAACCCTAATGCTTAAGGGATGGACCACATGAAATAAGGAACCCAAGCTCCTAAATTCTACTTATAATAAAAGTAAAGGTTATATCATAATGGGCTCATACACACTCAATGCATAAGGTGCAAATATACACCAACACTAGACAAGCACATAACAATGATTGTGCTAGGATAGGGTCCTAACATGCCCTTCCCCTTCAAGAAGCTTTGTCCTTAAAGATTGAGGTAATGAAATTGATGTTGTAGTTGATGGAGTGGATCCTAGGTGGCATCTTTTGACTATAGTCCATGCCACTATACTATAATGTCGATGAGAGTGCAGTTGTAAAGTGTATGTGTACTCTAGTCCATAATACTTATGGGATCTAATATGATTGAGTCTTCCTCATCTAACTGGGATAGTATGGATTGGACCTATATACGATTTACAAAGACCTTATTTAAAGATAATACATGAAAAATTGGATGTATCATGGAAGAAGGTGGCAATTCTAATCTGTAGGCCATAGGGCCAACTTACTAGAGCACTTTATACATTCCATATAATTTTGGTGGTATCTTTTGAATTCCATGGAGTTTAAATGATGACTAATTATAGGGATGTAGGCATATGAAAACCATATCCGTAATGTTAAAATAATGCTCAAAATGGTGTTGATATTCTTACTGTCACATATAGTTCTATGTCATGGCCAAAGTATCTTTAAGATGTTGGAGTATTTTTTCATACCCCATGAGAGTGTAATCCATTCTTTGAACCTTGAAACTACCCAAATTCATGATAGAAGAGACAATGGAGGGTGTCCATAAACTACTTCATAATGTGTCATATTGGTGGAGTGATAAAAAGTATTATACCATGACTTAGCCAAAGGAATACATTTGAATTAATGATTTAGATGATCAGGAAAAGTTCCTATCAAAAATTACTAGCAAGTGTGGGGTCATAATTGGATACAATGGACTAGAGCATGCATGAAGGCAAAAAATAGAATCAAGAAATATTTAGGCAACAATTTAGGCCTTTTAAGGGTGGTATAGAGGACAAAAATAAACATACATAGAGAGATGATCCACCACCATGATAATGACTATTTGTATCTACATTTTGGAAACCCTTAAATAAAATCCATAGAAATATTTGTCCAAATAGTATCCAAAATTGCAAGAGGCGAGAGTGTGCTTAGTGTACAAACAATTTTTTCCTCAACAAGCTAGCAAGTTTCACATTCTACAACAAAGGTCTCGATATCCTTTTTCATCCAAACCTATAAAAACATGCATTTAGCCTATTCATACATTTTTAAGAATCTTAAATTTTCTATAGTAAAAGAAGCATGTATTTCCTATAGTATGGACTTACAAAGTGGAATTTTTTTATGGATAATAAAGTGACCACGATATCACATATATTTTCTCATATATATATCTTGGCAAGATTTAGGATTGATCTAATGATTACAAGGTGGAATACTGGACCACTTATCCTTGAAGCTAGTGATCCCATTGAGGAAGTGAAGTAGAGATGACACATAACATACCCTAATCCTCATATTGGTGGGATAGTGCATTAACAACTAGATTTTCCTTCTCTTTCTTATAAATTATTTCATAGTCATATCCCAATAGTTTGGTAACCCATTTTTTTTGTTTAATAATAGATACATGTTACTCAAGAAAGTACTTAAAGTTGTGGTGGTCTATTTTAATGGAAAAATGTTTCCCTAGATAAGGCCTCCATTGGTTTACAACATGTAAGATTGCCAACATCTCCTCATAAGTTAATTTTTCTATGTTTTTGCTTGATAGTACCTTACTGGTGAAGGCCAATGGCTTATCTTATTGTATAAACACTACACTAATTCTAGTATAGGAGTAGAGGGCATAACTTGTTTAAGTCACAAATACATGTTCAACAAGTTTTAACCATATAAATGAGTTCTTTCACAACATAGATATCAAATAGGATGCATTCTTTCCATAATCATGGACAATTTTTTAATAATAGCCAAAAAGGCTTAGGAAACCTTAAATACTATTGAGAGTATGTGGCTTGGGAAATTCTTATATGATAGTAATATTTTTAGGATCCACCTTGAACCATTCCCTTGAAACTATATAACCTAGGTATTCCACTTCCTGTATCCCAAAAGAGTTGCAGTGTCTAGTTTAAATACTGTAAGCATTCCACTCATGTACAATTGTGTAACTATAGAATAGAATATCATAAAAAAATTCCAAAATAAATTTACATAGACATGTTCAAAAAATAACATTCATGAGACTCTAAAAGGTGGATGGTATTTTGGTAATATCGTCTAATATGAGGAGGAATTCATAATGGCCTTTATGAGTGTAGAATGTTGTCTTCAAAATATCTTCTTCCCATAATCTAATATAATGATAACCCAAAAAAAATCTAACTTTGAGAAGAAGTGAGCACCATGGATTTCATCCAATAACTCATCAATTACAAGAATGAAAAATGTGTCCTTGATGGTAATTTTTTTGAGTTCTAAAAAATATACACATAATTGCTAAGACCCATCTTTCTTTCAAACCAAAAGTATTGAGGAACAATATGGGATAACACTCAATTAAATGACCCATTTTTCTAATAAATCCTATACCATATTCTTAATTTGAGTCTTCTACACATATGGGTATCAATAGGAATAAGTGTTCATTGGTAAACTTCCCAGGAGAAGTTCAATGCATGATCATGGATGCAATATGGTGGTAACCCTTATGGTTATGCACATGTAGGTGCATGTTTATCCATAATTTCCTATAATTCAATTGGATTAATTGTATCATTGGTATTCAAGGCCAATCGTGTAAATTATTGTGCCACCACCCCTTAAGATAATTTCTTTCAATGTTTTTTTATTTTATGTGAGCTAATGAGTTGGGTAGGACCCAAGGTCATTCTATAGAGAGTGTATTTGCTTTAATTGTTTGTAAAATTGCATCTATAGAAAATTCCAAAAATATTGGGCCTAGGGTAAGAATCCATTGAGTTCCCAACACAATGTCACAACCCCCTAAAGGAAGGACACATATATCCACCCTAAAGTTATAGCCACCCATTATCACATTTACATTTTTATATTTTTCTTTACATGGTAGAGTACCCTCATTGGCAACCATAAATTCAAATGAATTGTAATATTAGATGTAATTGAATGCTTGTTTAGTTTCCCATATATCCATTAAATTATAGGTTCTACCAGATTCAATGAGGATGATAAGTTGATATCCTTTAAATTCCCTACCACTTTCTTTTTCTAGCGAGTAGAAATCCCAAAAAGTGCATGTGCTATAATTTTAGGTGGTTGGTCCTCTATCAGTTTGTACTATTCAAGTTGATCTTGCTCTCTATGGTTCTCCCCTTCATCATGTGGTTCCCTAGTGGAAGTTTTTCCCATATTGATTAAATATTATTTTTTTTGTACACACTTGTGGCTTGGAGAATATTTATCATCATAGTTATAACATAGTCCCTATACCCTACACGACTCCATTTCTTCTTAGGTTGTTTGACCTAGGGTGGTTTACTTTTTGAGTTTGATGATGTTCGAGATGGAAATGAGTTTAAATATTGTGGAGATTCAAAAGTATGTGTTTGTGATATGAATTTATCTTCGACAAACCTACCCAATCCTAAAATTACCATCATGTTGTTTGGCTTGAACATTTTTACTTTAGCTTGGATTTCTTCCTTTAATATGCTAATAAAAAAACTTTAGAAAAACTCAACACTCAATCCCCTAGTATGATTTTCTAGCTTTTCAAACTATATCTTATAATCACAAGCATATGTCATATATCTTAACTTGGTGAGGGCTCCAATAAAATCTACATTCTCATTGGATCAAAATGAGTGAGTCATTCTATCTCAAATTCAGCCAAAGTGATTCATGGATGCATATTATTTAACCATTAGTAACATTGAACTACTTCTTATTCTAGGTTGATTACAATCGCAATCCTTTGATTACAAGGAATAGCTTGAAGAGAAAGATATTGTTTGACCCAATACAACCAACTAGTTATATTATCTCCATAAAAATTTGGAAAGTCCATCTTGGGCATTCTCTAAATTGTATTTAGAGGTAAGGTATTTCATGCTCTACCCTTAGAAATACCATCTTGACTCCTTGGTGATTATCCATGAGAACAATATATTTTGCATTTAGGCCTATTAAACAACTCTTGAGGTTATTAATTTTATCTAATTTGTCTAATTTGGATAATGCCTAAAGGATTTGTGACTAAGTATTTTTCATTTGTTTTACCTGGTCATCCAATGCTCTAGCTCTTGGGTGGCTCTAGTCACACTAGGCATTTTTATTTACTTTAGTGTCTCCAAAAAGGTTTATCAAAGTTATATATCAAAACAATTGACTCAAAGAGAGGATCAGAATAGACAATACCATAACATGATTTTTAGACAGTAGGGTTCAAAAAATAATTTTGCAGAGTTAGGCCTCAAAATGATTAGCTCGAAAAAGAGATTGCAATGGGCTATATCATAAAATGGTAAATTTTGACTTTTCATGTTTTTTTGTTGAGTATTGGCAATTGGCTACTCTGTTGGAAAACTATTGATAACTAACTGCTCTAACTATCAAAATGGTTATTCTCTACACTATCAGATTGGATATTATTTATACTATTAGACTGTATATTATCTATACTATCAGACTATATTCTTTGTACTATTACAACATATATTCTCTACACTATCAAACTGTGACCATAGTAGTCTTTTTTATAGTATTCTTAGATCTAGTTTTGGTTTTGACTAGGAAAGAACTTAAAACAAGGTTTCAATAGGGGATCTAATATACAATCTCATTCATGATTAGCGACCAAATCAATATTTTAGAACTCTAACTATGGATGGTTCCATGATACCCATATTTTCATAATCCATTTTTGAAGGTACTATGAGAGTAACTTTCCACAACTAACCACTTACCTATGCACCAAAAAACTCAAATGACCAATATCTTCCTATGGGTGAAGGTTTCCTCTATTCCTAAGGGCTCTCCCTTTATACCTAAGGATACATGGGAGTTTATAGTCATATATAAGTATTATCTAAGGCTTAGGTATTGGAGATTGAGATTCCTTCATTTCACTAGACAATTTATGGATAATCTAGCTTAGCCAAAAATAACAACTCCTTTATGATATTTTAAAACCCCTAACATATTGTTTCTAATTTAATCCACAAAAAATAGATAAATAATATGTTTTTTTTTAATATACTTTAATGTAAAATAAAAAGAATAAACAAATTATAGAATAAAAAATGGACGAAAGAATAAAAAATATTGTTTCTATAGAACACAACCTTGGAAAGAGCTTTGATATGACTTGTCAAGAACCTTCATATAAAAATAAGCATAACCACAATAGCAATGTAGGAATTAATGGAAATTCTTATAAACTAAATGACCATGAAAATAAAATAATAGAAGTGCTCAAGAAAATAACTAGTTGGAAATACAACAAACTTATATTAATCAAGAAAAATAGATATTGTAGGCCTCTTTGAGGGTGAAACCTCCTTGGAAGCAGAGCTCTGATACAATTTGAGAAAAATATGACATGCATTCTACTCTAAAACCATGTCTTTATATAGAATCTTATTTATTCTAACCCTAATGCTCAAGGGTTGGACCACATGAAAGAGGAGACCTGAGCTAAAGGTTACATCATAATGGACCCATACACATTAGGCACCCAAGCTGCAAACATGCACCAACACTAGACAAGTACATAAAAATGATTTTGTTAGGATAGGGTCCTAATATCCAAAAACTCCTTGATGTTGGATTTATTAAAGCCATTGACTATTTTGACTAAATCTCTAATGTTGTCCTTGTTTCCAAGAAAATAGGTAACATCAAAGTTTGCATAGAATTTTGGGACATCAATAAAACATGTCCTAAGGATGATTTCCCTTTGCTCAACATTGAAATGGTCAATTTCACTATAGGATGTGAAATTTTGTCCTTAATGGACAAATTATCAAGCTATAATTATATCAAAATTGGTCTTGAGGACCAATCTAAAAAAAATCACAACCATGTGGGGAACCTTATACTATCAAATCATGCCTTTTGGATTAAAAAACATAAGATCTACTTGTCTATGAGCCATGACATCCATATTTCATGACATTATGCATGACATAATAAAAAATGTTGATGATCTTCTTGGTTAGTCTTTAAATGAAGAAGATCATGTTTGATATGTAAGGCACATATTCAAGTGGCTCTAAGGAGTACAATATATACCTCAAGCCTCATAATGCATCTTTTGGGTTACATTAGAAAAATTATTGGTGTTCATTGTATCTCAATGTGACATCAAATTAATCTTGAAAATATATTAGCTATAACTGATATGCTACCCCCTCAAACTTTAATCTAGCTTTAGATTATCTAGGGTAAAATCCAAGACATTTGAAGATTCATCTCCAAGACAAGTGTCAACATTTTTCCAAGATTTTGAGGAGGGATGTGGTCTTTAATTAGGATACTAACTATCAAGTGGTCTTTGATGCTCTCAATTCCTACCTCTTGTCACCTCCTATCTGTGTCCCTCCTAATTCTTTCCAATATTTATTATTGTACATAGCAGTAATAGACCATGCCTTAGGAGATATGTTGGAATAGTATGAAGACTAGCATAGAGAGCAAGCCATTTTCTATATTAGAAGGACTTTGGTTAACTAAGAAGTTTGCTATACCATTTATATAATATTTTCTTTCTATGGTGTTTGATCCTTAGAAGCTTAGACACTATATGCTCATCCGTAAGATATTTATCATGATGAGAGCTGATCCCTTAAAATATCTCATTTCTAACCCTCACATCTCAGGACAAACTACTAAGTGGGTCATTGTGCTTAGTGAATTTGATATTGAATTTATCATCCAAAAATTTGTGAAAGGTCAAGTCATTGCCAACCAACTATTGGTTGCATCCTTAGAAGCTAGCCACCTCTTAGCCATAGAATTTTCCAATGAATTGGTCTTCAACCTAGAAGCTAATCAACCTAATTATTGGACTTTGGACTTCGATGATACTCAATGTCTCAATGGAATAAGGGAAGGATTCATCTTGGTCACTCCTCAATAATAGCTTATCCATATTTTATTTAATCCTAACTTTTTGTACCAACCATACCAATGAGTATGGAGCTTTTATCTTAGGGTTTTGCATAGCTTTAGCCTTGCAAGTTAGAACCCTCTCTATTTTCATAGATTTCTAGATTATAGTCAACCAAGTCAATGGTGTTTATCAAATGAAAGATAAAAATATTAAGCCATACAAATGCATTTTTGCTAGGCTAATGGATACTTTCAAAAAACTCACCATTGAAGATATCCCAAGGTATAGCAATCATAATGTCAATGCTATAGTCAAAATTGCATTCCTTATTGTATTTGATCTAGATAACAAACAAGAAATAATTATCAATTAAAAATTAAGAAGCCTTCAACCTTAGATTCTATCTAAATTCCTCTAGGAGCTTTTTTCCATAGAGATATCTCCTTATATCCTTGGTAGAAGGATATCATTGCCTTCCTTAAGAACGATATGTTGTTTGATATTTTGAACTATAATGAGTGCAAGAACCTTAAGAAACATGCTTGTGGGTATGTCATAATTGGTAATCTATTATACTACTATTTCCTTGATAATATTCTCTTTAGATTCTTGATCTTAGTGAAATCCCAAGAAATCATTAAAGAGGCCCATGATGGATCATGAAATGGTTACTTTAGTGGTGTTTCTATCACCAAGAAAATCCTATGCATGGGTTAATTTTGACCCTCCATGGGAAAGGAATCTTGTAACTATGTTAGAAGGTGTAATAATTGTTAAAATCATGATAATATTATCCATGCTCCATCCCAAGATCTTCAAGCCTTGACTTCTTATCATTTTTCCATTTGGAATTTAGACATCATTGGGAAGATCAATATAGTGTTATTTGATGGGCATAAGTTCATTATCATAGCTATTTATTACTTCATTAAGTGGCTCAAAGCTATACCTTTATCCTCAACCATTGGAGTCCAAGTCTCCAAGTTTATCCTTGACCATATCCTTACCATTACAATATCTCCCTTTATTGCTAATAACTTGTAATGGAACACCCTTCAAGAACAAACATATCCAAAAAAAATGTGCTAAATATAAGATTTAGTATAAATGATCAATGTATTACTATCCTCAAGATAATGTGCAAGCTAAATATTCTAACAAGACTCTTATCAAGATATTTAAGAAGGTTTTTCACAAAATCAATCAAGATTGGTATCTTTAGCTTTATCCCATATTGTGGGCCTATAGCATTAGTGTTTGAACCCCTATATATGCAACAACCTATGCTTTATATTATGAAAGTAAATGTATATTCTCTTTAGATCTTGAGGTGCATTCCTTATGAATTTTATTTAAGGACTCCTCTATTAGAGATAAATATTATCTCTCTCATTTGAGCTAGTTGAAATTATCTAATGAAAAGTAGATCCATACCCTAGAGAACCTACAAGTCAACCAACAAAGGATTACATGTGCTATAGAAAAAAGGTACAATCCCACTCCTCTGAATTTGGTGATATCATTCTTAAAGAGAATAATAAAAATATTAATGCCAAGATAGAGCTCAATGGTAAGTTTGAGCATAATTAGCTATGTCCATTCATCATAACTACCAAGTTTGGTTTAGGTGCTTACTACCTCACCACACTTGATGGAAAAGAACTTAAAGAACCAAAGAACATAATTCATATTAAAATATATTACATTTGATTATGTATTGGTTGAGTATTTCTTTTGGTTGTATATTACTTGCATCTTACCTAATTTTATACCTACTTGCATGCACATGCTTTTCTATGTGGATTGTTTGTTGTATCTCAAGTCAAGGATTTGCAATGACATGCAAATGATGGTCCTAGTCAGGATTTTCATTTTCATTCAAATGGATCCTCCTTGTCCCATATTTATGAATAAAATTAGGGTTTGTGCATCCATATATCCCTATCATCAATTCCTATGTCTATAATCATTCTATATCTTTGTGTTAATTATGTATCTCAAACCATATTTATCAAGCATTATAAACTACAAATATCCTATCACATGATGAAAACTATAAATTTTGTAGGTGTTGATTGCATAGTCAAATCAACTTCTATCTTATCAATCACTACATGATTAACGTTAAAAAGTTCATATATGTTTATAGCCCTATCAATCTCATCATTTATTGTCTTTCACACACCATCATGCATGAGAACAATTATTCAACAATAAATTTATCTTTTCAAATAGGGGCATCATCTATTTCCACATAAATAAAGCACAAGTCCTCTATAACAATTATTTATAAGGAAAATAAATCTAACTAGAATTTCTTTAAGCATTTGTTTAAAATTAAATATTATATCAAAAGTCCTATGAGTAAGGAAAAAGTCCTTTAAGAATTTATTTAAAGAAAAATTAGAAATCCTACAAGTAAGGCAAATTTCATGTAGACATTTTTTTAAAGGTAAAAATTTTGTTTTTATGCTTGTATATATCTTTGTATCATAAAAATCTAACAAAATTCTCTTTGGGTAAATTTCAAAAACAAAAATCCCCATAGGCAAGTTGAAATCTAACTAAAGTTCCCTCTAGAAAATATCTATTTAAAGAGACATATAATGAATATTTGTATATATATTTTTGTGTTATAGTTGTGCCTTCTTCAACACATCTTGTAGTCCTCATCTCTCATATTTTATTACACAAAATAACTTCATTATCTTAATCATTTGGATTTTAACTTTTTTAATCGATTATAAATAATCAACATTTAACAAAATATCCACATCCATGTACATAATTATTTTAGCTTAATCAAATCATAATATCATAAAATCACTAAATAATATAAAATATTAATGCAATTAAACCCATCATCACATCATAAAAAATAATTATCAAAGTTGTAATCATAAAAATTGATATATATACCTAATCTCAAAATGTGTATAGAGAAAGGCTTGATCATGATCTACTATAAAAATGATCATGATCATAAATAATGTACAACACTCAATATTCCTAACAATCCTCTAAATTGAGACAAGCAACTCCACAACTAGCCCTAGCTAGCTCTAGGATCCCATATCTAATGCTCCCCCTCCTCCTCTTGCCAATGGCAACATCCTTATCAATTATTGTGACTATCATGTCATAGACCTAGAGTAGGTCCACAACCATGTACTTATGGGTGATAGAAGCCACCAATCATGGTATGTTATCCTATAGTGCATTACCTACTCTACATCATTGTGTGGGTCTCATTGTGTAGTCTATAGATCCCATTGCATCGACCCTATGTCTCCTTGAGCTTGGCCTAGATATCCTAGTAGCATATAGACCACCTAATATCCTTTAGCTTTCATTGCTACTGTAGATTATGCTACTACTACATCTTGTTCCATATTTAGACACTATATGTTCTGCTACATCACTACAATCTATCTCGCTATCTAGTCCCTTTCCATTGTACTTGTTACCAACAATGCCTATAAGCTATAAATCTACCAAGCTAGTGCATCCCTCTCTACCTCAATGGTTTCTCAAGGTAGCCTACTTGGTCCTACCTTGCTAGTTGTGCTCTCATGTAATGGAAGCACCAACAATGGTGGCACTATTATTGGTTCTATTATTGCTTCTTCTTTTCTATACTCTTCCCTCTATTATTATGCATATTTATAGTGGCACACCCATGCTAATGCTTACTTTCTTAGCCTCTATAACTATGTCCTTGATGTTATGACCCTCCTGGGCCATAATTCCTAGTACCATTAGATGCATCTTATTATAATTCCAAGGTCATCCCACCCAGGATCTAGATTCATAAGGTTATTCATATCCATATTTGCATATAAATCTGGGTCTAAAGGCCCCTCAAAATTTCTCTCCCATATAAAACACTAATATCAAACCAACCCTACCAACATCCCATACTAAGCTCCATACTAGTGGACCACCAAGTCAAAACAATGGATTTCATGATCACCCCTTTGTCCCACTAGCCATTTCACTTGCCTTATGTGAGCTAGATGATAAATATCATCCTACCAACTAGTATGATGCCTATACATCCAATAGATAATTCATCCCACCTATATATCATCAATTGTCTGCCTTACTACTAATAGATACCCTTTATGTGGACTTCCTTGTCCTAGATCAAAGTTATGATATCATCTATATGTTGCCAATACATCTTAGTCATGCACCTACCTTGGAAATCCTAGTGGCCTCATCATAACTATGTGATATTAGGCATGCACCTAGATCAGTAATCAATCAACCAAGCTCTTACCCGTCCAATAGATAATCTAATGCAATATTTGGTATAATTGTGCCAGCACCACCTCCCATCATGCAAATACCACATATCGATCTTCCATA
The DNA here is from genome assembly GCA_028583015.1 of Wollemia nobilis. NCBI lineage: Eukaryota > Viridiplantae > Streptophyta > Pinopsida > Araucariales > Araucariaceae > Wollemia > Wollemia nobilis. The sequence continues at coordinate 1,237,210 of JAQPPZ010003047.1, read as the reverse complement.
TCTACCACTACCTCTCCCTATACCTACTGGACTACCCTCTTGCTTATATCAACAAGCAATACTCCTTATGTCAATTCATATATAAGGGTAGTTTGCCTATCCATCTAGCCTTCCATGTATGCAACATTGATTTTAATGCTAGATATAATCAAGGGGAAGGCCACATATCCTATTAGCCTCTCTAGGATCTTCCCTTGGTCCTATCACATCCTAACCATCACCTCTCTTATAGGTATCCTAAGGATCCTATAGATATCATCTAGGATAATTATCATCTCCCCTATTAGGAGTTGGAAGCTATTCATCTTTTAATACCATTGCTTCACAAATATTGTCAAGAGAGCTAGGTAAAATTCCACCTTCAATAGTAGTTCCATGAGATAAAGCCTTACTACCATGAGCACATAGTCTATGACATCTAGTAGTGCTTGGATTGTCTCAAGTGTATGCTGACTTCTTTGTACTTGAGGGTCACCTATCACACTGGCATCCATGTTAACCCAAGCACTATGTTAGTAAACCTAACATTAACATCATATTATGCATAAAAATACAAAATTTTCTAGCCTATCTCTACCCTAGTGTGAAATTTTCATCGTGATGTAAAAGCACCATCACTTGGTGAAAGTACTATTAGGCATGAAAGCACCATCGATGAGTGATAGAACCACATGATAGCATCATTGGAGAAACAAATATTATTACTTATATTGTTGCACTTTTTGAGACAAAAATAAAATAAAAATATATATTTTTTCTAGTTATCAACACTAGCATTATCCCTCATAGAATTGGTGCTTGAATGAGGTCTATGTGGTTCTCTAGTCATATTTGGTGAGCCATCAAAAAATCCTATCTTGATCAGTTCTCTAGATCTCCTTATCTCTTCCTCGCGTGGTGAAAAGAAATTCAATTTATCCCCCAACCCTTTTACCCCCTGGTGGCATCCTAGAGTATTTTTCACTATTTATTGTCAGATTATCATAACTGCACTAGTGTGGATCATAACCAAGTCAAGTTTCTTGGTCCACCTTGATTTTTATTCTAAAAATAAAGGGGGCATGCAAGCATGATAACACTTAATGCTACTCAAAATGTAATTTTTGGCATCACTTCTAAGCAAAAAATAATAACATCATTCATCTAGCACCATCAACCATAAGTAACAAAACATATTCCTATCTCAATATTGGGATGTTTATGTCATTTTTTGACACATTCATTATGCAATAAATGTATCAATAAGAGGTAATTATAGACACCCAATTTTATGCATAGGGATAATATTCAATTTTGTTGATCCCTTTATCAATTATCCAAATCAAGGCACCAATTTAAAAGGTTTTTCAAAAGAATCACCAAGTTTTTACCTCCAAAATTATCCATTTATAAAATAATCAAGAGGAAAAAAAACCAACATGATAGCACCATCAATGCTATTGGCTCCCAATGCTTTTGATTGTCATGCACTAAAATCAAGAAAATTGACTTCATATATTTTTTAAGCCACATACCATTAAAGAACCAAATCCCAAAAAATTTGATTTGTAGATCCTATAGAAATTTCAAGTCCAAGAATTTTCATTCCCATGATCCTCCATTAATGGATTCTTGGTATCTTTTAAAATTCTTACCTTCTGCAATTTTGTCATCTTCAATGCAATTCTTTTCCCAAGGACCCATGAATTCCTATAAATTCAATACTTGGGAGATAACAATCCATTACCTTTTTTAGGTAGTAGAGCTTTGCCAAAATTTCATCCATGGTCTTTTGAAAGCAATACAATTTTGTCAAAATCTCTCTAGAGTCATACAAATCAAGTATTGTGCATGGTAAGATTACGGTAAAATCTTACCATGATCTTGTGAAAATCATCCTTGCAATCACTTAAACTCTTGTTCTTTTTGCATCCAAGTCTCCAAGAAATCCAGCCTACAAGCTCTCAAGAAATCAGCAAACAACAAGCAATAAGCCTTCAAGCTCATGCAATCAAATACCATCAACAAGAAAACTAGCAAGCTTTCAACAAGCTTCCAAGAAGAGGAAAACAACCTTGTGTTTTGGGTTGTGCTTTTTCCCCTTTATTTGTGTAAATACCTAAACTTGGAACACATAACTTGCGAACCATCTACTAAGCAACTAAAAAGAACAACAAAGTATTTTGACCCAAATTTTTGAGCTCTCTATTTGCAAAGTGATATCACTAATGCAAAATCATCGAAAATGATTTTGAGGGTAGTTTTTTGGCCCAAAACATAAACAAATTCAACCATTCCCTATCTCCTTGACCTACAATGATCGAATCTACAATATTATTGGCATGATATTACCAATTATAATTTTGAGGTAGTGATTTTCCTTCCTAAGAGCAAGATCCTAAGAATCTTATATTCTCTATCTCTTTTAAGCCTTACACTATTAATGTCACCATCCCTCTCAAATCCATACTATCTGGTGTCAAAGCCCAAAATTGCCCTTCTTGAATCCAGCTCTCCTTACCTCAATATTTGAAATTTGAAAGCTTACCTTTCCATTCCCATCACCATGAATTCACCTTGCTCCATCCTCAAGGCCAAAAGTACTATAAATTAAGGGCTTGGGGTTCCTCTCACAACAACAATATATATTCTAACAAAAAAATTCTAGTTTTCCTTCTTCTTGCTCTAACTCCTCTCTATCTTACAAGTTTTCATCTAGGTGCTTAGAATAATTCATGCTTGGGGGCAATAAGGGTACTCTATCTTCATATCCTTGAGTTGTTTCTTTCTCTTCCTAATCCTCTTTGCATTTTATGTTTTAGTTTTTTAACATTTTTGCTTGGTTAATACTTACAACATTTAATCACTTTGTTTCCTTTCATTTTGGTTACAATGTATTTTTAAACACTTACCTTATTTTTCTTTCTCTCTAATGTCATCTTCACACTTTGTAGAATTTTATCTATGTAGCTAGCTCATTAATTCCCTAAGGAGACCCTTGCAACCTCAACCTTGAACTATTTTACCTCTGTATTTTTACTATCTCTTAGAGTGAAAATATTCTCTCTTGCATAGGCAACAATTTCATTGGTCATGATATTTTGATAGTCTTTTAGCCCCTATTATAGTTTATTCTCAACAATCTTGCCTTAGTATTTTTCCATTTGGTTTGAGTACCACCTTGAAATATTAGCCCAAACCCTTTTAATATTTTCCTTCTCTTATCTAGCCCCTTAGGGAAGAAATGCTACTATCCCTACACAAACACAAATTCTATAGACCTAACAATTTAGTAGCCTTGGCCTTGATACAGTCCATTCAAGACTAGTTATTTTCCAACATAGTTTGTATCTCCCTTATTGCTCTCCTACACTACATCACAAATCAAACCTCCTGTCACTACTATACCTATGCATAGTGAAAAATTATACCCTTAAGTTTCAAGTAACAATTCTATCTATCATTGTTTTTTAAGCATAAAATACTTTATCACCTAATTCAGCTTATCGATATGATATCATTGCTCATAAGAATTAGGCAGATATTTTGTGGTCCATGTTTACTTACTTTGTTATTTTGCAATATTGAGATTTTCTAAAGGAACTAGGGGTCTAACTACCTAGAACAAAAATTGACATACTCTCTTCTATTCAGCATAACCCCTAAAACTAATCTCCATTCTAGTCCGTTTTCTATTTTGTAGGTACAAGAAGAATTATTGGAAGCCACTTATGGGTGATGACCTTGTAGAATCAACAACTTCCAATCTCAGAGAACATTTTTGCTAGAATCACAAAACCAAGTACCTCTCTTTTTGATCTACTATTTTCCCTTTTTAGTTAAGCTTTGTCTACTATTTTGTTATGCTTTTAGTTCTCTATTTCTACTTTAGGATACTAACAGGAAAAGAAAAATCAAAGAACACTAGTTATATTTAATTTTTTAATCGCCTATCTTATTTAGGCATAAAAACAAAGTGCATGTAGTAATGCATTAAGCTATATTGTATGTTGCATATTCCCTTGAATATTTGATTCAAAATAAAAAAAAAAAGTTACATATTCTTGTAATCATTCAAAATAAAATTCATATGGGCTAATATATTGTATGCTTGCATTTTGGTTGTACACATTATTATTGCAACACATTAAAATGAGTTTATGTAACCAAAATTAGATGCTTGTAAAAGAACACATCAAACCAAGACCAACACCCCTTATACAAAATTTATACATTGTGAGTAGGCCACTGTGGGTTTAGCAAATGGATCCCCAATCTCGTGTGTCTACATATATGGTGAACCCAATGTGAGCATGTCCTTCACCTTATCCTTCCATATAATTAAAGATAATATTGATTTAAAATCTAAATAAGACCATCTAATTTTGTTTGTGTATAGTAGGTCATGCTAATAAAGACTAATAAATAAACTTTAGCCTTTCATGTATCATCTCTAGCCACATATCTAGGTGTGATCAATCGTCATAACATTCTTTATCCATATACCTCAAGGTTTGCCCTTGTGTATGGTCACCTATATCGAGAGGAACAAGCTTCTTCCATGTACCAATGTGTATATCAAGAGAGAATGTATATTGGGTAGGGTTCAAGTATATCAGGAGACCCTCCTAAGGTAGGATAGGTATATTAAAAAGAATAGATAGAATACTAGCCACACTTTCTATAATTTTCCCCTAATATTTTAATTTCAACCTTTAATTAATTAATATCTCTTTACTTCCTTATATAAACCATAAATTTATGGCCTATAAAGGGTATTACCTTTGTAGTGTAAAACAAATAATGAATCCTAATCTCCCTCCTATATAGGATGATAATAAAAAACAAGTTTCTAGGTAAAATCTTAATTTTAAGGATAGGTATGATGATACCTCAACCATGGGTTACCTCAACCCTCACAAGGATACTCAAAGTAGGATAAAATTTAACTCCATGAATCATATAATAGCCTTTTTAAATAATAGTAAACATATTGTGTCAAAAATTATTGATAGGAATATTTATTTTTAAGAGGGAGGGCCCTCAAATCCTCCCCAACCACATAATTTTAGCTTTATGTCCTTTAATTAGCATAATATAAGTAAAAAAACACTATATAATCAACTACTTATTAATGTTACTTCTATAAATGCAAATCCAAATCAACTTACCTTAGATTTTAATACATCAAGTGCTAATTTATTAACTATACAACCATCACCACTTCCATAGGAAGTGGAACCTCACATGTTTTACTTAATTTGGGTAATCCTAGTTCCATACCACCATTTGGAAATCCATTAAGGATTAATAACTAGTAATTCAACAGCCAAGTATAATTTATCTCCTTCACTCAAAACCATCCTACAATCCTTTAAATTCAAATTATTTTATCAACCCTCCTTGTCCCAGCATTATCAACCCAAATTAAAATTTTGCTCAAAACCTCCTATCTAAAATCCCTAATCAACATCCATTTATTTTAAATAATCTAATCAACATCGTAACCTTGTATTCATTAAGTATTTTTGGCTATAAACCTATTCCTTGCACTCAACCTAATATTGAGGTCCAAAACTTGGCCACCGTAGTAAAGAAACTTATGAAATGCATGGACACCATCTGAGCCCCTAGTTATAAATATTCTTACCAAAAAAAGTGCAACAACCTGATCCCATGGTAGCAAGTCACCCTTACCCTCCAAAATTTTAAGCACCATAATTCCAAATGTATAAGGGTATGAATGATTAGGAATGATAATGTAATAGTTAGGATTATAGGCTTAGTATTATTGTTATTAGTTTTTATGTTATCTTTTGTAAAATATGGGACTACATAAAGCTCACGTTTCACAAAATAATTTAGTTGGACTACATAAAGCTCATGTGTGTAAGAAATAGTTGCACTTTATATTAACAAATCAAACACTTTGAGAAGTATGACAATGTTGGAAAATATGTCCCTATTTGACGGCTCAAGAACTACATTGACTAGGATAGTCAATATTTCTAAGCACTCAATTAGATTAGTGTTGGTACCTATTGATGTTAAAACTCAGCAACCCATGTAAGAGATATTGTAATTTTGATTTGTGTTATTTGAATTTTCACCTATATGAGTAGGCCATGTTGACTACCTTGATTGAAAATCCAGTTCTAACGGTTGACATAAACCCTAGTGGGCATTTTCTCAAAGCAAATTTTTGATGAGTGCTTATATAGCATAAGTTATTGACATTGTCATCATTTTCATGATTTCAATATGCCATCTATTTAAAAACCCACCTACTAGAAGTTTCAATTGACAAGGTGTCATTGAGCTAAGATATGACTTTTTTACCCTTGTATGGAGGAGAGGAGATAAATCATATATAGATTTTTCTATAGGTCATGGTAAGTATATTCTAAATGGAAAGACCCCTCTACTAAGGTGAGGTTTTGAAGGTGATATCGAAAAATGAAGGTGTTGGAGTCCTATGTGGTTGGACAATAATAGTCATGGAAGAGGTGGGAAAATTCAATGTCGAATGACATCTAAAATATTAAAAACCAACATTGTTGTTTATGTGCATTGGTGAGCTTGTAATTTTTTTTTCTTAGCATGGTGATTTATATTTGAATCTAAGTGTATTACAAGGAATAGAAAACCTATGGGACGTCTTGATTCCCTACATCGATCAAACTACTTATTGCTTTGATGATGTTCAATTATTCAATCATTAGTTTCTTTTAGTTTGCAAGCTAGATATTTGTTAATACCATTGGAGAAAACCTCTTCTTAAGTTGACCACCACCTTGAATATATGAGATACATAAAATACCATTAATTTTACATAGTGGTTTGGCAAGATGTCAATGTTCATGGTCGAAAGAACCTATTGAGTGCCTATTCAGTTCCATCATGATGTAAGACACCATTCATAAGTGATGTTGTACCATGTTGAGGTAGGTTTATTCATCATAATTCTCACCCTACAAGAATATTTGATATCATGCTCAAGATGGCCATACATCATTCTGTTTGTCACAATTCTTGCCCCCATAGGAAGTTTTGTCGTAGCACTAAGGATGCATGAATGTCATCCTTAAGAATGTAACATGGAAATATTTAGATGGCTAAAGCCTGTCTGAATCAAATAGCACTCACACATTATATCTAATTTTAACACCTAGTTGAGTATGAGCCTAGTCACTAATGTGGTAGCCTAATCATGCACAAGTTATCCAAGTGGTAACTTTTCATCCAACACACTCTCGTTGACTGACTACAACCTTTGACTATAAACTCAAGTATTGTTCCACATAGATCAAAGCATGAGAACATATTAGAAGAGGTTCAATCTAGCTAGCATATGTGTATCATGTGGCATGGTCCAAATGTATAGAACTCTCTCAGGAAAGTCTACATGAGTTTACTAAACCATGATAGTTTGTAGGTTGTTTTTTTCCTACCACATGGCATAGGTTAAATTCAAAGGGTGCATCATGCCTGTTGAATTTTTGGTAGGTAACCATTAGCACAAATTTTTAATTAAAATTAAAATTGTGCAAAATTATTAAATTAATTAATTAATTAACTAATTAAGTGTAACCTAAAATGAGAGACTTTTTTTATGCATGGTTATTTCATTACTTAGTTAAATTAATTAAGTGATCAATTATATGTAATGCATGGTAAATACACACATTTGTATTTTCATGCGCAATTGTTGAGGTTGTAAAATTCATGCATGAATAGAGTTGGTTTAAGCCCCAATTTGAAACCAACTAGTCTCTTTTTTCCTTTTTGGTTTCCATAGACACATTTATTTAGTTTAATATAGATATTTATCATTCTTCCATGGCCACCAATTTGGCTGATACTATGGCATATATAGCCAATGTAGTTAGTATCTCAACCAATAAAGTCAACAATATTAGTGTCCAAAATATTCCCTCCGATGTCAAAATCTATAACAATAACACTAGAGAAAAATGCAAGGTCAATATTTATGATGGCTCTAGGGATCCTAATGTCCTCAATAGTTGGATCCTAGATATGGACACCTAGTTTGCATATATCAAACTTTCTAAAGATAAAAGAGTTTCCTTTTTAAAACTAAAACTTTCTAGAGTAGCTAAAACTTTTAGTAACTAAACATCATTGTACCAAAATCACATTGACAATTGGGGTGAACTGGTAAATGCATTGAAGAAATTTTTTTACCCTTTAAACTATGAAGAATATCTCATCATAAAAAAGCTTCTCTTGAGAAAAGGAAGCAATATGAGTGTTCAAGATTAAATTTTATCAGTTTAACACGTTGAGAATACTAATTGGCATGCAAGACTTAGCTAATGAACTTATCATCAAATTTAAGAGTGGCTTGTAGGAACCTTTATTTAGAGATTTGAAATATACTTCCCTCACCACTTTGGATGTAGCTTTAAACCAAGCTCAACTTACAGAGGAGAATATTGTTGCACAATAAAGAGGACCACGATGGTTCAGTTCCTTGGGAGCTTACAAATATCTAAATGCATAACAACAAATACAGAAGGTGAAAAGGCCTCCCTTTTTTTCTCCTTCTTCTTCTTCCTCTTCCTCTTCTTCTTTTTCTAAATATCCAAATATTTATAATTTTTATAAGGACATTTTCAGTCATACAAAAACCTTAAGAAGAAGTATTTGATTGTACAGTCCCCAAATGAGGACCCAAAAGTGTTAGAAAAATAATGCTATGCTCATAGTTTACAAGATTCTATAACAATTCAATAATCACGCATATATCAAATGAATAATAATGTCACATAAATCTCATAGAAATATTTATTGAAACTACTAAAGTAATGCATAAATGCAAAGCTTCCTCAAGTTACATATTACATGGCTTTGTATTCAATATAAAGATACATGAGACTCTTCATATTACATGAATCTTGACCTTTTCTCTCCTCAAAAATCATGGAAGAACTTAACTCTTTATATTCCTATCTTACATAATAAATCTCACATATTACATAAAGACAAAGTCTCTCATGATTACACATAACTCCCTACTTCTAAACTTGACACATCACTCATATAACTCTCACTTGCTAACAAGACACCTCACACACTTAATTACATGACACATACTCACACCTAATAACTTGACACATAATATATACACAAATATAAAACACACACCCTAATATATAATGGTACCAAATAATGTAATACCTCCAAAACCCCCCATATTACATTATTTGGTATGAAGGCCTCTTTCCTTCGATCTCTAATTCTTCATACTTGTTGGATCCGATACTTATTCAAGTTAATATATTTGTCTCTATTACTTGTACCTTTGAATAAGTCACCAAAGAATATAATATCATGTTCTTTTGCCATAAAAGTTTTGTGTTCAATATAGTACTTTTGAAATCATTCTCTTGGCAAAAGTTTAACTAAATGCTTTTGTGAAATTTATATTACATCCAAGGAAAATATGTCACTTTTATAAGATCCCATGGCTTCAATTTTATTTAATCTCTTAATTAAACATCTTTTATTGCCATTAATATTTTTAAACTCCACCATTCTTCCTTTGTCCAGTAATTGTGATACTAAAATAAGATTATTTGTTATGCCAAGAACATAAAGTACATTTTCAAATGTACATTCAAAATATGATAGACTAAGTGTGATATTTCTTGATCCTTTTACATGATAAATTTTATCATCTGCAATCTTGATTGGTATATTTGGTTTTACTTGAATTGAATAAAACTAATAAATATTGTTTGCCATATGGTGGATTGCTTCTAAGTCAATGTACTAAGAATTTTCTTCATATTCCACTTTTCATTTTGATTGAATTTCTTGTGGCTTATTATATCTATGACAATATTTATGTTCTTGAAAGTTTCTCTTCATGAAGCTTGGTCCTTTAAACATATATGGCCTTTTTTATGTACTCATTTTCCATCAATATAAATTCCTTTTAATTAGATTTCCTTTGATATGGAATTCCTTACTACTCCCAAATTAAAAGAATTTCTTCTTTCAATTTTAATTCAATGTTACTCAATCAATTGAATTTGTGTCCTCTCTTCAATTTTATCCTTCAATCTTTCAACTTTCAATTTATGAATGTTCTTTCAATTTCATTTTTTTCATAATCTTTTTTTTTTTTATAAAAATCATTGCATCTTCAAAATTTTAATTCATTCAATTCAATGTTTCAATTTATTAAAATTTTAATTTTCATTCTTCAATTATTTTTCTTTACTCAATCATTATTTTCAACTTCAATATTTCATTCAATTATTTTCACTCTTCAATCAAATCCAATTTTTTAAATTTCAATTCAATCACTTCATTCATTTTTCCTTCATCAATTCATTTTCAATTTCAAATTTCAAATCTTCTTATATCTCCTTTTTAATTCAATTAAAAATCAATTTAATTTCTCCTTTCAATTATCAATTCATTGTTTCTTTTCTTCTTATATCCCCTTCAATTTAATTATTTTGTTCACCAAATTTAATTTCTTTCAATAATTTAATTAACTTTCTTCTTATATCTCCCATTCATTTAATTTCTAAATTATTTTATTCTCAAAATCAAATGCATTCAAATCAATCAATTCTTTTCAACTCCGATATGTGCTTGACTTATTAAATAACATAGAGGTAAAATATTACCTTTAATTTATGGTGTTGATCCCTAGTGTGAAGACAAAAATGCAACACCAAATAACAAGATATAGATTGAACTCAAAAAGATAATATTACACAAGAAGAAATTATTTTTATTATTAATGGGGGGCCTCAAAACTTCATTGTTACAATAAAGAATCTTTGAACTCTTTGACACAAATGTACACAATGCTAGGGTTCTCTGAAACTCTAGCTACAACGCTGGTGGTGTCTTTAGAATGCATCTTTACTCCCAATATATGTGAGTGGGCTTCATGTTATCCAATACTGGGCCACTCCAGCTTTAGTAGCTATACAATGCTAATGTAACACTTCCAGATCTGCACACAAGAAAATAGCAAATAGGTTAGTAGCAACTGTGAGGGATCCACAATGTGAGGCCCTCTATAATAAATACAAAACCCTAACTATATGATGTAAATAGCATGAAAAGAAACTAAAAATGCATGGAATAAAATAACAAATGAAATATTTACCTTGATATGCTTGCTATTTTTTGATGTGTAATTTATTGTAGGAAGTGGTGCAACGATGCCCTAGCATCACCCAAGGGCTAGGAGGACTGCAGAAATTTGGTGTAAGATGCCCGCAGATGCTCAACGGTAGTAGAAAATGCTCGTGGGAACTCAATAATTGTGGAGGGAACCCAGAGGCACTTGGTGGCAGAGGAGAATTTCCCAGAGGTACTCGACAATGACAAGGAGCACCCAAAGGTGTTTGACGGTTTAAGGAAAGTCTGCAGAAGTAGATCTGGCTGAGCAAAAGGGACGATGATGAATGTGAGGGCTATGGTGAGCAAATATGGATGGAGAATGTAGGGATACTTGGGTTGCTTTGAAAGCTTTGAGAAAAATTTGACTCAGGAAAGACTTAGGAAAAACTTAAAACTTAGGACTCAGGACTCAGGATTCAAGTGATGAGCCATCAAAATGGATCCTATTTATAATCCATAGTAGGGTATGTTGGGGTTTGAGCAATACGAATTGTGTGTCCCAAATTAAAACATAACAAAGGGTAGATATTAATTTTGGGTGTGTGGCATGGATTGTTGTAGATGGATGGCTAGGATTAAGTTAAATCGGATGGTTGGGATTTATGCACATATATAATATTTATATTTATTAAATGTATATAAAATATAATATTAAAATATTAATATTAAACATATATTTAACAAATATACCTAAATATATAAATAAATGGGTAAAATGGTGGGAAGACCTGGATGGATGACAAGTGGCTAGGTTTTAGTGTCTATAGATACCCCTTTTTGTATTATGTTGCATGAAAAACATGCAGTGCAAAAACACAAGACACCTATTATGGCTAGGTGTAGAAGAAACTTTCTCTTGAGATGTGAAACGTGAGCTTGAAGACAAAAGAATGAAATAATTTAGATTTTGCGTAGCTTACCCCCTCAATTGGCGAGTGAGTTTGCATATGAATCTCACAAGCCAATTGAAAAAAAAATTGTGCAAATGAATGATGTAAATGTGATACCATTTTGCCCCAACGGTGTGAAGGGGATTGGTGAAAAATGTGAAATGATGCATCTGTTTTACCCCAATAGATGAAGTGTTTTGTGGAAAATGTGATAAACAATGTGTCTATTTTTACACCAATAGATGAAGGGATTTTTTCCAAGTATAGATGTCATGATCATGTTATATGTATCCCATTGTGGGAAAGTGGTTGCCCAAAATTTGGGGTGATTCGATGCTATTGAAGAATGTGCCTTCCGGTGTCATTGATATGCAAATATGAAGATGCAAAGAAAAATAAAAAGAGTCAACTTTGGAGGGCATGCTAGTGACTATTGAATAATCACCACAATTGGAACCAAACATCATAGCTAGTGCCTATCTCTGTGATGACTGTCAGGGAAATATGAAATGATGAAATGTGATTTTGTCCATGTTTTAAGCCCCACGAACTAGGCCATTAATGATAGTTATTGTGCAAATTGGTCTTGGCATAGTTTCACCCAAAAAGTGAAGTACCAAATGTTATTGTGATTTCAAACAAAGATATATGTAACAATTGTAGTTGTAGTTGTTACTTCCCCCACCCCCATTATGAAAATGACTAAGTGTCCTTATGGTAGGTTATTCATCCTACCTAATTGCATGGATGCAAATCACTACAATCACCAAGTATATAGAATAACCCACTAGATACAAGGTTCACTTGAATGTTGTTTGATCTTGGTAAATATACAAATTATGATATGTAATGATGTAAAAATGATGTATTAATGATTAGAATAATGATTATGATCGTTTTGTGAAGATTTGGATCATTTGGGAGTGCTTTTATAACTTATTAAGGGGATTTGCAATTTGTGGTCATGAATGAGAATTATGCATAAAAATTAGTTGGAACCTTCACAAAACCTATTAATATGATGAAATAGATGCATGAATGCAATATGAAGTGATTTGGTGGGGATAAGCCACTATTTTGTAAAAAAATATTCTTTTGTCAAAATTGATGCCAAACTTTGGTTGGTGATTTTGGCATGCACAGATGCTCATTGGTGTTTGGGAATTTTACAAATGCCCTGGTACACTTAAGTACATCAAGAAACACCCATGGACATTTCAAGGCATCTAAAGTAGCTATTAATAGCTTGATGGGTGATATTTGAGCTCATTTGTGTGCTTGTAATTTTGAGAAGCTGCATCTAGGAGAGTTGGGTGAAGTGGAGTGAGGTGAGGTGAAGTGAATTGGGCATGAAAGCTATGGTGGAAAAAGAAGCGAAGGTGGGGATCAGAGTTGGAGTGCGAGCGACTGAGGTAATGTCCTTTTTTTGTGCAAAATTTTTATGTTTTTGTGTCTTTTTTTTTTTAAATGTGTAAATGATAAATGCTTTGTGTTGTGTTGTAGCTTAGGATTTTAGAGGATCAACACCGGTTCTTTCCATAAATTCTTGGGATGAGGAAGGTGCTAGTGGAGGAGTGAAAGTTTTTGGAGGCTATGGGGCTAGTGGAGGTAGCCCGGGTTGACATAATCATGGTATATGAGGGGTACCTCTCTACCTTGGTGGAGATGTGGGATACAGATAGGGGAACCTTTTAGCTCCCCATGAGAGAGGTAAACCTTATCCTTGAGGATGCATATCACATCCTCAAGGTACCAGTGGAGGGGATTCACATTGAGGTTGGACATGATTAGGGGACAAAGATGAAGAAGATGTTTTATGATAGCTAGTGAAGTGTGAGGGTGAAGAATGGGGGTATTTCCTACTTGTCCATGTATGTGGATAAGGATTTGTATGCCCTTTGTTCTTTGGTGTTGTTTGTGTTGGCCAACATCATGGTCTTGAATAGTATAGGGTACAGGTTCCCTTGTAACCTGATAGGGTTAGTGAATGATATGCTCATAATGTAGTAGGTGTATGCATGGGCTCCTACCTTATTGGTGTAGGCATATCGAGAGCTCTATAAGGTAAGGAGGTGGGGGAGGAAGGGGTTAGGATGCAACTTGTTACTGTAGTGTTGGGAATGGGAGCACTTCAGCATAGCTCGATCGGAGGGATTACCAATAGAATGCTTGGATAGTGAGTAGCCCTACGTGAGGATATGGGTAATGGTTGAGGAGCTACAACCAAGTCAACATCTATGGACAAGCCAGTGGTAATGGATTTATGGGTTGGATTGACATCTGCCCAAGTGATATGGAGACCATGGCGAAGTAGTAGGTTGAAAAAATATGGAGAGCATCTACGATGGGTGTGGTAGGCTAGGAGGGTGGTTGGGATATATTTAAGTGAGGCTGTGTATTTTTAATTCTCATGGGTACTCCGATAGTTCATCTTAAGGCAGGGAATTCTAGAGGAGTCGGTGCTCTATAGGATGCATCATGAGGAGACATGTCTACCATATGTAGAGTCATGGATATATGTGTACATGGATGATGAGGAGATGGACCTCCTAATAATAGATGATGCCAAGACTACCCTAGATTATGATGCATGGTTCGCTACATAGCCACCATGTGCACTAACTCAAGTAGTGGCTAGTGGAGATGGGGATGAGGCTGAGGATGAGGAGACCCATGAGGTCCCCAAGTGGAAATGATGCCTTCGATTAGATAGTCAAAGTAGGATGACTAAGGGTACGACTATGCAAGCTCCTAAGAGTGGAGGATATGGGGATGATGTGGAAGATACTTCGGACGGGTCTCCATATCAGAGTGAGGAGTATTGGGTGAGTTTGTAGCAATAGGTGGTAGAGCGAGATTCAAGGATCAGGAGGATACAATAGAGCTGGTAGAGAGGGATCATCAATATAATATTTACATAGCACACCTCTAGTCTCATCATAGGTATATCGAGGCATTGGAGGATATGTTTATGGAGCATCATATTCCACTTCCTAATCCTCCAACCTCATTTGTATCCAAGGCTACTAGGCATAGTGATTCTAGGCATAGATCTAGGTCTAGGACTCATTCTAGGTCATAGGGGTCCTCTTGGAGGGTGTAGCTAGTGCTTAGATGCACATTTTGTATATGAGCCTTGGTGCTCCATTGTATGTTGTCTTTTTGACACATTGTATATGTGATATATATATATATATACATGGCTTTTACCATTTGTGTTATATGCTTGTGTGAATGCTTTTGTGTAATGCTATGGATTATGAATGCATATGATATGTTATGGATGATTAATGCAAGGTGGAATGTATATGTTCTAATAATAATTTATAGTTTAGATATTGTTTTTCCATGTTTTTAGAATTTTTGTTTAATCAGGAGCACCAAACTTGGTGGTATGTGGGGTGAATGACTCATGAAGTGACATGGAAGAAAATGTGGATGTTGATATGGACGAATATATGGATGTTGATATGGAAAAGATATGGATGTTGATATGGAGAACTAACTATTTTTCAGAGACTTAGACATACTAGTGGTATCAAACAAACTCACTAAAATTGTCTAATCCCTCTAGGACCAAATGTGTGTGCAGTGAATTCATTTACCAGATTAAGAGTATGGTAATGACTCAAGATAATCAATAACCAATGTGTGTGCAAGTGATTTCATATGAGCAGTCAGAGGTCTCTTCTTAAAGAGATGTGTTGCCATGCATGAGCATACTCCACTGCTAGTAAAGTGTCTATAGCTCTAGTGGAGTTTAACTCCATAATCCACGATTTGTGTTTTAATATCTTAAGTTTTTGGGATGACTACTTAATCGTTTGACTAGAAATTTAGTATGATACTTACAACCCAATGATCAATGGTATGTGATGTAAACAAGTTAGATCTTTGGGGAATCATATTATCAACCTAAGTGTGATGAGAATTGTACCCTATCCTTACTACTCTAACTTTTGAATTTGGAAGAAAATGTGATGGTGATGAAAACCATTGTTGTTGTGGACTATGTTGCATGATGGTACTGGCAAGGATGACCCTTTTCACTTTGAGGTTCATACCAAGTATGGTGTTATCTATTTTTGACACAAAATGTTTTTAATATGTGAAATTGTGTTTGGTTCAAGAATGTTTTGGGGTCACTTCCCAAAACTCAATGTTTTTTGTGTATATGTGTGATGGTCCTAAAAGGAATGTGACATGTATTTTGGGGGTTGCTTAAAACACTAGGAGTGGCTAAGTAACCAAAAACACCTAGGCATTATGGACATATAAAGGCAAATGACAATTTGGCTTGGTGGAATATTGTGGATGATGTTGTGAAGGTGCCCCTGATTAAGGCAACATGACTTTATTGGACCAATTAAGACCTTGGATTTAATAAATAATCTCTACTATAAAATGAAGTGTGTGAATGCAATATATGAAATGCAATATGAAATATGTGTTAATATAATGTGTTGGCATGAAATGTATGCAAAATTAAGTGCAATGGTTTTATGTATTAGCCATGTATATATACATATATAAATCTCATTATGCATAGAATGCTCTTAAGTGTATAACATTATGTGGTTCAGGTTCTTCCTCTCCCTCTATACTATAAATCCTATAAGTAGTGTTACCCACTATTTGAATAACAATATACGAACCCAACCAATTAGCTACAAATTTATCACAAAGATGCGGTAATGCATTGGTGTTTTGTTGATTCTCTTTAAGGACAAGATATCCTACTTGGAATTCACATAGATGAACTTTGGTATTGTAAGCACACTTTAGGAGGTCTTGATAAATTTGTAAATTCTCTAAAGCATTGAATCACCTCTCATCCAGAAGTGTGATTTGGTCAAGACATGCTTTTCTAGCAGTGTTGTCATCTATGAATTCCTGCAAAGAAATTTGCAAGGAGGGTATCTCAAGCTCAAGAGGTATGATTGCTTTGGCTCCATAGACCAGTGAAAATGGTGTTTCCCCTGTAGGTGTGTGGATGCTTGTTTTATAATACCATAATGCCAAGGGAATTTGTGTATGCCAATATCTATAATTTTCTTTAACAAGTTTCTTGAGAATAGCAATTAAGGTCTTGTTGGAAGTTTCAACTTGTCCATTTTCTTGTGGGTAATAAGGAGTTGAGAAACTATGTTGAATGTTATATTTTTCACAAAGTGCTTGAAAATCCTTTTTCTTGAAAGACTTACAATTTTTAGAGATGATTTTCAAGGGGATACCAAAATGATAAATGATGTGATGAAGTATAAACTTGATGATTCTAGAACATGTCGTACTGGTTAGAGAAATTGCTTCAACCAACTTTGTGAAGTATTCGGTGGTTGTGATGATGAATGTATGTTGTCCCAAGGAAGGAGGTAAAATTTTACCAATTAGATCTAGACCCCATTGTGAAAAGAGCCAAAGGATTTGAATTGGTTGTAAAGCTTGTGATGGTACATGAGTTAAATTAGCATGTTCTCGATATTTCTTGCAATGTTTAACATAATTGCAACAATCACATTCTATTGTGGGCCAATAATAACCCATGCATAATATATGCTTTGCAATGGCAATTCCACTAAAATGACCACCACAAGTACCATCATGAGCTTCAGTTGAATCAAATTTCTTCTAATAAACAATTAATAAATATAGATCGAATAGAAAAATAAAATATCTTTTGCCACTTGAGGAGGGCTAAGTCCTTCACCACTAAGGAGGGCTAAGTCCTTGTGAATATGTAAATCCAAATAAGATGATAAAAATAAATCACAATATAATCTATTTATATTAATTAATCAGTGAATAAATCAAAGTTGGAAATATAGCTAACTTGGCTATATTGGTATTGTAACATGTCTCCCCTCCTCAGAAAGCTTTATCCTCAAAGTTGGAAAAGACTCAAAGATACTTTCTATTTACCATGTAGCATATTCTACTAGTAGGTCCTGCCATTTGATTAGAAATTATTTGATGTGATGAGATCGAAGAGTACATGATCTGCTTTGCAATATTGCTTTTGGCTAGAGATATATACATCCTTCTTCATCAAGTACTGGAAGTTCTAAATGAGAGTGTACTCTTTGTCCAATCACCTTCTTGAGACATGAAATATGAAATAATGGATGTATACGAGATGAGGGAGGAAGCTCTAGTTGATATGCCACTTTGCCTATGTGGCACACTATCTTGTAAGTACCATAAAACCTTGGAGCTAACTTCTGACTAGTATTTATCTTCAATGATAGCTATTTGTAGGGTTGCAGATGCAAGAAAACCATATCGCCTATATTGAATTGTCTTTCTAAATGGTGTGAGTCTTGTTGCTTATTCATACAATTTTGTGCTTGGACCAAATTATCTTTGAGAATGTTAAGCATTGTCTATCGATGTTGGAACCAATCATCTACTTGAGCCACTTTGGAAGATCCTGGAACATACTCTACTATTGTTGGTGGTTTCACTCCATAAAATGCTTCAAATGGGAAAATCTTGATGGAATAATGGTACAAAATACTATACCACCATTCTGCTAATGAAACCCAATGAATCCATTGATACTGCTTATCTTGAGAAAAATATCGTAGATAGGTTCCCAAACATTTGTTAACAATTTCATTTTGGCCATATATTTGAGGATGGTATGCAAAAGACATTTAATTTTATACCACTTAGATGAAATAATTCTCACAAAAAATTGCTAGTAAATATGGGATCACGATCACTTACAATATTTTTGGGCATTCCATGTAACTTGAAAATGGAGTCCATAAATACCTTAGCCACTTTGCTAGCTGAAAATGGGTGTTGTAGAGCATTGAAGTGGGCATACTTGGAGAGTCGATCCACTACCACAAAAATCACTATTTTACCTTTCGATTTAGGAAGACCTTCAATAAAATCCATTGATATATGTTCCCATTGGTGGTCTATAATTGGTAATGGTTGAAGAAGTCCTGGAGATTTGACTATTTCACCCTTATTGCATTGGCATATTTCACATTCTACCACAAATGTTTTGACATCATATTTTAATCCTTTCCAATAAAAGGATTGTTTTACCCACATATATGTCTTCAAAAAACCTGAGTGCCCTACTAATGGAGAAGCATGTGATTCCTCAAGAATCCTAGATTTGATATTAGAATTGTGCAGAATGTAAATGCGATTCTTTCTTCTTAACACCTTGTCATCATATGAAAAATGAGGATGCTTGGATGATCCTAGAATCAAATATTGAATTATTTGAGCTGTTTCTATATTCAATAACCATTCTTCTTGGAGCTGAGAAACCCATTGGGAAAAAGGACTCGAAATGGCGTTGATAACCACTTCATATTCATATTTATGAGACAATGCATCTGCTACCACATTTTCTTTCCCTTTCTTATACTCAATAACAAAATCATATCCCAATAATTTTGTTAACCACTTGTTTTGCTCAGGATAAGAAAATTGTTGTTCTAGAAAATTCTTGAGACTACTATGATCTATTTTTATGATGAAACGACTACTAATTAAGTAGTATTTCCATTTCTCAACTGCATATAGAATAGCCAATATCTCTTTCTCATATGTGGACCTTCCCAAATTTTTACTTGAAATCTGCTTGCTCTCAAATGCCAAGGGATGTCCTTCTTACATTAATACTACCCCAATACCTATTCCCAATGCATCACATTCAATCACAAATGGTTTGTGAAAATTTGGGATTGCCAAAATAAGAGCAATAAACATTGCTTCCTTGAGTGCCATGAATGCTTGAGTGGTTGCTTCTGACCAATGAAAAATATCCTTTTTTGTGAGAGCGATGAGAGGGGCTGCAATTTTACTGTAATTGCATACAAACTTGTGATAGTAGCTAGTAAGACCCAAAAAAACATGAATTTTCTTGATGTTTTTAGGTAAAGGCCAATATTGAATGACCTTAATTTTATTAGGATACACTTTAACACCTTCATGAGAAACGATATGATCCAAATATTCAACTTCTTGAATACCAAAAGAACACTTGGAGAGTTTGACAAAAAAAATTTCTTATGTAACATATGAAGAACCTTTTCCACATGCATCAGATGATACTTCCATGTTTTACTATATACTAGAATGTCATCGAAGAAGACTAAGACAAATTTGCAAAGGAATGGACGAAAGACATGGTTCATGAGACATTGGAAGGTGGAGGGGGAATTAGTGAGACCAAAAGGTATGACTAAGAATTCATAATGACCTTCATGAGTATGAAAGGTAGTTTTGGGAATGTCCTCATCTCTTACTTTGATTTGATGAAAACCAGAATGTAGATCCAATTTTGTGAAAAAATTTACATCATGCAATTCATATAATAAATCATCTATGATAGGGATAGGGAATTTATCCTTGATTGTGATTTTTTTGAGGGGATGAAAATCAGGACACATACACCAAGAGTTATCCTTACGACAGACTAAAACCACTGGTGAGGAATAAGGACTAGTGCTATCATGAATGACTCCATGTTCTAAGAGTTCTTGGACAATCTTTTCAATTTTTGTTTTTTGAGGTTGAGGGTAGCGATAAGGATGGACATTAGGAGGGAGGCTTCCTAGAACAAGATGTATGGCATGGTCATGAGACCGATTGGGAGGTAGTCCTTTTGGTTATTTGAAAACTTCATCATAGTTAGCCATAATATCTTGAAGATCCTTTGAGTGAATTTCAGGAATACCTTGTGCTTGAACTTCCAAACAATTGATTTGAGATATGAATCCATAATTGACTTTCCTTAATATTTTTTCCATGTTGTGAGAACTCACTACCTTTTATGGTGGAGTTTGAATGCCTTGGAGGTGAATAGTCTTTCCATTCCACGAATAGTTTTTTGAGATTAAAACTAACAGTGTCTAGTTGTTCTAACCATT
This sequence comes from Wollemia nobilis, assembly GCA_028583015.1. Classification (NCBI taxonomy): domain Eukaryota; kingdom Viridiplantae; phylum Streptophyta; class Pinopsida; order Araucariales; family Araucariaceae; genus Wollemia; species Wollemia nobilis. The sequence goes on along the minus strand of JAQPPZ010003047.1, from coordinate 1,216,272 downwards.
CAACTCCCAAAATAACATCTGAATTTCCTAGACTCATGACAAAGAGAGTTCCATACCAAGTATAACTTCCCATTTGTATTGAAACTAGACATGTTCTACCAATACATTGATCATTTCCTCTATTTGCAATTAAAACTTGAAACTTATCTTGATTGGAGGAGTTAATGTGCAAGTTCAATATTTTAGCAGTTTTGAGGTCAATAAAATTACGAGTACTACCTGAATCGATCAACACATTTATCCATTTTTGCCTAATAAGTCTTGGTACCTTAATTTTTAAGATCCTGCTATAAAATAAACTCAAATAACACACTCTCACACAATTACTTGGAAATAACTCACATAAACATCACATTAATATAACAGAAATTTGCATAAAGAACAATCTCACAATAGGACCGAATCGCAGGCCTCTTCGAGGGGGCAACCTCCTTCAATACTTCATTAATTTTGCAAAAGATGGTTACATTGGTGCCCTTTCGGGTATTTAAGGAGTTTCCTTCCAAGGTTGGCTTACATGCAAAATGCCACCTGGATTACATGCATAATGCCACCCGAATTACATGCATAGTGCCACTTTGAATTACATGCACAATGCCACTCGAATTACATGCACAAGGCCACTCGAATTACATGCATAATGCCACACGAATTACATGCACAATGCCACCTATCTACCATGTGTTACATAAAAAGGGTGCCATTTGTCATGGGCACTACCTAAGCTAAAACTTAGAACATTACAAAATATTAATCATGGGTACTACCCACGTTCACTAGGAATTATTACATCATGGAAGTTATTACATTAAGGGTTAGGATGAGATCCTAACATGCCCTTCTCCTTGAAGAAGCTTTGTCCTCAAAGCTGAAAATGAGGAAACTGTTGCTGAAGTTGATGGAGAGACTCCCATGTAGCATCCTCAGGTTGAAGTCCACGCCACTGAACCAGGACCTCTGTGATGGTACGGTTACGAGTTCGACGATACAACAACTGCTTTGGTGCAAGTAAGATGGAGCCTTCTTCATCCAATTCGGGAAGTGTTGATGGAACCTGTACCTTGGAGCTGCCCGAAATGTAGGAGGGAGGCGTGAGTGGAGGGTGCCCGTAAACTGCCTCTGGTGGCGGTATGATAGGAAGTGTTGTACCACCATTCAGCCAAAGAAAGCCATTTTGCCCAATGAGTAGGATGATCGGAGGCAAGCAGCGAAGGTAGGTTTCCAAGCAGTTATTAACAACCTTTGTTTGACCATCCGTTTGCGGATGGTAGGCTAAACTCATTGTGAGCTGAGTCCCCTGCAACTTAAACAACTCTTGCCAAAAATTGCTAGTAAGGCTGGGATCACGATCAGATACAATGGAGGTTGGCATGCCATGAAGGCGAAATATGGAGTCAAGAAAAATTTGGGCAATAGTGAATGTTGTGTAAGGATGGGTTAGGGCACAAAAGTGAGCATACTTTGAAAGGCGGTCCACTACCACAAAAATAATAGACTTGTCTCCGTATTTAGGTAGCCCTTCTATGAAATCCATAGAGATGTCATCCACACCTGATCCGGTATCGGCAAGGGTGGAAGAGTGCCCGAAGAGTGCACTGTTTCTCTTTTCATCCTTTGACCTGTGTCGCAGTCTGCCACAAAAGAGCGAATGTCCTGTTTCCTACCTTTCCAAAATAAGGTGCGCTTGAGTCGCTCATAAGGTGGTCTGATATTGGGAGGTGTACTATCCGGCAATAATGGAATGGCATGGTCGTGAGAGCGATGCAGTGGTAGTGTGATGGGTTCTGAAAAGATGGCCGCATGTTTGTGGAGAATCTGTTGCATGTCTTGTGGGATTTCACCCATTGGAGATGTGGATGGCTGGATGGAGAATAGTTGTGCAATGACCCCACGTGATGATTTCTTTAGCAATTTCTCCATGCCGTTTGAACCGATAATTTGAGGTGTTCCCTGTCGGGGAGCCCTTGATGATGTGTGTTTGTCCATTCTGGAAGAACTGCATCCAAAGTTTAGCAAAGTTCCAACTGATAGTGCCCAACGTACTCAACCATTGGCATCCCAAAACAATATCACATCCACCCAAATGGAGGGCAAACATGTCCTGCTTGAGTTCATAGTCCCCTATCTTGATTTTAACATTGCGACACTTTCCTTGACAAGATAAGGTTCCCCCATTGGCTACCATGACCTCAAAGGAATTACAATTGTGGATATAGCAATTTGCCCGTTGAGCAACTCTAGGGTCAATGAAGTTGTGCGTGCTTCCCGAATCCAAAAGGATGGAAAGACGTTGGCCCTTGAAACATCCTGTAACCTTCATGGTTTGAGGAGTAGTAATGCCTGCAAGGGCATGGATTGTAATTGATGTCTCAAGTTCCTGTTTCCCTTCTTCTTGTGGAGGAGGTGTTTCTGGAGGGTCCTCATCCTCATCACTCTCGTCAGCGGTATCAGGTTCTCCAACATCTATCAAGAACAATTTTTTGTGTGCACACTTATGCCCCTTGAAAAACTTTTCATCACAATTGTAGCATAATCCTTGGGCACGACGTGCATCCATCTCTTCGGTGGTGAGGCGCTTGGGTGCAGCAGGTTTATTATCATCTAGGGTGTTGGGCTCTAGGGGGAAATGAAGGTCTATTTTGAGGAAACTTTGATGGGTGTCTTTGGGCAGAGAGTTTAGATTCGGCCAAACGGGCCAAACTGATAGCTTCCATCATAGTTCGTGGTTTCAACATTTTGACTTCTCGCTTGGAGTTCCATCTTCAACCCACTGATATAACAACTCCGGAAGAACCCTTCACTCAATCCTCTTGTCCGATTGGCCAATTTTTCAAATTGAGCTTGGTACTCTCTGACCGACCCTCGTTTGTTGTAGTTTGGTTAAGGCTCCCGTAAAGTCCTCAAACTCACTAGGACCAAATCGAGTGAGTAGTTGGGATTCAAAATCCTCCCAAGAGAGATTTGGGTAGGCAAGACGCAACCATTGAAACCAAGTGTAGAGCCTCGCATTCCAAGTTAAAGGAAGCCATCCGGACTCGATGAAATATGGGTACATTATGAAGTCGAAAGAATTGGTCAACCCGACATAGCCACCCATCAACATCCTTCCCACTAAATTTGGGAAAGTCCAATTTGGGCATTCTAAAGGGTGGATCATGGTCACGATTCCTTGTAGAACTCTCAGCTTGGTATTCCGATTTGGGTGGTTCTCTTCTCACTTGTCTGTCCACTTCGTCGCTGCTTCTTCTAGGCGGTTGCTAGTGGCCTCATGCTCTAGGCGAAGACCTTGGACTTCTTCCCTTATGGAGTGAAAAGCCGAGTGCAAGTTCTCAATGGCTTTTGTTAGGGACTCCAAGTGTTCTAGTTCTTTCTCGGTGTCCACGGGTACCCCGGGCCATTTTTTTGACCTTTTGTGACCAGTTACTAAAAATAGAATTGAATTTTTAGGACTTACTATTTTTAGTAAGTGCCCAAAAAAGTGCTTGGGTGCTATATATCAAAATGATCAGTAGAAGGAGGTGGTCACAATGAGCTATATATCTCAACACTACTTTTTGGCACCCCAGACTTTTTTTTTTTTTATCTCCTGTTTTGCTGAGTCTAACGGTCTTTACAGATTCTGATTCTGAGCTACTGAGCAAAAGTTGGCTACTGGAGCACTATCTATAACTGGCCGTGTTTCACACTCAAGATTCTCTGTATTTTGCAGGTGACTGATATGACAGTTTTGTTCTGACCTTGAAGACCGTGAATTTTGCCCTGACTGTGCTGACCTCTCTCGACTCGACCGACTCGACCGTGGATCGCCACCGTAAATTTTACTGTTATTCTCCGTACTTTCAACTTAAGTGTCACCCTCATGGCTTATCCCGAATGCATGTCCCTTCTGTTATTTTTTTAGTAGAGGACTCCTTTCTCATATGCTCACTTTTGAAATGCAGGTTTACGAACATGGATGTTTGGATTTTTATTTTTATTTTTACGTTTTTTATAGGTTGAAGTTTTAACAGAACCAGGGAATGCTAAGTATAGGAGTATGTACCACCCATAGGCCCTCTAATATACCGAAAGTGACGAACAATAGTGCTCGGACCAATATTTCAGGCCACTACTCAAGGAGGATTCCACACATACCCTTGAGCACACTACCTGCCTCTCTGACAATACGGGAGGGTAATCGTCCAGGATGCTGTGTCCCGTAGACTATGAGTAATACAAGGCCGAAGAGCTTCCTAATGGCTAAAAGTTTGTTTAATCCTAGATGGTCTCCCGATATACCCGAAGATACGTGGGAGCTCAAGTCCGTGCGCGAGTTCTCGTCTCGAGGCCTGGGTATTGGAGCCTGATCGCCCCTCACTTCACTAGACGCTTTATGGGCTATCTAGCTTAGCCAATAACGACAGATCCTTCGCGATATTTTAAAACCCCCGGTACAGGGTTTCTACCTACTCAACTAACAATATATTTTTTTGTTTCTGGTCTGGAAAAAAAAACACTGTATTTTTTTTTGGATTTTTTTTAATAAGGAAAAATAGAATGGAAAAAACACACGGAATTTATACCTAACAGGCGGATTGGATGGCAAGAATCGTTGCAGTTGCAGCAGAACTTGGCCCTGGAAAGCGCTCTGATACCACTTGTTAAGATCCCGCTATAAAATAAACTCAAATAACACACTCTCACACAATTGCTTGGAAATAACTCACATAAACATCACATTAATATAACAAAAATTTGCATAAAGAACAATCTCACAATAGGATTGAATCGCAGGCCTCTTCGAGGGGGCAACCTCCTTCAATACTTCATTAATTTTGCAAAAGATGGTTACATTGGTGCCCTTTCGGGTATTTAAGGAGTTTCCTTCCAAGGTTGGCTTACATGCAAAATGCCACCTGGATTACATGCATAATGCCACCCGAATTACATGCATAGTGCCACTTTGAATTACATGCACAATGCCACTCGAATTACATGCACAAGGCCACTCGAATTACATGCATAATGCCACACGAATTACATGCACAATGCCACCTATCTACCATGTGTTACATAAAAAGGGTGCCATTTGTCATGGGCACTACCTAAGCTAAAACTTAGAACATTACAAAATATTAATCATGGGTACTACCCACGTTCACTAGGAATTATTACATCATGGAAGTTATTACATTAAGGGTTAGGATGAGATCCTAACATTAATTGTATGGCGAGTTGTTAATCCATAAGAGCATGTACTAAAATAGCCATAGTATCTGCATAAAATATTGATTCATTATTATGCATTTGTTCTTCATACATAGGTGATTCTTGTTGATTGATATCCTCTACTTCCTCTTATGCTTCCTTATTATCATAATCAATTTGAAATTTATATCTTGGTACACATGCTTGATCTTTTGTATGATGGTTGTGATATTTATAGCAATTGTATCTTGATGTTTGGTCATTTATACAAAAGGAATTATTGTGATATTGAGGACTATTATAGGAGTCACATTTAAAAGATGTCAAATTTTACATATTTTTCTCAGCAAGTTTAACAATCCTTATAGTGTCATCCAAATAGTATGGATCATGTAAGTCTACTTCAATTTGACTATTCTATTTCAAACCATGTCTAAAGGCCAAAACCACCACATCAGCTTGTACATCTCCCGTATAAGCAAGAAGACTTGTGAATTTTGAAACATAATCTCTGACAGACCCAGTTTGTTTAAGCACCAATAGTCGAATGATGTAGGAAGAGGAACTACCTTCATCAAATCTCTTGAGAAAAAGATCCTTAAATTCAGGCCGTAATATGGGATGAGTATTTTGATGTTTTTTCAAAGCGAACCATTGGTAAGCTTTAGTACCTAATTTTAAGGAGGCATAAGAAAAAATTTCAGCTTCAAGAAAACGATATAGATGTAGGATATCCTCCATTTTATCTAACCAACCATGTGGATCCCCACCCTCAAAAGTAGACATATCAACTGTTAGTCTTACAATGGCACTGAGAGGGGGGGTGAATCAGTGTAGTTATTTTAACTTGAATTTACAGCTATTAAAACTGAAATAATGAAACCTTAAAACCAGATAAAGCAAGCATCACAAAATAACATATCACACAACACAAGATTTTAACAAGGTTCACCAATTTGGCTACTCCTCAAGAATGACTGCTTGGACTACCATCCAAATATAGCCTTTGCAAAGCACCAACTTTACAAACAATTTACCAGCATCCACTAGAAGGAGCACCAACCCCTGATTTATCTATACCAACAGAAAGGAGCACCAACCCTTGATTTACCAGCACCTACTGGAAGGAGCACCAACCCCTGATGCCAAGTTGCAACCTGGACTTCAATTTTGAATCTATAAGTTTGATAATAAGATACCTTTGCTTTTGCATGACCCTAACTAGTCTTCTCCACCTTTGCATTCTCTACGCATTTTGATCTTTCTATGCAAACACTTCGCACACTCTGCTTTGCTACAATCCAACTTCATGATCGTCTTCTTCCTTTTGCACACTCTGCTCCTTTTGCTTTCTCTGTGCAATCACAAATGAACTTAGGATAATTCGACATGACTTCTATGCTCACTTTGCGTACTTCACCATCATCTCGCTGCTTCTACGCTTTCTATGCTCTTACGACCACATTTCATGCTTTGACACATATTCGACGACGCATACATTCACACTTCAAATCTCCAAACAACCCTCCTTTTATAACAAAATTCTAGTGATGAAAACCCTAATATTAGTTAGCTGTAAACCCTAATCTTAGTCAGCTTTCATGACAACTGTAAACCCTAATTTTAGTTGGTTGTTCATCGGTCTTTGTTAGCTTCAACTAAATCATGAAAATACAACATGTCATGATATCATGACACTTTTTATTTCTCTCTCTTTCTCCTTGCTTTGGACCATGAAAATACATGTTGCGATATCGTGACACTTTCGCCTCCTTGCTTCTTTTCTTGGCTTGTACCCACGAAAACTCAGCATGTGACGATATCGCGACACTTTTGCCTTTGTACTTCTTTTCTTGGCTTGTACCTGCAAAAACACATGTCGTGATATCACAACACTTTCACCTCCTTGCCTCTTTTCTTAGCTTGTACCCATGAAAACATAACATGTCACGAAATCATGACACTTTCGCCTCTATACTATTCCTCTTTACTTTTGTCATGATATCATGACACTTCTGCCTTCTTACTTTCTCTCTCCTCATTTAGTCATGAAAATGCAACATGTCGCGATATCGTGACACCTTTGCTCTTTCTCTTGCCTTTAGGTCATTAAAACATGACATGTCGCGATATCATGACACTTTATCTCCTTTGCTCTTTCTCTTGCCTTCGGGTCGCAAAAATGTGACATGTCGCGATATCGCAACACTTTCTCTCCTTTGCTCTTTTTCTTGCCTTCGGGTCGTGAAAACGTGACATGTAGCGATATCGCGACACTTTCTCTCCTTTGCTCTTTCTCTTGCCTTCGGGTCACGAAAACACGACATGTCGCGATATCGTGACATGTCGCGATATCGCGACACTTTCTCTCCTTTGCTCTTTCTTTTGCAATATGTCACAAAATCGTGACACTTTTTCTTTCGTACAATATCTCTTGCAATATGTGTTGAGTGGTATTTTCACCCAATTGTGAAAGTACACTCTCCCTTAGGATTTGGGTTCCAAATACCCTCTTGCAAAGAAGTTAAACAAACAACTTCTCCAAGGTCTCCCCTATATTAGCATTTGCATATGTGTAATGGTAATCTCAAATAAAGATATTCAATTTAAATGCATGGAACACCTTAGTGATTGCAAGTAACTGTAAACAAGGGGCAATGTTGGTTTATTTTACCATGAAATTTTAGTGATTGTTCATTAAACCAGAATAAACAAATGTGAATCGGCCCAGCAATGAAAATTTTCATTTTCGGATTTTTTAAAGATCTGCAATAAAACAACAATTTCGATGAATTTTTTTTAAATACTAAACAACTCCAAAAATGAAATTTCAAATTGCATATTTGAAGTATGAAGTATAACCTACGCAATGGTTACATTATTTTTTTGTATTTTGAAGCCTTTTTTTTATATTTATTTTAATGTCTAAATATTAAAATAAAGTTAAAATTTCTTGAAGTAAAATGTAGAAAAAATGAAAATGCATTCAGTATGATGCTATCCTATTCCAACAAAACCGAAGATATGAGGTTTTCATGTATGCAACCTAACCTATTGGACCTGCAAAACAAGCACAATCCGGATAAGCTAAGTGCTGGATTCTAAGGATTTGAATGAGGTTTTCAGATTTAAGCATTCGCATGCAGCAACCAAGAAAATACTTGCATCAACTACATTTACAAGCCTAAAATTTGAAAAGGGAAAATAGACATTTAATCTTGCATGCAGAAAATGACTCCTTCTTTCTTGTCCATAAAATGCAAATTTTTGAACAATTCTGCATTAAAAATATGTCCTGTTACAATAGCAGAATCTTTGGTTTTTCTCAAAACCAGAAAAAGGGGAAGAAAAACACTCCATAGCAGGCCCAGAATGGCTAATCACCCTCAACTCTGTAACCTCACTCGCAGTGGTTTCTGATCTTTGTGTCTGTCTTTGCTTGTGCCTTTAAACTTTCTGCTATGGCTCTCTGCTTCACCTTGTGACGCTTTGTTTCATCTTCTCGATTGATTCGTTTCGTTTCCCGCTCTTCATTATTCTGACTTTTGTTCGAGCATCGAAACGTTTGATCTTCTTGCTAATTATAACCGCTTCTATAGCCCTTACACTTTTATGCCACGTGTTCTGTGCTTTTCTGCATGTTCCGTAACTGCCCCCTGTAAATCGTGACCAAAAATAGCATGTTATGATATCGCGACATTTTTCTGCATGCATCTTTGCTCTTCTACCCGTATCGCGAAAATAAGACATGTCATGAAATCGCGATAATTTTTTGCCAACAACCTTGTCTGCCTTCATGCACAGTGAAAATAAGACATGTCACGAAATCATGACAATTTTCTATCAATGGGCCGTGCAGATGCAACAAGTCACGAAATCATGACGCTTTTTTGTTTCGAGCTATCTCGCTGCAACTTGTCATGAAATCGTGATGCTTTTCTGTTTCAGGCTATCTCACTACAACTTGTCACGAAATCGTGACGTTTTTCTCTTTCGGGCTGTGAGGGTGCAACCTGTCGCAAAATCACGATGCCTTTTCATTTTGCTATGTTTTGCTCTACCTGGCCATGAAAACACGACATGTCATGAAATCATGACACCTTTTCTCTTTCAGGCTGTCTCACTGCTTTTTGTCGTGAAATCACGATGCTTTTCTCTTTCGAGCTGTCTCGCTGCTTTCTATCGCAAAATCGTGACGCTTTTCTCTTTCGAGCTATGCAAATGCAATCTGTCGTGAAATCGCAACATTTTTTTTGTTTTGGCACATGAAGATGCACCTTGTCACAAAATCGTGACGTTTTTCTATTTCGGGTTGTCTCGCTACAGTTGGCCACGAAAACACGACATGTCATGAAATTACGACGTTTTTCTCTTTATGATGCATTCTACTGCTCTTAGCCATGAAAACGTGACATGTTGCGATATCACGACAACTTTTCATTTTCGTCTATGACGGAGCAACATGTCGCGAAGTCGCAACAATTTTTCATTTTCGGCCGCGACGGAGCAACATGTCGCGATATCGCGACAACTTTTCATTTTCGGTCATGACGGAGCGACATGTCACGATATCACGACAACTTTTCATTTTCGTCGCGACGGAGCAACATGTCGCGATATCGCGACAACTTTTCATTTTTGGCCGCGATGGAGCGACATGTCACGATATCGCTACAACTTTTCATTTTCAGCCGTGACGAAGCAACATGTCGTGAAATCACAACAAATTTTCATTTTTGGCCACGACAGAGCAACATATCGTGATATCATGACATGTTGCTCTGTTTCGGCCGCGATGGAGCAACATGTCGTGATATCGTGACAACTTTTCATTTTTGGCCACGACGGAGCAACATGTCACGATATCACGACAACTTTTCATTTTCGACCGCGACGGAGCAACATGTCGTGATATCGTGACAAGTTTTCATTTTTGGCCTTAACCGAGCGACATGTCGCGATATCACGACAACTTTTCATTTTCAGCCGTGACGGAGCAACATGTCGCGATATCGCGACACTTTCTTTTTTTTGCTATATTTTGCTTTTCCTTTGATTTTTAGCATCTGGGCCACTGCGGTCTTCTTTGAAAGCATGCAAAAAATGTGGGTCCCCAATTTTGGGGTGTGTTGTGGATCAGCCACAACAAATGGTGACTCGTTGTCAAATGCTCCCGAGCATTTTGGTGAGAACCCAACCTAAAATATATAAGCTTAGATACAGGCGTCAGGCACATCAAAGATAAACAAATACCAATAGATCATAAATACATGAAACATCAGAATCATTTAGTATCAGCTTGGTGTGTGCAATGTGTTTTCATTCCCTATTGCTTGAACTTGATCAACATTCCATTGTCAGTTTCACCCATGATTTGTATGCAAGGCTATGAATGATTTGTGCAGGATTTGATGTATGATGAAGATGCTAGAGATATAACAACCTGCTTTACAAAGGCTCAAACCTTCTAATGTCATGAACAAACATATTAAAGCTATCAAACCCTCTTAGGATCAAATATATGTGTACTAAATTAATTTATTAGATCCCAAAGTTGGTTATGTGTCACTACCATCTTGAACCCATGTGCAAGTGTAAGTGAAATCAGAACTTTGGGGAATAGGATTCCCAACCTAAGCGAGATGGGAATTTAACCCTATCCTTACTATTTTGATTTGGAGTTCATTACCTCATCTTGAACAAAATGATTTAACCTGTTATGGATGAAATGATCAGGCTAGTCTATCCTTTTGAGCAATCAATGGTCTTGCTTTTAGACAAGACATGTTGCCACGCATGAGCATACTTAACCCCATAATCCATGACTTGGCTTCATTCATTCTCTTCTCTCTCTTTTTTTTTATTTCTTGGACCTTTGGGATGACTACCCATCCTTACTAGGGACATGTAGTACGATCCCTCCAATCCAATATTAGGATGAAAATGGAAAATATTCTTATTTCTTGGACCTTTGGGATGACTACCCATCCTTTGCAGAGGACAAGTAGTACGATCCTTCCAATCCAAGATGATAACATGAAATATGGAACATATTAATTTTATTTTTGTTTCTTGGACTTTTGGGATGACTACCCATCCTTTGCAGAGGACATGTAGTACGATCCCTCCATCCAAGTTTTATGATTTAATGAATGATGGGAGCTTTGGGGAATCGGATTCTCAACCTAGGTAAGATGAGAATTATGTCCTATCCTTACTACTCCATGAAGGTCAAATCAGAGCTTTGGGGAATTGGATCCTCAACCTAAGTTCGATGAGGATTTAATCCTATCCTTACTACTCTGGTTTTAGACTTTAAGCTTGATGGAAGTGGTAAAAACCACTGTTTTAAGGATTATGTTGCATGATAGGATAGACATGAAATATTCTTTTCACCCCACCTTTTCATCCAAGTATGGTTTTGACCATTTTGCTCAAGATCTTCTTTAATGTGCATAGAACGTGCTTGGTTCAAGATTGTTCGGACATCAGTTCCCAACCTTAGGATCCTTTTAATATATGTTATAGCATAACCCTAAGAGGATTTGACACACTTTAATGATTTGTATCTGAAATGCATATGCAACTAAGATGGCATGTATATGCAAAGTGGAATGTAATATGAATGCATTGCTTTTCTGAATTATGGATGGAGTATACCACCTATGTTGCCATAATTTGTAAAACTGACAACTTCATGCATCACAAGTTTCAAACGATATTATTTAATGTGTTTGCGTTACTTGTGGAGCTTTCTGTAATACAATTCCAATGTTTCATATTCTCCTGATTTTAGGCATAAGTTGACATCTCAAAAAATATTTTTTTTTTTTTTTTACAAACCAAACATGTCCATAGGACCAACACATAACTTTAAATCAAAACTTATTCAATCCAAAACCAAAATGCAATCCAAAAATGAAAATTTGAAAACACAAACCAAAACCAAAAATCAAAACCTATATACAAATGTACAAAATAATACAAGATGATGCAAAGTTTGGATTATCACTTTCCTGGATCCCAAACATGATTAGAACACTTCAACAAAAATATAACATGATATGCATGCCAAATGCTATAGGAATCCAACCAAAACAAGATTAGACCGCACCATGCAACAACTTTTAACTTACCTTGCTCACCCCACCAATTAGATTTAATTCCATTAGTACTCTCACAAGTGAGCGTCCGATTACTAAAATGATTAGACCATAAATGATATTCAATTTTATCTTGTCTATTCTTGAAAGTATCCATTTCATAATTCGATTCTTGATTTAAAATTAGGCCTTCCTTTTCAAATGTGAGATGTTGCAAACAAGAGCCTATTTCTAAAAGTCTTGAATTCAAATTATTTTTCGAGATTTTAAAGCAATCAAAATCAATCAAAACTTGACAAACATCACCAAGATTTGACATTTCATCATTAATGACATTAGCATCCAAAGGGACATCATGTAACCCATCACTTAAAATTTTTGTAGCTACTACCAAAGGTAAAGATTTCACCTTGTCACCCATACTCAACCCATCATGATTAGAATTTACCACAACTTGATGAGTGTTAGTAGCTTTTTCTTTTTCCTCATTGTCTTCTTCATCATCCAACACCTGTTCAAAAACACCAAAGTTAGGCACCCAATCAAACATGCGTCCATATTTTTCAAAACAAGAGCCTAATTTTTCAAGATATGTGTCGCGTGACACCTTTCCATGATCAATGGCTTGAGTTGCCTCAAAATCCATATTTTCATTAGGATCATCAATAGTATCAAACCCACACCACTTAGGTTTTGTAATTTCATCATTTTGAGATGGCATAGACATTGTAGAAACAATAGGTGGATCAAGATTTTCGATTTCTTGCCCCTCAAGGGGAACAAAAAAAATTGATTCTCCTTCTTCATCCATGGTAGTAGAATCATTATCCTTCTCCAACCTTTGATGAGATTCCAACCCTTCTTCCAAAAAATTCTTAGATTGTACAGGACTTGTAATATCCTCATATGAAAGGGCAATTGTATTATCCTGCATATCAATAGGCACACAAATTTCATTAGCAGGTTTGGAGTGAGCATACTCTTCCCATTTATCCCAAGAATCATAATGATCATCTTTCAAAATCAAATTGTGATGCTCAACTATTTCTTCATCATCTTTTAATTCATCAACATGTTTCTCATCAAATTTATCTTCACCTTCCTTAGATGGTTCAATTACTTCCAAAATTGGGTTATTGCTTGTATTCAAATTGATAAGGCTATCATAATCCACATGTGTAACCCATGATTCAAGTTTAACATAATTTGGAAGGTGTGAATTTTCTTGGCCATTATCTTCAACAATGTCATCCAACATGTCATCTGAAACAGATTCATCTTCATAGAATTCATCTTTTGGTGAGTCAAGGGTTCCCAATGCATCACATGTTTCAATACTAGTTGGATCTAGTACTCCTCCCTTGCCTAAAATCATATTCTTATGAAAATCATTGAAATTGATTTTAGAAACATCTTTTGAATCAAGATGAGTATTTTGAAGTTGATTCATACTTAAGAAAGATGGTTGATCTTGCATAGTAGGTTGAGGATTTTGAAATTGATTGAAGCTTGGGAGTGATTGTTGATTCTAAAATTGATTCACACTTGAACTTGGTTGAGGTGGATAAATCATTGGGTGGGTAAAGGAGGTATTAAATGATTGAAAATTATATGATCCAAAACCCACACCATAATTTTGACAACTCAATTGTTGCTCAATTGCCATTGCTTGAGTATAGGCTTGTGACAAAGATGTGATTTGAGGCATCCCTCGCAAATATGTGGAAATGAGTGGGTCAAGAGCATTGATATATATTTGGAGAGCCACTTCTTCTTGAAGAACATAAAATGTCACTAATTGAGTATATAATCCAAAGAACCTTTCAGAAAATGACTTCACATTTTCACTTGGTCCTTTTTTAATAGTGAAAAACTGCTTATACATGCGGATTGGGTCAACTTGCTCTTTGTTGAATTGATTAAGAAATGTTGCCTCTAGCTGAGCCCAAGAAGTGATAGACCCTAAAGGCAGACTTGTAAACCAATCATATGCCACTTTGTCCAAGGTGTAAGGGAACATTTTACAAACAACATCATCATACCAAATTGTTAAGTGATTCACAACAAATTTGAATGCTTGAATGTGTTCTCCTGCAATATTTGTCCCGTTAGACAAAAATCGAGGAAGACATCTCTCAAAACCAACGGGAAAATAATGTTGAACTCCCGGTATGTTCAATGGGCTACCTGTCATCCACGGTGAAAACATAGCCATTAGTGAATCTTAAAGAATATAACTTTAATACCCAAAAAAAATTCTTTTTTTTATTTTTTTATTTTTTTATTTTTTATTTTTAAAAATCAAATCAAATCACATTATTTCTCTATGAACAATCAAAGCGTTAGGAAAGTGCATAGCAATTCATGTCCTCCTTTTGACAGTACAAGGTTGTATTGTTAAAAGAGGGCTAAAGATAATAACCAATAGGGCATGAAATATTCAAAATTTAAATCCCTATAGCATTTAAATCACACTGAAATAAACCAATTCAGGCCCTCCTTCTAGCGCCAAAATGTTGAGTGGTATTTTCACCCAATTGTGAAAGTACACTCTCCCTTAGGATTTGGGTTCTAAATCCCCTCTTGCAAAGAAGTTAAACAAACAACTTCTCCAAGGTCTCCCCTATATTAGCATTTGCATATGTGTAATGGTAATCTCAAATAAAGATATTCAATTTAAATGCTTGGAACACCTTAGTGATTGCAAGTAACTGTAAACAAGGGGCAATGTTGGTTTATTTTACCATGAAATTTTAGTGATTGTTCATTAAACCAGAATAAACAAATGTGAATCGGCCCAGCAATGAAAATTTCCATTTTCGGATTTTTTAAAGATCTGCAATAAAACAGCAACTTCGGTGAATTTTTTAAAATACTAAACAACTCCGAAAATGAAATTTCAAATTGCGTATTTGAAGTATGAAGTATAACCTAAGCAATGGTTACATTATTTTTTTGTATTTTGAAGCCTTTTTTATATTTATTTTAATGTCTAAATATTAAAATAAAGTTAAAATTTCTTGAAGTAAAATGCATAAAAAATGAAAATGCATTCAGTATGATGCTATCCTATTCCGACAAAACCGAAGATATGAGGTTTTCATGCATGCAACCTAACCTATTGGACCTGCAAAACAAGCACAATCCGGATAAGCTAAGTGCTAGCTCCTAAGGATTTGAATGAGGTTTTCAGATTTAAGCATTCGCATGTAGCAACCAAGAAAATACTTGCATCAACTACATTTACAAGCCTAAAATCTGAAAAGGGAAAATAGACATTTAATCTTGCATGCAGAAAATGACTCCTTCTTTCTTGCCCATAAAATGCAAATTTTTGAACAATTCTGCATTAAAAATATGTCCTGTTACAATAGCAAAATCTCTGGTTTTTCTCAAAACCAGCAAAAGGGGAAGAAAAACACTCCACAACAGGCCCAGAATGGCTAATCACCCTCAACTCTACAACCCCGCTCGCAGCGGTTTCCAACCTTTGTGCCTGTCTTCGCTTGTGCCTTTAAAATTTTTGCTACGGCTCTCTGCTTTGCCTTGTGACGCTTCGTTTCATCTTCTCGATCGATTCGTTTTGTTTCCCGCTCTTCATTATTCTGACTTTTGTTCGAGCGTCGAAACGTTTGATCTTCTTGCTAATTGTAACCGCTTCTATAGCCCTTACACCTTTATGCCACGTGTTTCGTGCTTTTCTGCATGTTCCATAACTGCCCCTATAAATCATGACCAAAAATAGCATGTCGCGATATCACGACATTTTCTGCATGCAGCTTTGCTCTTCTACCTGTATCGTGAAAATAAGACATGTCACAAAATCGCGACAATTTTTTGCCCACAACCTTGTCTGCCTTCATGCACAGCGAAAATAAGACATCTCACAAAATTGCAACAATTTTCTGTCAACGGGCCGCACAGATGCAACAAGTCACAGAATCGTGACATTTTTCTATTTTGGGATATCTCGCTGCAACTTGTCGTGAAATTGTGACCCTTTTCTATTTCGGGCTATCTCACTGCAACTTGTCACAAAATCATGACGTTTTTCTCTTTCGGGCCGCGAGGGTGCAACCTGTCATGAAATCACAACGCCTTTTCATTTTGTTGTGTTTTGCTCTACCTGGCCGCGAAAACTCGACATGTCACGAAATCATGACACCTTTTCTCTTTCAGGCTATCTCACTGCTTTCTATCGTGAAATCATGATGCTTTTCTCTTTCAGGCTGTCTCGCTGCTTTTTGTCATGAAATCACGATGCTTTTCTCTTTCGGGCTATGTAGATGCAATCTGTCACGAAATCGTGACGTTTTTCTATTTCGGCATGTGAAGACGCACCTTGTCGTGAAATCGCAATGTTTTTCTATTTCGGGCTGTCTCACTGCATTTGGCCGCGAAAACGCGACATGTCGCGAAATCGTGACGTTTTTCTCTTTATGATGCATTCTGCTGCTCTTAGCTACGAAAACGTGACATGTCACGATATCGCGACAACTTTTCATTTTTGGTCGCGACGGAGCAACATGTCACGAAATCATGACAACTTTTCATTTCTAGCCGCGACAGAGCAACATGTCGCGATATCGCGACAAATTTTCATTTTTGGCCACGACGGAGCAACATGTTGCGATATCGCAACAACTTTTCATTTTCGGCCGCGACAAAGCAACATGTCGCGATATCGCGACAACTTTTCATTTTCAGCCATGATGGAGCAACATGTCATGAAATCGTGACAACTTTTCATTTTTAGCCGCGATGGAGCAACATGTCGCGATATCGCGACAACTTTTCATTTTCGGCCACAACGGAGCAACATGTCGCGATATCGCGACAACTTTTCATTTTCGGCCGCGACGGAGCAACATGTCACAATATCGCGATAATTTTTAATTTTCGGCCGTGATGGAGCAACATGTCGCGATATCACGACAACTTTTCATTTTTGGTCGCGACAGAGCGACATGTCGCGATATCGCGACAACTTTTCATTTTCAGCCACGACGGAGCAACATGTTGCGATATCGCGACACTTTCTTTTTCTTGCTATATTTTGCTCTTCCTTTGATTTTTTAACATCTGGGCCACTGTGGTCTTCTTTGAAAGAATGCAAAAAATGTGGGTCCCCAATTTTGGGGTGTGTTGTGGATCAGCCACAACAATATGTCATGAAATCATGACACTTTTTCTTTTGGACTCTCTCTCTTACAATATGTCGTGAAATCGTAACACATTTTCTTTTGGACTCTCTCTCTTGCAATATGTCATGAAATCGTGACACTTTTTCTACTTGCCATTCTCTCTTCCAACATGTTGTGAAATCGCTACACTTTTTCTACCGTACTATCTCTCTTGCAATATTTTGCAAAATCACGACACTTTTTCTACTTGCCTTTCTCTCTTCCAACATGTCATGAAATCGTGACAGTTTTGCTTGCTTGTGCTTTCTCTCCGAACATGTCGTGAAATAATGACAGTTTTTCTTGCTTGCGCTTTCTCTTCGAACATGTCACGAAATCGTGACAATTTTGCTTGCTTGGGATTTCTTTCCGAACATGTCACGAAATTGTGACAATTTTTCTTGCTTGCGCTTTCTCTCCGAACATGTCATGAAATCACGATAGTTTTTCCACTTGTCTTTTTATTTGATATTTTACATATGGGCCACTTTGGTCTTCTTGGAAAAATACTGTACATACTTTGAGTAACCTTTGAACTCCTGTCTTCTGCATCTAGAAAGCTTTTGAACTTCTTGTCAACTGCATCAACAGATCTCTCTGACTGTGTTGACAACAATGACAATACTGTTGCTACACCTTGCTCAACAATCTCCCCCTTTGGAATTGTTGGCAACACATGTGCACTTTCTTGCACTTTCCTGTAACTCTTCTCCCTCTTTGACAATAATACCAAAGGGCTACTGCAGACTCCCCCTGAGTCCATGCACAACATTCTCAGGCACAATTTATTACACTTAGCAAAAATCATGACCACTCCCCCTGAGAATGTGATCCCTATAGCTAGTCAATTCTTGGGAAGTGTGACCACTCCCAATTTATTGCGAAGGTACTCAAAAACTTCCTTGGGCAATGGTTTTGTGAAGATATATGCTACTTGCTCTATAGTTGGAACAAAATCCAACTTAACCTCACCTTCCACAAATTTATTCTACATACAACACATTGTCGCTGCAATATATTCTGCCTCTGCTATGGATAAGGAAACTGACTCTTATTTCTTACCGTTCTACGTGACCAATCTGTCTCCAAGATAGAATGCACCTCCACTGGTACTCTTTCTGTCATCTACACATCCTGCCCAATCTGCATCTTTTGGATACCATAACCCATACTCCATAGTACCCTTGTGATATTATAGAAGACTCTGTCTCTCTGCTACACTGACTGGTGGATCTCTTATTCATTTTAAGAATCCTCACTTAGATCTATCTTCAACTGTGTTGGCTACTATATTTCTATCCATTGATACTCTGTCCTCTGTACTCTATCACCTCCAAAGCTCAGTCAATAGGCTCACTAAGAACCTGCTCAATAGGCTCACACGAACACCGTTAACAAGCTCACATAGAACTTGTCCAATGTTGAATAACAAGCTCATATAAAACCTGTCCAAATCTGCTCCACCAAGCTCACTAAGAACTTGTCCGAATCTTCTCTAGCAATCTCACCAAGAACTTGCCCAAATATGCTCTAGAAATTTGTCCCAGCATTATCCTCAAATATTTCCCAAAGGCCTTCTCAAAGGCTCAATCAATCATGCTCAAGTAGTACTCAAAATGAACTCAACAATGAATGGCGATCTCAAATCAAATCCACTTCATAAAAATTTAAAAATCACTTCACACATAACTTGACTAGGCTCAATCAAATCAACTCAACCAATCATCACAAGGGACACCTCTCTCTCACACAACCCTCGTCCAAGTATGTATCAACCAACTCAAATAATTCCAACAATGCTCAACCACAAATATCACATAACAATGATACTCATGTTCTTTTCTAACTCAAGTTCTTTCACAACCAATGGGCTTAAACCACTATTCTTATAACACAAGGTTTAAATGCAACTCTCAATTAAGAAAACCTTGATGCATTCAACCAATCACTTTCGAAAAAGGAAACCACAAACAATCATTTTCCCTTCAATGATATTTCAGAAATCAACCACCATAATGCTGTCACATGAGTCTCCTTGGGATTAGCCTAAAATCGTGCTACCATGCATACTGCTTGCAAAATATCTGGTCTGATAGCTATCAGGTACAGTAAGCTTCCAATCATAGATCTGTCCATGATTTGATCAACAGGTGGAGATTTGTCATTCTTTTTCAACTTGCATGTAGAAAATCGAACCAAGGGAGGGATTGCATTAAGTAAATTAAATACTAGTTACAATGCCGAGAATAGCACCGACGTAAACAGAACTGTTACAGGAGTTGTAACAGTAAGCCTAAATAATGTAATATAGACAAAATATGCTAACTTACGCTAACATCCCCCCTTATTACATTATTTGGGTAATAGGATAACTACTAGCTATACTAACATCCCCCCTGATTACATCATTTTGCAATACAAAGAGAGCTGTGAAACAATTCAAATTTGACACGTGCAAGTGCCTTAGTGAAAATGTCTGCAACTTGAGCATCGATGGGAATGTGCTAAAGCTGAATTCAGTGCTTTGGAACTTCATGTCGAATGAAATGACATTGTGTGTCAATGTGCTTTGTTCTTTCATGATGGACTAGATTCTTGACGAGGTTCAGAACACCCTGATTGTCACAAAACAAGTGTATTGGAGATTTTTATGGATGGCCCATACTTGTCAGAATGCGACGCAACCATATCACTTCGCACACAGCTTCACTTGCGGCGTGATACTCTACCTCTGTTGATAAAATAGCAACCACCTGTTGCTTCTTGTTGTGCCAAGAGACAGGACCAGATCCCAGATGAAAAATGTATCCAGAAGTTGACTTGCGATCATCAAATGATCCGGCATAGTCAGAGTCCGTGTATCCTTGCAAGAAGAATTTGTCATTCTTCTTGTATTCTAGGCCATATTCCATAGTACCACGGACATAGTTAAGAACACGTTTTGTTGCTTTCCAATGAGTGGTCTTAGGCTCCTACATGAACCTCGAAAGATAGTTGACAGCAAATATGAGATCTGGCCTAGTATTGGTCAGATATATGAGACTCTCAATCAACTATCGATAGAGAGTACCATCTACTTGAGGTGAATCATCATATCGCGATAACTGAAGTCCAGTCTCCATCGGAGTTTCCATTGGCTTACAATCAGTCATGCGATATTTTTCTAGCAATGTCTTGGCATATTTTTTCTGAGACACTTTGATGGAGTGCTCCTTCTGGCTGAATTCCAGACCAAGAAAGTAATGGAGAAGTCCGAGATCTATCATCTCAAAATATTTACACAAGTTTCTTTTGACAGTAGAGATCATAGTTTTTGAACTCCCTGTAATGAGCAGATCATCAACATAGAGTACAAGCAACACTATCTTAGAACCCTGTTTCTTGAAATAGAGGTTTGCATCTAACGAAAATCTCTTAAATCCATGTTGCATAAGGTGATTGTCCATTTTTATATACCAAGCTCGAGGAGCTTGTTTCAGACCATATAAGGATTTGACCAATTTGCAAACCTTCTGTTCTTGGCCTTCCACTTCAAATCCTTCCTGGTGAGTCATGTAGACTTCTTCTTGGAGATCACCATTTAGAAAGGCACTTTTGACATCCATCTAGTGAACTTTCCACCCATATTGTGCTGCCATAGCACACATAACTCAAATTGTGGTCATCCGAGCAGTAGGTGCAAAAGTTTCCTCGTAGTCAATGCCTTCCTTTTGAGCATAGCCCTTTGCAACAATACGGGCCTTATGCTTATCAATTGTTCCATCTGCATTGTACTTGACTTTATATACCCATTTGCAACCAATGGGTTTCTTTCCATGTGGCAGATCAACAAGCTTCCAAGTTTTATTTTTCATCAAAGACTCATACTCTGTATCCATAGCGGCCTTCCACTGAGGCTCACTAAGAGTATCTTGCACTGATGCAAGTTCAAGATCGTCTATGGTAGACATGAATGCCCTGTCATCATCAATATCCATATCCTCTACTTTTGTACGTGCAATTACAGAAAGTTCCTCAAAAGATTGACAAAGATCATCAACCTCACCAGTTTCTTTGGCTTCTTTTTCCTTTTGAGCCATACTGCATGTACGAGGTCTATCCAAGTTCAAATTGGGAGGAGTGGATAAATTTGCGTCTTCGATTGTATTTGTACACCATTTTGGATTCTTCTTCGGTGGTGTTGAAGAAGATGTAGAAGGACCTCCTGTCTGTGTTGATGAAGGAATCTTCTCTTCCTTAGATTCCATAAGATCTAGGTGTACTTTAGATGTGCTCTATGATGTGAAAGCTTCATCAAAGACAACATCTCTGCTGACATGAATTTTCTTGGTCAAAGGATCTATCAAACGATATCCTTTAGAGTGCTCATCATAACCAAGAAAAATACATCTCAGTGTTTTCTCATCTAGCTTCTTCCTTTTCTCTTTTGGTATGTGCATGAAAGTGTGACATCCGAAAATACGTAGATGAGATATGGAGGGTTTTCGACCACTCCATGCTTCCTATGGAGTCATTCCTTTTAGGTACTTTGTGGGTGCCCTATTCAATAGATATACTGCAGTGGTGACAGCTTCTGCCCAATATTGTTGCCTAAGAGTAGCTCTTGTGAGCATACAACGAACCATTTCCATGATAGAACAGTTCCTTCTCTCAGCAACTCCATTTTGCTGAGGAGTATAGGTAGTTGTTAACTGTCTCTTGATTCCATGCTTATCTAAGAATGCAAAAAATTCTTTAGAGGTAAACTCCCCCCCTCGATCTGAGTGGAGGGTTTTAATAGAAGCTCCTGAATCCTTCTCAACGAATTTATTGAACTGCTGGAAGAATGCAAAAGCTTCGGATTTCAGTTGGAGAAAGAAAACCCACATCTTTCATGAGTAGTCATCTACGAATAACTGAAAGTACCTCTTCCCTCCACAACTATTGGGTGTGAAAGGACCGCACAGATCGATGTGAATTAACTCCAGAGGTTTTTGTGCTCTTGTTGAGCTCTTCTCAAATGGTACTCTATGCTGCTTTCCTGCCAAGCAGTCAGAGCACACTGGCAATGTGGCAAAAAGGGAAGGAAGACCCTTTACCATCTCATACTTACTGAGCTCAAGTAAGTAGCCAAAACTAAGATGCCCATATCTCTTGTGCCATAGGGAAGTTGCCTCCTTAGTAGAGATAGTCATGGCAACATGTGGAGTAGAGATAGCATCTAGGGCAAATAAGCCGTGCTTATATGAAGCTGTTGCAATCTGCTTACCCTTCCTGGTAATAGTACAACACTTCTTGCCATTCTCAACATGAAAGTTGACAACCATATTTCTATCTAGGATTTGTGTGACTGACAACAAATTGTTAGCCAATCCCGAAACATAGAGGACTTTGTCAATCTGACACTTGCCATCAGGAAGAGTGACTGAAACTATACCCTCCCCCTGAACCCTGTAGGTTTTATCATCGACAATGGTGACAGGTTTGCCCTCTTTGGCCACGAATGATTCAAACCACGATCTGTCGCCAGTCATATGTTTGCTAGCTCCAGAATCGACATACCAAATAGGATCCCTCTGTGTGGAATCTGTGGTAGTCATGAGAACCTTGTGTGCCCATTCAGAATTTGAGTCAGATTCTTCAACAACAACATTCACCTGGGGTTGCTTGTTTTTATTTTGTGGTTTGTTTTGGCCTCTCTGCTTGTTCTTATGCCAACACCTGTTGGTGTCATGGTTGTCTTTCTCACAGATCTTGCACCACCTCTTCTTCTATTGAGGTTGTTTTCCTTTTCCTTTCATATCCTATTGAGAATTCCCTCATTTCTGAAAGTTGCCTCCTTTTTTCCCATTACCTTTCTTCCTAGAACCTTGCCTGTTGGTGTATAGGGCTGTATTGGAAGAATCATCCTTGTGAAGTTGGCGTGCCTCCTGTTGTTGAAGCAGATTGACCAACTCGATGTAGGTAATTTGTCGTTGAGACACCTGGATGGAGGTGATCAACATATCAAATGAAGAAGGTAAAGCTCTCATCACAATTGAAATCAGAAGCTTTTCGTCCATAGGATCTCCCAAAGAATTCAATTTCTCTTTCAATTCAGACACTCTGCACAGAAAGAGTTCAACTGTTTCACCCTGTCTCAAACTTAGGTTATGAAGTTATTGTTGAAGATGAAGAATGGTGGAATAATTCTTTCCCTCATAGATGGTTTTAAGGGCATCCCATGCCTCTTTACCACTTTCTTTGTCAGCTATATGAGGTTGCACTTCATCTGAAACAGCAAACAAAATGAGCACCTTTGCTCGACTGTATTTCTTGTCAAAAGCTATCTGATCAGCAGTAGGAGCTGTGGATCCTGATGCTGGTGAAGGCCTAGGTGTTACTCCAGTAACAATATCCCATAAATATTCCATTTGGAGAATTGCCTTCATCTTATGTTTCCATGGTGTATAATTTGGACCTTTCAATAACTGATGAGGATCAGTCATCAACTTTGCAACAGTGGCCATAGTGAAGGTTCCTTATATCACCAATTGGTCCCCCTTTCGATATACCTTTTGCTAGGCCGTTATACCGTACAAAATACCCACCCTTACGTGAGGGAAAGTATAGGTATTCAGAAAGATCAACAAAAATAACCCGCCCTTACGTGAGGGAAACTATAGGTGAGTTTTAGAGATCATACGATACGTGGAACATAAGCAGTACTGAAAGGGAATCGCCTTTTTGATGGCACCTACCATAGAATATTCTTCTCATGCGTGGGGCGTAACTTCTCCTAAACACTCTGAAGAATACTTTGTCAGGATTTATGCCTAAACACAAGAGCGATTAAGGGTAGTGGATGGAGTAAAAAAAATGCAAAAATGGCAAACTTATCTCTCCCCGACGATTTATAGAGAACAAGCTCAGACGTCGTTGTAGCAACTATATTAGGCGGCGGATACAGTCACGCAATCACGACAGCTTTACCTGTAAGTGCTGGCTAGAGGTATCACAAATACCGAATGTTGTAGTGCAATAAATTGCACAGATGGGTTTTAATTATTCCGAGGACTTAGGGAGTGAATTTGCTTTTAATTTTTAATGTTATAGTGCAAAAATGAAATATGCAACATACAACATAAAAACTGCCCACAAGAATTAACCCTCCAGGTGTCGGACACAGCCAAAAATGCACCTTTACAATAATGCCAAAAATTTGCTTTTTTTCAGAAAATTACTCACATTCCCCCTTTGATTTTTTGAAAAAAATATCCCCCCTAAAAAGAATTCTTTTTAACAAAGCATTTTAATAATTATTATGTATTTAAAGTTAAAATAAATAATTTTAATTTATATAGTTTTAAAAACTTATGAAAAAATAAATTAAAATTAAATTTTAATTTATAAAGCTTTAAAACTATAGAAAATAAATTAAAATTAAAATTTTAACTAAAAAAATAATAATTAAAAAAACTTTGAGAAAAAAATTTTACCTTTGAAAGGGGGGAGTCGACGGGATTTGAACCCTCGACCTGCAGGCTCCCAGAGCCTTACCGCACGGCTCACGACCACGTGAGCCAGTGGGCTGATTCGAAAGGATCAAGGGGCCCCCTCATATATGAGGAGGGTCCTCAGTCTGCTGCCCGAGCCCTCTGTGGCTGCCTCCTTAGTCTGCTGCCCGAGCCCTCTATGGCTGCCTTCGCAGTGGCCTCCTCTCGCATTCTCCTCTACTGCTTGGTCACGACAGCGATCGTAGCTCGCTGTTGTGGCCGCGGCTGCGCTTGCTGCGTGTTGCAGCTGGCTACGTTTGTTGCGTGTGCGTCGCGGCACGTGTAGCGGGGGGGCGCGTGCGTCGCGGTGCATGCGGCGGGGGTGGGGGGGCAGCCATGTCCGTGTCACGGATGGCTACATTGCGCAACGGGGGGGGCACGCGTGCACGGCTATGTCCGCGTGCGCTACGTCCAGCTGGGGGGGCGCTTGCACGCGGGATGCCTGCGCTGCGTCCAAAGCAGGCTGAGTCCCGCGGATTTTATTTTATTTTTTTAAATTAATCACGCGATGGCGTGATTAAACAAAATCACGTCGCGAAAAAGAATTTAAAAAAAATATTCGCACTGCTCGAAAAAAATGCGTTCAAAAAAAAACGCACAGCAACTTTCTCCCAGCAAACAGCGTCGTCTGCCTCCAGCCTCTCTCTTCACGCCACTGGCTCTGATGCCATTTTAGGAAACGAACCAAGGGAGAGATTGCATTAAGTAAATTAAATACTAGTTACAATGCCGAGAATAGCACCGGCGTAAACAGAACTGTTACAGGAGTTGTAACAGTAAGCCTAAATAATGTAATATAGACAAAATATGCTAACTTACGCTAACATTGCACCCTTTCTTAAACCTTTGTTGAGTGAGATAGTTGTCTAGCCTTGCATATCATGCTCGGGGTGCCTATTTCAAGCCATATATCTTCAACTTACAAACCAAGTTGAGATCATCACCAAGTTGGAAACCATCTGGCTGCTCAATATAAACCTCTTCTTCAAGCTTCCCATTCAAAAATGTTGATTTCACATCTGTCAACAAAATTGACAACTGACTCACACTTGTACCAACTTTTGTCCAACACCTGCAATTTCATCGCCAACTCTGTGCAAGCATCAAACACTATACCACAACACAACCAAATCCCTTTTTATATTTTCAACTTGGTCTATGTTTTCTACAGTCACCGTTGGTCACACCTTACTTTCAACTGTTTGAATCAAGAGACAATAAAACATTTCACGACCAACTATAGTGCACCTTACTCAAACTCATACTTTTGGACCTCGGATAGGTATGATTCACAAAGAAAAGTTGCTCATCTTGATAAGCTAAACATGAATCAATGATCAGACTTCAATTTTTTCACCACAACGTCATAATAGATCTAACAATATTCATGTCAATGTGTAGTTCAAATACACACTACTTTTATCGAAACACATATATGCGACTAGGGCAACATTCTTTCACTAACCAAATTATCTGAACTGTTATAATCCTTAACTTTGGATAGTGGTAGTAAGAACCATCACCAGTACAACAATGACATATAGCAATACTACCAATAATGACAACTCTCAATTTAATCACCACCCTTCACGGCACTTCCACAAACTACATGAACTAAAAACACACTTTGACAACTATACAACAACTTCCATGACTACTTGCCTTTCATCCTCAGGTAATTGAACAAATACATAGAAGCATTAAAATGAAACTTCAAGATTGCTCCCCCTAAGGATGTGCTACCTGGAGTTGCTTAGTGCAATAGCGGAGTAGTCTCCTTCAGTCCAAGGAGACACGATTTCCTTTCTTCTATCTTTCTCCAAATTTTCTTGAACTCGGGCTTGGATTTTTCAACTATATCCCTATTTTGCACCTTTTCATGAACTCGAACATTTCTCTTGTGTGGTTGTCTCTTGTGCATCCTTGATGAATGATTATTTTCCTTTCTTTTATGTACATGATTAATTCCCTCTCTATGTTGCGTTCTTTGCGTCTGATGAAATCTACTATTTTGCTTTAGATTAGATACAAGAGTGCTTGGAAAAAACCTTGCTATGTGCCCATGACCATTACATTGAAAACATTGTACATAGTGTTTACTCAGAAATGCAGATGTATTTCTACCAGCATAACTCTTTGATTTATTATTCAATCCACAATAAATTGCCTTGTGACCATACTGGTTGCATCTAAAATAATAGCCATTAAAAGTATTATTATGAATAGAGTGAGAGTGATAGAACCTCTTTTGTTGTGGTTGCTTTGCTGTAGATCTCCTTTGATATTTTCTTCCTTTTGAAAATTCAGCTTCAACCTTTTCTTGCTTTGATCCTTCAATAGTGAACTTCTTCTTCTCTGCAGAGTTGGAAGATGAAGGTTGTTCAACTTCATATCCAAGATCGCACTTATCTGTGGAGCTTCTTTGTTGGCTTATCATTTTATCTAGAAACTCTGTGCTTTTATCGAATTTGAGATTTGTATTGGCCTCTTCTAGTTGTTTCTTCAATAAGACAATCTCTTCCTCTTGTTTGCAGCAACCAATCTCTTTATCATTGATCTGTGACCTGAGAGTTTCTTCAATCCTTTTAAATTCTTCTACCTATATTTTCAAACTGGTTATTATTTCATTTTCATCTTCAAGCTTTCTTGAGATTTCCTTATTCCTTTTTCTTTCTATCTTCAATTCATCCAGAGCTACAATTAATTCCTCTTTCAAATTTATTTTTGCATCAATTTCTTCTTCATCACATTCCTATTCTTTTTTTGTTTCTTCTTCGAGTGTCATGAAAATACCTCCACCTATTTCTTTCTTAGAATCATCCTCTAGGACTTCATTAATTCTTAGCATATATGCTTTTATGTTCTCATTGTCATTCAACTTTAAAGCTTCGAACTGAGCTTGATGTGTTTGTAACTTAGCCTCCTTGATCTCATCGTCTCCTTCATGAATACTCTTCAGTTTGTTCCATATTTCTTTTGCCATTTACAACTCATGATCTTTACCAGTTCACTATCTGCTAATCTGCACCTGATAGCATTCTTTGCTTTTGAGTCATTCTCAAATAGATTCTTACTGACAACATCGATTGAAGGAGTGATGGGTATTGTGTTTTCACTATCTATTGAATCCCAGATGTTGTATCCCAAAGCACAAATATATGTCTGCATCTTGATTCTCCAGATCGCGTAATTAGTTTCGTCAAACAAATGTGCTTTGTTTGATGAGAAGTCTTCAACCTTTTTTGGTTCAATTTTCTCTTCCACAGGAACTGAAACTGACTGAGATGCCCTTTTGGAGGAGGATCTATTCTTCTTACCCATTGCATACTAATCCAAGATCAACCCTGAATAATTTAGCCTAGAAGGGAACTTGGATCTGATACCAATTGTTAGTCTTACAATGGCACTGAGAGGGGGGGTGAATCAGTGTAGTTATTTTAACTTGAATTTACAGCTATTAAAACTGAAATAATGAAACCTTAAAACCAGATAAAGCAAGCATCACAAAAGAACATATCACACAACACAATATTTTAACCAGGTTCACTAATTTGGCTACTCCTCAAGAATGACTGCTTGGACGACCATCCAAATTCAGCCTTTGCAAAGCACCAACTTTACAAATAGTTTACCAGCATCCATTGGAAGGAGCACCAACCCCTAATTTATTTGTACCAATAGAAAGGAGCACCAACCCCTGATTTACCAGCACCTACTAGAAGGAGCACCAACCCCTGATGCCAAGCTGCAACCTGGACTTCAATTTTGAATCTATAAGTTTTATAATAAGATACCTTTGCTTTTGCATGACGCTAACTGGTCTTCTCCACATTTGCGTTCTCTATGCACTCTGCTCTTTCTATGCAAACACTTCGCACACTCTGCTTTGCTGCAATCCAACTTCACGATCATCTTCTCCCTTTTGCACACTTTGCTCCTTTTGCTTTCTCTGTGCAATCACAAATGCACTTAGGACAATTCAACATGACTTCTTTGCTCACTTTGTGCACTTCGTCATCATATCGCCGCTTCTATGCTTTTTGTGCTCTTACGGCCACATTTCATTCTTTGACACATATTCGACAACGCATACATTCACACTTCAAATCTCTAAACAACCCTCCTTTTATAACAAAATTATGGTGATGAAAACCCTAATCTTATTCGACTTTAATGACAACTGTAAACCCTAATTTTAGTTGGCTGTTCATCGATCTTTGTTGGCTTCAACTCAACCACGAAAATACAACATGTCGCGATATCACGACACTTTTTCTTTCTCTCTCTTTCTCCTTGCTTTGGACCGTAAAAATACATGTCACGATATCACGACACTTTTGCCTCCTTGCTTCTTTTCTTGGCTTGTACCCGTAAAAACTCAGCATGTCATGATATTGCGACACTTTCACCTCCATACTTATTTTCTTGGCTTGTACCTATGAAAACACATGTGATATTGTGACACTTTCACCTCCTTGCCTCTTTTCTTGGCTTGTACCCATGAAAACATAGCATGTCGCAAAATCGTGACACTTTCGCCTTCGTACTCTTCCTCTTTACTTTTGTCACGATATCATGACACTTTTGCCTTCTTACTTTCTCTCTCCTCATTTAGTCACAAAAATGTGACATGTCGCGATATCGTGACACTTTCTCTCCTTTGCTCTTTCTCTTGCCTTTGGGTCGTGAAAACGTGACATGTCGTGATATCGCGACACTTTCTCTCCTTTGCTCTTTCTCTTGCCTTCGGGTCACGAAAACGTGACATGTCATGATATCATGACACTTTCTCTCCTTTGCTCTTTTTATTGCCTTCGAGTCATGAAAACGTGACATGTAGCGATATCGCAACACTTTCTCTCATTTGCTCTTTCTCTTGCCTTCGGGTCGCGAAAACGTGACATGTCGTGATATCACGACATGTTGCGATATCGCGACACTTTCTCTCCTTTGCTCTTTCTTTTGCAATATATCGTGAAATCATGACACTTTTTCTTTCATACAATATCTCTTGCAATATGTCGTGAAATCATGACACTTTTTCTTTCGGACTCTCTCTCTCTTGCAATATGTCGCGAAATCATGACACTTTTTCTTTCAAACTCTCTCTTTTGCAATATGTCACAAAATCATGACACTTTTTCTACTTTCCATTCTCTCTTCCAACATGTCACGAAATCGCTACACTTTTTCTTTCGTAGTATCTCTCTTGCAAAATGTCACAAAATCGTGACACTTTTTCTACTTGCCTTTCTCTCTTCCAACATGTCACGAAATCATGACAGTTTTGCTTGCTTGCGTTTTCTCTCCGATCATGTCATGAAATCGCAACAGTTTTGCTTGCTTGCGCTTTGTCTCCGAATATGTCATGAAATCACGATAGTTTTGCTTGCTTGCGCTTTCTCTCCGAACATGTCGCGAAATCACGACAGTTTTTCCACTTGTCTTTTTCTTTGATCTTTTGCATATGGGCCACTTTGGTCTTCTTGAAAAAACACTGTACATACTCTGAGTAACCTTTGAACTCCTGTCTTTCACATCTAGAAAGCTTTTGAACTTCCTATCGACTGCATCAACAGATCTCTCTGACTGTGTTGACAACAATGACAATATTGTTGTTGCACCTTGCTCAACATATGGAATATAATACATGTAGGCCATCTTACATGTTGATAAACTTCCTCTATATCTTGATCCACATTATCATTTTGTCGATGGTAGTTATTTGGGTAAGGAGGAACTTCTTGGTTTTGGTTATTCACTATTCTTCCAAGCATTATTGACATGTTGTTCATACTAGTCATTATTTGAGTTAAACATGCTTGTAATTTTTGGTTGCTTGTATTGGGGATTTCTATTTCCTCATGTGTGATATTTTCTTGGGATGAGTTGGGTGAGTTGGAAGGAGCCATGGGATTAATATTAGGATGGTCGAGGTTAAAACTATTAATGTGTAAATGGGAGTTATGTTGTGTACCTTTATTTTGTGGAGGTCTTCTTGGTGACTTCAAGTATCCTTCGTATGTAAAATTAGTGCTATATAACCTTTCATTTGATCCTTTATTCCACCTTCCGCTCATGCACTTGCTTTATAAAAAAAATGGACCAATTTTGACCAAAATTTTGGACCAAGATGATCAAAAATTGGTTATTTTCTTGTAATAATAATAATAAATTGTTTATTGGACAAAAACTTGTTTTGTTAACTTTTTATTTTTCGTGCCAAGTACGAAATTATCACTCCAACTATGATTTTTAATTATTCTTCCAATGGTTAGTTTGGGATTCAAGGGCTAATGACTAGCTGCCAATAGCTAAATTAGCGATGAGCAGTTTTAATATCAATAGCTTTAAATGAACGAAGGTTAGACAATCAACGATGTCTAATGGAAGTTGACCGATAGGTAGGTTTGACTCAAAATAATGTTAATTGGCAAGTGAAAGAGAAGTAAATAGTTTGGTCAATGAATTGTACAATAATGAGTAAGCATAAGAGGGTTATGTGCATGGAAGGAAGGTTTGATAGTGTGTGACCAAAGTCACGTAGCTTACTGTGCATGATGTGGCTTATAAAAGGCACAATATGATTTCCACCATCTGTATCAAACAAAATTCCAACAAAGTTCAAAATGTACTTAACATATGCCTAAAAACCAATTGTTGTTATTTGAATTTGTGGTGAAAGACTCACAGTAGGACGACACACTAATGTTTCAACCTTTTAAATTCTAAATTTCTATTGGCTGAGATGGATACGTGCAGGCAGATGGAAAGCGAATGGATTCCAACCATAGACTAACAGGTTTTAACAATGATATGGCCCACGAACTAATTCGTCACCATGACACAAAAAAAATTAGGTTATGATTAAATTTCACAGTATTATGGCCCAGGAAGTATGCGTCAGAAAATTAAAATTTTGGCAATATTAAAAATTTAAGCAATGACTATACGACCACCACAAGTAAGCTAAAATTTGACGTTAATTGAATCTGAAGGTTTAAGGATAAATATTTGATTGGCTAAATAATGGTATCTGTACGATTGATTACCACATGAACTATAAATTGTAAAATTTTTGACAATTTTCAAAGGTTGTAGTACATGGTGGAAAAGACGTTACTTATGAGCAATAAGAAGACGATGTAAGGACGACAAGAAGGAACTGATCGTGTAAATGATATGGTGGAGATACATCGATTGGAAAACAAACAAATTTAGGTAATATTAAGGAATGGAAGTGCAGATTGGTCTTTTATGGACGAAGCTAGTATAATTTAAATATATTGCATTTTAATATAAAGCACCTTAGTTCTATGACATACCCGATAATGATCACCCCGATAGTTCCAACTATTTTTCTCAAGCCTAACCATGCAAATTGACGTAGTTCTTTATTTTTTTCTTCTTGAATTCACTGTTGTGATGTCACATACTAGAATTATGTGACGTCCCTAATTTAAGCATTCTGATTTGATGCTATCAGAAAATGTTCAATGAAATTTTTGAATGAACAACGGGTGCGAATGCGTAGAGAAGAATGGAGACAGAAACGAAGGGAAGTGAATGGATACTTATACGAAAGGAATGATTGAAAATGAAGATGTATACTATTTTCAATACCCCATAAAACTCTACTTCTCCCCACTTACATAAAATTATCGCTCTGTTGAGTGGTGTTTTCACCCAATTGTGAAAGCACACTCTCCGGTAGGATCCGAGTCCTAAAATCCTCTGCTTGCAAAGAAGGTAACTTCTCCAAGGTTCCTGATATGCTGATTCTTTGTCTACCAATGATGTTATTCAAGTGAAATGCTAGGAATACCTTAGGGCTTGCAAGTGGATGTTAACAAGGGGCACCGGGGTTTATATAATTTGAATTTACAAGTGGACTCAAAGTGAATAATTGTACTTTAATCTTGGATTTTGATGGATTTTTAGTTATTAATTTGGATACAATAATTAAACTGCAAAAAATAAAGCAAGGGTTTGAACAATAAAGAAAAGTAAATGAAAGAGAAACTAAACTACAGTTAGAATGCTGCCATCAATTCGATGAAACCGAAGATAATGAGGTTTTCTGCATGCAACCTAACCTAATGAACCCGCAAACTCGCACAATCCAAATAAGCTAGGTGCGGGCTTCTAAGGTTTCTACTCGTAATTCCAGATTCAAGCATTCGCATGAAGCAACCAAGAGCACTTGCATTAAACTTCACCTAAAAGCCTTATAAATCTGAAATGAATGATATAACATTAAATCATGCATACAAAAAATGACTCCTTCTTTCTCATCAATTAGATGCCAACTCTCTGTATTTTGTATTAAATGATATGTCAATTACATTCAAAGAATGTTCCAGGCATAAATATTCCAGAACAAAAGAAGGAAATTGCCCAAGTGCAGGCCCAGAATAGCATGAAGCTCTTGTCTCTACAACTCTGCAATCGGCAATTTCCAACCCCTCTTTCAATCTGCACTTCTGGCTTTATACTAACGAAAACGGCTCTTCGATTCTCCCTGTGTCGCTTTGTTTCATCTTCCTGCATGTGACCCTTCAACTTCCCTTTCTTTTCGTTGCTTTTGACTCAGTCGATGCCGAGACCTTTGAAATCCTTCGTTGCATGTAACGCTTCTGCAACTCTGACATCTGTACGCCACGTGTCCTACGTTTTTTGCGCCTTCTGTAACGTTTTCCTGTGCAAATCATGACAAAAACTGC
This sequence comes from Wollemia nobilis, assembly GCA_028583015.1. Classification (NCBI taxonomy): domain Eukaryota; kingdom Viridiplantae; phylum Streptophyta; class Pinopsida; order Araucariales; family Araucariaceae; genus Wollemia; species Wollemia nobilis. The sequence continues at coordinate 1,182,562 of JAQPPZ010003047.1, read as the reverse complement.
ATGCAGCCTGTTCACCTTCCTAGCCACAAAAATGTGACATGTCGCGATATCGCGACGCCCTCCTCGTTCGTATGCCTTCGGCCGCTTTCTGTCGCGATATCGCGATGTTTTCTTGGACCTTCATGTCGTACGCGATATCGCGACGTTTTTCACCTTCGGACCTTCATGCCGTTGTCGCGATATCGCGACGTTTTTCACCTTGGACCTTCGCTCGTCGCGATATCGCTACTTTCACCTCGATATCCCCCTTCAGGATATCGCTACCGTTTTCTTTTTAAGACCTCCTTCCAAAACGTAGCGAAATCGCTACCGTTCTCGCCTTCGGACCTTCTTGCCGCAAACTATCGCGATATCGCTACCGCTTTTGCCCTCCGTACGTTTTGCCAACCTGTCGCGATTTCGTGACCATTTTCTCCTTCGGGCCACTTTGCCAAAACACGTCGCGAAATCGCGACCATTTTCTCCGTCCGTATAGTTTGCCAAAACACGTCATGAAATCGTGACCATTTTCCTCATCCGTACGCTTCGGCAAAACACGTCGCGAAATCGTGACACTTTTCATCATCCGTACGCTTCGGCAAAACACGTCGCGAAATCGCGACCATTTTCATTCTTTTCCAACGGCATGTCGCGATTTCGCGACACCTTTTCTTTTCTTCTCAGCGACATGTCGCGATTTCGCTACACCCTTTCACTCTTTTCCAGCGATATGTCGCGATTTCGTGACAACTTTCAATTTTTCTTTTCTTTCTCCTTTTGGCAGCGATGGAGCTACATGTCACGATTTCGTGACACTTTCCTGTTTTCGGCAGCGATGGCGCGACAAGTCGCGATTTCGTGACATGTCGCGATTTCGCGACACTTTCAACACTTAGGCATTTTTTCTCTTTTCTTCAATTTTAGCATCTGGGTCACCGAGATTCTTCTCTGCAAGCCTGCAAAAAGGTGGGTCCCCAATTTTGGGGTGTGTTGTGGATCAACCACAACAAATGGCGACTCTATTGTCAAATGCTCTTGAGCATTTTAGTAAGAACCCAACCTGAAACATATCACAAACTCGCAAACATATGTTAGCACATAAGCAATATAACAAATGCCCAAAGATCGAAAGTACATGAATCATCGGAATCATCAAGTGTTAGCTCAGTGTGTGCAATGAATTTCCTTCCCTATCATTTGAAATTGATCAACATTCCATTATCAGTTTTGCATGAATGCATATGTGGGATGGTGAATGATTTGTGTACCCTAATGAATGTGCAAGGAGATTTTGCTTTCATAAAAGGCATGGTCCTTCTTCTATTATTATGTACAAGCATTCAAGATTGCCAAACCCTCTTAGGATCCACTAATTCATTACCTTATTGTATCCCAAAGTTGGTTATGAGTCTCTACTATCTAGAACCCATGTGCAAGTGAATGTGAAATCAGAACTTTGGGGAATCAGACTCCCAACCAACCGAGATGAGAGTTTAACCCTATCCTTACTATTCTGATTTAGAGTTCATTACCTCACTTTAAGCAAAATAATTAAACCAATTATGGAAGAAATGGTCATGCTAGTCTAACCCTCTAGACAATCAGTGGTCTTGCTTTTTAGGCAAGACATGATGCCATGCATGGGCATATCTAACCCCACAATCCAAAACTTATCTCCATTTCTTTGGACCTTGGGGATGACTACCCATCCTTTGCAGAGGACAAGTAGTACGATCCTTACAATCCAATATAAATATGAGATGGGAAAAATTTATTTATTTTTTACTTCTTGGACCTTGGGGATGACTACCCATCCTGGCTAGGGACATGTAGTACGATCCTTACAATCCAAATTTTAGATGAAAAATATTAATTTTGTTACTTAGACCTTGGGGATGACTACCCATCCTTTGTAGAGGACAAATAGTACGATCCTTACAATCCAAGATTGATTATGAAATGAGACATAAGAGCTTTGGGGAATCAGATTCTCAACCAACCGAGATGAGAATTTATACCCTATCCTTACTACTCCATGTGGGTCAAATCAAAGCTTTGGGGAATTGGATCCTCAACCTAAGTTCGATGAGGATTTAACCCTATCCTTACTACTCTGATTTTAGGCTTTTAAGCTCTATGGAAGTGATCAAAACCACTGTTTTAAGGATCATGTTGCATAAATAGGATAGACATGAAATACTTCTTTCGCCCAACCCTTTTCTTCCAAGTTAGGTTTTGATCATTTTGCTCAAGATCCTTTTTAATGAATGAGACGTGCTTGGTTCTAGATATCTCAAGACTCGGTTTCCAACCTTAGGATTTACTTACATATATGTTATAACACAACCCTAAGAGGATTTGACATACTTTAATGACTTGCACCTAAGATGCATATGCAACTAAGATGAAATATATGTAAAGTGAGATGGAACATGAATGCATTATCTCTTGAAATGCAAATGAAATGATTTGTCATGCAAAACTGACTCTTTCATGCATCACAAGTTTCAAACGATGTAATTAAATTGCTTGTGTTACTTGTGGAGCTTTTACAAGACAATTCCAATATTTCATGTTCTCCTAGTCTTAAGCATAAGTTGACATCTCAATTTTATTTTATTTTATTTTATTTTTTATTTTTTTATAAAAACAAACAAAGCATGCCAATTGAAATCAAACACACAACTTAAATCATGATTAAACTAAGGATCCAAAAAATAAAATTTGAAAAACACAAACCAAAACCAAAACCCAAACACAATCCCAAAAACAAAAACTTGAAAGCCCACACCAAAAAACCAAAAATTATATACACTATTGTACAAGATGATGCCAAGCTTGGACTATTACTTTCCTGGATCCCAAACATGATTAGAATATATCAAAAAACATATGACACAATACACATGCCAAATTTTGTAGGAATCCAACAACAATAAGATCAAACCGAGCAATGCAACAAATTTCAACTTGCCATGCTCACCATTCCACTTTGATTTAGTTCTATTACCAACGTCATAGGTGAGATTCAAATCAAATTGGTTAGACAATAGTTGATATTCAATTTTATCTTGTCTATTCTTTAAAGTGCAAGTTTCATCGTTCCCTTCATGATTTAGAAGTAGGCTTTCTTTTTCAAATGTGAGATGTTGCAAACAAGAGCCTATTTCTAAAAATCTTGACTTCAAATCATTTTCCAGGATTTTAAAGCAATCAAAATCATTCAAAACTTGACAAGCATCAACAAAGTTTGGCATTTCCTCATTAATGATGTTAGCATCCAAAGGGACATCATGTGACCTATCACTTGAAATTTTTGTAGCTACTACCAAAGGTACAGATTTCCCCTTGTCATCCATACTCAACCCATCATGATTAAAATTTATCATAACTTGATGAGTATTAGTAGCCTTTTCTTTTTTCTCTTTGTCTTCTTCATCATCCAATACCTGTTCAAAAACACCAAAGTTAGGCACCCAATCAAACATGCGTCCATATTTTTCAAAACAAGAGCCTAATTTTTCAAGATATATGTCACGTGACACCTTTCCCCGATCAATGGCTTGAGTTGCCCCAAACTCCATATTTTCATTAGGATCATCAGTAGCATCTAACCCACACCACTTAGGTTTTGTAATTTCATCATTTTGAGATGGCATAGACATTGTAGAAACAATAGGTGGATCAAGATTTTTGATTTCTTGCCCCCCAAGGGGAACAAAAACAATTGATTCTCCTTCTTCATCCATGGTAGTAGAATCATTATCCTTCTCCAACCCTTGATGAGATTCCAAGGCTTCTTCCAAAACATTCTCAGATTGTGCAGGACTTGTAATATCCTCATATGAAAGGGCAATTGTATTATCCTGCATATCAATAGGCACATAAACTCCATTAGAAGGTTTGGAGTGAGCATACTCTTCCCAAGAATCATAACAATCATCTTTCAAGATCAAATTGTGATGCTCAACTATTTCTTTATCATCTTTTAATTCATCAACATGTTTCTCATCAAATTTATCTTCTCCTTCCTTAGATGGTTCAATTACTTCCAAAATTGGGTTATTGCTTGCATTCAAATTGATAAGGCTATCATAATCCACATGTGTAACCCATGATTCACGTTTAACATGATTTGGAAGGTGTGAATTTCCTATGCCATTACTTTCAACAATGTCATCCAATGTGTCATCCGAATCAGATTCATCCTCATAGAATTCATCTTTTGGTGAGTCAAGGGTTTCCAATCTATCACATGTTTCCATACGAGTTGGATCTAGTATTCCTCCCTTGCCTAAAATCATATTCCTATGAAAATCATTGAAATTGATTTTAGCAACATCTTTTGAATCAAGATGAGTATTTTGAAGTTGATTCATACTTAAGAAAGATGGTTGATCTTGCAAAGTAGGTTGAGGACTTTGAATTTGATTGAAGCATGGGAATGATTGTTGATTCTGAAATTGATTCACACTTGAACTTGGTTGTGATGGATAAATCATTGGGTGGGTAAAGGAGTTATTAAATGATTGAAGATTACATGATCCAAAACCCACACCATAATTTTGACAACTCCATTGTTGCTCAATTGCCATTGCTTGAGTATAGGCTTGTGACAAAGATGTGATTTGAGGCATCCCTCGCAAATATGTGGACATGGGTGAGTCAAGAGCATTGATGTATATTTGGAGAGCCATTTCTTCTTGAAGAGCATAAAATGTCACTAATTGAGCATATAATCCAAAGAATCTCTCGAGAAAATGACTTCACATTTTCACTTGGTCCTTTTCTAATATAGGCTAACTGATTGTACATGAGGATTGGGTCAACTTGCTTTTTGTTGAATTGATTGAGAAATGTTGCCTCTAGCTGAGCCCAAGAAGTGATAGACCCTAAAGGCAGACTTGTAAACCAATCATATGCCACTTTGTCCAAGGTATAAAGGAACATTTTACACGCAACATCATCATACCAACTTGTCAAGTGATTCACAACAAATTTGAATGCTTGAATATGTTCTTCTACAATATTTGTCCCATTAGACAAAAATTGAGGAAGACATCTCTCAAAACCAACGGGCAAATAATGTTGAATTCCCGGTATATTCAATGGGCTACCTGTCATCCACGGTGTAAACATAGCCATTCGTGAATGTTAAAGAATATAACTTTAATAGCCAAAAATTCCTTTTTTTTTTATTATTATTATTATTATATATATATATATATATATATATATATATATATTTAAATCAAATTAAATCATATTATTCCTGTATGAACCATCAAAGCGTTAAGAACAGTGCATAGCAATCATAATAAAATAAACCGCTTCAGCCCTCCTTGACGAAACTCTCGATTATCATCAAGAAAACCTGCAACAGAAAAACAAATGCTGCAGTTTAGCCGTTTGTGAGATTTAATAAATGATTTCGAAATTAGATCAAAAAGATATTGCTCATGTATGAAAATCAAAATAAAATAAACCAATTCGTGCCCTCCTTCTAGCGCCAATCTGTTGAGTGGTGTTTTCACCCAATTGTGAAAGCACACTCTCCGGTAGGATCTGAGTCCTAAAATCCTCTGCTTGCAAAGAAGGTAACTTCTCCAAGGTTCTTGTTATGCTGATTCTTTGTCTACCAATGATGTTATTCAAGTGAAATTCTAGGAATATCTTAGGGTTTGCAAGTGGATGTTAACAAGGGGCACTGGGGTTTATATAATTTGAATTTACAGTGGACTCAAAGTGAATAATTGTACTTTAATCTTGGATTTTGATGGATTTTCAGTTATTTATTTGGATACAGTAATTAAATTGCAAAAAATAAAGCAAGGGTTTGAACAATAAAGAAAAGTAAATGAAAGAGAAACTAAACTACAGTCAGAATGCTGCCATCAATTCGATGAAACCGAAGATAATGAGGTTTTCTGCATGCAACCTAACCTAATGAACCTGCAAACTCGCACAATCCAAATAAGCTAGGTGCGGGCTTCTAAGGTTTCTACTGTAATTCCAGATTCAGGCATTCGCATGAAGCAACCAAGAGCACTTGCATTAAACTTCACCTAAAAGCCTTATAAATCTGAAATGAATGATATAACATTAAATCATGCATACAAAAAATGACTCCTTCTTTCTCATCAATTAGATGCCAACTCTCTGTATTTTGTATTAAATGATATGTCAATTACATTCAAAGAATGTTCCAGGCATAAATATTCCAGAACAAAAGAAGGAAATTGCCCAAGTGCAGGCCCAGAATAGCATGAAGCTCTTGTCTCTGCAACTCTGCAATCGGCAATTTCCAACCCCTCTTTCAATCTGCACTTCTGGCTTTATACTAACGGAAACGGCTCTTCGATTCTCCCTGTGTCGCTTTGTTTCATCTTCCTGCATGTGACCCTTCAACTTCCCTTTCTTTTCGTTGCTTTTGACTCAGTCGATGCCGAGACCTTTGAAATCCTTCGTTGCATGTAACGCTTCTGCAACTCTGACATCTGTACGCCACGTGTCCTACGTTTTCTGCGCCTTCTGTAACGTTTTCCTGTGCAAATCATGACAAAAACTGCATGCAGCCTGTTCACCTTCCTAGCCGTGAAAATGTGACATGTCACGAAATCGTGACATGTCGCGATATCGCGACGCCCTCCTCGTTCGTATGCCTTCGGTCGCTTTCGCGATATCGCGATTTTTTACCTTCTCCGTCGCGATATCGCGACGTTTTTCACCTTCGGACCTTCATCCTTCGCGATATCGCGACTTTCTTCACTTCATGATCGCTTCCTCCTCGTCGCGATATCGCTACCGATTTCTATTTTAAGCCTCCTTTCCACAAACTGTAGCGAAATCGCTACCGTTCTCGCCTTCGGACCTTCTTGCCGCAAACTGTCGCGATATCGCTACCGCTTTTGCCCTCCGTACATTTTGTCGGAACCTGTCGTGATTTCGCGACCATTTTCTCCTTCAGGCCACTTTGCCAAAACACGTCACAAAATCGCGACCATTTTCTCCTCCGTACATTTCAAAACACGTCGCGAAATCGCGACCATTTTCCTCATCCGTAACTTCGGCAAAACACGTCGCGAAATCGTGACACTTTTCATCATCCGTACGCTTCGGCAAAACACGTCGCGAAATCGCGACACTTTTCATCATCCGTACGCTTCGGCAAAACACGTCGCGAAATCGTGACCATTTTCATTCTTTTCCAGCGGCATGTCGCGATTTCGCGACACCTTTTCTTTTCTTCTCAGCGACATGTCGCGATTTCGCTACACCCTTTCACTCTTTTCCAGCGATATGTCGCGATTTCGCGACAACTTTCAATTTTTCTTTTCTTTCTCCTTTTCGGCAGCGATGGAGCTACATGTCGCGATTTCGTGACACTTTCCTGTTTCCGGCAGCGATGGCGCGACAAGTCACGATTTCGCGACATGTCGCGATTTCGCGACACTTTCAACACTTAGGCATTTTTTTCTCTTTTCTTCAATTTTAGCATCTGGGTCACCGAGATTCTTCTCTGCAAGCCTGCAAAAAGGTGGGTCCCCAATTTTGGGGTGTGTTGTGGATCAACCACAACACGCTCTAATACCACTTGAAGCAGATTTCTTCAAACAAACAATTAATAAATACAGATCAAATAGAAATATCAAATATCTTTTACCACTTGAGGAGGGATAAGTCCTTACGAATACACAAATCCAAATAATATTATAAGATGATAAAAATAAATCACAACCTACTATATTTATATTAATTAATTAGTGAATATATTGGTATTGTAACATCAGCTATGGCTCTTTGTGCCTCACTAGAATCGAGACAACAAAGGAAGACTCCATCATAACCATGTTTATACAATACATTTTACAGGAGAATGAAACAGACTACTTTTTGCTTGAATGTGTGTTTAGCATTTCGAGACATGTCATATGGGAGTGTTCCAAACTTGATAAAGGCTACTATTTGGCTTGATCAAGGCTCATATGGATCCGAATAGATAAAGTAAACATACTTTTCATCTTAGATTTAGCATGGATGATTACAAATTTAGATACCATTGAAATTATAAGGGGTTGTACCTTTCCAAAGGAGTCTTTTGAAATCAATGATCAAAGGGAGGCCATCGCATCTGCAAATCTATTAGTCGAACATGGCAAATTATTGAATTCATACCAATCAAACTTAGAAAGCAATTTCATTGCTACTTCATGATAAATCTTAATGGTAGGTTCTTTACATTGGTATTATCCATTGATTTGTTTAATGACAAGTTGAGAATCACCAAATATCCTAATACACTTAATTATCATAGCTATAGTTGATTGAAGATCTAATATTAAGGCTTCATACTCTATAGTATTTTTTGTGCATTGAAATTCAAGTTTGAATGATAAGGGGATAGGTACCCCCTGGGGTGTATGAAATATTACTCCAACACCTTGACCTTTCATGCACTTAGAGTCATCAAAGAATAGTGTGATATCGATGTCTTCCTCCGGAATGACATCTTCTTCTTGTTCGGTGACAAAAAATACCAAATAATCTGGGAGCTCAATAATCAAAGGATGATCACTAGGTAGTGGAGATTTTGCAAGTTGATTGGCTATTACCTGACCTTTAATGGATTTTTGGCTAATGATTTCAATATCAAACTTAATAAGAAGCATTATTCGTTTAGCAGTACAAGTGTTTTTGTAAGTGCGAGACATCATATAATGCAGAGGATTTTCTCTAGCTATGACATATGTTGTGTGACTTTATTAGTGGTAGATACCACTGCTAAGCATAATTTTCTACATAAGTGTATCTAGTTTCGTAGCTTAACAATGTTCGACTAATATAGTAGACAAATTTCTCTCGATTTTCTTCATTATTTTGTGCAAGTATTGTCCCTAATGCAAAGTCCATTTTTGAAATATAAATATAGAATGGGACCCCCAGACGATGAGGAGCTAAAATTGGCAAAGAAGCTAGGTATTGCTTAATGTCATCAAAGGCTTTTTGACACTCATCTGTCCAATAAAATGACACCCCCTTTTGTAGTAGGTGATTGAATGGCCTACATTTGTTAGAAAGTTGCACAATGAAACAATGGATCAATTGAATCTTTCCCTGTAAACTATGCAATTCCTTTAAGTTAGTTGGGGGAGGCATCTCCATGATGACCTTGACCTTGTTTGGGTCCACCTCAATACTTCTTTTGGAGATAATGAATCCTATAAGTTTTCTCAAGGTAAAACCAAGGACACATTTATTGGGGTTCAACCTTACATTATGTTCTATAAGTTGGTCAAAAACTTTCTCCAATACACCAATGTGCTCTTGTCAAGTTTTAGATTTAGCCAAGATATCATCCACATAATCTTTGATAATCTTATGCATGTAGTCATGGAAAATGTATGTCATGGCACGTTGATAAGTGGCACCTACATTTTTAAGTCCAAAGATCATCACCTTGTAACAAAAAGTTCTCCAATGTGTTATGAATGTTGTTTTATGTTGGTAATTAGATTTATTCAAATTTGGTTGTATCCTGAAAAATCGTCCATGAGTGAAAGAATTTCATGGTCAGTGTAATTATCGACAAGAGTATCGATGTTTGAAAGAGAAAATTCATCCTTATGACACACTTTATTAAGATCTCGAAAGCCGGTGCAAATACGTATCACCCCGTTAGGCTTCTGAATGGGTAAAATATTTGAGAGCCACTCAGGATAATCAATGGGTACGATAAAACCCACATCTAGAAGCTTCTGGAGCTCTTCTTTGACCAAGAGGGCAATGGTAGGATGCATCCTTCTAAGTTTTTGTTTGATCGACTTAGCATCAAGATGTAAGGTGATATTATGGACAACCAAGCTAGAGTCAAGATCAGGCATATCTTTATAGGACCATGCAAAAATACCCTTCTTCCTCTTGAGGAGAGCAATTAATTGCTCTTATTCATCATTAGATAAGCTTTTGCCAAGCTTGAAAATTTGGGGATTATATTTGTCTAAACTAAGGTCCACATCGATGGTATCTTCAATTGACATATGAGAACCTTCCTCAAGTTGATGGGGTGTAGGGATCATATGAATGTCATCTAAGATGTCATCAAACTCTTCTGACTTATCCTCATCTATATCTGCCTAGAAAACCTCAAGATTCAAAGGTGAAGGTGAAGGTGAAGGTGGATGTAATGGAGGAATGTAGTTGTTTAAAGCCCTTAACAATTCCTCAAATAAGACAAAATTGAAAAAGTATGGAGGTGAGGAAATCCGGTCCATATCGATAAGGTTTATATCAATTGGAATTGGTTTAGCCGGATCATATGGATTATGGAGTGGAGTGAATAAATCAACAGGATTCATGTTGATTTATGGGTAAATTAGACAAGGTTGAATGGAATGGATGGAACCTAAGAACCAATGCTAGGAGCTTGGTAAACCTGGACAATAGCAAGAAATACAAATAAATGCATTTAACTAAATGATATATACATGTAATGTTGAAAAAGAAAACAATTTTTTGTTTGATTTTTTATTTTTTATTTTTTTTGATAGTGGGGCTTATGAGATGGATTAATGAAGTTGGGCTTATGTTACAAGTTGGGCTTATGAGATGGATTAATTAAGTGGGGGTGGTGGTTCACTGGTATGGTTGACTCACTCTTGTGGAATAAGCAAGTGAAATATGGGCTCGTGGATGGGGAACATTCTGAGATAAAACTCATCTTGTTTAGTATGGGGAATAATGGGCTCTAATTATTCTTCATATTCATCCAAACTTATTGAAATAAGTTCAAATTATTCATAGATTTTATCGGTAGAATCATCAGGATGGAGGGCTTCTTCTCCTAAATTTAGATTAAGCCTTTGGAAGGCTTTTTCAAGAGAAGAGGTGGAGATATGGAACATCAATAGGTTGAGACACTCCCTGTTCATGCAATCCTAGGCCATGACCTTGCCAATTAACTATGTGAAAATAGCGATATGGAAATCCTGAAATATTTTGAATATTGGTAGGTGTTGGTTCCTTGGGTTCATCTAGAGGAGCTAGATTTGATGAAGAATCAATCCCCCTATATACAAAATCCATGCTATTCAGAGATGAACCTATGTCATATATTGCTCCTATGGATAAAGGTGGGTCATGTGGGAAACCAAAATCCTTAGCATTAGTAATGGTGATCGGTGTGACGGTGATGTCTTGGACCACATATTCACCAATACCAGGATTAGTGAGGTGGAATTTGACTTGGGATGGTGGAAGGATCATGATTGGATAATGGATCGAGGAATGGTGAATATGAAGACGTCTCACAATCCATCAATTGACTTGTGAAACATTAGGTTATGGAGAGGGATTGGCTTGCTGGATGGATGATGATGATAAAGTGGAAGGAAAAGATGTGGATTAACTTTGACCACATGTGCATGTAGTAAATGATGAAGATGATGAAGGATTGGTGATAAGAGAGTCCTCAGGAATAGGATCCTTTGATGAATAAATCGGTAGAGTGGTAGATGTATTGGTTGATGGTGAAAGAAAAATATGGGTGGAAGGAAGCATGGATTCATAAGGATTTGAAATGAAATTGCAATACTTGAACGGTTCAACATCTACTGGTATGCAATGTACTTATCCCTCATGAACATATTTCAAGCATTGATGTAAAATGGAAGGGACACATCTCATTTCCCTCATTCAAGGTCTTCCAAGGAGTACATTGTATGCCATGGATCCTTCCAAGATGTGGAACATAGTGTGCAATGTTTTGACCCCTACTTCAATGGGAAAAATAATAGTGCCAACTATGGAACACAAAGCATCATTGAATGATTTTAGGGTGAAGGATGAATTGGTAATATGAGATGGAGGAAGATTCAAATGATGAAGGGTATATGTGGTGATTATATTGATGGAGGAATCAGTATCAATTAGAACTCTTTTAAAATTCTTGTTAATTATATCCATGATGTGCAATGGAGGATCTACTGATTCTGATGATATTGGCTTAATCTCAAAGTCATAAAATATAATGGAAGGCTCCATGCATGTCTAACTGCTCCCTATAAAGTTGTTGAAGGAATTAGTATCTTGATATTGTAGTTCAATGGATTTCATAATGTCCATTAATGCCTCACAATGTGGGGGAGATTGTTGAATTAACTCATAAATTGACAATTTGGTAGAAGCCATATTTAGACTTGTGGTTAACTAGCTACTCAATGAGATGATTGGTCATGGTGGATGATTTATGGGTGGAATGGGTGGATTTGATTGGCTAGGAATGTGGATTGGCGATGAAGGATTGGGGGAAGTTTGTATGGGAGGTGATGTGGGAGGTTGTGACTCACTTGCTTAAGGTTGTTGCGTTGCATTTTGTTGATTGCTTTGTTGACCTCTAGTGACCACATGAATGGTACCTACAAACTCTTGGTATTATTGGATGTGATTAACTTGATTAGGAGGAGTTTTGGTGTTATCCCCTCCCATTTTTGGTTGCACCTCTTCATTATGAGGAAGTGGTGTTTGATAAATACCAAGGTTTTGGTTCTATTGAGAAATGGGATTGTCAATATTGATGGCCCCCAAGTCAATTAGGTCTTGAACTATGTCTTTGAATACATGGAAATTATTAATATCACACCCATTTTGCCTATGGTAAGGACAAAATAAATGTTCCTAATAATATTTTCCATGTTTAGCGGGATCATCTGGTCTGATTTTGGGCAAATAAAGTTTCTTTATCATAAAGCCTTTGGAAAATGGAAGCATATGACTCAGACAAGGGGGTGTATTGGTGATTTTTTTAGGCATACTATCATTGGGGACGGTTTTCTATAGTTGGCACTATGTTTTACATGGCTTGAGTTATCGAGGGTACCGCATGATAAGCAATTTTTTGCGATGACTATTGCATTGATTGTTGTTGAGCCATTATCATTTGGCTCATTACCACTTGATTAACATGATTAGGTTGACTGGTCGGAGTGGCCTGTGTTGATTTTGATTGGCCATAATAATTGCTTTTATATTGGCCATTGTTTTGCCTTTCCATTTTCTTAGGCTTAAGTATGCCCTCTTGGATTTTTATTTCCTCGATGACACTATCTTGTGTTAGATATTATTCAAATGAATGATAAGTCTATAATTAAAGCATCCAAGAGAGGTTTTAAACAACTCTTGGTGAATATTTTGATAAGCTCTTCCATTGGTAGGGTGAATGGAAACTTGGTAATGATGACCCTCCAATGGTTTCCAAAATCATAGATGGACTCATTGCCATGTTGTCTTAAAGCATAGACATCAGACAATGAGACTTTATTTCTTAGGATAATTGTACCACTCTATGACATCTCCTCCTAATGGTTGAGAAAATTTTCTAAGCATGAGAGCATTATCATTTTGGATTCTACAACATGAGTGTACAAACGTGCTTCATGCTCTTTGGGATCCTCAGTTCCCTTGATTTTTTCAAACTTAGGCACCGTAAAATCTTTTGGATATGGTGGTGATGGTACCGAGGGATGAATGGGTTGGTTGATCAGCTAACGTAAGTTTAGCTTTTGGTTTATCAAACCAGGAGTATGTTGTATCAACTAATCTATTTGTTGTTGCATGGCCTTAATTCGAGGGTCTTCCCCAGGAAAATGGAAGCCCTAAATTACTTGATGATTTTGAGATAAGGTGGAAAAATATTATGGGTGACTAAATGATGATGATATTCGTGATGATGATAAGGCGAATGTGATGGAAATTGATTAAGGGGAGACTGATGATGAAGAGATGCAGAATTTTGGAATGATATCAATGCATGAGGGTTATGGCTAGGTTGGCCAATGGGAATAGGATGGGTATTGGTATGACTTGGTGGAGGAACATGGATAGATATTAGAGAAGAATGTGGTGTCTATTATGGACCCTAGTTAATGAGGACAGTCTGAGTAGATTTTGGTAGAGTCTTAGGGTTCACTTGCACTTGTTATTGAGTTTTTTGATGTTTCTTAAATAATTTTTTCAAATGTTCCCATGCTTCATCAATATCTCTATCAAAAATGGAGGATATGGAAGCAGATGGTATGGAATATGTGGTTGGGGAACAAGTTACACTTGGTATGGTAACTTGAGAGGCTAAAACTTGTGAAGTAGCATTTACATGTGTTTCATAAAAAGGGTTAGTGTACATGGATGTGTATGAAGTTCTAGGAGTAGATGAGGGTTGGGGAATGGACATATTAGAGGAATGTGCAACTGATACCTCGAAAATAGGATTAGTATACACCTGGGTAAAGTTGGATGGTGACTGAAAATAAACAAGTTTCCACTATAAAGTAGGATCTTATCTAGGTGAATTGGGGACTGACTCTAAGAAATAGTTAGAAGACTTCATGAGAGCTTCTACTCATGCCATATCTATGTGGGTAATGTGGTTATCAATGGTTTGTGAGGTTGACTCTACTTGGATAACAACCATATGAAAGGTTATGGGTGACAAGGAATGTGAAGGACCTACAAAAAAATCTATGTATGTTACATTTAGGGAATCTACCATAGAAGTGGTGGGGAAGGTGGATGAAGGTTCCATTGAATAGTCTTTATTTAATGCTTTATTTTATTTTCTTGTTAATACCATAAGAAATTAAACCAAAATACAAATTATGCAGTAAAATGAAACACAAAACTAAAATTTCACAAGAAAAATATGTTAGAGTAAATATTCCATCACTTGGATATTTTACCCTTTCCCTACAATAGGTAGATTTTATTTACTGCATGGTAAAAAGTACTTTGTTACTTTTTACCACTAGTAGTTACTTTTACTAGTTACCTAGGTTAGTGACTTACCTTACCGTCATTTCCCTATGGACGACAGGTTAGTCGGTAGGTTAGTTGTCGTAATCAATTTGATTACGTTTACTATTTACTATTTAACCTTTGATTATTAATAATATTTGTAATGCTTCACATTCTAACATTGGTATCAGAGTGGGCATTAGCCTCTCACCCTGATGGCGTAGGCAGTCAACCTAGATCGGGCCCAAATTCTAACACAGGCCCGCATCACTAGGCCTAGCATACTTAGGAAACTCTGTTGCTGGCATAGAATCTCTAACAACCTGTACGGCTGCTGATAATGTGCCAGAAGGACGTAGGCCCCTCCTCGATGATATCTAGCTCACAAGTGAATGCAAATGACCAGAGACAAAGATCTGGCAGCTGGCGGTCGGATACCGGAGACAGGCCCGCCAAGGAGGGCGGGAGCGCCCTCCTGCAGGACCATGGTCGGCGATCGGAGATGAAACTCTGATGACTGATGACCACGTCGACAATCGACCACCTAAGGAGGGTAGGTGCGCCCTCCCAAGCGACAACCGACTACCAAAACTAGTCCGATAACTGGTGATCAGAGCATTCGATGATCAAAATACGAGGGCAGGTGACCCTCCGATTTTTGGTGACCGTTGACTAGAGCTAGGGTAGGAGCACCCCTAGCTCAAAACACATGGACAACCTAAAACCCTAATTGCATAGACAAGAAGTACCCATGCACGCTCGAGAATAGATCCTGAGGTGCTGACGTGGCACTACCATTGGACTCGACTTGGATCAGATGCGACGTCGTGACAAAAAAAAGGATGACAAAGGACTCAGATTGCCTATAGGCAATCGAGTCCTTATCTGGGCGAAGTCGTCTTTAAACGACTTTACATGCGCCTTCACGGCGCATGTGGGACTAAATTCCCAAAGATTTAAAAAAAAAAAAGCTTTAGAGTGTGTGAAGGCGCGCACTCCAAGCCCTAGGGAAGGGAGGCTTCAAGATGAAGTCTCCTCCCCAATATCTCCTTCGAGCTAGCTTATCTCCGTCAGGCTAGCCAGCCCGACTGGAGATTTAGCCCTCGACAAGGCGCAGCCCAATAGGGAGGTCGGGAGTTTGACTCCCGTCGAGGCCGAAGAGCTTTTTTTTTGCTAAAAGCGGGCGGTGGGCAGAACGACTCCCAAAGGTAATTTTTTTTTGTAATTTTTTTTTTATTATTTTTAATCATTTTAATTTATAATTTAATATTTTTATGATAAAAATTTAGTTTTAAATATTTAAAACTTATTTTTTTTGTCTTAACTATATTCCATTATAAACATTTGATTATGAAAACATTGCATTAAAAATAGAAAATTTGGAGGGTATTTCTTTTGCAACACAACAAAAATAGTGCTTTTGTTTTCTCACCAAAAAGGAGATATAAGACATAGAAGAGCATATTTTTTTTGCAAATTAGAGAACCTCCCATTCTTCTCAAACCTTGTCAATTTTGCACCATAAAAGGGAGACAAATATCAAACACATATTGATTCTTTATTGCAAAATTAGAAAACAAGGAGACACCAAAACTTGCAAAATTCAAAGACAAACATTTGTGCAATTGTTTTCTCCAAGGAGGGATAAAAGACAAGAAAATTGCACATCTATTTTTTTTGCACACTTGAGAAGAAATTGTAACCTTGGGTCCACAAAAACTAAGTCGTGTGTCGACTAGTTCTGGAAGCCTTCCAAACGCAGGTCGTGTGTCGACTTGTCTTGGAAGGAGTGCTTCAATTGTTCATTTTGCAAAATTTAGGGGAGAAGACAACATTGTACTTATTTTGCAAAATTGGAAAACAAAGTAGGAGACATAAAAATATCATTTTTTGCACAACACAAAACACACATTTTGTTGCAAAATTTTAAAAAGGTGCATTATCGATTTTACTCGACACCTTAATTGGCAAACTAGGTGATAATAATTTTGAGGCCATTTCTTGTTTGATTGTTGCATCATTTTTTTTGCAACTATAAGTCATATAATCAAGAACATCCAAACCTCAAAATTTCACAAATTTGTGTACATCCATGCACAGATTTAAAACCAATTTCACTTGATATTCTCTCCTAAATCAACAAAACCCCTAAGTCACTCTTATTTGTTTGGCTTAAATTTCCTCCAACTTCTCATCCTTATTGAAGGGTGTTAAGGCAGGTGCCATTAAATATATTTTTGAGTGAATTATATTTTGATACTCTTTTAGGGTAATCAAAAAGAAAGAACAAGTTTTTTGAAAATAAGTAACCTTAAAAAGTTGCAATCCTTTGCACTAAGGGGGGATAATTCATTTCTTCCTTCAATACACATATTTTTGATAAGAGGGAAATAAAACTTGTAAAGGCAATCATAAAAGTAGAAGTTATAAAAATTATACCTTTTCTTTTATACTTCATAATAGCAATCATGCTTGAAGTTCTTACAATAAGGAAGGATGATTTGGTGAACTTTTTGATCAAATTGCCTAGAAAGCATAGTTTTAGTTCAATAAATTAGTAAAATTAATAAAACCTTAGGGGGTCCTATCGTGATCACCATTTTTGAAGACAAAAATGCAACACCAAATAACAAGATATAGATTGAACTCAAAAATACAATAGTGCACAAGAAGAAATGATTTTAATTATTAATGGGGGGAGCCTCAAAAATCCATTGTTATAATAAATAATATTTGAACTCTTTGAAACAAATGTACATAATGCTAGGGTTATCTGAAACCCTAGCTACAATGTTGTTGGTGTCTTTAGAATGCATCCTTGCTCCCAACAGATGTGAGTGGGCTTCGTGTTATCCAATACTAGGCCACTCTAGCTTAAGTAGTTGCACAACGCTAATGTAACACTTCCATATCTGCACACAATAAAATAGAAAATAGGTTAGTAAAAACTATGAGGGCTCCACAATATGAGGCCCTCTATAATCAATACAAAACCCTAACTATATGATGTAAATAGCATGAACAATAATTGAAAATGCATGGAATAAAATAAAAAATGAAAGATTTACGTTGAGACGCTTGCTACTTTTGATCTATTATTTTTTGTAGGAAGTGGTGTGGCAATGCCCTAGCATCATATAAGGGCTAGGAGGACTACAAAAATCTGGTGTAAGACACTCACTAGCACTCAATGGTAGTAGAAAATGCTTGTGGGTGCTCAGGAATGGTGGAGGGTGCCTAGAGGCACTTGGCAGCAGAGGAGAACTTCCTAGAGGTGCTCAACAATGACAGGGAGCACCCGAAGGCATTCGATAGATGAAAGTAAAATCTACAAAATTAGATCTAGCTGAGTGAAATGGGAGATGATGAATGCGGGGGCTATGGTGAGCGAGGATGGATGGAGAATGCAAGGATACTTGGATTGCTTAGGAAGCTTCAGGGAAAAATTCAACTCAAGGAATACTTAGGAAAAACTTAGGACTTAGGACTCAAGAAATAGGATTTAGGCATTGAGCCATCAAAATGGCTCCTATTAATAATCCACACTAGGGTATGTTAGGGTTTGAGCGACACAAATTGTGTGGCCTATATTAAAACATAACAAAGGGTAGATATTAATTTCGAGTGTGTGGCATGGATTGATGTAGATGGATGGCTAGGATTAAGTTAAATCGGATGGCTGGGATTTTTCACATATATAATATTTATATTTATTAAATATATATAAAATATAATATTAAAATATTAATATTAAACATATATTTAACAAATATGCCTAAATATATGTATATGGGTAAAATTACGGGAAGACCTGGATGGATGACAAGTGGCTAGGTTTTGGTATCTATACCTGGCATCTAGATGTCTTGTCAGCACATGATTAAATACACCTATCCTTTGCATTGGGGATTTATGCTCAAACTTCTAAAATTATCTTTACTCTAACCATTTCTTATTTGGTGGTTCTTCAACTTTAATCAACCATATATTATACTCTATCAGGCACTTAGGAATTTCCAGAATGCTCTCAAAGAATACTTCTTTTTTCATGCAGAATTATATGTTTGTCTTCCTCCCTCTCATAGTGTTCTATGGAAATATTCTAGAGCATATATCCTTCACGTTATCAACATGCTTTCTCCTCTAATTTTAGCTGTATAATAGCACACTTTCTCTTCTCTTTTTAGCTCTTCTCTTGCTAGGTATTCATAGGGATATCTCCATTGGATATATCTCCTCTTGTTGATTTGTATAAAAATTTTACCTATAATTTTCACTATATCCTTACAGACATAATTGTCAACTCATTTCCAATTCATCTATCTCCTCCTACACTTATCTATAGTCACAACATTTCTTTAGAGGTACTACTATCACTTCAAAAATTGCACATGACTCTTTCAGCGTAGCTCCCTTTCAATTTTTTCTTCACCTTTATATTCTCTCTCTTCCATGGTTATTCTCCTCTTCTCTTCTAACTCTAATTTATATTTCTTGGATGTCTAACATAGCTCTCACCAAGGAGGATCTGATACCACTGTTAGAAAAATAATGTTATGCTCATAGGTTAAACGATTTCCAAGATCATATAACAATTCAATAATAATGCATATATCAAATGAATAATAATATCACATAAATCTCATAGAAATATTTATTGAAACTACTAAAGCAATGCATAAATGCAAATATTCCTTGAGTTACATATTACATGTCTTTATCTTCAATATAAAGATACATGAGACTCTTCACATTACATGACTCTTGATATTATAAATCTCATATATTACATAAAGATAAAGTCTCTCATAATTGCACATAACTCCCTACTAAACTTGACACATCACTCATATAAATCTCACTTTCTAACAAGAGACCTCACACACTCAATTATTTGACACAAACTCACACCCAATAACTTGACACATACTATATACAGAAATATCAAACACACACCCTAATCTAAATATTTACAATGGTACCAAATAATGTAATGCCTCCAACAAAAATATGGTCCTATTGAGACTTTAGGGGGAGATAAAATATACAATTAGTGAAAAGGTCAACTGAAAAATGTCACCTTAATGAATCATAATTCTTCAATAGGTTATCATGATATTTTTTTGTCAAGAGAGCTCACCTCACTCGTGATTTTTTAGTTTATTGTATAATTGATAATAGCTTACAAAAGGACTTAATTGCAAGGTCCATTTTTTTATAAATTGAAGTTGTCTATGGACCCACATCATCATCCATATTCCTTTATATGGAAGTATAGTGGGACTACCTCTAGCATCACACACACTTGCCTTATCTCATTTGCTTTTGGTCCTAGATTTATGGACAAAGTCATGTGTGATGTCACCCCAATGGATTAGTGTTGATTATTGCATGATAAACCCTATAAATATGATAGGAATTCTACATATGATGAATTCAAAACACATATAATTTACAATTAGATAACAAATTATATGTAGTCTAATGCACTCAACATACCACCAATTTGGTACTAAGTTATGGATAAACATGTAAATCTATAAATCAAGTAAAGGAATTGGACCTCATTTTCATAAGGCCATAAAATGAAGGAACACAAGAACCAATCCATAAGACTTATAGGCATGATTCACTAGCTAAAATGTTGCAATCATACTCTCAAGTATTTAATAAGCCCACAAAACTCCCTCCTAATTGTGATATCAATCATATCATAGAGATTATTCCCGTTGCTCCTCTTACCAATGCACCAATGTACAAGTAATTAAAAATTCAAATTTAAGAAATTAAAAGGTGAATATAGGATTTTTTTCCAAAGGATTTGTTAAATCAAGTACCTCCCCTTGTGCTTCACCAATTTTTCTTGTGCAGGATGGGACTTCAAGGCTATGTATTGATTTCAGGGCATTGAATAAGATAAAAATCAAGAATAGATATTAACTTCTAAGAATTGATGATATCTTGGACTAACTTCAAGAGGTTAAGGTTTTTTACAAGATTGATCTTAGGAGTGGCTATCGCCAAGTCAATATTCAGGCTAAAGACACATGAAAAAATACATGTAATACCATGATAGGCCTTTCTGAGTGGCTTGTAATACCATTTGGTCTCACTAATGCTCTTTCCATATTCTTGAGGTTGATGAATGTTCAAAGATAGTCTAAACAAATTTGTGATCATTTACTTGGATAACATCCTTGTTTACTCTCCCACTTGGAAAATTTACCTAGAGCATCTAGAGTAGGTTCTTAATACTCTTCAGAAGAACCAATTGTATACCAATATTCCCAAATGTTCCTATAATCAATCCTCCTTCCACCATCATAGATATAAGAAATTTTCTTAAACTTGTGAATTTCTATCGCAAGTTAATTGTTGGACATTCCATTATTGTAGCCCCCTTAAATCATTTGACCAAATTTAAAGTTGTGTTTCAATCGATAAAGGATCATGCTTGTGTATATTCTAGTACTTATAGACCTTGCACAACCTTTTAATATTGAGACACATGCTTCATAGTTTACTCTTAGAGTTGTATTGAAGTAGAATGGTCATCTAGTGGCCTATCATTCTAAGACATTCGCAACTGCTAAAAAAATGTAATTCACCTATAAAAAAGAGTTGTATGCTTTGGTGTGATTTATAAAGTATTGGAGACATTACCTTCTTAGCAAAGAATCTATTGTACATATTGATTAGTTGCCCCTTAAGTTTCTTTAATCACAAAATAAAATTGAAGAATCTTATCACATGAAGTGGGAATCTTACTTGTAGTAGTTTCATTTGGTGATCAAATACAAGAAAGGGAATAGCAACACAATAGCAAATTATTTAAGTTTCCCTTTAGTAGCTTATGCCTTGACAATTATCACCACTTCTAACATTGGTTTCCAAACTTCTCCTACACAATATTATCCTTGATCCAAACTTTGGGAAATTTTACCACCACCTTTCACATACTTCCTCATCCAATTTAATTCCTTTTTAAGATTTTTATATGAAGGAAGGTTTGCTATATAGTTGGGATAAATTTTGTGTCCCATAGGAGCATTGATTGTCTCTTACCAAAGAAGCACATTCTACACTTTATGGTTTACATTTTGGAAAACACAAGACTCTTCATCGTTTGCAATGGTTTTTCTATTGGTCTCACATGCAAAATGATGTCCTATGATTCTTGAGGTAGTGTGTTGTTTTTTTGCCACTACAATTCAACCGATAGGAAATAGGGCCTAAGTGTTCCCTTTCCCATTCCTTCTTGTCCTTGAAAAGGTATTTCTATGGACTTAGTGGTTTTCTAATAATAGTTTAGTGGCATGATTGTTTTTATAGTTATGGATAAATTTAGTAAGATGACTAAATTCATTCCATGCCACAAGACCAATTCTACACCTAACTTAGTCCAACTCTTATTTAACATAATATGGCACTCCTTTTGTTTTCCTACCAGTATTGTATCTGATCATGATTCACATTTTTTGGGTCAATTTGGTGCTCTTTGTGGAAGATTCTAGGAGTCTCTCTTAACTTCTCCATCACCTTTCACCCATAGTCAGATAGGAAGACTAAAGTAGTGAATTACACTCTTATACAAAGTTTGAGGGATATATCACCACACTTATCTAGATAAGTGGGATTTGAGCTTCACTCACATAGAGCATTATTAAAATAGAGCAATCCACACCTTCACATTACACTCTCCTTTTGAATTTTTCTTGTTTTTCATCCTTTTGATCCATATGAGTTAGCCTTACTTTACCCTCTCCAACTATCATGCACATTTAGAAAGAGCAAGATAAGGCAAACTCCTTCATTAAAAATTTACAACGTCTTTAGTCAAAGGTGGTCCAAATTTCATATAAGATGCAACAATAGTAAAATTTATCAATGGATCAACATCATATCCCTCATCCTTTCTTGGTTGTAGATAGAGTTTGGCTCTATTTGGAAAAACAATATTTTTTATAAAAGACACAGTAAGATCAAACCACTTCATTATGGGCCTTCTACTATCCTCCAGTAGGTTTATACAAACATATTTTTCCTTGATATTCCAAATCATATTTATGTTCATGACATCGATAATGTGGATATTTTGAATCCATATCATGACTCTACATTGGAGATCGATCCTTCCATCAACCATCCTATCAATGTGGTATCTAATTTTTAGCTTCTACTAGATTTTTATTGAGTGTTTGACATGAAGACTCATTAAAATCGACAAGTTTATTCCACTTCTTACCTTTTTGTCTACAGAGATCATCTTCCACACTAGGTTCATTATATATCCACCTATCAAATATCTTACAATTTTCCTTCTTTCTTGAAAGAATTGGAGTTCAAATACTTCTATCATGGGGAGGTAGGATGAGAAACGATAATGTAATAGCTAGGCTTATGGGATTTTTATTATAGTTAGTAGTTTATATATTAGATTTTGTCAAACATGGGACTACATAAAGGTTGCATTAGATTAGCAAATATTTTAGAATAGCTAGTTGTTAGCAGTTGTTAGCAAATATTCTAAATTGCTAGTTGTCTCCTAAAATTCAACTATGTTAGTATGTTATTTGCTATCTTCCAAATTGAATTTTGTTTACAATTTGGAAGATATTCGGTTACGTAATTTGTGCTTATTTAAGCACTAGTTAGTAATGTAATTGTTAGTTTCATTTGATCCACGTCAATGTAAGACCCTATTGAGCACATTAGACTCTTTCAAACTACTTACCATGACATTGCTTATGATAAGATGTTGCTAAAAAAATATAAAAGCCTTAGTGACCCAAATATAGAATGGTATTATCAGTTGCCATACCACTCCATTAAAATCTTTGAGGTGGACAAGATGTTTGTACAACATTTCTTAGCCTATGTTGAAAAGGTCACCCTTGGAGAATTATATCAACTCAAGAAATCCAAGGATGAGAACTTCATCGATTTATTATAAAAATGGAATATTTTAATGGAAAAACTTCAATTTATTCTCCTCCAAAGAAACTTTTAGAAATTTTCATTAGTAACTTCAATGATAAACTATCATGAGTTGGAAACAACTACTCTCTCATATTTTGAGCAAGTAGTTGAGTTGGCTAGACATTTGTAAGTTGACCTATCAAGGAAAGGGTAATTAAAACTTAATAAATAAGAGAATAATACCTTTAATTCCCAATATAGAAATAAGCATTGAGTTGGTGATTGCATTACTGACTCTTGCCAAAGCAATAATGTGAATACTACAGGCACCCTTACAGTTAGTTCTAAAAGAGCAATAAAATCCTAGGAGGAACTTTACTAAATTAGATCTACCTCTTTCCTCTATCCTTCAACAACTTCTTGATGCGAAGATGTTTGATATTCCACCCATTAAACCCATATATACCACTATAGATTGGTATAATCCAAATGAACATTATGATTACCATTGAGTTGATGGTCACACTACCAATAAGTGTAAGTGTATTAAGTATTTAGTTCAATATTTAATAAATGGTGGTAATGTTTTCTTTTGTGGATCTAAACCTAAAGCTTCATCTAATCAAGAACTAGGTATTTTCTAAAACCCACTACTTAATCATGATCAGAAGGTAGCAAATAATGTTTCATATAATAATGGCCCACCTCCACATCAAAAAATTGTGGGCATGATTTCTTATTCTATATGTGTCACTACAAGACAACAAAAATCAATCTTTTGACCAACTTTCTCAACCACTTTTGGTTCTTAATTCTATGAAAACCCCTTGCTCCAAAGGACCTCCACTCATCTTGAAATTACAAAGTCAATCTAAGGGATATTTTGGTCTTAAACAACAATTTTCTAGTACCCTAACCAAAACTTTTCTTCTTGAACTCCTTCAAACCTCTTCAACTCATATGGAATCCCTATTTAAACTTCTAATTGAGCAAATAATAGCTCAATATATTTATCCCAAAAACCTTGCTAATGTAGTAGGAACTATTGAGATAAACCATGCTACAATATATTTTTATGAGGATGATATTCCTCCACCATCCATGCATGGGGAACTCCCCATTTACATTACAGTTCACATCAATGATTTATTTATAATAATAATACTTGTTTATAATGGAGAAAGCTTGAATTTTTACAACATTCAATTCATCCATAGATTTGGTTTAGATAAACAAGACCTTCAAAATTTTGACCTTGTTATAAGAGCCTTTGATAATGGGATTTGTGAAGCCATTGGAACCATAACCTTATCCCTTAAAATTAGATCCCATATCCTTAATACCATATTTTATATCATACCTTATGAATTCACTTACATTCTTATACCAGGATGACCTTGGATCCATGCAATGAATGATGTCCCCTCTACCCTTCATCAATACCTCAAATATGAGTATCAAGGTAAACTTATCCATATCCTAATTGATCCTACACCTTTTACCTATTATACAATGATTGAAGCTAACCTCTCTAAGATTAATTTGTGTCCTTATCATATTTTGGTTCCAATAGCTACCACATATTCTTCTACCCAAATCAATGATGTAATAAGTTCTTTGACTCTAAATGATCAACTGAATCAATATAAAAATCAAATTAAAAACAAAGTATAAATGACCAATCTACGGTCAGGAATCTAACCCATATTAAAAACAATAATTATGTAGATCTATCCAAACTCCCACATTCTCCTTGAACCTTAGGTCTACCCTCTAATAAAGATAAAATAATGTGAATAGGGTTGTGTACCTTAATTTGTGGTAGTAACCCTTATCCAATTAAAAGATAGTTTGTTGCATGTTATCTATCCAATTCATATCCTCTTCCTAAGAAAATGCTCACAAACATGGGATATCAGGGAAAAGGCCTCAAATCTCATGAAAAAGGAATCAAATAACCTTTAGAATTTGAAGCCTTGATTGGTCATTGTAGGATAGGGTATATCCTTAATACGAATTAGCCTCTACCCCCTTCCTTATCATTTGAGGATAATAATAAATATTTCACCTCTTTCCAAAACATCAAAAAAAAATTAGACTGAGATCAGTTCGATGAGGAACCTTCTTTCTTTAGTGTGAACCTTATAACCTTAGTATATCTTAAATTGACAACTACTAAGGAGGACTTTGAAAAGAGGGATCTTGTTTGTAATGTTCCCCATGATCTATTTCTAGATGCCTTTTATTTTAATGGATCTTTTGTTCGTGTAGCTAAATATTAAACCTTCCCAACCAAAGGATAATAATCAACCATCCCTTACTCCTAATGACCTTGAGAACTTAGGAATATTTCCAACTCCTCAATTTGAGGATGAATCATACATCCTCCTTGAAGAGATCATAATGTCAATATTGGAATACCTTATACTCCTAAGATTCTTAAGTTAGGTAAGGTTTTGACCCCAATGGAATAAGAAGAATATACCAAGATCTTGACTAAATTTCATGATATATTTTCTTGGTCCTATGCAAACATTCCATTATTGGATCCCTCCTTGGTTTTCCACCACCTTGTGATTCAACTTGATGCCAAAATTTTCAAATAGAAGCTTTAAAAGATGCACCCTAAGGTTTTACTACTCATTGAAGAAGAGATTTTGTGAAAGAGAAAATACACCATAACAATTGGAAATGTACAATATACAATATAAATATATTTGCAATAAATTTGATATTGATAAGTTGTCTTTTATAAATCAGCCTTTTTGGTTATAATCGACCTCCCAAAATGGAGGATTTTATTTTACAAGTAAGATCTATGGTGTTTCAAGTTATCTCCTTGAGCACATAATGAGTTGTGGAAAGTTTTAGAAAATGCATTGCTTGATCTCCCAATATTACATGCATATCCAATACCTACACGCAAGCTCATAATAATAGCATCAATATCATCTACGGGGCCTTTCAAGATGAGGCCCAAAATCATGAAAGGGGGTTACAAAAGCAACTAAAACATTATAAAATCTTACAAAACAAATGCAAAAGTTAAAAAATTGCATAAAATACTTACAAAACCTTTCAAAATACATGTTTTACCTTTTTGTATAGTTTTTGATTGGTCTAAAGCTATTTTTTGCCTTGAAGCTCAACTACCCTATGTAAATGGCTCTCTGGGTAATTGCCCTATGTGGTTGTGATTCTAGGACAACCCTGGGTGGTTGAGACTCTAGGTAACCACCCTATGTGGTTGTGCTACTGGTTAATTGTCATGTATGATTGTGCTACTAGTTAACCACCCTAGGCGGTTGAGATTGTTATTTGATAGAGGGTTTCAATCTTGAATTTGAACCTTTATGGATTTGTTTTGGGGTCTTTATTGTAGATCCAGTGCACAACTGGATGTTACCATAAGTGTGGATTTAAAAACAAATTCTAGTGAAAAATATCAAAATCATCCATGGTTGATGCCATCAAGCTCTCCAAATGGTGAACCTACAACCACAATGTCAAACAAAAACACAATATCGAATAAAATTTGAGCAGAGCTTCATTAAATTTTTGTGCACACATGAGAAATAAAATGGGGACCTATTTGTAAAGTCTTCCATGTGTGGTAGAGAGTGTTGAGGATGGAGAAGAGTGAGTGACAAGTGGCATGGGTGCGTAAGAGAGGAATATAAGGGATTCCCCACTTAGGGTGGATAAATGTGCAAGTTTCCTGGTTTGGGCTGACATCATATGATGCCTTATGACATGCCATAATGCAATATGACATGTCATGACACATTATGATATGCCATATTAATACCTATTTTTGTAAATATATTTTTCACCCACTAAATTGGCATTTCTCATAAAAGTGCTCAAGTGGAGGGAATCCTCACCCAAATGCATTCAATGCACTTGAAAAGTAGAGGAAAAAGGGGAAAATAAATGCTAACTAGAGTTAAGGTGAATTCGAGTTAAAACCAATAGAGTGATCTCATGATTATTGTAGTTAAGTGTAGGAAGGGGCTAAAGTGGGTCTAAGGGGACTAGAAAAGGTCAAAGGGGCTAGAAAAGGTAATATTAATAATTTCTAAGGTTTGTAATACATTAATTAAAATAATTGCACATATTAAATATTAATATTAACCATTGCAAATGTGATACTTTTTAGGTGTCTACAAATACCCCTTTTTGTACCACATTATGTGAAAACACAATATGGTGTAAAAATCGATGACATCGACTACAAGAGTGATGATGGAAAGAGGAAATGATCAGGAAAATGAAGAAAGTGGCTTTTGCCTTGAGAAGTCTAACACAAGATTATCTCAAACCAAGGACAATGTAATATGCCCCAATCATGAAAGTGACAAATGCCCTTGAATATTTACTTTTGACAAATTGATGAAATTGAGTTGACTAGAATTTTGAGTCTTGGAATTAGGGTTTTGATTAGAAATTTTGAAAAACAAGAAAAGAAAATATGAGTTCTGCTATTTACCCTAGTAGAAGGAGGGTTAATGATAGCCTCAGGCAAATATTCTTGGGCTTAAGAAACTCCAAAATTGAGTGTTTGCATATTGAAATGATTTGAGATGAAATTCATGGGTACTTGTCAACCCGCTCAAATGATAAGTGGATGATAATAAAGGGGTGACAAACATGATTTTATTAACAAAATATGGATGAAAATTGTAGTATGGAATAAGGGAAGGTGTAGAAAAGTGATTTTGGGGGTCATTTGCAAAGTTTGAGAGGTTTTGTGAAAAAACTCTCTTTAGCAACTACTTGGGGCGATTGTTAGGTGCCTTGAAAACCACCCGAGGTAGTTACATTACACCTTGGTGACTTCCTAGGGTGGTTGGGAACCTATGTGGGTGGTTCCCAACACAAAGCTATAAATAGGGCTGATGGGATCATTTTTGCAACTTTGAAGGACAATAGAATATGGCAGTGGGAGTTGGAGGGTGTGCAAAGCTAGTAAGTATCTTAGTTCCTTTGGTTTTGCTATTTTTGTTGAATTTTTGTAGTTGTGTGTTTGTTTTTTTAAATTTAAATGCCCTAGAGGAGGCATAAAAAAAAATTATTTTTTTATTTTTTCAACTTAGAAATTAGAAATTAGAAATGGTGTGTGATATTATGACATGACGTGATGGGTAAATTTTTTTTATTTATTATGATATATAAAATGGAAATGGTGGGCTAATGAATTTGTTGTGGTGGTTGCAGTTGAGGATGCTACGACCATGATATCGATTTGGCACTATGTTTCCAAGTGCCCAGGATAAGCTAACTGAGGTAGACTGGGATTGGTTGGAGGTGATTGGTTTGAAGGAGATGGAATAGATAGAGGTTATACATGTAGATAAGGGGTGCCTTTCTACCTTATCATAGTGATGGCAACCATACAAGGGAGATGATAATGGCCTTGGAGGATGTGTATCGCATATTCCTACTACCAATGTAAAGTATCCCTATCCATGTAGCCATGGATAGGGAAGATGTGTTGATGGAGGTATTTGGTGAGGAGTGGGAGATAGCAGACATGAACAATAATAGTATACAATACTTTGTAGAGCACAGGATGATGAGGCTAACACCACAATAGTTGGTTGTGATGTTTCTAATATCAAATGCGATATTGTCATATTTAAGTGGAGCTCAATTTCCATGGAATTTATTGAGATTTATGGTAGAGCTAATCAAGAAACTGGCATTATATGCATGGGTACCAACAATATTGATCCAAATTTATGTTAAGCTATACAATATGTAACAACAAATGAGGATGGGATTAGGTTGTAGTGTATTTTTTTAGGTGTGGGGATGGAGGTACTTTTTTGTAGGGTAATCGTATGAGTTAGAGGGGGAGGCAACAATCGAACAACCTTATGTATTGAGATGGTGACACAATAGGGAAGGACCACAAGGATTAAAATAGAAGAAGGGGGGAATACTATCAACAACTATGGTAAAATATAAGACCATAGACAATGATATGGAGGCCATAAATGGTAAGACCCATATGGGTAAAGGATAGGATACACTTGATTCAGGTGTGATGGATGTGATGGTTGACTAGTCGACATGGGACAAAGCATGAGTTATTCCCATTTTTCATGTTCAATAGTTTAATTTGTAATAGGGGGGTTCAAAACAACCTGTCATCTATAGGAGATGATATGATGATGTCGCCTTACCACTTTCATAGGTAGATCAAGTCAAAGAGGTAGATAAGTATATTGAGGTGGTAGACACATATGATGCCAAGATGACCCTAGAGTATGATGTATGGTGGGAGACATAACATTGGAAGCCCAAGAGGATGATCCAATGAGGTGAGCCCAAAGATCCAATAGAGAGGGTGGGTAATGAGGATATCATAGGGAGTGGAGGTAATGAATGCAGAAGGTGGTGTAGAGGAGGTGGTGGAGCTAGAGGAGCCACTAACATAATAATAGATGATGGGTAGATAGTGTAGGAGATCCACCTAGAATGATAGAGGAGGTAGCAAATCTCTGAGCAGAGTGAAATACCTTACGAGTAGAGTTAAGGTAGATGGGAGCATAATTTTTAAAGGTGTAGTGATAGCAGGCTCTAATAGCAATAAAGAGAGAGGAGTTGGAAGGAGGGAGAGAGGAGGATATGGGTGAGTAGGATAGGCTAGTGCATATACTGGTAGATATTCAAGAGGATATATTGGTAGCAATGACCAAGTAATATGAGCTACAACAATAGATGGAGATGGGGTTAGTTCATAGAGAGGCTCTACATCACCATCTAGATGTAGCGATGGTAGAGAGGAAATGCATGGTGGCTAAGGTAGAAGATATATGAAGGACTAGGAAGGCACTACAAGCTAAGCTAGCTAGATTGCAAGCAGAGGTAATGACAAACCAAAGTAGAGCAACTAGGGCCATAGCATAACAATGATTAGAGGTAGAGAGGGCACTATATATGGAGGATATACTCTTGATGGAGGGATTGGTTGTCCCTCCATGACCAACATTGATAGGGTCACAAAAAATTCTAGCCAGTAGATCCTAAGGTACCATGGTGAGGCCATGGCTCAGAGAGCCACCTACATAATGATATTTGGGTGTCGAATCCTCTTGATGGGATGAGCAACAAAGATAGTGAAGTGGCAAAATATTGATGCATAAGGGAGCAATGAGACCAGTGGTGGATAGCCTTGATATTTTACATGTTGACGATGTAGCCATAATTTTGTAGGTCACTAGGCCATGATGATGTAGCCTACAGGCCTAACCTTATTATGATGTATGATTATGTTTATGAGATGATATATATACATATTTTGTGTAATTTTTTTATGTTTCTGATGATGATGTGTGATGATGTTTATGAGATGATATATATAAATGTTTTATGTAAAATTTTTGTGTTTCTGATGATGATGTGATGTGGTATGAATTGATGATGTATGGATAGATATAGTGATTGAAATGAGATGCATGTGATGATACTCATGATAGATGGTTATATTAATGAAATGATAAATGTGACTAACATGAAATGGAATGGTTATGAAACTATGAATACAAGAAGATGGTATATATAAATGCATGTTTGATTATTGTTCAAAAATGTTTAATAATGTATCACTCACTCATGAATTGATTTATTAATCAAGGGCATCGACACAATAGTATTGACATAATTGTAGAATGGTATGGAGTGAATGTGATACTATGGAAACATGGGATAAATAAACTATAAGAACAAAGGTGGCATGACTTATCATTTTTGTATCTTAGGATGGAAGGATCGACAAGTGCTTTTAGGAAGCTCAAACACCCTAGTGACATCAATCAAACTCATCTACTGATCAAATAAGTTCTTGAAGATACTAAGACCAACCAAGGGAGTCAAGTTGCTCAGAGACCAATGTGTGTGCAGTGATGTTCATTTTTAATTTTGAGAGAGGTAGGACTGACCAATTGTAACTCAAGCTATTATAAGCTAGCTCATCCATGAGTAGACATAGGTATATACAAAATAAGATCACTAATATGATAGACATGTCACCATGTGAGGGCATACTCCATTGCTAGTCAGGCATCTATAGCCCTAATGGAGATAGCCCCATAATCCTTCAACATTGCTCCACTACCAGCCAAACATCTATAGCCCTAATGGAGACGTCTAAAATTCCCTAGGATCCATGATAATTGATACAACTAATTATGATGCCTCTTTTTTTGTAAAATGGATCCTTGGGGTTAGATTATGGCATGATAGGATGAGTAGGGGAAACCATTCACTTTATGGCTTAAAGCTATGCATGGCTTCATCTTTCCTAGACTTAAAATATGATTAATATGTGAAATATGCATGGTCCAAGAGAAAACTTGAGGTAACTAAGAAGGCCTGTAGCACTCAAGTGATAAATGACTTTCAATGAAGGTTGACTGAGACACTAGGTATGGCTGAACGATCGAAAGAACCTAAATATTCTCCAAACCTATGAGAGGAAAGAGATAAAGCATGGTAAACTATGAATGGTAGACATAGTAGATAGATATGGTGAAAAGGTGCATATAAAGAGGTTAGATAGCTATGACTATGAAGATGCCCTTGATTAACACAACCAAAATCCTTTGTGATGATGGGTGTCAAACTTAATCAAACAATGATCAAAATAGCATTTAAGACAAAAATGAAAGTGCAAAATGAAGGTGTAATGAGTTGGTGGTGGCATGAAAAATGATATAAGAGAAACAAGAATATAAAATGGAGAAAGAGTGGAAAAGAGGAAGAGAGGGAAGGAACACACCGGTCCATGGTACGTAGCCACTCGAAGCATGACCATACAATGAGGAGTGATGTGCGAGGAATGAGCAAAGAGAAAGGAAGGAGGAAAGAAAAATGAAAATAATGAGGATATGGGTGGTAAGTGGTTGATTGAAAGATGGAAAATGATTGTGACATGAGTGTGTTGTGTGTTTGATTTTCTTGATTTTGATTTTTATTTTTTTTTTTGAATTTTTTATGATGGGCATGCCTCATTTTCATCCAACCATTCCACAACAACTTTCAGTGTCTTCATTGTAAGTGTGGCATCATGTGTTGGTGATATATTCATGATTTTATCTTGTTAATACGTTGGAGAATGGTTGGATAAAAATGAAGGATGACAAAGGAAAATCCCCTTTTTATTTATTTTTTTATTTTTTATGATTGATGATTTTTTTAAATTGATTGTTTATAGTGTGATAATAGTTAGGCATTGAACATGCACAAATGAAGAATATTAATGGGCTTAGGTTCCTCAACTCCCTTGAGAGTTATAAGTTTATAGGCCCTAAAACCAAATGATTGTTTGACAATGAATGGACCAAGCTAGTTAGTAGCAAACTTATCACGTAAATGAGGTGGAAGATTCAAGTTTTGTTGATTCTCTTTAAGCATGAGATCACCAACTTGGAATTCTCATGGATGAATTTTATGATCATAGGCTCATTTGATTCAATCTTGGTAAATGCAAAGGTGCTCAAGAGCATTGATTCAGCGTTCATCAAGAAGCGTGAGTTGATCGAGCCTAGCTTGATGAGTTGTGTCCTCATCCATGAATTCTTGTAAAGATATGCATAGAGTTGGGATCTCGAGCTCAAGAGGCATGATGGCTTCGATGCCATAAACTAAAGAGAATGATGTTGCTCCTATTGGTGTGCAAATGCTAGTTCGATAAGCCCAAAGTGCCAAAGGGAGTTGAAGGTGCCAATATTTATGATTCTCTTGTACCATTTTCTTGAGAATGGCATAAATAGTTTTATTGGTCACCTCAACTTGTCCATTGCTCTAAGGGTAATAAGGTGTTGAGAAGCTATGTTGAATATGGTACTTGTTGCATAGTGCTCGAACATCCTTATTTTTGAATGGGATCCCATTGTCAAAAATGATTTTTGAGGGGATACCAAAATGATAGATGATGTGCTGGAGTATAAACTCTACAATTTGAGGTCCTATCATGCTGGTGAGAGGAATAGCCTCAACCCACTTGGTGAAGTATTTAGTGGTAGTGATGATGAAGGTGTGATTGCCCAAATATGGAGGGGAGATTTTCCCAACTAGATCCAGTCCCCATTATGAGAACGACCATAGGGCTTGAATGGGTTGCAAGGCTTGTGATGGAAGATGGGTCAAATTGGCATGATGTTGACATTTGTGATATTTCTTGACATATGTGCAACAATCATGTTCCATGGTGGGCCAATAGTAACCCATGCACAAAATACACTTCATGATGGCCATCCCACTAAAATGACCACCACATGTACCATCATGTGCTTGAGACACTACCCAATTGGCTTCTTATGGTTTGAGATAATGAAGGAGGACACCATCATAGCCATGATGATAAAGCACATCTCCTACTAGAGTGTATCAAGCTACCTTTTTCTTGAACATATGTTTAGCATTTGAGGGAAAGTTAAAAGGAAGGGTACCAAGTTTTAGAAAATCCTTGATTTATAACAAATAGTATGGTAGGGTTCGACCTGAATTAGATGCACATCTCATTCATCATTAGATGACTCTCGAGAGATAGCCAATTTGGATAACATAGTGACGTGAATGAGGGTAACATTATCGATGGGGTTCTATGGGATAAGGGACCTGAGAGAGGCCATCGTATCTACAAAATGATTGGATGACCTTGGTAAAGACTCTATGTCATACCAATCAAAATTGATGAGTAACTTATCAATAATTTACTTGTAGGCTTTCAGGACTGAGTATTTGCATTGGTAGACCCCCTTGACTTGATTGATAATGAGTTGGGAGTCACCTATGATGTGGATACATTTAATGTGCATTGCCATAATGGTCTGAAGACCTAAAATTAATACCTCATACTCTACATTATTGTTGGTACAAGGGAAGTCAAGCTTAAATGATGAAGGGATGGGAACCCCTTGAGGTGTGAAGAAAATAATTCCTGCACCTCCCCCTTGTTCACACTTAGACCTATCAAATAAAAGGGTGATATCAACTTCATCTTTAGGTTTGACATGCTCTTCAAGCTTAGTAATACTGAAGATAGAGTCATCTGGAAGCTCTATGATAAGAGGTTTATCATCTTGAAGAGGAGCTTCAGTGAGTTGGTCAGCGATGACCTGACCCTTTATGGATTTTTGGCTTATGAATTCTAGATCAAATTCTATTAATAACATTATCCATTTTTTCATGTGGGTATTTGTGTAAGTGTGACTCATCATATACCGTAGAGGATTCTCTCTGGCAATGACATACATTGTATGGTTGAGCATATAGTGGTAAAGCTTTTTGGTGGCAAAAACCACAGCAAGGCATAGCTTCTCCACGTATGCATATCTTGTCTCATAACTCACCAAGGTATGACTAATGTAATAGATAGCCTACTCTCGATTGGCTTCATTCTTTTGAGCCAACATGGTCCCTAAAGTGAAGTTAGTGGTGGATATGTACAGATGGAATGGGATGCCTGGTCTAGGTAGGGATAAAATTGGAGGGGAAGCAAGGTAATGCTTGATAGCATCAAAAGCTTCTTGACACTCTATGGTCCATTGAAATGTGACCTCCTTTTGCAATAGATGAT
The DNA here is from genome assembly GCA_028583015.1 of Wollemia nobilis. Classification (NCBI taxonomy): domain Eukaryota; kingdom Viridiplantae; phylum Streptophyta; class Pinopsida; order Araucariales; family Araucariaceae; genus Wollemia; species Wollemia nobilis. The sequence continues at coordinate 1,147,293 of JAQPPZ010003047.1, read as the reverse complement.
TGAATGGCTTGCATTTATCTGACAATTGAGCGATAAAGTGATGGATCACTTGAATCTTACCTTGCAAGCTATGAAGTTCTTTAAGGGTCATAGGGGGTTGCATTTTGATGATGACCTTGACCTTATTAGGGTCCACTTCAATGCCTCTCTTGGAGACTATGAACCCTAAAAATTTTCCTTGAAGTGATACCAAAGATGCACTTTTTGGGATTAAGTCACACGTTATGCTCAAGAAGGTGGTCAAAAACTTTGTGTAAAATATTGATATGCCCATGGTATATTTTGGATTTGGCCAAGAGATCATCAATGTAATATTTAATGATTTTGTGCATGTAATCATGGAAGATGTAAGTCATGGCTCATTGGTATGTGGCTCTTGCATTCTTAAGACCGAATGACATGACTTTGTAGCAAAATGTCCCCCAAGGTGATGTAAAAGTTATTTTGTGTTGGTCATCAAGATTGACTCAAATTTGGTTATATCCTAAAAAACCATCCATTAGGGAGAGCATTTCATGGCCCATGATGGAATCCATGAGTGTATCGATGTTAGGGAGAGGAAAATCATCCTTAGGACATGCTTTGTTGAGATCATGAAAATCAGTGCAAATGTGTATCCCCCTATTGGGTTTGCCAATGAGCACCATGTTTGAAATCCACTCTAGATAGTCAATTGGTTGAATAAAGCCCATGTCTAAGAGTTTTTGCAACTCTTCTTTAACCATGAGGGCTATAGTAGGATGAAGTTTCCTCAACTTCTATTTGATCAACTTAGCGCTAGGGTTTAGCATGAGGTTATGGATGATAAGGTTTGGGTCAAGGCTAGGCATGTCTTTATAGGACCATGCAAAGACCTCTTGATACTCTATTAGGAGTGTGAAAAAGCTCTATTGCTCTTTGATTGAGAGATTTTTCCCAAGCTTGATGATTTTGGGGTTATCTAGATCTATGTTAATGTTGACATCGATGGTTTCCTCGATGAGCATATGGGAATCCTCCTCAAGCTTATGAGGGGTGGGAATGAGATGGATGTCATCTATGATATTATCTGGAAGGGGTGGCATAGCCTCACTAACTTTGGTGTTATAAATAAAATAAGGTAAAGAAGGGGGTGAAGTAGGAAAGTAAATATTTGAGTTTCTAAGCAATTGATTTGAGGGATAGAAATCAAAGGTAGTTGGAGGGGATGAAATATGCTCAAATTCAATGAGATTGGTATAAATGGGTATGGGATGTATAGGATCATATGGATTATGGAGGGGTGTACATAAGTCAACAAAAATTATGTTGACTTGGGGAAATGAGGGGGTTGTAGATTGGAGTTTGGGTTCCCTTGCACATGCTCTCGAGGAAGGAGTTGATTGAGAATAGGTGGGTGAGGATCTGGTGGAGGTGGCCATGGTGGAGGTAGGGGATTGATGGGTACATTAGGGTGCTCCAATGGAAGGAGCATAGGAAAAATGGGGAGTGGAATGGGGAACATACATAGATAAAAGTCATCCATGTCTATGATGGGGATAATAAGAGATGATTCATCTTTAGAGCTATTAGAGGTAATCAAAAGTGCCTCAAATGACTCATCCAATTCATCATCTAAAGTGTCGTATGAGATGGCATGGATGGTGGTAACTTGGAAGAGGTTTATCGGTGATGTGAGAGCATGCTCAAGATCAGGGTATTCATCCTCACTTTCCTCCTCGAGACCAAGGGTGATACATTGAAGATCATCTTTGAGGGGATCGATTGGAGAATGTTGATCATAGCCTAAGCTAGATTTATCCTGAGGAGGCTAAGAATGAGGTTCCAAAATAGTCTGCATTCCTTTCTCATAGTGGCCAAGACCACATCCTCACCAATTGAAATGATGGAAGTACTTCATGGTGAATGAAGGATTATCCAAAAAGTCGATGTTGTCTAGAGAATAAGGCTTCAAGCTCTTTTTCAGGAGGTTTATCTGATGATGAATTGATTCTCCCATACATGAAATTTATGTGATTAGAGGAAGATACCACTAGGATAATGATGTTAATGGTTAAATGGGTATGACTAGGGTGACCAAAATCCCTAACCGATTCTATGACTAGAGGTAAAAATACTATATTATGTATAAGGTACTCTCCTATGCTAGGAGTGGTCATATGTACAACAACACTAGGGGTCTGAGATGAGAGCATTGGAGAGGGGGATGAAGAGGATGACTCTACATTATCCATAGAAGTGGAGTGGGATGTAGAGGATGGAAAAATGAGAGTGGATATCCCTTGATCCATGTCAAGGATGGATGGATGCACCTCAAATGAGTTTGGAGGTGGGGGTGGATTAGGTGTTATGGAAGAAGATGTGGTTTGAGATGCATGTGTGGGTATAGGTATGGGGGAGATAGAAGGGGTGATAGTGGTAGGAGTGAGGGTGGTGGTAGCCTATTTGATGGGAGAGGTGATAGGAGTAGGAGGAGGAGCCCTAAGATGGTGGTTGGGATTAGTGGAAGAAGTAGAAGGGTGTGATCTAGATGGAGTAGGTGGGGGTGATTGATAAAAGGAGGTTAAAGGGGGAGGATGATGTGGTATGGGTGTGATGGATAGGGTTGAGGATGGAGGTCAAGCCACTGAATATGATGGAGGGGTATAAGGAGAATATAGAGGATGAAGAGGTTGGGGATGGGGTTGAATGACTTGCATGCTAGAAGAAGGGTGGAATGGTTGAGCATTGGGAGAAGGATAGGAAGAAGGTGAGTAGTGTTGAGAAGGAAGATATGAAGAATATGAAGAAGATGGATGATTTTTATTTGAGGTAGGATGAGGGGTGTAGTTGGTACCCAAGGATGAAGAAGGAGGGATTGGATTGGGTGAGATCGAGTGGGTGGGTTGTAGATTGGCAATATGAGGGATAGGTGAGGGAGTGGGAGATGTGGTTGGTTGGTGTGATGAGCTGAGTGGGTGATGAGTGAGAGATAGATGTGTTGAAGGCAAAGGGGACTCATGTGGGTGTGTGACCATGTGGCAATACTTGAATGGTTTATCATCCATTGGAATGCAATGGATGTGACCCTCATGTGTGTATTTGAGGTAATGGTGCAAGGTTGAGGGTATGCACCGCATATCTTATATCCATGATCTACCTAGGAGTACATTGTATTGCATATCTCCATCCAAGACATGACATAGAGTGTGGATAGTCTGGACCCCTACTTGGATAGGGAGGATAACTATTCCTAGCATTGAGCACAAGGTATTATTGAATGCCCATAGAGTGAAGGTAGAATTGATGATATGAGTGGGTGGAATATTGAGATGTTTGAGGGTGGATGATGTGATTATGTTGATGGATGAGCTCATGTCAATTAAGACATGTTTGAAGATTTTATTGTCAATAGTGGCCATGATGTGCAAGGGTGGATCTGGTCCTTCCATCGAGATAGTCTTAATCTTAGTGTCATAAAATGTAATGGTTAATGAAGTGCAAGTTTGAATGTTACCCATGAAATTGGAAAAGTGTTAGGATCATGGGTTTGTAGCTCTATGGATTTGAGGATATCCATTAATGCCTCTCTATGGGGAGGTGATTGTTGGATTAACTCATAAATTGAGAGCTTAGTTGAGGCTATTTTGAGGCTATGGGTAAGCCTACTTTTGAGATGGATGACTGGCTAGGGTTGAGGTATAATGGTGACTTGCACTAGTAGAGGTGGTACTAGTTGATGAGGATGACACATTTGAGGGGTCAGTTGTTTGTGTAGGTGGATCTGGGTATCATCGATTTTTGGTGACCACATGAATCATGCCAACAAAACCTAGATAATTGGGGGTATTGTTGACATGGTTAACTTGATTTGATTGAGGGGTAGCCATAGTGTCTCTAGTGTTTGGTTGTGCTGTGCCATGTTGTGGTAATGAGGTTTGATAGATACCCAAATTTTTATTAGGGGGAGCAAGAGGGTTTTCAACTTTGATAAGCCCCCTCTCAATCAAATCCTACACTTTGTGCTTAAGTTGGATGCACCTATCGATATCATGACCCTTTTATCGATGGTAGATGCAATACCAATCTTCTCTATACCCTCTTCCTCAAGGTTTGTTTGGATCTTTAGGTCTTATCTTAGGTAAGGATATTAGTTGTGCATCCATAAGTTTTTGAAATATGTTGGACAAGGGCTTTGAGAGGTGTGAAATTGTATTGGGGTTGTTGAGGGTGCGCAACTTGATGAGTGGTATTTTGATTTTGGGTAGGAGGTGGCACAATATTGTATGTTGGCTATTGTGGCTGATAAGAAGGTTGTTGTGGTGGAGGTTGAGGTTGTTGTTGGGGAGGTTGAGTGGTTGGGCTACTCAACACTACCTGGTTGACTTGGGTAGGTTTGGATTGATTGTTTGTGTTGTTACCCTTGGCATTTTTACCTAGCCATTCCTTCTTTTAGAGCTTGATTTCTCCTTCTTGGATTTTGATATCCTTGATAATTTTGGCTTGAGTGAGAGCTTCCTCAAGAGTTTGGTATTTTTGGAGTTGAAGGAATGAGGGATATTGATTTGGAATAACTTTGAGTGAACATCCAAGTTAGCTCAATGATGGGGATAGAGAAGGGTAACTCAGTCAATACCACTCTCCATCAATTTCCATAATTGAGGATAGACTCATCATCAAATTGATGAAGGTTGGTGAGATCCATTAAGGTGGTCTTCTTCTTAATATTTAGAGTGAAGCACTCTAGGAAGAGATTGGCTAATTATTCAAAATTATACAAGTTGTGTCTAGGAAAATGGTTGTACCAATCCAAAGCTCCTCCTACAAGGGATAGCAAAAAGGTATGGAGCATGAGGGGGTCTATCTCATTGATGAGATAACAGGCATTGATGAATGTGCTCAAGTGATCCTGAGGATCCTCTTTGCCCTTGAAATTTTTGAATTTGGGAATTTTAAATAGGGGAGGATAAGGTAGCATTGGGATTGAGGGGTTGATGGGGTAGTTTTGAAGTTGACTCAAGGTTGGATTTTGATACCTATGCCTATAACTTGAGATTCCAAGCTATTGACCTTGTTGGCCAACTATTGGAATGCATCTAGAGTAGCTTGGAGAGCTGAATAGGTGAGTGCTATGATGAGTCATATGGGATGGATCTATGGAGGGATATGATTGGTGTGAATATAGGTGATGGTAATGGTGGTGGTTAGGGTTAAAAGATTGCACTTGTGGGACTTAGGATCTTAAGGGTGGATATTGATGATGTTGATGAGAATTATTATGGGTGTGTAGGGGATGTGATGGTGGTTTTTGAGTGTGTTGTTGATGATAAGTAGGTGGTTGAAGTGGGGGATACAATGATGGGTAGGAATGAAGAGGTTGTGTAGAGTTTGTATGATGCATGTGTTGGGTGGGGTACGATTGGTATGGTTGAGAGGTGGGTTGATATGGATCAAGAGTGGAATGGTATTGATGAGGTGGTGGTTGATGTGGGTGTGGGTTATGTGATTGTGTCATAGGCCATTGATGAGAGTCATGAGGGTGGGAATAGATTATGGGTATTATGGGTAGATAGGAGGCCCATGATGGTGATTGGGGAAAGAATGATCCTTGAGCTGATGGATGAGATGAAGGATGAGGAGTTTGAGGTGGTTGTTGGGGAATATGGATGGTGTGAGAAGAACTTATGTGACAAGATGGGTAATGATTAGGAGGTACTTGATGGGAAGACAATTGATGAGAAGATATCCCAAGATTGTAGAATGGTGGGGGACAAGCAGAGCATATAGGTAGAAGAATTTGCAATATGTGCCCTAGTGATATGAATGGTAGGGGATGAAGGGTAAGTGGTGGGAGGAGCGACATGGAAAGTCATGGATTGAGGAGGTGGGTTAGAAAATTGGAAAGAAGAATATGGACTGGATGAGTGTAGATGGGAAGTGACACAAACTTGGGTCGAATGATGTGGGTGAGAAGTGTGTATGATGTAAGGAGGTGATGTAGAAATGTGTGGGCATTGTGATGAGTGGACATGATTGGAGGAAGATGGGTGATTAAGGTTGATGGCCATAGATATTGGGCCTATGGTGTGTTGTAGAAGGGTGGCACTAGTTCCCCTAGGTGGTGAGGATACTAGTGATATTCTAAAAGTTTGCACACTCGATGTGTGGTGAAAACTAGAATATGTGGGAGGTGATGGAGGATGATAAGACTTATAAGCTTACACCTGGGTGAGTGTGGAGTTAGTGCAAATAGGAATGTGTAGTGGGGGTAAATATGGAGGGAATGAGCTAGGTGGTGGAGGATGTGATGAAGAAGGGTCCTAGGGAGCATGAGGTGATTGGACATGGTAGATTGGATTGGTGAAAATGAGGTAGGCAATGTCGAGATCAATGGGCATGATGTTTGGCTTAGGTGGAGAAAGGGGAGTCTCAGGATGAGGGGACTCAGAAGGGGTGGTGTGAGTGATATGGTGGTTGCCACCTTGATCAGACCCAATGTGATGAGTCTCGAGTGGGGGAGATATGTAATGATGGACATCACCAAACATGCTACCTTGATGGATTTGGGATGCATCCCTTGATAAGTTAGGGAGTGGTTGAAGAATGGGTGGATTGACCTGAATGGTCCATGGAGACTTGGGTTTGGGAATGAGCCTTGGATTGACTATAAAAGAGTTGGTGGATGCTCTCTTTTCTTTTTTCTTTTTTTTTAAGGAAAAACACACTATCTATGTAAATAGAAAAGCAAGCAAACAATGAATGTTTTGATGTTTTTATTTTTAAGTTTTTGATTTTTTGATGTTTTTTTATTTTTTGCAATGTTTTTTTGGGTTTTTGTGTGTTTGATGTTCCCTAGACCTAGGAACTATGAAGGATGATGGAATGAAATCTATAAAGGTGTGTTTATGCCCACCCCCATGACGAGGAATGAGACACAAATGACTAAAAAGGCTTCCTAGGATGATGGGTTGGCTCCAGGTATCCTAAGGGGATAAAACAAACCTCTCGAGAGAGGTTGCATTATCTATGTCTTGCTACTTTCCAAGTCAAGATTTCACTTCACCCTCGATCGGGCTTGGATATAAACGACAATTGTGAGTCCAAAAATTATTAAGCCCTATGAACAAAAGGGCATCTAACCTCAAAATTACCTTGAGCTAGCCCCAAGGGTAACCAACTTCTTGGTGATGAAATCCAAGAAACTATGTGATCTAGCTATGGTGTCTAAAGGGCTCAACCAATGGTTGGTGGTGAAATCCAATGTCATCAAGAGGTTTTCCTCACAAAATATTTGCAGAATGTAACATGCAAATGTGTGTGATTTGATGTGTCTTTTGATTTTGATTTTGATTTTTTTTTTGTTTGTTTTTGATGCCTATTTACCATGCAAGTTTAGAACTAACCCTAAAAATGTAATGAAAATAATGATCTAATGTGCTATTAAAATAAATCTTGATCTAAATGAGCTTATGGAAGCATGCACAAATTGATCTACTAAGCTTGGAAAGGAAATAACAACCTAAGCTACTAAGTTTGGAAAAGCAAATGATAATTAATCTAAGGAGTCTTTGAGTTTTTTAAAAATAAATAATAGCTAATCTAATGTGCCTTGAGTGTTTTGAAAGAATAAAAAGAGATAACAAAGTATTGTGCCTTTGAGTTTTTGAAAATCAATAGAAAGAAACAACTAGACTAATGTGCCTTTGAGTTTTGAAAGAAGAAACCATGAAATAACTATACTAGTGCTCTTTTTTTTTTTTTTTTAATTTTGAAAGGAAAAAGGGAGAAAAGATATTCAAGCAAACAAATGAAAAGAACTATGCTATAAATTTTTGCGTAATATTAAAGGACATGAGCGACTAACCTATAAGCCTATGTTGGAAGGAAAGGAAATTGAGCATATTATGTCTTTGAACCTGAGCCTATGTAGTGGTTTTCTAAGCTTGAGGACTACCTTGGGTGGTTGTGTCTGAGCTTGAGAACCACCCTATGTGGTTGAGACTGAGCTTGAGAACTACCCTTGGTGGTTGTGCCTGAGCTTGAGAACCACCCTGGGTAATTGATACTGAGCTTGAGAACTACCCTGGGTGGTTGTGCTTGAGCTTGAGAACCACCTTGTGTGGTTGTGTCTGAGCCTATGAATTGCCCTAGATAGTTGTGACTGATCTTGAACTATCCTAGGTGGTTGTGTCTGAGCTTGTGAGGGTAGATCTTGCAAGATCCAACCCTGATTTGAGAGGTGTGATTGTGTCTTTCCTACCCTTGGGTGCCTGTAATAGAGATAGAAATTAAGAGATTAGGAAAGCAAGCTAAACAAGCATGCAAACATAAAGAACCCTAAGCAAAACATATAAGATATTCTATACCCGATGCAAGTACCAAAGCTCATGCAAAATAGCAAGCGTCAAATGTGTTGTGGGCAAAGGGTCCCACCATGATCACCATTTGTGTGAAAGAGGAAATACACCATAACAATTAAAAATAGAAAAAATGTAATATAAGAGATATTTGCAATATATTTGATATTGATAAACTTTATCTTTTATAAATAGGCCTTTTCGATTACAATCGACCTCCCAAAATGGAGGGTTTTCTTTTACAAGTAAGATCTATGGTGTGGCAAGTTATCTCCTCGAGCACACAATGGGTTGTGGGAGGGTTTAGAATATGTATTTCTTGACCTCCTAAGCTTCCATGCATATCCAATACCTACACACAAGCTCACAATAACAACATCAATAGCATATGTAGGGCCTTTCGAGATGAGGCCCAAACTTATGAAAGGGGATTACAAAAAGCAACTAAAATATTACAAAATTGAATGCAAAAGTTATAAAATTGTATGAAATGCTTACAAAACCTTACAAAATACCTGATTTACCTTTCTATGTAGTTTATGATCGATCTAGAGTTATTTTCCTTGAAGCTCAACCACTCATGGCGGTTGGCTCTCTGGGTAATTGCCCTATGTGGTTGTGATTCTAGGTAACCATTATAGGTGGTTGAGACTTTGGGTAACCACCCTATGTAGTTGTGCTACTGGTTAACTATCCTAGGTAGTTGAGACTATTATCTAGTAGAGGGTTTTGATCTTGAATCTGAGCCTTTCTAGATTTCTTTCGAGGCTCTTTATTGTAGATCTGGTGCACTATTGAATATTGGCTATCAGTGTGGCTGCAAAAATAAATGTTAGTGAAAAATCCCAAGAGCCTCCATGGTTGATGCCTTTTAGCTCTCTGAATGGTAAACCTGCAAGCACAATGTCAAAAAAAACACAACAATATCAAATGGAAATATGAGAAAAGTTTCATTATAAAATTTTGTGCACACATGAGAAATGAAAATGGAGACCTATTTGTAAAGTCTCCCATGGGTGGAGGAGAGTGGGGAGGATGGAAGAGAGTGAGTGACAAGTGGCATGGGTGCATAAGAGAGGAATCTTAGGGATTTCCCACTTGGGGTGGACAAATGTGCAACTTCCCTAGTTTGGGCTATGACGTCCTATGATGCCTTATGACGTGCCATAACACCTTATGACATGCCATGATGCATTATGACATGCCATGATGCATTATTATGTGCCATATTAATACCCCTTTTGTGGAGATATTCCTCACCCACTAAATTGGTATTTCTCATCAAAGTGCCCGGGTGGAGGGAATCCTCACCCAAATGCATTGAATGTGCTTGGAAAGTGGAGGAAAGAGAGGAAAATAAATGCTAACTAGAGTTAAGGTGAACTATAGTTAAAAATAGTGGGGTGGTCTCATGATGACCATGGTTAGGCATAGGAAGGGGCTAAAGTGGGTCAAAGGGGCTAGAAAAAGTCAAAGGGGCTAGAATAGCCAATATTAATAATTTCTAAGGTTTGCAATACATTAATTAAAATAATTGCACACATTATTAAATATTAATATTAACCATTGCAAATGTGACACTTTTTAGGTGTCTACAGAGATCCAAAAACTTCTTGATGTCAAATTTATTACTCTCATTGATTATTCTGACTAGATATCTAACATTGTTCCCATTGTAAAAAAAAAATAATAATAGTTAGAATATGTATTGATTTTTGAGACATTAAAAAATCTTGTTCTAAAGATGATTTTTCTTCACCTAATATCAACATGATTGTCAATTTTACCATTGGATGTGGTATTTTTCCCTTGATGGATTATTTTTTGGGATATAATCAAATTTAAATCACTCCTAAAGATAGATCTAATACTACATTCATAAGTCCGTGAGTCATCTTTTGCTATCAAGTCATGCCATTTGGCTTGAATAATGTGGTATATACCTATAAAAGGTCCATAATCTATATCTTTCATGATATTATGCATGAAAACATGGAAAATTATGTTTATGACCTCCTTGGTCAATCCATCAATCACAAAAAAAAAGTCCAAGATTTGATATGTATATTTGAGTGACTACAGGAATATAAAGTTTACCTTAAACCTTCGAAGTATAATTTTGGAGTAACATCGAGTAAGTTATTAATACTTATCATATCCCAATGTGGCATTGAGGTAGATCTTGATAAGATATTGACTATTACATATATGAATCTCCCATAATTTTTAACTCAACTTCATAGTCTTCAAGTAAAACTCTAAGCTATTAGGAGATTCATCATAGACAAATGCCAAAATTTCTCTAAGATCTTGTGTAAGGATGAAAAATTCTAATATATGATGGATGTTAGGTAGTTTTTGATGGTTTAAAAGCATACCTCACATTCTATCCCTTCCTTTTTCCTCCTAATCCTTATAAACCCTTGTTGTACATTGCCACAACCATACATGCCTTAGGTGCCATGTTAGCTCAATGTTATTATCAACACAAAGAAAGGGTAATCTACCATATTAGTAGAACCCTTGTTAGCTATTAAATACATTATGCACCTTTAGAAAAGTTGTATCTTCTTATGGTTTTTGTGTCCCAAAAATTATGGTATTACATGCTTAGCCATAAGACCTTTTCATTGCAAGTGTCAATCCTTCATCATAACCTTATTCATGCCCCTTCTCAAGACCTTTAACCTATTACTACTACCTCTCATAAGCCCTTTTCCATATGGGACCTCAACATCATCAAAAAGATCAATTCCACATCCTTCATTGGATATAAATTCATCATTAGAGTCATTGAATGCTTCACAAAATAGGTAGAATCTATACCTCTATCCTCTATTATAGGCATCCAAGTCTCTAAGTTCATCCTTAACTAAATCCTTTATCGTTATGGATTTCCTTTCATAATTATCTCTAATAATTGTACACTTTTTAAGAATAAAGATGTTCAAAAAAATGTGCTAAATATAAGATCCAACATAAATGGTCAACTTCTTATTACCCCCAATGTAATGGCTAAGTTGAAGCATTCAATAAAATTTTGATCAAGATCCTCAAGAAATTGGTTAAAAAAATCAGTTGTGACTGGCACCTTCAATTTTATCTAGCTTTATGGGCTTATTGTACTAGTTTTCGGATGCTCCATTGGTGCAACACCATGTGTGTTGGTCTATGAAATCAAATTTGTATTCCCATTTAAAATTGAAGTTCCCTCCTTATGAATCTTGTGATGAATATCACCTTCTCCACCTTAGTCAATTAGAATTTCTTGATGAAAACCATATCAATTCCCTAGAGCACCTTCATGCCTATCAAAAATGACTCAATTGTGCCTACACTAAGAAGGTTAGAACTCAATATTTTGAAGTAGGAGACTTGGTCCTTAAATAAAATCAAAATAATACCAATGCTTAAACAAAAATCAAAAATAGATTTGAGTCCAACTGGTTGGGCCCATTCATCATAATTGTCAAATTTGGTATAGGAGCATATTGTCTAGCCACTCTCAATAGAAAATAAATGAAGAATACTATGAAAAAATACATATAAAAATATATTAAGCATAAATTACCATTTCTTGCTTGTGCATCTTGCTTGTTTATACAGTGCTTGATCATCACAATTGCCTATTTTATTTACATACTTTCTTGTTCTTGTAATTGCATGTCTACTTGTCATAATATTTTATTGCTTGCACTTGCATGGTTTGCTTGTTGCACATAGATTTGGGGATCCATAGGGATGTGATGATGACACTAGTCAGGTTATCTCACATGCATTGCACTTACACTAGGTCATTGATGCTAGTGGGTCTCACTCATTAGTCCATTGGTTTGCTTGTTGCATTTTGCACTTTTACCTTATTTCATCACTTCGTTTATTGCATTATTGACCCTTATCATACTTTCACCCTCACATCCTTTTAGGGCCTATTCTCATTTCAATATTTATCTATATTATTGGTGTTTTATACACCCTCAAAGCACTAGGAGGACAAATCCTTGATTTTTATTCTAGATACTAAATGCACCAAGGATGTTTTATGAGCTATCATGCATTTGAAAAGTATCATATTATTTCTTATTTTCCCTATTAATCCTCAATATGAACCAATGAGATGCTAGTATGATCCTAGGTAGGTTGGGTCATTTCACACATTGCATACACACTAGGCCATTGAGCTAGCGGTTCCTCTCCAAAATGTCTTTGTCACTCATTTATCCTTGCATCCTTGTAGACCTGTAAGGAGTGTAGATATTTATGACCCATACTCAATGGATCTATAGCATATTATAAATACCCCAAGCATTAGTTAGAAATTCACCTATGTTCCTCCCTAGTTTATAAAGATGAAAAGACAAATTTTCTTGTTAATCCTAATTCCTCTCCATATTGGTCTTGTCAAGCATTTATCTAAACTCATAAGTGCATTCAACCATAATGATGCTATTACGCTAGCAATTCATCCCTACTAATTACATCTCTATTCTACTTTATACTTCCTCCTCTATTACTCAAACCTTTGAGGTTTGATGCAATGATCATATAGTGCATACTAAAGGAATAAAATATGTCCTCCTAGATTGGTGCAAGTGCATAACAACTTCTACAACATAATGGCATCCCTCAACTCCAGTTCTATATAGTCATCACATCGAATCTCTTTTCTTCAGAAATAATCCTCCTCATTATTTCACTCTCCTATAGTATATAATCCTTCTCTCCTTGGGTTAGGAACTACCTAGTGCCTCTTGGCATCCTTGAAAGGCAATGTGCAATTTTCAGACCCTCATCTACAATTTTAAATGAATGCACTCAAAAGTAAGGAATCTAAGGGTGATTATGTTATTTTGCACTTTTGAAGATACTAACAAGCATTTTCCTACTCTTCTTTGCATATTTTTATACCACCTTTCTAATTGTAAGCCAAAAAATTAACAATAATACAGAATGATGATCCTAGTTAGGATATGCATTTCACATTGCTTTAGTATTAGGTAACTAATGCTAGCATATCTCTATCTAAGGTATACCTTCTAATTCTTACTTACTATAGATATTGCTTTATTATCCTTGGTACTTGTTCTACAAATTTCTAATGGTCCCTCACAGGTTAAAAGAAATTATTGTAGCTATTCGTGGCATTAGAAGTTTACATACAAGTTCCATGACTACTTTTGGTTGGAATAAATACAAGTTCATTTTGCTTTGACTACTTGAGCATGAGCACATTTGGCATACATTATTTGTCTATATGATTGCATAAGATCATACTTTAAGGGATTTCTCTAATTTTTGCATATTGTCCTAAATATATTTGCCATGATGCACTAATGATCCTAACTAGGATTAGTATTCATTCACATTATACTAGATGAAAGAGCTAGTAGATCTCCCCACATTTTTTTTAATGCATGTTTACTTGACTTCACTATGTTCAATTTATGATCTCATCATAATATAGTAGCTCATGTCCTCATTCCATCCATTTATCCTACCCATCAATACTTCTTTTCCTTTGTTTATAATACACACCACCTTTGTTATCATATGATCCATCTCGTTCCTATACTATCCCTTTATGCTTCTTCCTTGATAACTTGTAAACCCTAATATGAGGGAGGGTTTCTCACTCTTGTTTCATGAATATATGTATTATAATTTATCCATAAAGTAGGAGATAGAATTTCTCTCTCCTCATAGGCATACAAGGTGTCTTGGATCCACCATCTATCCATCATTTACATGAGTTTGTACCATGTGTTGCCTACCATCCATATAATACCCTATGATTATAGGGTATCCATTAGGTGGTTTCAACATGTATGTTGGCTCTTGTGATAACCCAAACTAGTTTATACCCTACATGATTGAGACTCCTAAGAGGACAAAGCATGTGTTGTCTGTAGCCAAGTAAGTTTAGTATAAAACCCACATTGGGTAGTTGGTTTCATGTGTCTTGTCCCCTTATGGACACTTAAATTTTTTAATTACCTTTACTTCTCTTTCTCCATTTCATACCCAATTACTCTTATTTTCTTTATTCATCAACTGGAGTCATAAACTTGGTCTATGTTCTCTCAAGTGGATTTCACATGCCATGATGACTACTCAATAAATCCAACATAACTCTATGTATCTGTGGGGTAGGTCGACACTACATGTGCCCTTCCTCATGAATATAATAGGTCAATTAATCTTCAAGTAAAACCATACTCAATTTCCCACACTACCTTTATAAACCATTATCTATAACATGCTTTATTGAGCCTAGTGCTTCACATTTTTCAAGATAATAGATCAATATAGCTCACACTCCATAATGGTTTATAAATGCATGTAGGTGAATTAATAACCATCCTTCACTTCTTAGTCTTCCCCTTTGTTATCTTATGGATCCTGAGATGATAGAGACGGATAGTTTGGGTCTCTAACAAGCATATTCTCATCTTACATGCACCTACTAGGCATTAGACTATATTATCAACATATTTTATTGGCCCTTAGGCTAATTCGAACCACACATCCGACTTATTATCCCACTTTATGCCCCTTTTTGGTCTATGGGTCTTAGAGGAGGTGAAGATGATATTGATTGATAAGTGACAAGTATATAATATTCTTATGTACCTCATAGTTAACAATCAATACTGGCCACATCTCTCCATGGGAACTTCAACCAACCTAGACCTTTCCCTCATATATGTCATCTCATATGCATAATTATTCATAACCATACCAATGAAAATGGTAGAATTTTGAGTTGAATCCTGGTAGGTGTATAAGACAACATATATTTTCCCTATTATGGCTCAACACATCCACTCCTTTCATCAGAATATATGTGGTTATTTAATTATAACTCCATCACCTCACCTTATCTTTTCATTCTCTCTCAATTTTGTCAAACCATTTTTTAAAACCTTGTGTAGCCCTTACCTTGCTAACTCGTATACCTGGTGGATGATGGGATTGTATTGACTGATGTATAGTAAGTGCATAACCCCATATGTACTCACTAGGTAATAGTCGATAAATCACCATCTTCTCTTGGTACATCAACCACCTAGGAAGTGCTTGGAACTTTTTTATTTTCAAGCCCTCTTCCTTAGCTAATATTTCATAACTAATAACTGATTACTCATATTTTTAGCATATTTTTGGGTCACTGCACATATTTATGTATAAAAACTATAGGCCTTGACTAGTCTGTTCACTATAGGCCTTAACTGGTTATCATTCACATAGGCCTTAACCGGTCGTTGTTCACATAGGCCTTAACTAGTCATTGTCCACATAGGCCTTAATTTATTTCTATTCATATAGGCATTAATGAATCATTTTTTATATATGCATTAATTGGTTGTTATTCATATAGGGCTTAATTGGCCATTGTATATAGTTTTAGAAATATTGAGAATATTTTTTACATATATAAATTAAAGGCCTTAATTAGCCATTGTACATACTTTATTGCAATAATTGTTCAAAATAGGCCTTACCTAGCCATTGTTCAACTTTTTTAAATGGGCCTTAACTAGCCACCATTTAAACTTGTTCAAATAGGCCTTCACTGGTCGTTGTTCACAATATAGACATTAACTACTAGTTGTTCAAACTCTATGCCTCAATTGACCATTTTACAAAGTAATGTAAATATTGTATATAATTCTACAACTATTCAACTCTATAGGACTTTAATAGTCACTGTTCATAATTTATTCAAATATAGGCCTTAATTGGATAATGTTCAAACCTATTCAAAATATGCCTTAATTGGTCATTGTTCAAACTCTTGGCCTTGACTAGCAATTGTACATAATTTTGTAAATAATGTAAATATTTTTCAATTTTCTAGGCATTCACTGGTTGTCATTCAAACTTGTTCAATATAGTCCTTAAATAACCATTATCCATAGCTTTACACCTTTATTGGCCACATATATCATAGATTTTCTATATGTATTGAAGGTAATTCAATTATTCTAGGCCTTAACTAGACATTATTTAAATTTATATGATTTAATTGGCCAACAATAAAAAAAATTTGCCTCTTGACGTGCTCTATTTTTTGCCCTTATCAAGTCATTTCTCAAAATTTCACTAAATTCAACAGAAACACCTAAACCTTACAAAAACACATCTCGACTTCCAAACTAGCCATAATTTATCCCTACCAATACCATAGAACCCCTCCTAATGTATCCATCACCTTCAACATACTTTCTTAAAACCCACTCCATATTCTAAGGTTCTCCTCAAACCCTTCTACACATAAAATCGCTAAAAATGGCAATCCTTCACAAAGCCCTCAAATTAGTATTCCTACACTCTCATTATATCAATGTAATGACCCTCTAATCACCTCTAACCACTTATCCATCATTTCCCATTTATTTCAAATTTATACCATATGATAATTTTTCACCATAACCATTCAACATTCATAAAAAATATCAAATCCTTGCAAAAAAAATTAATTGAATATTTCACACACTTCTTACATCAAATGCATCATCCTACAATCATTCCTCACAAAAAATCCAACCTCTCTATTTATTCCTATTTTTCTCCATAGCCAATTAGTAACATTATTAACAAAAAATTAATCTATCAAAAATACTATATCATTGTATAACCATGCAAATCATGATCATATGCATTTGTTATGTCAAGTACATCATCATGGAACCCATCCATAACACACGTTACTCCATATTTGTATCACATATCACTAATTTGCATCACATAAAGAGCATCCATAACACAAAATACATTAGACCACCAAAAATGAATTTATATATCATCAAAACTTCATCATGTACATCACTAGATGAACTGGTATACCATAAAAGCAATATCAGTATACTCATCCATTTACACATATCTCAAGCTAGTATACCACATAGGCAAAACAAGCACATCTAGCACAATAAATATAGGCCTTTGACCCCCAAAACTAGCAACTCTAGCTCCATGAACTACTCTTGTGCAACCCCTCTTGCAAGTGGTGGTGGAGGAGGTGAGCGTATATCCATAGAGCATAATGTCGTATTGGTCCTTGATCTACTACGTGACCTAGATGTAGGCAATGATGATTGTGTCTATCCCTCTAGTATTATTAGATGGTATAGCATCCTATAATGTGTCGCTCGATCTCACTCGACTCAAGCCTCATCCTAGGATTACTCCATCTACTCCAACATAAATTATATGACCAGGTCCTAACTCGCACCTATCCCAACTACCAGCCCCTTTTCTTAGGTATCCTATCTCTCCCTCTGTAACTAGACCACATCTTATCTCAATTGATTCACCTATGTCCATGTTGTATCTATATTAATAGTAACCATTATTAGTTTATCTCATGTACTATCCCTATCCATGACTATTTGGTCATATAATGCTTGTAGGATATTCATGGTCATCTGCTAGGTTTGATGCTCGATCCTGAGATGGCCTATCTTTACCCTTAATTTTGCTAGCCTTTGGACCATGTCTACTTAAACTTTATCCTTCTTCACTATAACCTTGATCATATGGGTCTACACCTCATAAAACTCAATCTTATGGACATCCCACTCTATGGCAATGGTCCTCTCATAGCCCTTGATCTAGACCTCAAAGATCTTAATATTTTACTACAATGCATCTATCTTGGCTGATCTCATCTCCTCTTGGGCCCTACTTGGACTAGCCTCTACTCCTCTCTCCTCCATAGACCCATCCTTTACTCCTCCTCCCACCTCCATCCCTACCTTAGATCTACCTCTATCACTAGGGGTAAACCTCAAATAGATGCTACCAATAATGCTCTTTGGATCTAGCCTTGATGTTTCCCCATCCTACCACTCCCAATTCTTCCTCTAAATAGATTCCTAATATCTCTTAAAGCTTACACTCATTGGTGGTTGTCTAACTAAAATTAGAGAAATCCATAATGGTCAAAGTTGTCTATACCATCTCATATAACCTAGCCCTATCCTAGGATCATCAACACGTAGATCTACATCAGGGTCATCATCAATGTCCACATTTAGATAGTTGGTCAGATCTGGTTGACCTCCAATGCCTACCTCTCGATCTATCCTCCAATACCATAGGTCCCCTATCTGTGAAAATAGCTACACCTACCCAAAATCCTTCATCACCCAGTTGTATCTATGTAGCTCTTACTCTACCTAGTCATTAATAAATCATCAGATCCTCTAGATATAGGTAACTTAAAAGCATCATCCTACCATCCAATGTGGTGGTGCCAAGGTCTCCATATGATCTGGCTCACCCTCAATTCATCTACAACTCAGTGAACCTATACAAGTGAACCTTTGAAATACTTTTCATGTGTCAAACTAATGACACCACCTAAAAATTGTTAGGGTCTATACATCATCCACTTGTCCCAAATTCCAATTGGTCATCTCACAACGATGTGCTTCAAACACTAGACCTAAAGCAAGGTATAGAATATCAATCTCTTCCTCTTCCTATACATAACTCTCTACAATATCATATACAGTCATGCCAAGATCAAGGGACCCCATGCAAACTAGACTTATTGATCCCTCATCTGAACTATCACACCCATATAACCCCATGGTAGAATCCACTTTGGACATATCCACTAAATAAAGAAGCCCAATAGTGTCTAGAATGACCCGATATCCTGGTGTCATGAGATTTACTAGCTCATCCAACACTGGAGGTTGCCACTCATGACAGTCCAAAACATCAAACTACCACAACAATAAATATGTTAGCCTATCTAATCCTATCATCCTAAAATCTAACTTTTCTTCCAACCCTTGGTAAAAATGTTGCCTGTAGTGAAATCATTATTGATGCAAAATCACTACTGGCTCATGCAATCACCACTAATAAAAATATCAAATGGCATATTGAAAACATTAATTTTATAACCCATTAACAAGGTTTATGGATTGGAATTATTGGTGGTCAATGATATCATAAACCATGGTATTGGTGAGACTTGGCAATATTGTCGACTTGCAACAACTAAGGTTCATGATAAAAATTGGTAAATTTTTCCAAAAATGCTAGAAATTTTCAAATGTAGGCTCATAAATTGATGCGTATTTGGATTCTTTCCCTACTGGTCCACATTTTATCCTCAAAATGGTTTCTCGGTGCACTAGTCATGCGATCACTCTATCTCTCTCTCTCTAAGGCTCCTTTTCTATAAATGTGTAGGGTAAAATGATTTTCATTTTACCCCCTTTTTATTTTTAACTCCCTACCATATGTCTCTCCATTTTTCTTCCTTCTACCAAATCTCTCTTATCCTACTCATTGTCTTACCAACCCATTTAAGTTTCCTCAAGCACCTTTGAGTCCCCTCTAAAACTTAAGAAAACACCCTAGATAGGGGTATTAGTGCAAGTAATGATCTGTAAAGAGGTAATTTTTCAAAGTGCTCATAAATAAATAATTTTTATATCGTACCTTTGCCTCAACATAGCATTCATCAAGAAATAGTTTTCTTCAAAATTGAGGGCATATACCACTATTTTTTATGTATTTATTGAGAAATAAATGCATGAAAATGGGGCAAATATAGATACCCAAATTTAGAACACCTAACATGCAAACCACTTACCAAGCAACCAAAAATAACAACTAAGCATTTTGATCCAAATTTTTGAGCTTTCTACTTGTCAAAGTGATATTTCTTACGCAAAATCATCGACAACAATTTTGAGGGTAGTGTTTCTACCCAAAATAGCTTTCAAACTCAGAATCCAAAGTAAATTCAACCATTCCTTGTCTTGTTGACCTGCATCAATCAAATTGATAGTATTGTTGGCATAATATTATTGATGGTGATTTTGAGGCAGCCATTTCATTACCCAAGAGTAGAATCTTAAGAATATTTGATTTTCCACCTCTTTCGAGTCTTGTGTCATTAATGACACCATCCCCCTCAGATTTGTGCCATCTAGTCTCAAAGCCCAAAATTATCCTTGTTGGGTCCACCTCCCCTTACATCATTATTTGAAATTTAAAAGCTTACCTTTCCATTCCCATCACCATGAATGCACCTTGCTCCATCCCTATGGCCAAAAAATCTATAATTTGAGGGCTTGGGTGCCTCTCACAACAACAATATTTATGCTAACAAAACTCTACTATTATTTTTACTCATTTCTCTAACTCCTCTCTATATTAAAAGTTACTCATCTTGGTGATTTGTGGAATTCATTATTAGAAGCAAGAAGGAGACTCTATCTCCATTTCCTTGGGTTGTTGCCTTCTCCTTCTAATCCTTTTTACATTTTATTTTTTGGTTTACTAGCATTTTTACTTGCTTAATACTTACAACATTTCATCACTTTGTTTCTTTTCATTTTGGTTATAGTATCTTTTTAAGAACTTACCTTCATTTAATTGCTCTCTAGTGGCATCTTCATACTTTATAGGTTTTACTCTATGTAGCTAGCTCTTGAATTCCCTAAGGACACCCTTGCAACCTCAACATCAAACTATTTTTCTTTGCTTTTTTACTATTTAGGATCTTAGAGCAAAAATGTTACCTCTACACAGGCAACAATTTTATCCATGACATTTTGATATGTTTTTAGCCATATTATCGTTCATTTTGGATAATCTCATCTTAGTATCCACTAACTCAATCTTAGTACCATTGTGCAAGCTTAGCCCAAGCCCTTTCTATCTCTACCTTCTCTTATCTAACCCCTCAAGATAGAAACATTGTTGTCCCTACATAGGTAGGAATTCTGCAAACCTGACAATGTAGTAGCCTTGTCCTTGTTACAGTCCACTCAGGACAAGTTCTATCTTGACACAGTTCTTTTTAGTTCCCTTGTTGCTCTCCTCCACTACTTAATCATGAATTAAACCTCCTATCACTATTGAACCTATGCATAATCCAAAAACATTACCCCTGAGTTTTAGGTAGCAATTATGTTTGTCACTATTTCTCAGGCACATAGTACTTTATCACCTGATTTCAACTCAGATGCAATATCATTGCTCATAATCATTAGGCAGTGATTTTGTGGTCTATGTTCACTTCATTATTTTACAATATTTTAATTTTCTAAATGACCTAGGGGCCTAACTTCCCAGCATATAAAGCCACATACTCTCCTTTGTTTAGTAGACCTCATAAAACTAATCCCCATTCTAGTTCCTTTCATGTTTTGCAGGTACAAGAATAATCATTAGTGGTCACTTATGAGCGACGACCTCGTAGAATTATCAACTTCCAATCTCATGCAACATTTTTCCAATATCACAAAACCACATACCTCTCCTTTTATCTCTATTGTTTTTTCCTTTTAGTTAGGTCTTGTTTGTTGTTTTGTTTTGCTTTCAGTTCTCTGTTTCTAGTCTAGGATAATAAAAGGAAAAGGAAAATCAAAGAAAAATAGTTAGCTTTAATTTGTTTATATCCTCTTTTATTTAGGCATCAAAACAAAAGTGCATGCATTATGCATTAGGTTAGATTGTATGTTGCATAATCCCTTGAACCTTTGCTTGAAAAGAAAAAAGGAAGTTTTATATTCTTGTTATCATTCAAAATAAAAGTTATATAGGCTAGTATCTTGTATGCTTGCATTTTGGTTGTATGCATTTTAGTTTAAGGGTTATTCTTACAATATATTAAAATTAGTTTCCATAACTAAACTTAGGTGTTTGTAAAATAACACATAAAACCAAGATCAACACCCCATATACAACATTTGTACATTAAGAGTAGGCCATCGTGGATTTAGCAAATAGATCCCCAATATCGCATGCTTACATTATGTTTTTGGCTCTTCCTTATCTTTGTAGCTTTAGGCCTCTTATTGCACTTAGAGCTAATCTTACATTTTTTTATTTGCATTTGGTTAACCTTTTACTTTATCATTTAATCTTCATCTTAAGCAAGTAAATCTATATTTTTTCTACTAGTAGAGAGGGCCTCTGTACTTCAAAGTCATAGCCCTTCATCATAGTCATTATAACCTTTGCATATCTTACATTTAGTATTGTTGTTCTACTCTCAAAAGTGAAGGCATCACAAGATTGTAGGTCGATGGTACTATTGCTCTTTGGTTCACATAGAGCAAAAGCACTAACACAAGCAAAAGCATCATTGGTGCTATCATGACTCAGAACTTTTGCCACTTGGCATTTATTTCTTGTATTTTTCATCTCTATAATTTTTTGCTTATCTAAACAGGGGTCTGATTGTTGTCCAAGAAAGTCTATATTTTGCCTACTTAAATAGGCCCCTCTAATACTAACTGTATCTTTTTTATCTGTTTTACAGGTCAAGCAATAGCACTAGTGGCACTTCTATGGGTTGGTATAAATTTTGTCTCTATGGCAAAAACAAGTTCTTATGTACCCAATCTCTATTATTTAAGCATATAGGGCTTAAATTTTTTTTGTTGTATGCATAAACTAGGTTAGATTTTTTGTTTATTGTCAAACTAGATAAAAGAAAAGAAGAAACTAGTGTCTTAATTATATAGGGAGTCAACTTAGTCTTTAAGCTTTAGTATTTAATCAAAATCGTATGTATCTTAAGCTTTATTTACTGCATCTTCTTGCGCCCTTGCCTCTTAAAAGAAAAAATATTATTTCCTTCCTCATCAAAATCAAAAGAGCATTTAGTTTAGGCCTTGATTATTGCATTTGTATGTGCATTAGGGCTAGATTAAGGTTAAGCTTAGATAGAAGTATCTTAGGAGAAATATAGGTGTTCTTCAACTAATCCAACAAAACTAGACTTTAAGCTAACAAACTTCTCCTAGTCTCAAAGTGAGAAGAGAAGAGAGCATAAAAGCATCACGAGGAGACCCTTCACGATGTCTTTCCATCTTTTCCCCTTCTCACAACCATAATAAACTATACTTAGCACAAAAAACTCATTAATACTATATAATGTTAGCCCATATGCATACAAAAAGCAACTATATCATACAACATTGACCAATAAGGATACATCACATATTTCAACACCCTCCATAATCTAAACTAAAGGGCCAAGGAGAAAATAATAATAATATATTTCTCCTATTAATGAAAAATCTAGTGTGTCAGTTCATTACAATAATAGGAGGATCTATTTTAATCTCCCTCATCAACTAGAAGATTTATTCTTGTCTTCTTCAACTCAGCTTAAATATCTTGTATTATCACAAGCCAATTTTTGGTAAGATGATCTTCTATTTTATAGTATTAACTAGAGGTTTTTGACTTCATTGAAGAATTCAACTTACCCTTTGGCTATTTGGTCTTTGATTCCATAGGTTTGAAATCCTTTACATTAATCTGTATCTAAAAATAATCACAACAATCTTGCATAGCCACCTAAAAAGGAACAAGAAGAAAGAAGAGAGCATCAACAATTAACTATAAAAATATATGAACCACATGAACCAATAATGTAATTGTCTAAAAATAGGAAGAGATAGTAGAAAGTACAATCTCAATACATTCTTCGTCATCTTACTTATTGCCTCCTAAATATTCAGTATCTACCCTAAAAGTCTTAAATTTTATAATTTGCAATATTTTTGGACTCTTATCATTTTAATAGAGGAAAGCTTTAGTTCCTAAATATTGATTTTTTCTAGCATCTACTTTTTTTAATAATCCTATAATTGGTCCACACCTTGGTAGGATCACTTTCATCTTTAACATGGAAAAGTCCATCTAGCTCAATCAACATTATAAAAACACCAATATCTCATAGTTGTTTCATCAAGAACATTTGTAATGTCTTTCTTGAGGATACACTGAAGGTTCTTACTTGTTAATATATCAGTCATTTAAGTTTCCAAATGTTTTAGTTCCACCCACTCAAATGAGTAACAAAGGATAGAGGATTCATCTCATCCAAATTTATCTTTTGAATTGTAATAGGTTGGTGAATTGATGCCACCAATATGATTTCAAAATATATAGTTTAAAAATAGGACCAAAATGCTTCCACTTGATAAATTTATGGTCTCTAAAAGTTTCTCTCTATTAATATCTAAAGTATACAAAAAATATTAGCTCCTGAAACCTTATAATTGTTGCAACAAACTAGAATTCTCTACTTGGGATGCATGGATTCCAAGTTTTTGCTACTAATTGTTCTCCACCTATATGCCACATTGTGCTCCAAGCCAATAAAATAATTCCACTTATTTTGGTTTGATTTGTTGGCCACATATACACATACAAGAATTATCTTCTTCCTATGTTGGATTACCACACAGATTGAGGTGTTGAGATCTAAACCAACCTAGGTATTTAAAGAGAAATAAGTGAATGGATACAATGAGGCTCAAACTAGACATTCATGGGTGAAGAGTGACCTAGGCCAACAAAACTAATTTGTCACCCACACCCATATCTTGAGAAGAAAAAAAGCACCCTCACCCCTTAAGATGAGGAAATATTATAAATGCACATGCTTGTCCTTCAAAAGCATATGGGGTTTGGGATTCAAACTTGATACCATTTAAACAAAGCCCTATGTATGCACACACTAGCCAACACACTTGCCAATACCGATGGAAGAAGGATAAGGCCCTTCTTGGAGGATACTTGGCCCATAGTCCCAATTAACACACACAATCAAACATATCTTAGCAAAGGAGGGACGTGAATCAAATCAACGACCCTTCCAAGCATAGTCCAAACAAAACATACTTTTAATCAACCTATCCATTACTACCAATAAAATAAGTGAACCCTACCTTGATTGTAACTACCTCTATGATGCCTCCAAATGATAGCACACAACCTCCCTTGGCCCCAGAAAATATAAGCATTGGGACTTGAATCACCCACAACATAACATAAATATGGATGCCTTGACTGCTCATGCCTTGTTGAGAATAAACCATGGCTCCTTATTGCTAAAACACTGGGATACAAGAGCATGACTAGCAAAAACACACATGATGACTAGCAAAAACACACATGGAAGAGGTTCAAACTTAGAACCACCACAAATATAAATGAACATATGTCTTCCTTTACTAAGATACCTTAGCATTATGTGGAGAGATGAAGGGAAGGATCTCCTTGGTAAGAGACCCTCATTTGAGTGAAAATATCAAATACATGGCTCAAGAATCTAGAAATTTGCATCAATCCTTCAAATGGAGGGGAAAAGGAGGGTGGCATATTTTTCTAAAATTTTAAAAATTAAAAAAAACCCTTAAATAAAGAAATCAACATAATTGACTTTCAAATAGAAGGAGATAGTCATATGTCATTTCTTATGTTGCCACAACTTATGATTTGCAAATGCTAATTTATATCTAATCAAAAGAAAGTGTAGAGGATTCGAAGAAGAATGCTCCACATGTTTAAACGACTTTGTTTTAAACCTGCTCTAATATCAAGTTAGATTTGACAATAATTTATTAGAATGAATAGAAACAACCATTACTCAAATTTAACACAGAAGAATAAAGAGATAATGGAAAGAATAATAAAACATGAAGATAAGAGGATGTTTTTTGCACCCAAATAAATTATAATCATAAAGATCACACATTGATACAATGGATTGATTTAGGATGTATATATATAACTCAATAAACTGTATTTAATTACATAACCCTTAAACAATATAATAACAAGGTCAATGTATGATAAAATTAACCTCATAAGGTTAAAATTTGGGTCCATATGTTGGCTTCTAAGCCTAACTACCTCAAAATATTACAAGTCCCAACATAATTAAACCATAGTATTATAGGTCGAAATCAAGAGTAGAATTGTATATATGAGCAATCAAATATATATTGAGGCCAATTTAATAATGAAATAACATTCACTTACTATATCAAATATGAATGTAAATGGCCAAAGTCATTCATGTGCATGAATGAAGAATACTTACAATAAAATTGCTCAAAATCTATATACAAGCTTTATTATCAATGTTTGTTATGTGGTGATCACTACAAACCGTTTTTCCTCATTACATTGTATGGAGCTTTGTCTCCATAATATAGACATAGTAATGTGACTCTTCAATGCTTTTCTATTGCATTCCTCACATATCTAGGAGATGCACCTTTCCTATTATTGACCTTTGGCTTCTCATCTTACGACTTGTATACTAGACTCTTCACTCTCTTCTAATATGTATACTTGACTCTATGACACTTGCACACTTCTACATGGATCTTACTCTCCTACCTGCACTCTTAATACAAGACACTTGTGCACATCCTTGCATTACATATTTGCACACTTACGACACTCGTGCATATCTTGCACATTGCACTCTTACACGACACTTGTGAATATCCTAAAGATTGACACTCATGAATATCGAAAATATAAATCACTCATCTAAACTATAGACTCAAACCCTAATCTATTACATATATACATTTGTACCATGAAGGTACCATGGGGGTACATTAGCATGTACCAAATAATGTAATATTCTTCAACACCATAGGCATTTAAAATATATAAATGCCTATCACTAAGTATTTATATCATACAAGATCAGCCTTCACTAATGAAGACATATTACATATTTTAACAATGATGTAGTCACAAGGAAAGGGTTTATGTACTAAAGTAAGTGGTGGATAGATACAAATGAATAAAAAAAAGGTCATATGGATCCCAATATGACAAAACAAATAAGTACTAGGAGAAAGCATCTGGTATGGTAGGGAAAATAAAGTAAAATTAGAGAAAAGAAGATGGACTAGGAAGATCTACGAAGATAACCAGTTAAGGTTTATGAGGTTGAAACCAATGTAAGGGATATTTTAGCACTAATACATATCATTAAGAAACTCCAAGATATTTCTCTATCAGATGATATCGATAATGTTGTAATTAGATCAGTCTCTAAAATCTCAGGCAAAGAGGAAAATACAAATCAATATGGAGGATACATGGTCCTCACCTCCATGAAGGATAACAAAAAGTACTTGTAAGCCATGGATATGAGATCTCTTGTTAGAATCATCCTCGATACCAACTAGTTTGTTTGGAAATATCCCTAACCAAATGTAACTTTGGAACTAAAAGTAAATCAAGGAGGAATCAAGTTAATCTATAATCATTAAAAAGACCTAGAGAAACAAAGAAATGGATGAGAAAAAAATCACAATGTCTTGTGGGGCCTTGAAAACCAACTCAAGTATGAATCTTTGAACTACCCCCAACTTTCCTAGATTTATTTCCTTAATATGCGTAGGTGAGGCATAACATCAATAGCCTTGATTTTATCGTGGTCCACATCTACTCCTCGTTGAGACACCATAAACCCTAGGAGTTCACTACTAGTGACAAAAAAAAACACACCTTTTTAGTTTGAACCAAAACTTATATGACATAATCAATTGAATATACTTTTAAAGTTAATAAGATGATCAACATGTTTTCTTGATTTCATCAAAAGATCATCTACATGGATTATATTATATCCTTCTAATTAGGTTGTGAAACACCATTGTTATTTTCCTTTGATAAGTTGCTCCAACATTTTTAGTCCAAAATTCATGACATAACATAATGCACAGGTAGTGTGAAGCCTGTTTTTGTTGGATTCTCAAAAGCAATCCAAATTTAAGTGTACCTAAAATAGTTGTACGTAAGGACTGATTAGGCAATAACATCTATTAAAGGTACAGAAAAGTTATATTTTCTATATGGTGGCTTGTCTGGTATATATATGTATATATATAAAACTAGCAAATAGAAAAAACTGAAAGAACCATTGCATTATATGTTAGGAAGTTGATGCCCATAATTTAGCTGCTTTCACCCACCACAGGTAAAAATCAATTTAATCTCCATAGGTCATTATAAATCGAAACAAACATCATCAATAACTAAAACACATCACACTGAACCCAAAGAAAAGGAACTGGATTAATGCAGTCACATATGTCAAAGTCACATGAATTTCATCTCTTAATGAAATTCAGTGCAGTTTTATATAGAGAGGCATCAAGCAATTCATCATGTTCTTTAAATGGAGATCACAAATAAATTTACATCTCAAAGCAAATTGTGTAAATGGCTAAATTAAGTCTGGACTACTACACATGTTTTATTTTGAATATAACATCACAACCAAATTAATAAAGCAATAGCAACCAATAACATGAACAACTAAAACATCACACTAATTGTAAAAACTATTTATTTATTTTTTAAAATAGGGTTTTGAATGCGTTGCCTTTCCTTTTTACATCAACTTAGTCACATTAAACTATTTAATGTTGTCAAGATTTGAACCTTCTACAAATATCTTATTAAGCAAATTAATAAAGCAGTAGCAACCAATAACATGAACTAAAACATGACAACAATTGTTAAAAAAAAAGTAGGGTGTTGAAAGGGTTGCCCTTTCCCTTTTACATCAACTTAGTCACAATAAACTATTTAGTGCCGTCAAGATTTAAACCTTGGTAAGAGCTACATCAACTATTTGTCCCAGCCATTCGACCAAAAACCCGTTGACACCAATTGTAAAAATTATAATTCAGCCTTCTGCAAACATATTGACGGTCAGGATTTTCAGTAGCTTTAACTATTTTAAAAACACCCAATTAGACCATAATACAAAGCAACTACAATAAGCACCAACAGACTAACACAATTCAAATAAAACAACAAAGAGCACAAAACCTAGCAACTCAAGTCCAACTCAACCTTCTGACTCTTTGTCCCAAAGACAAAGATTTTACATTACAAAATTGACAGCAACTATTCTAAATAGTTGTATAATAACCATCTAAGAATGGGAAACATACCTTTTTCACATCAGTGTCTAATGCCTCAGAACACCACATCATGCTTAAAAACTAATGGGCAGCGCAAGCATGGAAAAAAGCATGATCATGCAAGGCCTGGTAGGATAGAATGCCATATTACATCCATCAATACCAAAATTATCTAGATACTTCCTCTCCTTACAATCTTTATCAACAGTGGCCAAAAATGATTACATGTAAAATCAGTTCCCTATCTGTTAATTTAACTGGTCAAAATAAAACAATAATCTACACCATTAAATACTCCAAATCATGTAGTCTTTCAAAATGAAGTCAAAAAATAATTAGCTAACAAAATCATGTCATCTTCAACATTACAAAAGATTATTCGTAACATGGCGAGATGGAAGCACATTGACAGCCACCAAGTTACTCTAAATCTCTTCCTCTAAATATTATAACACTTACCAAGACTGCTCATGGAGGTATTGTCAGGCAGATAAAGCATTAAAACAAATGATCGCACAGATTTGAAGCAGAGTAGACATTAATTACCATTTATCCAGCTAACACCACAGTGTTCAAGGTTCTAAAAGTTACAGCAGACCCAAATATCAAGATGATACTCTTGCCAGTATATGCTATCCACATCCAAAAGAGAAGAATTACAACGCTACAATCTGCATCCACAACTGGCATAATCACCACCACAAAATTCTGTAGTCCATTTGTTTGAATCTGGTCATGTATAGAAAGAAAAAAATAGCTGATAAAGCAGGCCAATAAATACTCTAGACATGAGACCTTTCCAAAGATTCCCTTTGATATCCCAAGGTAACTGTAGACATAATCAGATAGAAAATAGGTTTGGCATATCAAATCACACCCAAACAAAGCACATCTTCATCGGCTGCTTTGAAAAGGGACATCTAAATAGGCAAAGATCCCCTCATTTTTTACGGTAAATCTTTCAAAAGTGGTTTCATATAAACTATATAATGCTTAAATTGGGACACTCAATCAATAAGTCACTTTGTCATTCACTAATTAGTTATTAATATAACAATTTCAAACTCCTTAAGATATTCATATAAGTGTCTGCAAATTCATGTTTGAGCATCTCTTATAAGTAGTTGCCTAATCAATCAAAAAACAAAAGTAACGACCTGACAATCATGGAAGCAACTAAAAGCAGATACACAACATTAATGTTCATCATCCAGACAGAGGTTAGGAAGTTACTGCCTACAAGTATGCTCTTGTTTTTGTTTCTGCTGCATTCAGCTCGCATAGGATTCAAATATTCAATATTAAATAACTACGAAGATAACCAGTTAGGGTTTGATGAGGTTGAAACCAATGTAAAGGATATTTTAAAACTAATGCATATCATTAAGAAACTCCAAGATATTTCTCTATCAGATGATATCGATAATGTTGTAATTAGATCAGTCTCTAAAATCTCAGGCAAAGAGGAAAATACAAATCAATATGGAGGATACATGGTCCTCACCTCCATGAAGGATAACAAAAAGTACTTGTAAGCCATGGATATGAGATCTCTTGTTAGAATCATCCTCAACACCAACTAGTTTGTTTGGAAATATCCCTAACCAAATGTAACTTTGGAACTAAAAGTAAATCAAGGAGGAATCAAGTTAATCTATAATCATTAAAAAGACCTAGAGAAACAAAGAAATGGATGAGAAAGAAATCACAATGTCTTGTGGGGCCTTGAAAACCAACTCAAGTATGAATCTTTGAACTACCCCCAACTTTCCTAGATTTATTTCCTTAATATGCGTAGGTGAGGCATAACATCAATAGCCTTGATTTTATCGTGGTCCACATCTACTCCTCGTTGAGACACCATAAATCCTAGGAGTTCACTGCTAGTGACACAAAAAAACACACCTTTTTAGTTTGAACCAAAACTTCTATGACATAATCAATTGAATATACTTTTAAAGTTAATAAGATGATCAACATGTTTTCTTGATTTCAAAAAAGGATCATCTACATGGATTATATTATCCTTCTAATTAGGTTGTGAAACACCATTGTCATTTTCCTTTGATAAGTTGCTCCAACATTTTTAGTCCAAAATTCATGACATAACATAATGCACCCTAAGGTAGTGTGAAGCCTGTTTTTGTTGGATTCTCAAAAGCAATCCAAATTTAAGTGTACCTAAAATAGTTGTACGTGAGGACTGATTAGGCAATAACATCTATTAAAGGTACAGAGAAGTTATATTTTCTATATGGTGGCTTATCTGGTATATATATATGTATATATATAAAACTAGCGAATAGAAGCAACTGAAAGAACCATTGCATTATATGTTAGGAAGTTGATGCCCATAATTTAGCTGCTTTCACCCACCACAGGTAAAAATCAATTTAATCTCCATAGGTCATTACAAATCAAAACAAACATCATCAATAACTAAAACACATCACACTGAACCCAAAGAAAAGGAACTGGATTAATGCAGTCACATATGTCAAAGTCACATGAATTTCATCTCTTAATGAAATTCAGTGCAGTTTTATATAGAGAGGCATCAAGCAATTCATCATGTTCTTTAAATGGAGATCACAAATAAATTTACATGTCAAAGCAAATTGTGTAAATGGCTCAATTAAGTCTGGACTACTACACATGTTTTATTTTGAATATAACATCACAACCAAATTAATAAAGCAATAGCAACCAATAACATGAACAACTAAAACATGACACTAATTGTAAACACTATTTATTTATTTTTCATAATAGGGTTTTGAATGTGTTGCCTTTCCTTTTTACATCAACTTAGTCACATTAAACTATTTAATGTTGTCAAGATTTGAACCTTCTACAAATATCTTATTAAGCAAATTAATAAAGCAGTAGCAACCAATAACATGAACTAAAACATGACAACAATTGTAAAAAGAAAAAAAATTAAGTAGGGTGTTGAAAAGGTTGCCCTTTCCCTTTTACATCAACTTAGTCACAATAAACTATTTAGTGCCGTCAAGATTTAAACCTTGGTAAGAGCTACATCAACTATTTGTCCCAGCCATTCGACCAAAGACCCGTTGACACCAATTGTAAAAACTATAATTCAGCCTTCTGCAAACATATTGACTGTCAGGATTTTCAGTAGCTTTAACTATTTTAAAAACACCCAATTAGACCATAATAGAAAGCAACTACAATAAGCACCAATAGACTAACACAATTAAAATAAAACAACAAAGAGCACAAAACCTAGCAACTCAAGTCCAACTCAACCTTCTGACTCTTTGTCCCAAAGACACAGATTTTACATTACAAAATTGACAGCAACTATTCTAAATAGTTGTATAATAACCATCTAAGAATGGGAAACATACCTTTTTCACATCAGTGTCTAATGCCTCAGAACACCACATCATGCTTAAAAACTAATGGGCAAAGCAAGCATGGAAAAAAGCATGATCATGCAAGGCCTGGTAGGATAGAATGCCATATTACATCCATCAATACCAAAATTATCTAGATACTTCCTCTCCTTACAATCTTTATCAACAGTGGCCAAAAATGATTACATGTAAAATCA
This sequence comes from Wollemia nobilis, assembly GCA_028583015.1. Taxonomy (NCBI): domain Eukaryota; kingdom Viridiplantae; phylum Streptophyta; class Pinopsida; order Araucariales; family Araucariaceae; genus Wollemia; species Wollemia nobilis. Next base: position 1,114,657 of record JAQPPZ010003047.1, on the reverse strand, counting down.
GTTCCCTATCTGTTAATTTAACTGGTCAAAATAAAACAATAATCTACACCATTAAATACTCCAAATCATGTAGTCTTTCAAAATAAAGTCAAAAAATAATTAGCAAACAAAATCACGTCATCTTCAACATTACAAAAGATTATTTGTAACATGGCAAGATGGAAGCATATTGACAGCCACCAAGTTACTCTAAATATTATTACACTTACCAAGACTGCTCATGGAGGTATTATCAGGCAGATAAAGCATTAAAACAAATGATCGCACAGATTTGAAGCAGAGTAGACATTAATTACCATTCATCCAGCTAACACCACAGTGTTCAAGGTTCTAAAAGTTACAGCAGACCCAAATATCAAGATGATATTCTTGCCAGTATATGCTATCCACATCCAAAAGAGAAGAATTACAACGCTACAATCTGCATCCACAACTGGCATAATCACCACCACAAAATTCTGTAGTCCATTTGTTTGAATCTGGCCATCTATAGAAAGAAAAAAATAGCTGATAAAGCAGGCCAATAAATACTCTAGACATGAGACCTTTCCAAAGATTCCCTTTGATATCCCAAGGTAACTGTAGACATAATCAGATAGAAAACAGGTTTGGCATATCAAATCACACCCAAACAAAGCACATCTTCATCAGCTGCTTTGCAAAGGGACATCTAAATAGGCAGAGATCCCCTCATTTTTTACGGTAAATCTTTCAACAGTGGTTTCATATAAACTATATAATGCTTAAATTGGGGCACTCAATCAATAAGTCACTTTGTCGTTCACTAATTAGTTATTAATATAACAATTTCAAACTCCTAAAGATATTCATATAAGTGTCTGCAAATTCATGTTTGAGCATCTCTTATAAGTAGTTGCCTAATCAATCAAAAAACAAAAGTAAAGAACTGACAATAATGGAAGCAACTAAAAGCAGATACACAACATTAATGTTCATCATCCAGACAGAGGTTAGGAAGTTACTGCCTACAAGTATGCTCTTGTTTTTGTTTCTGCTGCATTCAGCTCGCACAGGATAATATTCAATATTAAATAACTAGGTAATTAACAGACAATTTCATCAAATGGCATGATCTCAACCAGTTAAATTCCTTGACTGTTAAGAAGAAGACCTAGGATCAAATCTTACCAAACTGTTGTTTCAATCCCATATAACCAATTAAATAAATAAACAAGAAAGTCTTTACAGGTCATTAATAACTAATGTACAAACATAAACATATCAAATGGCATTATCTCAACCAGTTAAGTTCCTTGACTTTAAAGGAGATACTTGCATAATAGCCAAGTTGTAATACCACCATATGGTCCTAATGTAATATGGGTGGGGCCCTATATATATATAAGTGTGGAGATTAATCAATGTGGTCATATATGCCAACATCACATAAATTTCAGTCCTTAACACCCCGTGGGGAGGGGAAACACATTGCAGATTTACATACATAGATACTAGGCAAATAACAACTTTACATCTTAAAGAAATTTTTGTAGATGCCTAATTTAAGCCTGGACTGTTTAAGGGTCAAAACATCATATTTTATTATAAAATCATGACCAAATTGGTAAGCAGCTGTGACCAATGAGACGAACAACTATAACATGGTATAAATGTTAAAAAATTGTATTCCAGTCATGAAATAAAGAAATTCTGCAAACATATAAACAGTCACAGTTCATAACAACTGAACGATGGTAGGACAAAAACACCCAATTTAGCAAGAACACAATGCAATTGCAGAATAAGCATCAATGCAGTGAAGAAATAAAAACAAAAAAGAAAACAACCTATAAGCTGCAAGTCCAACTCAATCAACTAACTCTTTGTCCCAAAGATATGTTGCAGTACAAAACTGATACATACTAATAACAAAATGGAATGAATTACAAACAAGAGCAGAAACTATAACCTACAGGTCCAACTATAATTAAACTTTAGTAGAACATCTTAAACAACCCAAAATTCCACCATTGTATATAAGGCAAATACAATGCAGACTCAACATCCTGACATTATCATAGTATTATACATGAAAAACATTACATGTAAACAAGAAAATTTCAAAGCTCTAATCCCTCCTGTGCTTTCAACAGTATTAACTATACTAGACAACGAGAAATTAGTCTGATCTAGTTACAACAGTAATAGTGTTGACTAACAGCCTGAATAAATACCAAACACAATAAAATGCTGCTAGGCTGATGCCTCTTCAAAATCCCAGCACTTTTGGGCAGATTTTGAATTTTATCTCCAACATACTCACTGCTTAAGTATAAGACTCAGTAAATTCTGCCTAGAAAGAACATCCACTGTTGCTGCTCTAAGAGGGCAATTTTTCCAGTATTTGAACCTTACGAAGAAACCAAGACACGTTTGCTATCCAAATTAACATTCCAGAATCTTTCAGCAAGCATAGGACCAGTTGTCTATTTCTTTGTCATAGTCTGCACCAGTCAGTCTTCAACAACATTGACCAATTCATACTCTACTAGTGACAAATTATTATCCTCTTTGACTTTGAAGTCAGCTGCATCAGTCACTTCAACTCTCCCCCACTTGTCAACTCCCAACCTCATAGATCCTTTGAACATATCAATTTTTGCATTTCGAAGAATAACAGTTGTACCAGGCTTCATTATGTCCACTGTAAATGTTAAAAATAAAAATGTTAAATTCCACATAAGTAAATTCATTTTATTTTGCAAGGTAAAGGAATAAAGCATTCACTGCTAGAAGATTTGAATGAATATACATGATCATATACAATTAATAAAACAAGGGAAATTCGAATATTACAATAAAACATCATGAATAGGATGAGATTCAAAAATCCTTAATACAAGGCCAAAAGCCAATGGTTTTGCAATGTCATGCTTACCAAATTTTGCATCAACCTTTTTTCTTACAAGAGTTGCTGTAATAAGAGAACTTCAAGGTTCCACGACCCTGGGGGACGGGGGGACAGGGGAACAGGGGGACGGGGGGACGGGGGCGGCTGGGGGGACGGCAGGTCGATTTTAGGGGACGGCTCGGGGACGGCTGGTATAATACTATAAAAAATGAAAATTTTTTAGAAATTTAGAATAATCTACACATTCAAAATTCTACACCCAACAAAAATGATATTTCATATTACTAATCAATTATGTAAGTGCAGCCATTCATATTCAGATTAGTTACTAACACATAAGTGCAGCCATAATTGAGTCATTTAACATTTTCATGTTCATATTAGTTACTAATTTGCAGCCATTTAATTGTTTCAAGTTCAACAACTATAACTTGAAGGTTCAGCCAAGGATAATTATTTGGTAATTATTTCATACTACCATATCAAAACACCTTATTCAACTCCTCTAAATTTATTTTCAACATTTTAAATTGCATTATGCATAATGATGTCTATGAATTACATTTATACTTTTCAAGCTCGTGTCCCTTCAGTTGTCCCTTGAACTGTAGAGGAACCATTCAACTATATTATCAAAACACTTTTGTTTCGTTACATGCCCAAAGCTCATGAAAATTACTCTATTGTTCTACAGCATCAACATCCACATGACAGAAAAGTATTGTCATATCTGATATTGGTAGTTCTAATGCTTGCCACATTGTTGGTTTTCTCCAATGTCATAAAATGCTGACAATATTTAAGATTTTGATCTGTAATACATGCAAATAGAACCTTAAACAGGTCCTTTTGAAGACTTAAAGTGCTTTTTGGAATAGTTTCACTAAAAACTCTTGTAAAACTAGTCACTAGTGACTGCCTTTATTTGACATTAAACTTGCACTTTCATGCCCAAAAATACTCTCGTAATATATGAACAGAACATGGACAATCTATGAAGAACTTGATGCAATATTAATGAAGCTTAAAATCTACTGTAAATGCAACAATATACTGCTGTGCAAACTAGTGTCTATTTCTAGCTCAAATTTGCTAGTTTCAAACCATTAAAAACCCACAAAATTTGCAGATACCATAGAATGAAGCGAAATGTAAATAAACTTTTCCCCTTTGGTGGGGACGCCCAGCCGTGGGGGACGGCTGGGCGTCCCCGGGGACGCCCCAAAAAGGGGGACGTCCCGGGGACGGGAGGCCACAGGCCTCAGCCGTCCCGGGGACGTTTCCCAACCGTCCCCCAAAAAGGGGAACGGGGGAAACGTCCCCCTTGCCGTCCCCCCGTCCTGGGGGACGTGGGAAACAGGGGGACGCGTCCCCCAGGGGGGACGCGTCCCCGTGGAACACTGGAGAACTTTTACATATCAGTTTTTATGTTTTCTATTATCCTCATTATGAGATTCCCTAAAAATATGTTGTTGGCTATTTGCTTTCAAACATACCTAGAATTAAATAAAGAGATTATCGCACAAGGAGCAATATTACCTCAACTTAATTCAGGAGAACGATGACAATTTCAAATATATTGGACATCAGTTGACTGGTTTGAATATTTATTCATATTCAACAATGATAAGAATTAAGGGAAAAAAACACCACTAAGAACTTTTTTCAGAAGTATGACAATGGTCAAATATGTTGGACATATGTTAACTGGTTTGAATACATGTTCAGGGTTGACAAGGTGAGGAATAAAAAAAAATGACCACTGATGAGATCATTCTAAAATTTGCCATTACATTTGAAAAACAACAATAGTTTTTTTTGTTTAAATCTATAAATCAAAATAATTGTACATATGTATAAAGAACTCTACAGTTCATCCTGAGATTGAGTTGCAGACATCCCTGTGAATGAGTTGCCCTAAGAATGTTTTGTCCTGCTGAAATATATTTAACTTTTGCACATGTTCATTTTCTTCTGCCTTCATTACATGAGACAGAATTTCCAATTTTGGTTTTATTATCTTAATCTCGTTTGCCTTTGACTTTCATTCCTCCAAATATGTCCATGTTATTTGTGCAGGGTAAAAATAACAAAAATTAAAATATTTTGTATAATATTTAGTGAGTCAGTCAACTATGTGTTGGATTATAATTATCAATTGATAATAAATACTTCAAATGTAATAATCACAAGGCATTGAAAAGGTATTTGCTCATTTTGATTGCATTGAATTTTTTAATGCCAGTTGTTTTTTTTTGTAACCATGAGGGTGGGAGAGTGCAGAGGACCACAGGAGTGGAGACCACAGAGGCATCAAACTACCAATGGCAAGGGAAACTCCAACCTGGGCCAAGCCAGATATAGTCTTGTGGCATATCCGTTGACAGAGATCACTTCACCTTTCATTCAGAGATGCTGAGGTCACTTATCATGTTCAATTCATTCACAAAACAAGTAACGAAAAACAAATGGTCCTTGTTAAATTCATATTTCACATGAGTAGTCGTGCACTGTAGACACAAACAGATGACAGATTATTTGAATCGTATATGCCAATCCCATAAGAGAAAGACAACTTAAAACCCCAAGTCTAAAACCAACTAGCTCAAAGACAAAATGTAATGAGAAAGACAACTTAAAACCCCAAATCTAAAACAAACTAGCTCAAAGACAAAATGTAATGAACTCAAATATTACATACGGGAATAAGAACTAGTTTTTAAAAAGAGAATCAAGAATGTACAGTCAGAGAAGGCAGGATAAAGCAAATTAAAAGAATAGATCAAGTAAAGTCAGAGAATAAAGCAAATATAGTTGGAAAATATTGCACATTCAAATAAGAGAATAAAGCAAGTGCAGTTGGGAAAAAATATAACTAGTGCAGTTAGAAAACATAGAAAGAGTGATTGGAAGGATAAAGCATGTACAACTGGGGAATCAAGCAAGAAAAGAATCCTCTATAAGTATGAAGCACTTCATGAATAAGGGATCTTCTGCAAACAGAATACTGTTAATTGCAAAGCAGAGGAAAGAAAATTGGTTTTCTTTTTAAATCTGGAGTGGCTCACTTGCAAGCTTGAGTTGTTCTATTTATTGGTTGTACGCAGAATAGATTTCTTTTGCTTTTCTGATAAGAAGTTTATTTTTTAGATCAGTTTCATTGTATGTTTAATCTCACGACATCTATAAGTTCTGTAGTTTCATTGTATGTTTAATCTCACAACATCTATAAGTTCTGTATTATGATTATATGATTCATTCTAGAATTCAGATTTCAAATTTGAGTAGTTATTTTAACAGCTTAAGCAAGTTTCATAAACACTAACATGCATGAAAAGGAAAATTAGAAAATTTTCAAAGTGCAATTGGCTCCATCAGTGATAGAAAACGCTTCAATTTTTTCTCACAAGAAATTTGACTCGCCAAGAAATTGCCAAGAATTTGGCTTAACTCAGTCATGTGGGGGAAAATGTAAAACAAAAACTCGTTGAGATATCTTGCATGTTGTATTTTTTTGTTTTTGATGATCAATAATTGCAACTGAACTCCTTTTTATTAAAATCTAATACAAAGTCAACTTTTTAGCTCTCCAATTTTTGTTTTAAATGATATTTTTTTTAAATTATATTATTTTTTGTGTTTTTTTTTCCAGGTTGCAGAGAAACTCTAAAAAATTAGAGTGCTGAGTTTTTTCTGAGTTGCAAGTTTTCCAACTATGGGTTCCATGATAAATTTTAACATCACAATTTATCATAAAAGACTTAAACTATCCAAATGAGGGCATTTTATGAATATTTTGGAATATCTCTGTAAAGTTCAGTCCTTATTTTTCATATTGTGACTTCTTAACCCAAAGTCAAATGACTGCATGCAAATTCATAAGTCAAGCTTATTAAGTACATAGCTTTGTAAACAATAAAATTAGTAAAATATGGTTTACATTTGATTAAAAGCCAAAAGGTAGTCATAAAGGACAAGAATTAACATATCAAGCATCTCAGAGAAAACTACATGTCGTGCACATATTTACAATAAATTTGATAATACAAAATTTCAACCCCAATTGTACCAAGCATTTCAAAAAAAAAAATTATTGATATAAACGCACCTTGTTCATTTCTAGCCGTAAAAATGATCATACCAGTTTCATCCCCAACCAGGCACTCCGCAATACGCATTTGACGAACCTGAGGGCCACTAGGCCGACCCTTTTGCAGGACCGTGTTTGAACTAACAACCTTCACTGTCAATGTGTGGCCACTAGTGCCTGGCCGCAACTGGTCCACTTTGATGAATACAGGTTTCCTCATCCCTGGTTTAGTATCTGCCATTTATCACTTTCAATAGGAAATCCTGCCAAACAAATATTAATGCAAATGAGTGACTGAGATGACAGACTTCAAAGGCAATGGGGGAAAGGATCTTTTCTTTTTCAAAATTCGGATGCAAAATGAATACAAAGAACAAAAATCATTTAAAGTCTACTCCCTTTACTATTCACAGAGACAAGGAATGTATCACTCTTGGATTGGCAATGTTCTCAGTCCAATGCAATTTAAATTCACACATAAATAAGGTTTGCTAATGGTTGGCTAGTTTGGGTAATACCTATCTAATAAATAGGAATCCCACTCAAATGCTCAGTACCCCCACCTACCCCATCTAGTGGCTAAACATCAATTCGTGCATCATGCACATTATCCACGAACACGTTGACAAGTCCAATGCAAAAAACAAGAATATAACATGGGAAACTCCCATCCCCTTCTATGAGATCATAGTTACAAGGTTTACAAAAATCAAATGATTTGAGAAGGGGAGATCAGAATTCAAAAAGGTTGGGAAAAGTAAAAAAATGATTACTGTTTAACATATATAATCATACATATCAAAAAGAATGAAATGAAATGGACTTTCAAGGACGAGACCTGGGTTCAAACCTTGCTCAGCAATATATGCACAATTGCCAACTACCAGTGAGTGGTTTGTTGAAATGTCATAATTACCGGTTGATGTAATACAGATGGATCCATTTCAATCCCATATGTAATCATACATGATCAAAATACCGTGGTTACCAGTTGATGTAATACAGATGGATCCATTTCAGTCCCATATATAATCATACATGATCAAAATATCATGGTTATCAGTTGATGTAATACAAATGGATCCATTTCAATCCCATATATAATCTTACATGATCACAAAAATAAAATACAAAAAATAATATCAAATTGCATTAACTTAACTGATAAAATTCCTCAACTTTCAAGGAGGAAACCCTGATTCAAATCAGGCCAAGCGACACATGCATAACAGTCAACTGTTGTAATAGCACTATGTAATCATGATGTAATATAGGTGGGACATGTTTCAATCCAATAGAATCAATTAAAAATATACCAAAAATTGATATCAAGGAAATATTTTAATCTACCATGTTCCAGTATTTCAAATTTGACACATCACACATTGTACAAAATTTAAAGATATTTTTTCAAAAAGTTACTAACTCTTAAACTTGCTACATGATCCAAAACGCTGTTATTAATACAAATGGATCGAGTATCCCGATTGTAGGCATCACCACTAAAATGATATAGATTCTCAATCTACAAAAGTAAAGGTGTTTTTTAAGGTTGCAACCAAGCAACCAAGCCAACACATCCCTTGTATGAGAAACATTTGACTTTTGCCCTAAAAATGAGAGATGTCACAAATATGGGCTGGTAAAAAGATTTTACACAACAAAAGTTCGATGCAATAGGTATGGTACTCCAAAAAATTCAATCTTCTATAAAAATCTTTGAGGTTTGATCAAACCTTCTGACTATAGCAGACAAATATAACAAGTTCATTTGCAAATTCATCTAAGAAGTTGTGAAAGTAGAAAAAGGTTTCAATTGCATAAAACATCATGAATAATAGAAGAAATGAAATACAACAAATGTTATAGAAGAAATATTTAAATGTATGGTTATCTGGAAGTTCAAACTTCACAAATCATACAATGATACAATATTTAGAAAGCTATTTCTTAAACCTTGCTAACTCTTAAATTTGTTACAACGTCTAATTCATTCTTATTAATACAAATAGAACCCGCATCCAGATTTCTTATATTTGTACAACCACTAAAAAGATCTAGATTCTAAATCTATAAAGGTAAATGATTTTTTAAGTCAGAACCAAGCTGTCATACCTTTTGGGCATACGAGACACCTTGTAGGAGCAAAGGAAACTCTCGTGTGTATGTATGTATGTATAACTAACTATCTATCTATCTATCTATATGCTTCAGTTGTATACCTCTTTGCCTACGTTCTGCAAAGTTTTGGGGATGGAGACAACTTGTGACTCCCAAATCCCCAGACACGTCCCTATGGAACAGAGCTCTTCCATCTTCGAGTTTTAAGTTTTAAACCTTTGACCAAGCTCAGGGAAAATTGCATGTTAGCAGTCACGTATATGCCTAGGCAAAAATGTACTCATAGTATGTATTCTTCCTATTTTCCAAAGCACTCGAACTGATAATAGCACATGAGCTGATATTGAACAAGAGATATGATACATCAGTTATGCAAGTTGATGATGAGCTAGAAAAATGAGTTTGAGCAGCACAAGTTAAGTTCAAGTGATTTGGCTCTCCAAAAAATTCAATGTCCTAAAATAATCTGAGGTTTGATCATACCTCCTAACTTTAGCAAGCAACTATAAAGGCAAAAGTGACCTTTTATTTTTTCAAGGTCACAGCCAAAGCCGGCATGCCTCCCCTGAGAGCATGATACCCCTTGTGTAGGCAAGGTAAAGTTGGCTATTGTCCGTAGATGCCAATTCCATTTGTTAGTTTACTTGACAGGATTATAGGTATTATAGGTCAAGTACAACCGAAAAAGAGCTAGAGTTAAGGTCATCCACGAATCATATCTAGTCAGATATAAATAGACAAACTTCTATAGAAAATACTCAAAAACAGAATTGCAACAGTGCAGCATCCTACTATGTAGCATAATTCTACCAAACTTATGGTTTTTAAATGAAGTAACATGCATAAAACCAAAAATTCCAAATTTGTCTAACTCGAATTTCAGTCGTCAACAAGGACAACAGGTTGCATGGAAATAAAATTATTCCACAAGCTATGACCCTGGAAACCCTAACCCTAAGATCATACACTCTAAGTTGTACAGTTCCCACGGGCAAACACTGCGTCACTCCTGCCTTCAATAAATAAATAAAAATCATAAGCCGAACAAAATAAACAATCAAAGGCACAGAAAACGGCTAAACACTTTAGCTTTGCATTAGAATTGTATAAAAACAAAAAAAAAAAAAAAACTAAATGTAAAGACTTACAGTAAAAGACTGTAAACTTTAAAAATGGGACGAAAATAGATATTAAATACCTCAAAATTTTATTAAATTGCAGCCAGGCCAATTGTTCAGCTCGCACAGAAAATGTAGATCGCACGCAAACGCCTACCGGAAGAATGCTTTGCAAAGAGTAAGGCAGTCAAATTAATATGCCATCAACTATGGTAAGGGTGGGTCTTTCTTCTTCGACAAGCTAAAAATATTCTGATTCGCCGAGTGTTCTTTATTACGTGGAAGATTAGATCGTATATAGAAAAGAGACTTTAAGGCGGTTCTAAGCTGATTCTACTTATATTTTTAATAATACGGTGCGTCAAGAACAAGGAGTAGATTTATTAAAAAAGCTTAAGACTGTTTTAAGTTTGATTTTTTTTTATATTAAAAAGCTTAAGACTGTTTTAAGTTTGATTTTTTTTTTAATAATATGGTAGGTTAATAATAACAATATTAAAGTTTATGAATGAATGAAAGATTTTAATTACGTCCGCGAGACCCAAATATGGTCTATGGGACCTCAAATATGGAAGTACAATTATTCAAATCATATCATATGATCTTTAATATCTTTGAGAAGGTTGTTCCTTCTCCTGCTGATTTGTGTTAGCAATTCTCCAACTTTTTTTATTTTCCTGCTTCAAATAAATCTGTAATAAACTCGTTCCCAAGTGTTTCTTTGTATTTGTCACGGATATCCGAAAAACTCGGGCATTTATAGATGAAGTGTTCCTCTGTCTCTCATCGCCCTCGTGTCGCATAGAGTACATATCCTTTCTTCCCATTGTTCTTTGGGCGTTGTCCATCTCCCTATTTCACATCTAAGCCTATGAGAGCTAGTCCTTATCTGAGCAATGAGTATTTTTTCCTTTCACTTGATTTCGGCCTATATACGCTTTTTCCTTGTGGTCATACATTGGGTTAAAATTTGCAATATAATATTGTCTTTTCCTCGCTTGCATTTTTCCACATTCCACTTCCGAACTTTTCATTCACATAATTTTTAATGTCTTTGTTGACATTTGGGCATTCATTTATGTTGATTTCCCAACGTTTCATTCATTTCTGATTTTGTTTCATCCACGTATTCTTTCGCCTATGCAACTCTTCGTCCCTAATTGCTCTAGGCCATCTATCATTTGTCATGTTTTCTGTTTTTTTCAAGTAACATAACAACTTGGTCATAGCAATTGCTTCTAAAGGGAACATTCCAGTTTCAACTAGAATAATTTCATAAGGGGTTGTGGCCTTAATTTTGAGAAAGTTTGTGATTAGATATTTTTGAATCCTTTCTATTTGCCTCCATTTTGCATTTGTTGTGCCACTAGCCCACACCTCGCAACCATACAACAGAACCGGTGTAACAAGTAGGCCAAATAAGACCTTGGTGGTCTTCCAGTCCCACAACTCGGCATTCCTACACCTATTTTGAAGTGCATATAGTGCTCTCCACCCACTTTGAGTTCTTTTCATCCTACATGTATTCCAATTAAGTTTGTCATGAAAGTCTATGCCCAGGTATTTGTATTCTACTACTACATCAAGCGGTTCTCCCGCAAACCGAAATTTGAGTTGTTGCTTCTTCTTTTTGTCTGAAAAAATCATAATTTTTGTTTTGCTCGTGTTCACCTCGCATCCCAACTTCTTTACAAAAGAGTTCTAGAGCTTGAAGGTGATCTTCTAGATCTTTACTTGTTTAGGCCACAAAAATTACATCATCTCCGTATACATGAGGAGTTTTACCACATATTTGGCTAAATGCACACCCTCTTCCCCAAATTTGTTTATCCATTCTTCTAACTTGTCAATGTACAGCCCAAATAAGGTCGTAGATAGAGGGCAACCTTGTTTGACACCTATGTCACTACCAAAACATTCGGATAACCCTTCCCGTGTTCCGATTCTAGCTTTTACATGCTCATATAGTCTCGTGAACTCGTCGTCCTGTAGTGAATTGGAACCTCTAGCTCTTCCATTCTCGCTCCATAATTTTTTCCTAGGCACTATGTCAAATGCCTTTTTGAAGTCTACAAAACAACAAAAAAGCCTCCTCTTTTTTGTCCCATATTTTTTCCACTATGTGTCTGAGCGTGATACAGTGATCAATAGTTGAGTGCTTGGGCCTAAAACCTGCTTGCCCCTTTGCTCTCTTTCCCTTTTCTTCTGCCCATATGTTGATCCTACGCTCTATCATACTCCCAAACAACTTTGCAAAGAGAGGGTTGATCATGATAGTTTGAGGGATTATTTACATCTCCACTTTTAAACAAAGGAATGGTCAAGCTAGTTGTCCACTCGATAGGGAAAGCCATTTTGTATGACCTCATTGAAAATTTCTTTAATTTGCGGTGCCAAGATATCTACCCCCCATTTTATATGCTCTGCTTGAAGATTGTCTATGTCACGGGCTTTTAAATCATAAATTTAACATTATTAAAAAATAATGTAATGATAATCAACTCTAATAAAAATAAAATAAATAAAAAACAAAAAATAATAAATCGAAACCATGGTTTTTTTTTTTCCTTTTGAGCCCCTCTATTAGAGGATCAATTGTTCCCTAAATTGCTCTCATCTCTCCTTACCTAATAGTTTGGGTTAGTGTTTTTCCTTTAACACACTTACTTCCATGTATATACATTTTATTATGGTGGTTTGAATTTGAGTTTTTTTTGGAAGTAAGTTTAAAGTTAAATTATCATGATGACTTTGTATAAGGTGATTTGTGTCTCAAATTAATGATTTTTTTAATAAATTATATAGATTAAATTAATTCTTATGAGTATTATATTATGATTTTAAAGTGGTATTTTAACAACTTGTATATATCATTAGATAAGATTTAGATATTAAGGAATGTTTTATCTAATGGTATGTTTTAAATTAATGATTTTAATTAAAAAAAATTAATATTTATTTTAAGAACAATAATAATTTGCAAAGTTAGGGTATTTTTTTTTTTAAAATAACTTATTTTTTAAAATCATATTTTTGCATAAAGTTGTTAATTATTTGGATTAAAAAATATTCACGTTATTTTGTGTGGAATTTAAAGAGTTTTGAAATGAGTGGTCATATGAAAGAATCTAAACAATACTGAGGGAGACACGACCATGTGAAGATAGTCATCCGGAACAAGGGCACCATTAGGGATTTTTTTTAGAAAAAATATTTCATCTTTCAAGAGCCATGTCTTTACGAAAGGTTATCTGATTTAGGTGATTCTTAGCCCAATTATGTTGATTATGAAGAGCTTTAAAATGAGTGGTCATATAAAAGAATCTAAGTAATATTGAGAGAGATACAATCTTATGAAAATCAACCATCCATAACAAGGAAAATGATGATTTTTCAAGTCACAATAAAAAAAATTGCAGATATTTGTCAAACATGGTTTGGATGATGTGAGGAGCAAGTAGGGCTAAGGAATTATTTGGATGATGTGAGGAGCAAGTAGGGCTAAGGAATTAGTAAGGCAGGACATTCTGTCTAGGAATAGAATTTTTTAGCTAAGTTTCATTTATTCCTTCATTATCTTAGAAGTTCTCCATACAAATATAATCACTATAGGATATAGTGGTAAATTTTAGTAGATATCGAGTTATAGTTTCCTTCCCATGGATCGATTTATAATTAAATCCTAAGAATCATACCTAGTAGTAGAGGATAGGGAGGGCCTCACATACTAGTGATCCTCATTTCTCAAAGATAAGCCAATCATTGGTACATTTAATGGGTCTTGGCTAAGGGCTTTGGCTTTGAGAAAATGGATTGATAGGAGATGAAAGCGTGTAGGAGTGAGTCTATCCTTTCTTTCTAAAGGTTTTTTCCTAATCATTTTATATTCCAAAGAGGAAAGAGAGAATGTTGAAAGGGGGTCCTTGGTTTATGGGAAGAGCATGACTCTTTCTTACATGTTGGTATGAAGGCTTTGCACCTGAAAATATAAATTTATCCTTAATACCATTATGGGTCATGATGTTTGTGTTACCCATTGAATTCTGGGAAATGAATATCTTCAAGGCAATAGTCAACACTCTAGAAGAATTCCTTTGAATTTCAAAAACTATAAAAGATGGAGTCTTGGCTATTTATGCTTGGATATTGGCCATAATTGATATCAATAAACCTTTACCATAATCAAATCATTCTTAGGTATCAGGGTAAGTTGTGGACCCAAGCCATGGATTATGAAAACATATCTTTTAGATATAGAAGATGTCATGAGATGGGACATATTGAGAGATCATGCCCTAAGAAGAGTCGAGTAGAAACATATGTATAAAATCACAAGAGAAACTTACAAATGGATATGAATGAGGATGGTTTTCAACTTCCAAAATAAAAGGTTTAGAAAAATGAAAGTAAATAAATAGTGGAGACTAGTAAGTAAGGATATTATAATAAATACCCATTCTTTTGAGGCTTTAGCCAATGAAGAAAAAGCATATCAGAGCTTAGAGGACATGATACAATAAGATCATAATATTAACAAGGAACTGACTACTCAGTTGATCTTGATTTAGGGATGAACATTCCTACTAAACCTAAGGAATGTGCCTCATCAGAATTTGAAGACTCTCTTGAAGTACCATGTACCATTTAGGATAAGGAAAGTGGTATAAAAACGTAGTGTTAGCTGTTAAAACCTCTACTATTAACAAGGAAATACTAGAAAAATGAGCAGGATAAGTCAATAGCTTCTTTCATAGAGCTAGGATAAAATAAATCTAATGAAAAGAAAATTTGTGAAAGAATATTGAAGAATAGAATAATAAGACCTACTCCTGATACTGACAAGGAAAAAAGAGGAAAACCTTCAAATTAGAGTAATTTAATTTAAGTTAAATATAAATTAATTAATTTTTAATATTTATTTTTAAAATAATAATAATTCATAGAGCTAGGGTAACTTTTTTACGAAAAATTACATATTTTTTAGGAGCATATCTTTATATAGAGTTATCTAATTTAGACAATTCTTACATTATTCTATGCAAAATTTGAAGAGATTTGAAATGGGTGGTCATATGAAAGAATCCAAGTAGTATTTAGGAAGATACAACCGTGTGAAAAAAGTGATTTGGAACAAGGGTAGCATTAGGAAAATTATTTTTAGAAAAAATATCTTATTTTTCAAGAGCCATATCTTTGCAAAGGGTTGTCTAATTTAGACGGTTCTTAGACCAATTTATGTTGAATTTGAAGAGCTTTAAAATTAGTGGTCATATGAAGGAATCCGAGTAGTATTGAGGGAGATACAACCCTATGAAAGTCATCCATTCATAACAAGGGCAGTGATAATTGTTCAAATCATAATAAATGAAATTGTAGATATTTGTCAACCACGATTCAGATGATGGGAGGACCAATGTAGGGCTAAGGCATTAGCAAGTAGGACATTCTATCTAGGCATAGAATTTTCCAACTAAGTTTCATTTATCCCTTCATAATCTTATAAGTTCTCCAAGCAGATTATTGTAGGTTTATTTTCAAACAATATAATTATTATACAGTATAATGGTAAATTTTAGTAGATATCAAGTTATAGTTTCCTTTCTACAAATTGATTTATATTTAAATTCTAAGTATCATCCCTAGTAGTAGAGGATAAGAAAGACCTCATAGAGTAGTGATCCTCATTGCTCAAATATAAGTCAGTCATTGGTAAATTTAATGGGTCTTGTCCTAGGGATTTGGCTCTCAGAAAATGGATTGATAGGAGATGAAAGTCTATAGGAGTGAGTCTATCCTTTCTTCCCAAAGGTTTCTTCCTAGCCATTTTCTATTCGAATGACGAAAGAGATAGAATCCTGAAAGGGGGTCCTTGGTTTATGGGAAGAGCATGACTCTTCCTTACACAGTAGTATGAAGGATTTGCATCTAAAAATGTAAATCTATCCCTAATACCATTCTAGGTCAGGATGTATGTGTTTCCCATTAAATTCTAGAAAATAGATACCTTCAAGGCAACAGTCAACACTCCATGAGAATTCCTTGGAATTTCAAGAACTATAAAATATAGATTCTTGCCTATTTTTGCTTGGATATTGGTCATAATTGATATTGATAAACTTTTACCATAATCAATCATTCTTAAGTATGGGTGTAAGTTGTGGACCCAAACCATGGATTATGAAAATATATCTTTTAGATATAGAAGATGTCATGAGATGGGGCATATTGAGAGATCATGCCCTAAGAAGAGTCTAACAAAAATATATGTAGAAAATCGTAAGAGAAACTTACAAATCGATATGGATGAGGATGGTTTTCAATTTCCCAAAAATACGTATAGATAGGTGAAAGTAAATAAATAGTTTAGACTAGTAAGTAAGGATATTGGACGAAATACCAATTCTTTTAAGGATTTAGACTATAAATAAAAAATAGATCAAAACTTAAAGGACATGGTACAACAAGATCAAAATATTAATAAGGAACTGTCTACTTAGTATGATCTTGATTTAGGGATGAACATTCTTGCTAAACCTAAGGAATGTGCATCATTAGAATTTAAAGACTCCCTTGAAGTACCATGCACCATTCAAGAGAAGTAAAGTGGTAGATAAAATGTATTCTTAGATGTGAATACCTCTACTATTAACAAGGAAATACCAGAGAATGAGAAAAACAAGTCAAAGAGTTCTTCCGTAGAGCTAGGAGAGGATAAATCTAATGAAAATGAAAGTTGTGAAAGAATATTGAATAGTAGAACAATAAAATCGACTCTTGATATTGGCAATAAAAAGAGAGGAAAACCTTCAAATTATCAAGTGAAAGTCAAGGAAGAAAGAATTAAACATAGAGAAAGGAACACAATCTAAGTTGGTTGAACTTCTCTTTACCAAACAAAAAAATGATATTGGTAATTCACAAGAGGGGCCAGAATCCCCTAATAAGACATGATTACCATATCATGAAATATAATGGGTGTTAATACCCCCTCAAAGCAAAGTTGTATCAAGGACCTCTATTTAAGTAATAAACTTGATATTCTTTATATCCAGGAAACTAAAATGACAAAGGAAGAAGTTTCCAAAACTATGAAAACAACATGGGTAAGATGTGAATGGGATGTTGTGGATTCAAGAGTGATAGGGAGAATTCTAACATGTTGGATTATACTTAGAACATCCTATGATAAAACTAGGCATAAGATAGACTCATTAGTCACATGTTACTTTGTAGATATTTGTTTCATCCTTATCAATGTCTATGGACCTACAACTTAGTTAGGCAAATCAAAAGTATGGAGTGAGATTGAAGTCTTTATGAGAAGTAAAGACCAAGAAACTTGATTCATGATCATAGGAGATTTTAATGTTGTAACCAAGCTAGATGAAAATTTTGGGGGAATTAGGAAAATAACCCAAAGTATGAGGGATTTCTTAGCTTTTATTCAAAACAATATTCTATGGGAGGTTGAGTTTGAAGAGGATAACTATGCATGGACCAAAAACAAGATAGAACATAACCAAATATAAAAAATAAACAAACAAATGCATACTCTCGTATCATTGTCTAGATAAAGGCACTTGTGTTGAAATTAATACCTTGACAAGGATTGGTTTAGATCATTGGCCAATAAGAGTTAAAATCATGGTAAGTGAATTAAAAAAAATGATCATATTTTAAATATGAGTAGATGTGGGAAGACTATCCTTAATTTGTTGATATGATAATGTAGACGTGGAATTCTTTAGAAAACAGTGGGTTATATACACTTCCAAAACAAATTAAATCAATGACATCTAGGTTAAAAGAATGGAACAAGAACACTTTTAGAGATTTTTTTAAAATAAAGAAGAACTAAAAGAGAAAATTCCAAAATTCCAAAAAGGTGAGCACAATAATCCAAGCATTAAGGAAATGGAGTTGCTTAGTAAATATCATTATATTATGAGTAAAAAAGAGAAATTTCGAAGATTAAAATTAAGATAGACTTAGTTAAAAGAAGGAGACAAAAACACAAAGTTTTTTTAAAGGATGACTATAGTACAAAGATCAACATCTAGATTTAGTAGAATTAAATCAGTAGAAGGGCTTTGGATAGAAGACTAAAGTGAAATAAAAAATGAGGTAATATTTTTTTTACTGGAATATTCTAAGACCGAAGGAGATTGAAGTTCTTAATGGTAAACTATTGCAAGATATATCTTCAATTATAACATATGAAGATAATAACAAATTGATGGAGCCCATTACTCTAGAATAAATTCATTCAACTTTTTTCTCTTTTGATAAGGATAAATCCCTAGGTCTGGATGAACTCTATATAAAATTCTATTAGCATAACTAGGAAATATTGAAGGATTCTTTATTGGTGACAGTGGAATAGTCTAGGGCAAAATAGTACATACCTTATAAAATAAATGTAATATATCTTACCCTAATTTCAAAAAATAAGTATGTAGAATTGTTTGATTCATTTAGGCCCATAAGCCTATGCAATATGGTATATAAGATAATCTCCAAAGTGATGGAAAATCAGTTAAGACAACTATTAGACAAAATTATTTTATAAGGGCAAGGAGGATTTGTGAAAGGAAGCCAGATTTTGGATGAAATTATAATAGCCCATGAAGTAATGCATTCAACAACTCTAGAAAAGAGAGAGCAATGAATTTAGAACTTGATATGAATAAAACCTATTATAAGGTTAAATGAGATTTTCTTTTTTCAATATTAGAAAAGTTTTGATTTGTGAAGAAATGGGTTTGGTAGACTAAATATTATGTCTCTATAGTATCATTTTTAGTGTTGGTCAATGGGCTAGTAACAAAATCATTTAAAGCCAAGAGAGGTCTTATTTAGAACAAATGGAAGTATTCCCAGTAGGGGAGGTGGTGACAAATTCATACATGAAATCTTAAATCCTTCATCTTAGCAAATGTACAATGGATGCTGCCAAAACATACAATGACTAAAATTGTACGATGTATAATTTTACGATTTCACAATTGTATGATCATAAATCATACAATCCATAATCGTATAGTTTAGTGAAAATATACAATCTCCCCAAATTGTACACCTTGGTTGATCATACAAGTCATGCATAACCATTCAATGGTTTAGTTGTACGATTTAGCAAATCATTCAAGGATCAATTTCACTATTCTCAAATTCACAAAGCTTGACATTTATTGATTGTACGATTGGTTAGTTTGGTAATTTACCATGACCATAACAATTTCTACAACTCTTCATAATATTCACAACAACTATGCTTCTTGTATGGTTACCATTCTTTCTGAGCCTTAGTTACAATTGTACATTTATCAATAATTTGCATGACTCGTGTAGTAGTTGAATTTATTGCCAACACTCAATGACACGATCTCTACAACACTACAAACCATGTTAAACACTTTAGTTGAATATTATATCTGCTGCAACATATGTATGGTTTCTGGTAGTAACCCTGTTCTTCCAAACTTCCAACAAACACTCACTCTAACAAGGACTTCTTCCTACACTCCATTTTATATTGCACAAAACAACACAATTTTATACTATTACCATAAAAACATTCAATTTTCATTACATGCACACACAATTATGATCAAAGATAAAGTCACATTGATAATAGTTGCAAAACATAGCATGCATAGACAATCTGAACTAGCCAAGTTGAACAACCCTGGTAACACTCCAATTGCATACAATGGTATCTCGTACTCTATACCTTTGTTCTCCTACATACAACAAAAGGATATGCTCAAAAATGAAAGGGGGGCTATATAACGCATGTCTAGGCCATTCTAAGTGGCTCTTGAGATAGTGCATTATTCACAACTTCCACCCCACAACAAATGTATAACATGTACCTTTAATTTTTTATAAGGTTGCTTTTAATTTTTATTAAACTCAATTTCACTTTCATTTCCCTCATTTTGGCTAATTTGATATCTAATTTCATTTAAGCCTAAATTGCATTTCATATTAATTACACATCATTTCATTTACATTTTGTTTTACAAAACTTTGTCAAAATTGTACAAAACTTGTTAAAAATTTGTAATTTATATGCTACATTTTTTTCTTCTAAGAGGTAGATTTACCGCCTACATCTGCCCTCCCTTTAAATTAATCAGTATTCCTATCAACACTTGTTGTTTTCCTTTAGCTAGTTGCTCCTACTTCTACTCAACATGTAGATCTGCTATTTGGACCTTAAGGATTACTCATTTGTCTCATGTTTAGAGGCATAATTGTTGAGTTCCCTTTAATCCATATTTATTTGCTTTCTCTTATACTTTGGCTAAGGCCTATAACAACTATTTTTTTTCCATTTTGAGGTGCCTTTCCACAAGTTTTCTATCAACTTAGTCTTTTTTCTTGGTACGATGGCTAATTCTTCATTCTTTTCAATAATCACCTGATCTCGCTACATTAGATCTATTTGATGAGCTTGTTGTTGCTCTTCTCAAACTTGGAGGATGGCCTTCTATTCCATAAGCTTTTTATTATATCTTTCCATATCCTTTTTTATTTCAACCATTTTTTGATCCTTGAGCTACAATTGTCCATATTTCATTTTCAATTGGTCTTCTTGATTTTCAATTGCTTATCTTTACTTTCAATTGCTCTTCTCAGTTTTGAGTTACTCATTATTCAGTTTTAATTGCCCCTCTTGTTATTTCAACTAATTTGCATACTTTTTCAACAACTCTTCTTGTTCTTGGAGTTGTTTTCTTTGTTCTTCCACTTGATCCTTCATGATTTGCCATTGTTCTTCTTGGATCTTCAATTTATCTTCAAAGGCCTATTTCATACTATTCATTTCAATATATGTCTTTCTATATCACTTCATCTTCTTTCTTAATCCTTTCTATTTCATCCTCTACAACAACCATTTCCTTTCGTGAAGTTTTTGTTTCCCTTTGTTGTGCTTTCTTGGCTTGATAGATATGTTCCAACCTTAAGGTAAGATATTCTATCCAACATGTTAGGAAATTATATTTGCGAAACAAGAATGCCAATATTGATGGTGCTCGCTAGTATTCATATTTTGTCGTATCTACTAGACATTATTGGTATCTACTTAAGTCCATATATACCCTCTAAGGCACTCCTATAATTAGTTTTTAGCCCTTATGGTAGATCATTTACTCCTAACATACTAGTTACCGCTCCAATAGGTAATTGCCAAGGTTGTTGCACAAATTTTAGCTAGTTTTCTTGTTATTTTTCATTGCGTACCCACTTCATCACTTTATCCATTTCATCAAAAGTCTTATCCTTCCAATATTTTAGATACCCTACACAACTTATCTGAAATTGTAGTCAAGTAGTAACAAACATTTATGTTACTCATTCAAAAAATTGGTCTACATGATCATCAATTTCTTCTTCTTCTCCATCAAATATCCCAAAAGTAGGTACTTCAATCAGGAAAAGTGTTTGCAACCCTTAATTGTTTCCATCCACTTGTTCCTCCTTCTGTACTTCCTCCTAGTTAGAGGGTATATCTATGTTGTCCTCCAATTGCATATCTTCAGTTCCTTCCTACTGATTAGTTTGGTCTATAGTTATTTCTTATTGTTCTACCTATTTTATAATAATCTCTAATGGATTTATTTGCTCTATAGCAATCTCTTGTTTAATTTATGTTTGGTTATGTTGCACATCACCTTTCACCTATGACACTTCCAATGGATCACGTTGCTCTATAATCTATTTCCATGAACCTATTGCTTGATTATGTTGTTCTTGCTTATCTCCATTCATCAAATTCTCTTCTCCTACTAGTTTTTTACTATTGCAACCTCTCATGACAGTTCTAATTTATTTTTATTTCTTTCCTGGTGGTGTAATCACTACATCCTTATATTTTTTTGGACTTCCCACCCTAGCTCTTGGTGGTGTTTCAACCTTCTTTAACCATTATTTATCTTATTCCATCAATTCAAATTCTTTTGCATCTATCAGAGTAGGAACCATAAGTTTTCTTTGGTTGCTCTTCCTTTGTTGGCAGATTTATCTCCATTAAGTTCAATTCTTCTAATCCAAATCCAATCTCTTCATTTGGTTTTATGGGTAATATTTATTGTTGCTCATTAGGTGTCGGAAGCTATCGTTCTTATGGTATTTTTCCTTGCTCTTGTTGTTGCCTTGTCTATATAGGACTTTTTGTTGGTTTTTCTTCTTCCCTCCTTTAAGGCATTGACTACTCCTATAATAATTATTTAGGGATTACATCTCCTTTTCTTGCTCTAGATTCAACTTTTTTTTTTTTTTTTTTTACCTATGATGCACTTCTTATTTGGAGGCATCACTTTCTTCAATTATGAATAGCTTAAGTTTCTTTGTAGTTTTTTTAGTCTTCGGCTTCTATGGAGTGGCCTTCTTTATAGGTACTACTTTTACCCATCGTAGAATTGAAGTTTGATCTTTGGAAAAATCCCTTGGAATTATCACTCTATAAAAAGGTATGTCAACCTGAGAAACTACATCTAGCATAAGAATTGCATAAAATATCATGGAGAAATTATTAGTCATCCATTGTAGTAATATATGGATTCTTTGTGTTAAGTGTGAGCCCCAATCATACTATACACCTTTCATTATAACCTCCACATACTATGCCAACCACACAGGCATATTTGATGAGTGTGCTTCTCCTAACAACCATGACATCACAATATTCATGACACATTGAAGTTCTTGGGTCTTCAATTGACTTTGCTTGATTCCTCGACCTCTTGGACCAAAAGACTTGGTAGTCATTGGATTTTGAGGACTGCCAATTTATGAATCAATCAATATTATTCAATTGGATCCACACGTCCCTTCTTTACAACTTGTCCTCCTTATGGCCATCTAAATATCCACCAAAAATTCTCTGTTGAGAAGTCTACCCTAATATGTCAATTTCCAAGGGGATAAAAGTACAATTTTTATGTGCATCATATGACTATACTATTTGTAACAAGTACAAATTAAATAATCAAAGGGAGGTACCTATGCTAGAACACTTACATAAACTTTCTCCAATACTACCTTCAACTCATGATTTTTTGGGGTCTTGTTCCACCATTTTTAACAAAATTCTCCTATTAGCTGAGTGAAGGTAATATCTTTCAATGCTACCTATTCACCTTCCCCTTCACTTTGTGAATAACTCCTATATTTAGGTGATATTTATTTATGAACTTCACTTCAAAGTTTTCTTTGGTGTGCCCTAGGGAGTTCCATATATTATTCCCTAGAAGGTCAATTCTACTCATTCATCCTATCACCATGTCTATTACCACTTCCTCGCCATGGGGGATAGCCTTGTCCCATCTAATATTGATAACCCCATCCTTGTCTTGATTAAAACCCTCATCCTCACCTCTATGGGTAATGTTTTGGTTCTTGTTGCATTGTAAATCAGGGTTCTTCTCATCTTGGCAAAGGTCCCTCTTGATGCAATGGGCTTAGTGAACACTAAATTCTCCATTTGATAATAATTTGTATGTGCTCATAGAAATCTCATCCTTCACTCATACATTTGTAGCATTCATTTTTCCTAGATGTCACCATATAGTTCCCCTCCTCTTTGAATGGTACAATTTTATCCAATTTCATGCATACAATATATGATTCTACCCTACAAGCATACAATGTACAGTTCTACCCAAAAATTGTACGATTATATCCTACAATCGTATGATTCTATCCTATAAATGTATAGTGTATGATTTCAATAATTGTACGATCTCCCAACTTGTACAAACATATTGTCCTTTTCTTCCTTGTATTATTTTACCCTTACATAACCGTACAATGTGTTTCTAATTTAACTTGTACAAATTTTCTTTACGTAATTATGCAATCCTTCTACGTAACCGTATAGTTGCAATCTACTATAATTTGTATGCTCCTTCTAGTGTAATTATACGATAATCAAACTTCACACTTCGTTTTATAAGCATACAATACTTGTTCTTCTATACGACAATATTACCTCAAAATTTCTTCCTATTGGAGAAATTTCTTGTATCCTTAAGAATATGTCACACTACAAGAATTTCTGATTCCAATCAATATTGCAGACTCTAGTGGATTTGCCTCTTTGATTTGGGAAAAGACTATCACACTGACTCTAAATAGACCAAATTTTGGTTAGGATACCCCAAAAGTGAACTTATAATATTTCTTTATATGTTCATGTTCATCTAGATAAAAAAGTGTAAAAATTATTGTTCTTTGACCAAGATTTGCATAACTCTTAATTGTGCCTTATATTAGATTGATGCCTTATTTATTGTCCATTGTAGCAAGATTTTAAACACATTCATGTATTTAAGAAAGAAAGGGAAAGAAGATGTTGAGTCAATTATATTCATTAAAATGATGTAACAAATATAATTGATTACCAACAAAAGAAAGCATCAATCACACGTTCAAATAATGTAACATGTAAAAGAGACAAACACACAAAACTAAACAGTAAGAATTGATAAGGGAAGAAGCCCAAAATTGTATTAATATCAATATTTTTTACAATGAGAGCTTTCTTGAATTTCTATTAATCTCTTTTTAGATTAATACAATAAGAATTCCTATTCAAGTGATGTAACAAGAATTCTTCACCCTCCCATTCCAATCTAGTAATAGTTAGGCCTCCAGACTCAATAGTTGAAAATGATATCAGTTCTTGAGTACTTCCCTATCAAAACCTACACAAAATAGGAAGAATAAGAGATGGAAAAGAAGAAATATACAAGAAGAAAATACAATGACAAGATAAGGGCACTCTAGTATACCTCTAGCAAAAATTTCTATACAAAAAGCTTTATCCTTTTTTCTGGTTGTAGCAGTCCTTCTTATAGCTTTTAGAAGCTTTGTAGCTATTATAACTACCTTCATCTAGGCCCTCCACTTGTCATCATATTCTACCCTTGATCATTTGCGTGTGCTACATTCCAATTTTAACTATCTCAAAAATTGGTAAGAAGTGGTTGCTTATAGAATTTAGACCTCCAAAATGGGGTACAACTATATAACACTTAGATCTCACGACCAACCTATCCTTGTGTCTGTCTTTTCCTTTTAACTATTTTTTATCTTTTTTTGCGGTTCCTTCACTACTTGTTGCTCCTAATGAACCTTGGATGGCTTTTTTGATTTTATCTTTTTTTTCTTGACTCATCCCAATCAGATAAAAAATTTACACCCAAGTTTCATCTTAGAAAGAGTTTGTTGCAACAATTCTATCAAGCATCCTTACTAATTTGTTCTTACACTCTTTTATTTTAGCTTCATTATCTTTGAAAAACTTGATTATTTCTTAAGTTGCTTTTGATAAGGTGATAAGCTGCTCTGACAAATTTTCTTCATCTGTATCATCACATTCTAGTTCTTGTATTCTTTTGATAATCAATTTGTCAAATCCTTTTATACTGAGAAGTTCTTTTAAGTTGATACCAACTTGTTTTCTTCTCTCATTTATGTTTTGCTCCCAAATTTCTAAATCCTTGATTATGCCCTTCAATCAAGCCCTTTCATTCAAAAAGGTGGTGACCTTATCAAATTCCTCTTGACAGTTATGAATCTGGTCATCTGATGTAGTTACTTGCTTAGTACTTATTTGGTCATATTCATTCTTACATCTTTCATAGATTGGGATGATGGTTGCTACTCTTTTATCTACTTGTTCTAGGAGTGGTTTTATTTTCTTATTCTTGTTTATTGTCTCTTCAAAATATTTGCAACTCTTATTAATGGTATTGATTTCAACCTTTAACTCAATAATGATTTTCTCTTTGTATTTCTCGGTGAACAGGGAACTATCAAACTACTTGCTTGTTTGTGATGTTTGCTTTTGAAGCTTGTTAATCTCAGCTTGCATCTTTGTATTTTTTACTTGCAATTGGTCACTCCTAGCTACTTTGACCCTCAATTCTACCATTTTCTTTTCTATAGCAAGTGCAGTTTGTGCTTGTGTGTAGAGCCCAAATTTCATCAGGTTTATTGTGTCCCTTGTGACCTCTACATCTCCTATCGTAGTGTTGATCTAAAATCCTTCTATGCCTTTCATAAGGATTATAATAATTTTTGTTGATGTAGGGCCTAAGCTTCCTCCCTTATCATCATACTGAGTTTCAATCACCCTCCCTTCTATTATGACTTGAATGTTGTCTTCTTCTAAAGGAGTGAATTGAACCACTTCCCCTGCCTTAGTCAAAGGTCAAACTTTTGGGAGCATTAGGATCAATTTTTGTCCTAGATATCTTATATTTTGGGGAGACAAGAAGACTTTTGATTTTGATTTGATGCTCTATTGTATTCTTTTCAATATTATTGTGGATATTTTGATTTCTTTGTTATTTACTCTCAATGCAGTATGTATCACCTTGGGTAAACCTGTGGCCAGCTACAACTTGTTTTGTGGTAGCATTAACACTTTGGAAAGGTCTTGGTCAACAAGTTGATCTGGTGAGGATGAAACAATGACTATTTTATTACCTTTCTGAATGTCTACAATATTATAGGTGACCTGATCAACAGGGAATATTTTATTTTTACTACAATGTGACTAACCACTTCTATCAATACTTCTATTTTCTTTGATTCCTAGTTAATAATCTCTAAGATGGGATCTTGATTGTCTTCTAGAGGTATGATAGGAATTAGTGGGGCAACTATCTCAACTATGGCAACCCTCAACACTTTTAGTTTTAAAGGGTAGTTTCCCACCATTTCAATCTAAGTATGTGGCCTCTTCCCAATGTAATTTTGCCATATGGGGTCTAGGGACTGGCCCTTTCTTAAGGCTAGTTGAATGGCTTCTTCAAAAATATCTCCTCGATGAGTCATGGGCTTCCTCTCAGGAGCATGCTTTTTGTAGTATTCATGGGGATCATATGGTCACCATGTGAGTTCAACAAAACCATTGTAGGAGTCCATTTTTTGCAAGGATCCTAATAAACTAGGGTATCCTCTATACATATAGTACCCCATATTACATGGGATAGTGACCCATGGAATTCTAGCCTATTTTCTTATCACCCTCACTTTGGCTTCCTCTACAATTTGCCTTATAATTTCTAAAGCAGCTATTGACATAGGACAAAAACTAGGCAATGCCTTGGGAGGGACTTTAGCCCCATATATTTTGATGTAAGTGAGGTCTTCTATAAAGAAGTAATCTCCTGCATTATTATCATGTAAAAATTTGGCTATCCCTAGGCTCATTCTATAAGGAACCCTATTACAAAGTGAGTGATATATGGATGGGAGAAATCTGCCAAAGAATTAAGTATAGCTTGATGCTCCCTCTTGTATCTAAAGGAGTTTCTCTTGAAGCAATTCTTCATATACTCCTCCCAAGTCAATGATTTCCCTTTTGCCTAGGTGTCCCACTATTAGGTGTATGAGGAAGGAATAGTGTGAAAAGTGGGGTATTGTTTCCCTATGCTTGGTTATGGCCTTCTACAACTCTCTAAGTTCTCTGTCTATAGTATCACTGATTAAGTTCTCCCACTTATATATGGTAAGCTACCTTTTCTTATTGCATTGGACTATCAAGAACATGACCTCCTTTTTAACCTAGTTTAAATCCTCAATCCCCATCAATATGTTGATTATATCCACATAGTCCTTGGCCCAATTATGTAGTGAGCATTTATGAATTAGAAATTGAGTCGACACTGGTTCATTATAATCAAATAGCTTGGTATAAAAAGAGGTCCCAATCATATGTTGAGCTTGTGAAGTTATTACCTTTTTGTCAAAGACCATTGTGGCTTTCTCTAGTGCAAAGACTTTGCTAATATTTTTTGGTGTTATTCTAAAAAGGACTTGGTTTGTGCTACTCCTTATTGCTCTGATTATTGGATCGTATGACATTGCCAGCCATGACAAGAGGTCGAAGGAGTAGTATACCCTGGGGTAAATCAATTTGGCAAGGTTGCCCATCCACTTGTTATAGTATGAACTTGGGCTATGTTGATCTTTGTACACCCTTTGAAACAAGCCTCTCAATAGGGTCGGGTGGCATTTCCAATCCTCCAAGGTCGATTCAAAGTAGAATACGACTGTGTTTTCAATTCTCCATTCTTGCTCAACAATGCTCTTCCTTGGCAACTTATGATATGGTAAATATTCCTCTAATTTTTTTACCTTACTCTTGATAATGGGAGTGAATATTGAGGAAGCCATTTGTTAACTATAATTCTGTGAATCTATAATTCTTACAACACTTTTTATCAGCTCAATGTCTTTGCTCTCTATATTCACTATGATTGTTAATGGCAGTTATAATGAAGCTCTAGTGTATTTTTAAATCATATTCTAGCATGTAATGTACTAAATCCATACCAACTACCCTTTCATTTTTTCCATATGTAGATTGACACATCACCTCCCATAATGATCTGAATTGTCATGGATTTTCCTTTCTTTCATTGGTTTGTATCAATTGGTCATTTGATTGGGCACCTATTCAAATATGGATCGTAGGTTCCACCACATTGTCTTAAGGTGTGTGTCTAATGTAATCTAAAAATATATTTGTACTTTAGCCTATGTGCCTATAACTCTTTTGGTTGGTTCTTGTATGTGTTGCTTGAGTTTTTATTAAAACATGTTTCATCATTGCTTTGAGCTTTCTCAGGTACGGGTCATACCAAATATTCTCGTAAATTGTGAGCTAATGGAAAGCAACAATTTACACACAACCTGCTTTTTTGGTTAAACTATTCTGGACCATTGATTTGGTTTCAACCAAAACATTCTAGGCCATTGATCTATTTTCAATCAAACGTTCTAGGCCATCCATTTGCCTTCGATCAAACTTTTTTAGTCTATTGATTTGATTTCGATCGATTCATCTTGGGCTACACATCTTTGTTAGGCCAAATGATTCTAGTTGCATATATCTATTTGACCAAATGATTCTAGTTGCATATATCTATTTGACCAAATGATTCTTAGCTACACATATTCGTTCAACTGAACAACCTTAGCCACACATCTTGTATTTTATAGAAGGGTAATGGATGGGATGTATAACCTTAGGGGTTAGGCATTATTTGGTGGTACTCAACCTTAGGGAAATCTGATTTTATAATGAAAAAGAGGAAGAACATGATTGGACCCTCATGAAATTCTTTGGCTAAATGATTAAACCTTAGTCAAAAGAAAAGGGTTAGACTCATGGTAACCATTGCACTAGAGGGGGAAAGACCTTGAATACTAACATGATAATTTTGATTTCAAACTTAGGAAAAAGGAAATTTTTTAAAAAGAACAAGGCATTAGTTAAAGAGAAAAAATAAAAGAGGAAATAAAATTCTACGTGAACCATACCCTTAAAGCTTAGGAAAATATAATGTACCTTGTCTTTGATAATAGCATTTGTTTAGGCACCCTTTTTGGTTGAATCATTCTGGGTCGTCCATCATATTTCAACTGAATTACCCTAGGTCATCCATATTTTTTCGATTGAATTGCTCTGCACCATCTATCTCTATCGATCAAATGATTCTGAGCCACACATCCTTTTTTGATTGAAATATCTCAGGCCATTAATTTGTTGAGTGATTTTGAGTTGTTGATATTGTCTTCAATCGAACTTTTTTGAACCATTGATCTATTTATGGCTACTTTATTACCAACAACATATTTTTTTTTATCAATTCATTCTACATAATCCATATTCCTTCAGTAAAACATTCTTAGTCGTCCATCATGTTTCGATCAAACTTTTTTGAACTATCCATCTTCTATCAATCAAACTTTTTTGGGTCGTCCATATTGTGTCGGGGAAACCTATGGTGGTGAAAGTAAATTTATTCCATGGTGTTGCACTTAGGTTTTTAGGAATGAAATAATATGGGGAAGGGGAAACATAGATGATGGGGGACTTAGGAAATGTAGGCTTGGGTAGGGTTTAATTTTAATAATGTGCAACTTGGGGCATATACTTTAGGAATATTTTTGGCTTTGTGGATGATTAAATTTGAAGACTTAGGGGTACAGGCTCAAACCTTAGAATTATGAATTTTATGACCACATGGAATATTTGAAGGGGGAAGATGATGCATGAACAACCTAAGGTTTATGACTTAGGAATACTTATTTGGTGAACTTAGGCTTAGGGATGAATGGAATTTTTTATGGAGCCTTAGACTTAGGGACTTATGAAGGGGAAAATGGTGGATGAATGACTTTAGGAAATAAAATGGGGGCCTTAGACCTAGGGAAAAATAATAGAAGGTGATGGCTATGAAATTTTCTAAAGAAGCGTTTGGGACCATGGGGACAATGGATGAATGATGATATTGGGGATCTTTTTGGTGATGGCCTTAGGGACTAAAAATTTATCATTTGAAGGACTAAGACTCATGACCTTTGCAAAAGAATAAAACTTTGAGGACCTTCTTGAGAATAAATATACTTTGGACTAAGACAAGGAGATTTAAAGGACTTCTAGACATGACCATAACAAAGGAACACCTTGAAGTGTTTTTGACTAGCCTTATTTCAAAAACTTGATAGTCATTTTATTATGACTCAAAAAAAACCAAACCTATACCTAGGAATTTACAAGACCCTTCAAAATTTGAAATTAGGGGTCACTCTTAAGTTGGATTTTGAGGATCCAACATAGGCTCCGACTAGGACAAGTGACAAAAACTTGTATCACTTGAGAACCTTAGACTCTTTGGTTAGACCTTGTAATCACATTCCTAAATTACCTAAAACAAACTAAAGAAATAAAGACATTTTCCTACCTAATCACCTAAAACTATAAATTGAAATACTGAAAGAAAAACTGCTACAACAGATTGCTTTGAAAATAAAAAAAATGACACTGCTCTACCTAATCATATAAAAATACATACTCTTTCTTTCTTTATTTATTTTATTTTTATGAGCAATCTTCACTATATTTTGAACCCAAAGCAAGACTAATATAGTTTTAAATATTGACCATTGATTGGGATTTGCATCTGTTCTCCTTCTAGAGTCTATAGTTTATAAGTGTGTTGTCCAATAATCTGAACTACCTGATAAGGCCCGAGATATTTGGGCTCTAGTTTTCCTTTTTCACCATGCTTATCATTTTTGGGGTCCTAGTAGATCACAATATCTCCTTCTAGAAATAGTTTTCCTTTTGCCTTTTTATTGAAGAGTTGCACTATTTTTTGAGTTTGCTTTATTATCCTATTCAAGGATTCTCTTGTCTTCTTGTAACTATGCAATTTGATCCAATATTCTTTGCAATGTATCTAGATTATCATGTTATTGGAGAAGTAGAGAGAAAGTATTTCTCTCTATCTAAGGAGGCAATAGAGCCTTTTCACCAGATACCATCTCATATGGGGATTTTGTTGTGTTTCTCTTGACAGACAACCTATCTGCCCATAAATAAAATTTTAGTTGTATCCCAATTTCTTTTATTTTTGCTGAGTTATCTCTTGATCCTAGTAATCGGATTTTATTTGAAGACTCAACCAGATCATTCCTCTAATGATAATAGTTAGTAGCATGTGAAAGATCTATACTGTATTTGGCATAAAATTCTATCATTTTGAATGAGGTGAAGTAGTTGCCATTATTTGTGACTACCTTCTTGGGGACCCCAAATCTTGTTAATTTGTTTTATTCTAAAAATTTAATTACGACCTCTATGGTATACTTCTTGAGGGGGGTTACTTCTACCCACTTTGTAAAATAATCAGTTGTTGTTATGATCCATCTATGGCCTACAAAATAATTTGGATTCATTTCATTGATGAGATCAATTCCCCACTGTGTGAAGGGTGCATAAATAATTATTGGCTTTAAAGGTATTGTTGCTAAATATTTCTTTCCTATAAAAACATAGCAATTATGAAATCCTCTGACAAATTGGTGAACTTCCTTAAAGATTGGGGGTCAATAATAGCCAACTCTCATTATTATATTAGCAGTAGCCTTTGGTGCAAAATGACCACCACAAAATCTAGAATGGTATTCTTTCAATACCATATGGATTTCTTTTTCAAATAGATAGAGCAGTAGTATACCATCTAGATGTCTCCAATATAGTTTACCTTCTTGCACATAGTACTTTTAGGCTTGTTGTTTGATAGATCTCATCTTATTTTAAGCCATAACCCTTGGGAAAGATAGTGTTTGAAGATACATAAAGATGTCATCATACCATTTGTACCCAACATTATCAATTCTCTTGATTTCATGCATTTCATCAACTATGATAGTATTCTTCATACCCCTTATTTGTTAGCCATGTATTTTTCCAGACCCTATCCTTTGACAATTTGTACTATTTTGAACTCTATATCATATTACAACAGTTTCACCATCCACCTTGGAGGACTACTTGTTGGTTCAGACTAAGTAAGGACATATTTTATGACTATGTAAGGAATATAGGCTATAACTTTGCTTGACCCAAATATGCTTTTAAAATACTCCAATGATCTTATTAGAGCATAAGCATGTTTCTCATATTTTAGTTGAGCTCCTTTCAATCCTGTACTCATAAATGCTATGGGTCTTTCATTATTTTCATCATATTTTTGAGATAGGACTACAACAATAGTGTGCTTTAAAGAAAAATAATATATGTTGAAATCTTTGGAGTAATCAAGGTAGTTTAATATAGGGGTTGTAGTGATGGTATCTTAAATTCTTTGAAAGGCTTTGATATTCTCCTTTGTCCATCTTATATCTCCATATTTTTTAATCATGTCATTGATCAAATTTGCTATTTCAATGAAATTGGGGACAAACCCCCTTATAAAGTTAATCTTTCCAAATAAATATCTAACTCCTTTCAAATTTTTGGGAGGTGGGATTTTAGCTATTGCTTCAGTTTTTTGAGGATTGATGCTAACATATTCTTTTGATACCACATGCCCTAATAATTTCCCTTGAGTTGCCTCAAAAAAAAACTTTGGATTTAGGGATATTCCATATTCTTTACATCTGGCAAACACAACAACTAAATGCTCAAAATTAACTTTAGGATTCTTTGAAAATATAGTGATATCATCAAGATAAACAACAACAATTTCAAACATAAGACCTTTAAATGCAAAATCCATGGCCCTTTGAAAATTTGCACCTACATTCATTAAACCAAAGGGTATTCTAAGGTATTCAAAGGTCCCCCAAGGAGTAGTGAAAGCAGTCTTGTATCTATCATCTGAATTCACCAATATTTAATTATAGCCTAAAAATCCATCTAACAAAGATATTTTGGCTGATCCAACAACTACTTGCAATAGCTATACCATATTTGGGAGTGGATAATTGTCTTTAAGTGAGCTCTTGTTTAAATTTCTAAAATCAACACACAATTTGATATCTCCATTTTTCTTCCTAACTGGTACTAGATTTGCTATCTAGGAAAAAATCTAACTTTTCTGATAATTTTGGTATCTAGTAATTTTTGTACTTCTTTTTGCATTATTGGATGTAATGTGGGATTAATTTTTTTTATTTCTATCTGGAAGTCTTTGTATCATCATGTAGAGGTATAATATGAGTCATAACATTAGTGTTGAACATCCTCAAATCTTCGTAGCTCCATTCAAATATTTCTTTATTCTTTTTTCAAAAAGCTGATATGCTTTTATCTTTCCTTCTCTAACAAATATTTATTTATCTTGACTAGTCTAGGCTTTTCCTGCGTTCCAATGTTGACATCATATGCTTTAGATTCTTGGAAGAGTGTCTTGTAAGATTTATCAAAGTCATCAAAAAAGATCTCTAGAGAAACAAACCCTATTGGAATTCTATTTGTTTTCAGTTGAATAACTTCAATTGGTTCTCCAATGACATCCTTTAACATTTCTTCATATTCCTCCTCACATATTACATCAGAAAACTAGTTTTGAAGAGTCATGAAGTCTTTGATGTCTATGTCATATTGAAATACTTGAAGGTAGACTACATTATTAGGTATAAATAGTTTATAGAAAAAAATAGTTGGGAACCTTTCCCTATATTATGTATCTATGTCTAAATAGTTTGCACTAGATGTATTTATTGCTAAAAAATCTACAACATGATTTTTTTCTCTTAGAATATAAGACAAATTAAACACCAAATACTTATCTATCTCTTCTAGCACTACTTGTCTGTACTATTTGAGCCTTGGATGCTTAGTCTGGTATTTTTCTTTAACTTGTTGAATGATCAATTTCACATCTCCACTAACAATCAAGTAGATTATGCCCAACTCTTTGACTTTTTTTATTCCTAATAGTATAACTTCATATTAAACATGGAAGTTCAAGCATATAAGGGATTCCCAAGTAATAACCCTTAATATCTGTTAAATTTATTCCTGCACCTACCCTAGATTGTGATTTAGCTCCATTGAAAGTCAGTCCACATTTCAAAAGTTAGAACCCTAGAAGATTCTGCAACAACCTTTTTTCTTTAATTTTTGGATCCATATCTTTAACATCAGGAACTTCTATTAGGAATGGGGTATGCCAAACTAAATATACTCCCATATTCTCTTCAATAGAGTTAACCAATTTAATCATAGTATTGTTAGATTTAGCATATATTACATAATTTGGGTCATGTAAATGTACCACCTTTGGTACATAGTTAGAGTATGAGATCATCAACTCCTTAATCACCCCCAAAACTCCCACCAAAGATGGGATCAAGTGATGCAAAGATTGAAGATTAAATATTCTAAGAGAAACCAACTTAAAGAGAATACGAGTAATTACAAAATGGATAGAACAAGGAATTGGCAACCTCCTATTAAGGATTTTGGAAAAGTCAAAACTAATGGAGCCTCTAGAGGGAACCCTGGAAAAGCTAGTGTGGGAGGAATTGTAGACTTTCAGATGGTTCCTTGTTTTTTATTTTTGCTGAGAATTTGGGTATTCTATCCAATAACCTTGCTGAGGGGGATGGTATCCTTAGAGACCTTCAAGAGGCTACTAAGGTTGGATGGAAAAAGGTTCTAGTTGAGTTTGAATCTCAACTTATGATTAATATTTTTAAGACTCCTTCTAAGAATCATTATGTTGATTGGAGAATAAAAATAATTATTGAGAAGATTCAATTAATCCAGATGGGATTTTTGAAAGTTGATTACAATCATGTGATCAGAGATCAGAACAAGAGTGTTGATGCTTTAGATAATTGGGCTTTGGACAAAGATGATCTTACTTGCTACGACCATCCTTCTAGATGGTGGACTTCACAAATAAGGGAAGCTCTTCTTTCTATCATTTATTTGGATGGCACCAGTTCTGAAGGTACCTAGTTTCTTCTAGATTTATATTTGCTTCTCTTTAGTTTGGTTAGGGTATTTTAGTTCCCTAGATCAAACTAATCTTTCTTTTGTTCCTTCTTTTGATTCTTGTCTTAATAGTATTTTGGTCTAGAAAGATCATTGTTGTGTTCTATTTTTTTCTTTTTTCTTTTCTATTTATGTGTGTGCTTTTTTTTGTTGTTTTACTTCCGTGTTTTTTGTGTTTTTTATGTTGTTGTGTTTTTGTTGTTGTTCTTGTGTTTTTGATGTTCTTGTGATTGTGTTTCTGTATGTTTGTGTTAATTGATGTTTTTGTGTTTTGGTGTGTGAGTGTTTTTTATGTTTTTATTTTTCTCTGTTGTCTGTTGTTGTTTGTTTTTTATTATTTTTTAGGTTTTGGTTGTTTTTGTTTTTCATGTTTTTGTTGGTTGTGTCTTTGTAGCGTTATGTTGTTTTTTGTTATGTTTGTGTTTTGTTATGTTGTTCTTGTATTTTTTTTTGTGTGGTTCATGTTGTGTTTTTTTTTTATCTTATTGTGTGTGTGTGTTTGGTTGTGCTTTATCTTTTTGACACACTCAAGGAGCATATTTTTTTATTTTTTATTTTTTAATATTTTTGTGTGTTTGTGTTTGTGTGTTCTTGTTTTTTGTTGTTTCAGGTTTTCTCCTTGAGTATGTCAAATGTGGTAGGCCAAGTGCGAGCCTTGGATAATTTTGGAGGAAGAGATACCCCTGTCTCCTTGGGTCTTACCCAAAAGTGGCATCCCTTCTAGGATGTTTTCCACAAAAAAAGAGTAGGAGATTACTTTAGGGGGAAGTTAGCTAGTTACTTCAAGAAATGTAATAAATGCACAAGTTTCAATGTGCAAGTTGTAATATGTAAGGTATCCCCTTGTACAACTAGGTAAAGTATTGACCAAGAAATCTATATTCTTATATAAAGGGCCTCATAGTGATATCAAGTACATATCAAGCATATCAAGTGCATTATAGTAGAGAGTAGTAGATAGTGGTAGAAATCATGTATGGAGTACAATGTAGTTCTTTAGCTTATTTGAATAGATTTACCATCACCTCCATACTCCATTGTATTTTCACCACTTTCTATTTATAGTATATTTCAATCATATTGTAGAATCACTTTCTCTCATATTTTTTGCATCTTATTAGGACTTGTGTTAGATCTCTCCCACTACATATATCCTCAAAAACTAACAATGGTATTAGAGACATGGTAAATTGAGGATAGGAGGGATTACATCTATCATAGTTCCTCTTTGTATTTTTGCAAACCAAACTCACCATTGTGCACCACCACTTGCAAAAATCATCATAAGAGAAGTCCGGTAGGTCAATAGGATTAGAGAGAATCACAAGTGAGGATTGAAATAAATCTCAATTATAGAAATTTTGAGATTACATTTGGCTAGAGTCTTTCCATAGAGTTATAGAAAAACTCGTGAAGACTAGGAATCAACATTCATACCACTAGATTGATAAATCAACTAGTGAAGATTATTATCTCCAGAATTATAAATTATTCCATTCCAATTTCTAACAACTTGTTGCAAGAAAAGGAGATTAAAAAATATATTGGAAAGCTTTCTACAAGAGAACTAGGAATAATATCTTCTTAGAATTATTCCAACACTTGCAACGACAAGGATAAGACCGAAGATTTCAAATACCTCAAAAAAAGGTCTCATTATAAGAGCTCCAATCTTGCAGATTTTAGAAGTGAAGGAAATGCCACAATAGCCTTATAGCAAACTCAAGAAAGAAGAGACTCTAGAATATGATTCAAGAAGGAGATAGGAGATTGGTGATCTCTATTCAAGATCAATACCTGTAGAGTGTAAAAGTAGAAAAGGCCATAGAAGCCTTGATCCAAAAGAAAATATCATAGAAGCCTTGATCCAGAAGAAAATGCTACAAAAGCCCTGATATAGAAGAGAAGGCCACATAAGCCTTAATTATGAAGAAGACTTTAGAGAAGAGTTTATGATTCAGAAGAAGAGTTCTTGATTCAGAATAAGACTCCATAGAAGAGTCTATGAAATAGGAGATTGGTGATCTCCATTAAAGCCTACATGTAGAAGAAAAGGACCAACAAGGTCCCATTATAGAATCCAAAAGTATTAGATTTTAGAGATCCAAGAAGATCTCATCACCAACACTTCCAGAAGTAGAAGGTTGAAGAAAAGGTCTCAGTTGGAAGACAAAATAATTTGCAATATAGAAGACCTTGGAGAGGTCTCAAGGAGGAAAAGAAGAAGGCTTGGAGAGCCTTGTTGTAAAGCTCATAGAAGCATCATCAAAATAGTTCCTAAGAGAGCTCATTGGAGAAATCCACTACCAAGGAGAAGCTTCTAATAGTGAAGAACTTGGAAAAAATATCGCCATTCGACAACAAACCCAAGAGGAGAAGAATTGGCAAAGAGTTCCAAATATCGAAGAATAATCCAATGAAGACCTCAAGATATTAAGAATATTGAGAATAAGAATATCATGTTTGAAGTCAGAATTCAACAAGAATATTGAAGGAAAATTTAGATAGAAGAAGCCTACCAAATCCAATATATTTGGAGATTACCTCTGATAGCAAGAAGGCACATTTTAAAAGCAAGGAATTTTTGAACCTACTACAAAAAATAAAATATTATTAGAAGGATCAAGCTACCAAATCCTAGGCTCAAAACAGAAAGTTCAAGACCACATTTTGGTGAAGCAAGAAGTTGTTTTGGATAGGCAATAAGAAGCTGCAAATTCATCCATTACAAGGTGGTAACTTGGTGAATCAAAATACCAAGATATACATCTACGACAAAAGCCATTAAAGGTAAGAAACTAGGGTGTAATTAGTTGAACTTCAAATTAGGTTTCATTATGAAATTCTACTAAGCACCATATTTGAATTAAAATTGCAAGGATAAGGGCTCATATTATAGTCTTCAAGAAAGTGTAAAAATGAGAGTTCATTTAAATATATATTTGCACATTAAATAGGAGTTTTAGAAAAAAGGTCCATTTTATTGGTGCAAATATAACTATTACAAAGCACATCTTTTGTTCCTTCAAAAAAGGACAAAAGAACCTCTCATTGCAGGAAATAGCACAACCATATCTTAGCAAGTTTTAGAGCAGAGTTCAAGCAAGAGGAAAGAGCTATTGAAGAGTTCACACTTCTCAAAATCAAGGTGTTTAAAAGCACCATTTTTCCATGTACAATCTAGCCTTAGAAACAAGCATTTATTCTATAATATTGGAGCTACTACAAGAGGCTATTAGCATCCAAGTCTACGTAGAGAAAGGACATCATACAGAAGGATATTATCTACGTGGAATAGCACTATCAAGCTAAGCACAAGGGGCTACTATAAATGATACAAATAAGCATTCAAACAGGTTACAAAAGCTACACAAACAACGTATTACAAGAATCAAGGTATAAGGGAAAAAGTGCTATATCCAAGGCCATTATTTGGAGAGAACAACCACCAAAAAGCAGCACAAAAAGCTACAAAACCACTATAGAACCTTAGATCATTACAACTAGATCCACCCATTATCCTCATCAAGATAACATGCAAAATAAGAGGAAACACTTTTATTTCAAGAAACATAGCAAGCCAACATACAATACAAAGATAGAGGCAAATATAGGGTTATAATGCTCATCCTTGGAGCATTAGAAGAAAGGCTTACATGCACAAGCCTTGAGTGCGACTTGGCACAAGAGTTCTAAGTGCCCCAACATTCATGAATAATCTAATGCTCATCTAAAAAGGAGTTACAAATATTTGGGAGGTTACCACCAAACTCATAATTGCATTAAGGTATGTTGGAGGAATATCATCACCTACTTAGTAACGCCCGAGTGATACTTAGCGTGTTGAAAATTCAACGCTTCGTTCACCCCAAGAGAGGGGTATAGATGACTTGCAAGTGGCTGGATTTTGGTGTCTACAAATATGTTTTGCCCTTCCTTCAGGTGAACACATATCTCAAACATAGGATGTGGACCCCACCTTAGCGTGCATTGAGAGGAGTAAAGGTGGAAGCACTTTCACCCCAGGTGAGGGGTAAAAGTCCCATTCACCCCTCCCATGGGTGAAGCTACATGAAGATGGCCCCATGAGTTGCGTCAAGAGTTTTATTTCCGCTTTGGGTGAGCATTAAAAGATGAGTTGAAGCTATGTTCACCCAAGATGAAAGGTAACAATACCTTTCACCTCTTTTGGAAGCAAACATATATTTTAAGAAGTGAAACGTCTTATGTGAGGTGCTTTCACCCTGGGAAAAATAAGAAGCTCTCAATCACCCCTTCCATGGGTGAAATGAATGTACCAAATCATTCAATTTTAAGCATCAACATAGACTTTTCAAAAGCGCTTAGATTAGATAATGAGTTCCAAGACATTCTAGATAGGGGTAAATTTCCAAGGAACAATGGAGGTATCAAGTCAACGACCATATTTGTAGTTTTTCATGCATCGATGCCCGAATGTGCTGATTTCCTAGGAGTTTTCCCTTAAAAGTTGGATCGCTGTCACAGAAGGAAGATTTTCAAGAATTTCAAGGAGGAATTTCTTCACAAAGGTTCCTGATCTATAAACATTTTGTCTTTTGTGTATTAAATAGATAGAGGTGAAAACCTCTATAAATACTAGACATTTTCAATGTAAAAAAGGAGGATAGACACTCTGCAAAAAAACTCTTCAAGTTTTCTACGTAAATAGAAGGAATTTGGCTTCTGATTCTTGCAAGCAATTTCTATGTGTGATTTCTTTCTATTCTAAGCATTTCTATTTTATATTCATGTCTATTATCTACTGCTAAGTTCAAATTTTGCATCTAGATTTGAGCACTGTTGGTGAAGGAGTGAGTACTGGAATGCAATTCTGGAAGTTGTCTCCATGAAATTGTAAGTGGATTCTTTGCCTCCTTTCTATTCTATGTTGCTATAATGCTTGGTTGGAATTCCTACTGCTAGTCTATCCCCAATCCTACATCTTTGGCTTGTGGCTATATTTCCCATTTCTTTCTGTTATTTCCATTTCTTTCCTACAACTCTAGACTTAAACTGGTGTAGGATTAGTAAGGGAGCCAACCCTCTCTGGAGATTGGCACGGAGGACATTTCTTTCCTCTGGCCTTTCAATGTTGGTCGTGTCTAGGGTGCACAAATGTATGTTTGTATTTTAGGTAGATATTTGACCAACAATTTTTGGCATGCCTAGTGGGACCTTCAAAAGTTCCACTTTCAATAGTATTGAGGTTTGATGTTCACCTTCATATTGTAAGGTTAGAACATCTGGCGACTCAGCTATACCCAAAAGCCTTCGAACGTGAAGTCAGTGAAAGTTGTACTTCATGATCACAAGATCGAAGGCCAAAAATCTTGAAAATCCCATTGAGTTCTTTGAACTTGACACCCAAAAATTAGGAGAACATCCCAGATTAGTCACTCCACCTCATACATCAGTCGCAACATCTTCACAGTTAGTCGATGTGTTTTCCATTCCTTCAAGTCCAGCTAGTACTACTACTAGCATCCCACCTCCTCAACCTCACACACCAGTTCACATGGCTCAAAATCCACCACCACAACAACCACAACCACCAAGGCAGTTCCCAGCATGGAATAGCTCAGGAGCCTTGAATCTACAAGCACAAAATCTAGTCCCTCAAGCAGCATTGAAGGCTTTGCCTACCTATGATGGTACTGGTAAGACTGCTTATGAGCATATCCAAGATGTGGCTTCTTTGGCGATAATCCATGGCATCATAGATGAAGATATTATGGTAAGATTATTGGTGTTGTCACTTAGAGGGAAGTTGTTGTATTGGTATCGATCCTTGCCACCCGCTACTATTACCACATGGGACCAGTTGGTAGAATTATTGATCAAGAACTTTCATGAGCAAGCTGATCCATTTTCCTTGCTGCACCAATTCACGAATATCCAGAGACATCCGTAGGAGGAGATAGTGGATTTCAATGTCAGATTCGCTCAAAGTTGGTAGAGAGTCCCTGATGGCCTTTGGCCCACTCATGAGCAAGCCATGTTTTACTATCTTCGAGCCTTTAACTCTGATATTGGTATGGTCGTTCGACAAGCCAATGTCAACACATTTCCAGATTTGTACATGTAGGTGCAAAAGGCCGAGGCAGATCTGATTGCCATAGGTAAGTTGCCTCCAAAGGTAACTATGCCCATTCTTCTCGATCTTCCATAACATCTGTATTCAAGTGCATTTTCACAACCTATGCCTTCTATGTACCCTATTCCCTCATGGAGCTCAGGTCCACCTCAAATCGCTCCAATTCTAGTTCCACAACTCCCCGCTCCAAGTATTCCACAATTACCTACACCAGTTGTTCCATAGTTTCCAGCACTAGTTCCATTCCCAGTGCTACTAGCACCACCTATTCCATTATAGTTACCTACTCCACCAACACCTCTACCTTTACCAGCACCTCCTACACCTTCAAATCCTGATCCCTACATGAAAATATTATAGGAGATGCAATCACTCAATTCAATAGTGAGGACAATGTCGAATGAAATTACATCTATTAAGAAGAAGTAAGTTGAAGCTGACTTTCGATCAAGGAGATTTCAAACACCACCGATTACTAGAGAGCAACCGACTGCTAGCAAAGGTCCTAAAAGAAATACAATTGTGTTGGCAAATG
The DNA here is from genome assembly GCA_028583015.1 of Wollemia nobilis. Taxonomy (NCBI): domain Eukaryota; kingdom Viridiplantae; phylum Streptophyta; class Pinopsida; order Araucariales; family Araucariaceae; genus Wollemia; species Wollemia nobilis. The sequence goes on along the minus strand of JAQPPZ010003047.1, from coordinate 1,072,482 downwards.
AAGAAGCTAGTACATCAAAGAGAGCATATTGGTGTTCCACTTGTAATGATCCTCATGGTGAAGATACATGCATGGTTCATTTGAACTATGTACAGACATTAGCAGAAAGTTTTGTTGGTGGACAAATCAATATGATAATAGAAGTTGATCATAATTTTATGGTCCCTTCCTTGGAGCAAGTTTCAGTCCTTACGAGGGCTGGAAAGAAGCCGGTGACTATTGATCCAATAGAAATGGAGCCTCTGAAAGTTCTTACTGAACAAAAGGTACAAAATGAAAAGGTACAACCATAAGTGAAAGCACCTGGTGCAACAACTAAATAGCAAGATTCTATCTTGTTGAAGGATCTATTGCCTAAGCAAGCTCAAGAGAAGTTGCAGATGAAGGCATCAACTTCACAGCCTACAACCGCTCAAGTGCAAACTGAGGCAAAAGAACAAGCCAAAGAGCACCTCAAGTACCCATCATTGACTAAGTGATAAAGGGTGGAAGCTACTCAACATTACCAAAATAAATATGAGCCAGTCAGTGAAGAAAAGGTCTCTAGTACTTCTGATTATAATATCGTTGAGGAAATGAAGAAGATCCCTGCAAAGGTGAGTTTATATGATGCATTACAGTTACCTGGACAAGTTGACCTATTGCAGGAGTCTCTCAAGTCTACGAAAGATCAAAAGAAAAGCCTTACCCAAATAGTGTTAGCATAGACACTGCCAACTTCTACCACTGGTAAGAATATACCACTTCTATTCTATGTCTCTCAGAATGGAAGGGTGGATCATGCATAATTGTATGATTGACTCTGGTGCTGCGACTACTGTCATGCCAAAGGTAGTATGTGAAGTCATGGGGATGGAGTACACAAGGAGCAGTCCAAGTGTCTTATAGTTGGATGGGACCCCAGTCAAAATAGTGGGAGTGATCAAAGATATTCCTATCGTTCTACACAATATGCCGTAGATCACTGTCATCCAAGAAGTAGTGGTGGTTGACTTGGAACCATACTTCAGCATGTGTCTTTCGAGGGAATTCACAGCGAAACTAGGAGGATATCTTTCCTTGGATTATTCACATTTGGAGATCCCTTTCAAGGGAAGAAGAATCCGGATCTATAATGAAAAGCCATCCACTTTTCATATAGAAAAACTTGAAGAAGAAGAAAAGCCCACTAGTGTAGTTAATATGATGATAGAAGAAGTGCAAGAAGTGGACTTGATGGAGGAAGCTCTTGGTGAGCTCCACCTGGAAGATGAGTTTTCACTAATGGATTTCAATGCAATGGTAGAAACTGATATCGGTTGTTATACCATAACTAAACCTGAACAGATTGAAGAAAAAGTTTCTGATTCCCTAGACCCTATCTTCGATCAGTTATGGAAGCTATATTTTGATGGTGCAAGATGCAAGAATGGTGCAAGAGTCCGAAATTGTTCTTGTTTCTCCTACAGGGTTACATAAAACCTATTCATATCGGTTGACTTGGAGCTGCACAAATAATGCCACCGAATATGAAGCATTGTGCCTTGGTCTGAAGAAAGCTAAAAAGTTGGGAATAAAACAATTGCAAATCTTTGGAGATTTCAAGCTCATCATCAATCAGACTACAAACAAATGTGTGTCAAAGCAACACTATTTGAAGGCCTACCATAACAAGGTATGGGATTTGTTTGAGTCCTTTACAACATTAAATATTCAAGCGATTTCATGGGAGCAAAACAAACATGCAGACATCTTAGCTTCCCTTGGTGCTAATTTCTCTCCCATAGAGCAAGTGGTCAGGAGACCAAAGATTGTGAGGGTAATTTATAGACCTTCGGTCCTCGATAAAAATATTTATTGGCAAGTGTTCGATAGTGATGAACAAATAGTTAATTTTTTGATTAAGGAAGCTGCGAGCGTAGAAGATAGAATACTGGTCGAAGAGGAGATGGAAGGAATGATTCAATTGAAGAATAATCACATTCCTAGGGGACTGATTTCTCTTGAGAGCTTGTTTGATCAAAATGATAGGGTAGAGAAACATAAGATCAAGGTGGATGTAAAGGAGTATAAGGAAATGCAGTTGGATCCTGAAAAGGTTATTAAAGTTGGAATAGATTGTACGTCAGAGGAGCTTGAAGATATTAAAAATCTGTGTTATGAGTTTCCAGACATCATCGCTTGGAGCTATCATGATCTGAAAGGATATGACAAGAACGTGATCCAACACACCATTGAATTGTAGGAAGGGGTGAAGCCTTTTCGATAGAAACAATGACCTATCAATCCAAAAATTGAAGTGCTTATGAAAGCAGAGTTGCTAAAAATGCTGGAGGTAAAAATAATTTATCCTATCAAGCACTCGACATGGGTGGCGAACTTGGTTCTAGTTTGAAAGAAAAATGGAGATATTCGCCTATGTATGGACTTTCGTAATCTGAACCAAGCATCTTTGAAAGATCACTATCCTTTACCATAGATCGATCAGATTCTGCACGTAGTCACTAGAGCACAGATATTTTCATTGCTTGATGGTTTTTCTAGCTACAACCAGATCTGGGTGAAGGATGAGGACCAACACAAAATGACATTTACTACAAAATGGGGCACTTTCACCTATCAAAGAATGTCATTTGGTCTTTCCAATGCTGGCACCACCTTTCAGAGAGCTATGGACGTCGCTTTCGATGAGTTGTTGAATCGGATTATTGTAATTTACCTTGATGACATGACTATTTTCTCACATCGTAGGGAAGAGCACGTCTCTCATCTGAGGCAAGTGTTCAAAAAGTATCAAGAATTTAGAATTTCCATTAACCCAAAGAAATCCATTTTCATTGTCAAAGAGGGAAAACTCTTGGGACATGTGATTTCACAAGAAGGACTAGCGATTGATCCTACGAGAGCTGAAGCTCTTTTGAAATTACCACTGCCAGTTAACAAGAAGGATCTACAATCATTCTTTGGTCAGATCAATTTCATTCAAAAATTCATTACTGATTTCGCTCAAGTAGTAAAGCCAATGACTAAACTTCTAAAGAAGAATGTAGACTTCAAGTGGACAGAAGTAAGAAGATAGGCATTCCAAGAAATCAAGGAGAGAATCACCCAAGTGCTAGTACTGATTAATCTAGATTATTCAAAATATTTCATCCTTTATGTAGTAGGAGAACAGGAGAGTTATGTTGTTGTCCTCACTCAAAAGCAAGATGATGGGGATGAGAAACCGATTGCTTTCCTGAGTCAAGTCATTGCGCCACACCAAGAGAAATATAACTTCATTGAGAAATAGGTGTATGCGGTCATGAAGTCCCTAAAGAAATTTTGGCATTTTGTTTCACAGAGCAAGACAATCATCTATGTTATCCATCCAGATGTCAGGAATTTCATCATTCAAGGAGAGATGGGTGATAAAAGAGTAGGTTGGGTTTCAAAAATTTAGGAATACGATGTGGAGATTCGGCCTACTAAGTTGGTTCATGGTCGGGCACTCTACCAAGAATTGGCCAAAAGTGCAGCTTCTGGATCACTACCCCTAGTATAGGATGAGGTCATCAACGAGAGTAATCTTGCCAATCAAGTAACAAGCGATCATGACTGGACAGAGGACCTTGTCGAATTCTTCACATCCAGAAGATGTCCATCACATCTTGATGCCTCACAACGGTGAAGATTCAGACTGCAGGTGCTTAGGTACGTCCTGTTGCCAAGTGGGCTATTCCATAAAAACATAGATGGAGTACTCCTCAGATGTGTGAAAGAGTCTAAAAAGCAAAAAATATTGGAGGAGTTCCACTCTGGCTTATCCGATGGGCATTATGCAGGAAGGCCTATGGCCTTGAAGATCATCCGAGCTGGGTATTTTTGGCCTACTCTTTTCGTAGATGCACACAAGGTGAGCCAAAGTTACGATAACTATCAGTGGTATGTTGGCAGGAATAAGAAAGCATCTCTGCCTCTACATCCGATCCAGGTAGAAGCTCCATTTCAGTAGTGGGGCCTGGATTTCATTGGAGTTATTGATCCTCATTCCTCCATCGAGCATAAATATATCTTGACAGTGACCAATTATTTTACCAGGTGGGCAGAGGCCATTCCGACCAAGAAGGTAGACCAGGCTACAGTCATCTCCTTCCTCGAAGGGTTGATTACCCATTTTGGTGTACCAGATGCCATTGTAATAGATAATGGGACTCCATTTATTGGGGCAAAGATCACCGAATTTGCAAGCAGGTATGGGATTTATCTGAAGACTTCTTCCAATTATTACCCACAAGGAAACGGTCTGGCCAAATCCACAAACAAAAATTTGCTTCGGATCTTGAAAAGGATGCTTGGTAGCAATAAAAGGAGTTGGCATCTATTGTTGAATCAGGCTCTATGGGCAGATCGTATATCAGTGAAGAAATCTATCAAAACTTCCCCTTACTCCCTGGTATATGGAAAAGAGGTAGTTTTACCCACCCACATCGAGCTCCTAGTTCTCCAGACCTTGCAATTGTTCAAAGATGAAGATGATGAATCTGATCCCATGAGTGCAAGGTTGGCTCAATTGCTGTAGTTAGAAGAGGAGAGAGAAAAGGCATATGAGGCTTTCACTGAACACACTAAAATGATGCAAAAGTGGTTTGGCAAAAAGACAACAGAAATGCAAGTTTCAGGTGGGAGATCTAGTCCTCAAGTGGAACGAGAACAAAGCCAAGCTAGGGAAGCACCACAAGTTTGACGCGATCTGGGAAGGTCCATTTCAAGTCTCTAGGGTAAATTCGGTGAATGCGTATCATCTTCAAGATATGGATGGTTGGGATCTTCCGATTCCAGTTAATGGCCTTCATCTGAAGGCTTATTTTTAGTGATATAATCAAAGGTGAAAGTATGTAAATATGTACAAATTTTATTTTCTGCAAGTATTTTATTGCTTTATATAAGTTATAAAAAAAGAGAGGATGAAGTTGACTACGTTGAAAAGGAGCCTAGCTACCCTCAAGAAATACAGGTTATTTTAAAAATATATTTTTTCTTTTAATTTTACCTCAAAATTTTTTTTGATGATACATTACGATTTCTAGGTGGAAGTGATTATTTTATGTTAAGATTTTAACAGGGATTTGAAGACTCCAAAATTATAAAATTGAGTTATTATCAGAGTCAAAGGAGACAAAGGGATATGAAACTTTACACAGGGTCTTGGAGCGAAAACATTTCATAAGGGAATGTCCGAAAGCACTTAAAAGAAGAGGAGCATGATATGCAAGCACCAAGGTTCATGGTTGAAAAGTCAATATGACTTTCACCCCAAGGGAGGGGCGAAACCCCCTTTCGCCCCACATTGAGGCGAAAGCCCTTACATTTGAGAGAAAATTATGGCCCTACATATGAATAAAGTCAAGGAGAGTTAATGGTTGTTTCACCCCATGTGAGGGGTGAAAAAAAAAAGAGAGTGGAAAAAAAAAGATTTAAATTAGAATATTTTCTAAGAAAATAAAATCAATGTTTTTTCTTAAAATGTGGGGCAAAAAAGAGAGGTAAAAAAATTGTTTTAAAAGAAGGGTTTGCCATGGAATTGAATAAAACAAGTTGAAGGCATTTCTGGAGCAAGAGAAAAAGAGACAAAGTGCGCGATTGAAGTGCTTTCACCCCTTCATTACTTTTTTAGGCATGTGATGATTTTTAGCACCAATCGAATTTTTTCTCATATTTTTTGAGCATCCTCTCAAGGTGATTTCATCCACCTGCACATTGTGAATTTTGAAAAGTGTTCATGGACATCAAGATGCATTTTTGGAGCATTTAATTCAAAACATGCATTCGGATTTATGTTGGGAGGCATTTTTGCATTCTCAAGAACCAAAATCTTACAATGTCAAAAGTGAGGACGCTCATTGGTCCGTAGGTGGTAGATTTATTTTTTTGAAGTAGTTGTTGCATGCCAGGGCATGTTGTTCAAAGGTATAATGCAACAAGAAGGGTACACTTTTCAAAAATTATTTTGTGGCAAATAATAGTTAGTTATTGTTAAAGCATCGGGAATAGTGCCAATCGAGTGAAACGAGGCGTGCGCCCTCCCAAATTCACCAAGACGAAGTGCCGCATTTACTTTGGTGGTTGAGAGCTCCATATATAAATAGAGCACAGGTAAAATTGCTCAGAAATTAAAATTTTAAATTTTCTACTGGTGCATTTTCAAGATTTTGGTTGTAGAAGTTGCAAAGTGTCTTTAGGATTACCAAAATTTACATAATGGATAAGAAAAGTAAAGAAGTGAAAGAGACTGCAGAGCCCAAACAGTCAAAGAAGAGGGTAGAAGGTGGGACAAAATCCAAGAAAGCCTACAAAAATGAAAACATGGATTTGGAACCATACTTTAACACCATGGCCGAGGTTGGGGACTGCGTAATTACAACTGAGGGCGTTGTTAAACTTTGACAAGATGTGGAGTTCATAATTAAGCAAGGATTAACATCATAGAGCCCCTTGACTATGTCATTCTATGCATAGTTATTTTGGTATTTGTGTACGCCTACGCACGCTTGGCCGAAGTTGGTGAAATTGATTGCTAGATTTTATAACCCGACTACCAAGGCAGTTCGAAATGCGAATAGGGATGTGCTTTTCTCCATATCATTCGATGTAGTGAGGGAAGTATTTACCTATGGGTTAAAACCCCCCTCTGACATGATTTTCAAGAAGCTGCACATCAATGAACAAGAAGATAGATATGTATCCACTGTGATAATGCGCCAGTTCATGGAGGCATAATTAATTAAAGAGCCACAACTAGGGTAGTTGCCAAATCTATAGAAGCCTTTGTCAAAATTCAAGAGCCCAGACTTATTTTTGATGCTGGTGTGGGTTGCCATCCCATCCATAGATTCTACGGTTCACAAGTGGTAGGTGGTGCTTGTGCAGTGTATATCCTAGGTGGAGTTTTATGTTTCATCAATTATGAGGGCGGGTACCAACCCGATTTATTTTGACTAGGCCGATTTTATATATCAAAAAATACATATTCAATTAGAAAAATTGAATACTAGAGAAGAGACTTCATTCAAGCATACATCCTTCCTCGTCTGGTATTTCTTCTTTCATTTATATCAGCATTTTTTGTTTATTGCAATCAAACAAGTTGATGAAGAGAACGGTATTTTTCCAGTTTATGTGGACTCCCACTTTGTCAAGATGGGAGTCATTCTATAATTTTAACCACTTATTTATGGGATCCGTAATTGAGCTTACGAGATTGTGATAGAGGACCTGAAGAAGATTGATCCTACTAAAAAATGAGGAATATCTAAGTTGATATGAGCTTAGTTTATTTGCACAATAAATATTATAAGCAGAGATTTTATGACTCTGAGACAAAAATTATCGAACTTGAGGATGCCTTGGCAAAAAGTAGAGCACTGTAGGAGAAGATGTCGACAAAAGTTGAATAATGGCATCAACAAACAAGGACTCATAAAAAGGCAAAATATGTAGTGGAGTAGTAAGCACAGACATTTAAGGTACAACTTGAGTCCATACAAAATTGAATGGTAGAGAAGGCCACACAAGCTGCAAGCTTCTCTCAAAAAATAATTAAAGAGGCCCGCCTTCGGTTGTCTCAAAGTTGTAAGAAGTTGGCAGTGAAAGCAATTCAAGTTCTACATTATCTCTATGAGGCTTGGATACAAATTCAATTGAGCTAACAAGTAATATATAGTATTGAGGTGATGTTGGAGCCTCAATTGGAGATGACTATGAAAATTCAAGCCCTGACTCATCCAATATGCACATTTACCCCATGAGCGAGATGGATCGAGCATGGTCTACTGCCAAGGTTACATTGCGTAGTTACTTCCATAGATTGGATCTGGTGAGAGAAGGTATAAAAATCCTTAATGCAATGGAGCAAGAGAATACTATTTTGATGATCCATTTTGATGCTCTTAATGATATAGAATTTCTTGATTTTACTAAAAATGGGGTGAGCCGATGCCAAAGGAACAATTGGAAGTAGTCTGGAAGAATTTTGTGGATGACACATAAAAAATTGATAAATGGGAGGAGCCGATCATAGAAGAATAGGTGTTGCCACTCATAAATAAGTTCATTCACATGGAGTTATCCTTGTTTGATTTGGCTCAATGATCTAAGCACCTTAGCTTGGAGGATATCGAGAATTTACGATATATTTACGAATCGCTTAGTGTTCCTTGCTTGTTCACCACACATGCTTGGGCTGAGGTAGTTATAATTTTTGAAATCACCCGTGAGAGTTTGAAGGAATAAGGAGAGAAGGCCACAAAAGAATAGGCAGTAGTAAAATAAGCAACAACATCACAGATAGCAATAGAACAAGCGATGGCTGAAAAGGTAGCGATTGAACAGGTGTAGAAAAAAATGATCAAATCAAAAGCACCAACCAAGGTAATTGATAAGAAGGACTACTGAAGAGCCCAATGGATAAAGACATGGTATCTCTTGCATCCATGCGAGCTAGATACCCCAAGAGCCGCCAAAAATATTGGCAATTTTGACATCATGCCACATTAAAATTTTGATCAAATTTTGTTGAATGGTTTTTATTGTAAAAGTGGTAAATATATTAAATCTATGTTGTAGTATTTTGGCCAGTATAATGTGTTACAATATTTTTATGTGTTAATATTCTTTCTAATTTTCATGAATTTCATGCTTGGGAATAATGGGTGTTGCAAGGCAAATTGTTTGTGAAGAATCAGTAAATATCACCTGAGGACGTCAAAAGAAAACAATGCTTAAAAATTCAAGGTAAAGAAAAGATATAACAACCTTTTCGCCCGAATGAAGAATGAAAACCCTTATCGTCCTTCCCTAGGGTAAAAATATTTTAATTTTCAAAAATCTTGTTGTTGAGCAAAAGGAAGAGCAAAAGCGCGTTCGCCCCAAAAGTGGGGCAACAAATTCATCCACCTCAGTTCAGGGCAAATGTGAATTTTAAAAGGAAAAGAAATGTGTTAAGTTTGGCAAGAGTGCTTTCACCCCAAGTGAGGGGTAAAAGTCCCTTTCACCCCGTATTGGGGCGAAAACACATTCATGTGATTAAGTTTGAGGCACATTTGAAGTTGAAGCACGATAGTAATATAAAGGAGTACATTCTCCCCAAAGAAGAGGCAAAAGCATCATTCGCCTTACTTTGGGATGAGCATCCTCAAGTTTTAAAGATGGTTCACCCAGTCAGCATGTTAAAAAGTCAATGCTTCATTCGCCTCAAGAGAGGGGTGAAAATACATTTCACCCTTCCTTCGGGCTAACGCATATATAAAACATAGGGTGTGGACCCCACCTTAGCGTGCATTGAGAGGAGTAAAGGTGGTATCGCTTTCACCCCAGGTGAGGGGCGAAAGTCCCATTTGCCCCTCCCAAGGGTGAAGCTACATGAAGATGGCCCCATGAGTTATGTTAAGAGTTTTATTTCTGCTTGAGGTGTGCATTAAAATATGAGTTGAAGCTACATTCGCCCAAGGCGAAAGGTGATAATACCTTTCACCTCTTTTGGGGGTGAACATATATTTTAAAAATTAAAATGTCTTATGTGAGGTGCTTTCACCTTGGAAAAAATAAGAAGCTCAGTCGCCCTTTCCAGGGGCGAAATGATACGAAGATGGTTCAAAGAATTATAGTAATATATTTTCACTCAGATTTCTTCTAGGTTGACTATTGCTACGACAAGGAGATGAATGCAATGCAAAGAATTTTAATTTGAGTAAATTTGGGGCTGTACATTGAGCGCAATGATGTGAGAGTTGCAAGAGGTGATCCAATGGTTGAATAAAGCATTTTTGCTTCTTTCCTAGGCAAAATTATAAGAAATAATGAAAGGTGCAATTTAGAGCTGCAGATCAAGCAAAATTATGAATAGTGTCACTTTGAGGGCGTCCTCTCCACCAGGAAGCATGAATAAAGAGTAAATGATGAAAGTTAAAGGAAGTACTTTCGCTCATCGCTCTATTTTGGGAAAATTTGATTTTAAGCATCACTGGAGACTTTTCAAAGACACTGAGATCAGATAAATGAGGAGAATTTAATGATTGAGGTGAAGAGTGATTGTAATTGTTGATTTCACGCTAAAAGAGCTGCAATATTAAAATCATAGGGCAATTTTCATGAGTTCCAAGATATTCTAAACAGGGTGAATTTCCAAGGTGTAATGGATGTACCAAGTCATCAGCCATATTTGCAGTTTTCTGTTCATCGATGCCTAAATTTACTAATTTTCAAGGAGTTTTCCCTTAAGAGCTGGATCACTATCACAGGAGAAATATTTTCAAGAGTTTCAAGGAGGAATTTCTTCACAAAGGTTCATGATCTGTAAACAATTTTTTTTTGTGTGTATTAAATAGACAAAGGCAAAAACCTCTATAAATACTAAATAGTTTCAATGTAAAAAAGATGATAGACACTCTACATAAAAACTCTTCAAGTTTTCTACATAAATATAAGGAATTAAGCTTCTGATTCTTGTAAGAAATTTCTGTATTATTTCTTTCTATTTTGAGCATTTCTATTTTATATTCATGTCTATTATCTACTACTAAGTTCAAATTCTACATTTGGATTTGAGCATTGCTGGTGAAGGAGTGAGTACTAGAATACAATTTTGGAAGTTGTCTCCATGGAATTGTAAGGGGATTCTTTGCTTCCTTTCTATTCTATGCTGCTATTATGCTTAATTGGAATTCTTGCTGCTAGTCTATTTCCAATTCTACATCTTATGGCCTGTGGCTATAATTCTCATTTCTTTATGTTATTTCCATTTATTTCTTGCAACTCTAGATTTAAACCAGTGTAGGATTAGTAAGGGAGTCAACCCTCTCAAGAGATTGGCATGGAGGATATTTCTTTCCTTTGGCATTTCATTGTTGGCCATGTCTAGGGCACACAAATGTATGTTTGTATTTTAGACAGATATTTGACCAACAGTTCCATAAAAATGAACAGTGATGAGATCATAGAACTATTCCTAAGGAAGGTAGCAGATATTAAAGGGAAATTATTAAACATAGGAGAAGAGACTAAAGATGAATTTCTTACTCAAGTAACCACGAGAGCACTTCCAAATAGCTATAAATATTTGGTTACATCTTTACAAGTCCTAAGTAAAGATACTTCTTTTGATGACCTAATCAATATTCTTTAAGAATATGAGGTAGAGAATACAGTTAAATATGAAATGACTAACACTGCATTGGCATCAAAAGACAATCCATAGGGAAATATTGCTTCATCAAAAGGAAAAAGACCATAGTATAGCAGGTATTGTTATGCAAAAGAAAAGTCATAGTACAAACTATTGAGATTCAATCCCAAAAATTAGAATCAATAAAATTAGATGAACAATGGAAGCAAATTTCAACCATGACAATATCAAAATAATCCTCATCAAAAATAATTTTAGTATCCAACCAATTATCTCCAATTGGAGTATCGGAAAGGGAATAAAAAAATACACCTAGCTCAAAGGATAGAAGAAATTGAAGAACTAGAAGAACTTACAGATGGTTATGAAGTCAAAGCTCTTTCAACAAGAATAATAGGTTATGAAGATCCATAAGGATAAGGAGAATGCAAACTCCAAGACCAAGAAGAAGATCCATATTGAATATTGAAATCTTCAATACCCAAATAATGTAATATAGGGGGTGTTAGATTTAGAATATATTACATCATTTAGGTCATGTAAATGTACCACCTTTGGTACATAGAGTAGGAGATTACTTTAGAGGGAAGGCAGCTAGACACTTCAAGCAATGTAATAAATGCACAAGTGTCAATGTGCAAGGTGTCCCTTTGTACAACTAGGTAGAGTGTTGGCCAAGGAATCTATCTTCCTATATAAAGGGCCTCATAGTAATATCAAGTACATATCAAGCATATCAAGTGCATTATAGTAGAGAGTAGTAGATAGTGGTAGAACTCTTGTATGGAGTACAATGTAGTTCTTTAGCTTATATAAGTGTTACCAGTTCAGTCCCACTAGACCCATGAATTTGGATACGTTTCGTATGGATCCAGGTTTGATTCGTCTGTGGGTCCATCCAGGGTTCCACTTAGGGGACCTGGATACGGTTGGGTCTATCCAAGGACAGACTCGACCGTATCCGAGTCCCCTAGGCGGAACCCTGGATAGACCCATAGAGAACCTTGGAACTGATTCGCTTGTGGGTCCATCCATGGTTATGCTCTAGAGGCTCAAATACGGTTGGGTCCGTCGACCGTATCCAGGTCTCTCAAGCAAAACCTTAGACAAACCCACAGGCGAACCTGAATAAAACAATATTATAAAAAAATAAATACTATAAAATAATATTATATAAAATACGAATATAAAAATTTAAAATATAAATACCTAAAACCCCACCTACTCCCATGTACTTCCACGTACTCCCACCTACTTCTCTTTACTCTCGTTGCAAGTGGCATCATACGTGAAGTAAAAAACATTGGATTTTCTAAGCTAATTCAACCATTCGTCACATGATTTTTGTGAAAGTAAATTGAAATAACTCCTCTAAATCCTAGCTCATGGTTCATAATCATAGAGAACTCCTCCATAACTTGCATTCCTCTCATAGCTCGCCAGTGTTTGTGAAAGTATGCTTTAAAATTGTAAAGAACTCCTCCAAACCCTAGCTTGCTAGTAAGGTATGTTAGCTCTTCCTCTACAATTTTTTAGATTAAGTAAGATAAATTATATAAAAATGTATACATTTTGGAATTTCTAATTTACTGAACAAATTACTTAGAAAAAAACCTTCAAACATTAAACAAGTTCAAAAAAATTTAATAATAGAATGAAAGACGAGTTTTAGACTTAATTTTATCCATCTCTTCCCCTTTGCGATAATTTTTAGTATGTAACTTTTTAAACTTTCAAATAATTGTGAATATATTCGTGCCTTTGACCCTTATCTATGATAAATTTTAAAATGACTCGCCTTCGACCTTCTCCTTTATGATAAATTTTAGAATAACTCACCTTCAGCCTTCTCCTCTACAAATGATTCACCTTTACCCCTTCTCTGCGAATGATTTAAACTTTATTATGTAAATGATCCACCTTCGACCCTTCTCCTCTACGAATAATTAGCCTTCGGCCCTTCTCTATGAATGATTTAAATTTTAGTATGTAAATGATTCGCATTCGACCCTTCTCCTTTATGAATGATTCGCCTTTGGTCCTTCTCCTCCGTGAATGATTTAAATTTTAGTATGTAAATAATGTAACCTTGTGAATGTGCCAATACTTTATAATCCACCATGTAGGAGATTCACCTGGCTTGAAGACACGTAGCTTCTTTAATTTTTCTTTTTATTTTCTCTGAGGTTTGAGTTCAAATAGGGGAGTCATATAATATGCTACTTTTATTTATATATAATTTATATATGTCCTAGGACCTATATATTATATAAATTAAATTATATATGTCGTATAAACTTTAATTATATATAATATAAATTATATATGTGGTATATATTATATAAATTAAATAATATATGTCGTATATATTATATAAATTAAATTATATATGTTATAAATTAAATTATATATGTCATATAAACTTTATTTATATATAAATTATATATGTGTTTTATATTATATAAATTAAATTATATATGTCGTATAAACATATAAAGTTTATGCACCTGGGGGTGCAGCACAATGGTTTGGGCTTTGGCTCTTCTTTGGGAAGTCCGAGGTTCAAACCCCCACTTCTTAATATTACCAAAAAAAAAAACTTATAAATTTTACATTTTTTTAAATTTTAAATTTTAAAGTTTATGATTTAAATTAAAATTAAAATTATAAATTTATTTTTAATTTATTTTTTAAATGGGGGCATACGACAAACATATATAATTTATAGATATAATATAAAAGAAAACTTTATATAAATAAATTAATTAACAATATTTAATTTTTTTTTTATAATTTTAATTTAATATTTAATAATTTATATATATGGTTTATAAGAAGATAGATATATTACTTATTACAAATTTTAAAACCTTATATAAACTAAAATAATTTAATTAACAATATTTAAAAAATAAATTTATAATATAATCTAAATCATATTTAATTTTTTTTAATTCTTATCTTAATTCTTTTCATGCCTTAATTTTGTTCTTGAACTAAAAGTCTAAATCACAAACCTAAACTTAAACCTTATAACTTAGTCTCAATATTATATTTTAATTTTTATGGTACTTGTTAAATTTTAAATTTTAAATTTATAAATCATTTACCAAGCATTTGAAAAAGTTTTTTTTTTTAATATTTTTCCTCACAACTTGTTGCCATTATAATTTTTTAGCCACTATTCCTTATTTCAGGTTCAAATTTAATCAAGTAAAGGATAAATTTTTAGACATTTAGTTTTCACTTGTAGAGTATAAATTAGAATGGCAACAAGTGCAAGCTCAATAGGCAAGTTCTGATTTAGAATTGATCCAAAAGCCCCACCATGGAAATATGTCATGTTAGAGCATATTCCAAGGAGTGGGGGCTACATATGGGTTTATAATACCCGTAATGTTTGGTATAGCAGCTCATACAGCTGGGTGAAAGATCATTTGTGTGCTCGACCTAGCCAAGGCATCAGAGCTTACCCAAGGTCAAAAAATGCACCAATGCCATTGCCTGTGATCATGCAATACATAAAAGAACAAGAAGACACAGATGTTTTAGCTACTTTGCAATTAGGTCATCCTTTGGCAAAGAAAGGATCTCGATTAAAGAAGCCATCTACTGCCCCACCTCATGCTAGCAGTCTATTTGTGGTTGCACCCCATCCATTTTCAACCACATCTTCCACACATGAAGAGGAATTTTCTCTTTCATGAAAAAGAACAAAGGGACCATTGGAGAAGGTATTCCAAAATGAGTCTAGGGACATTGTAGATTAGATGATTGCATGTTGTGTGTATGCCAATGGCTTATCTTTCAATGTGGTTAAATCACCATATTGGCAAGATATGGTGAAAGCCATTAATGAGGCTCCAAAAGGGTACCAAGACCCAGTTTATGAGAAGGTGCACACTACTTTGTTGACAAAGGAATTTTTTTTGTAGAAGATTCATTGCAACCCATCAAAGATTCATGGGTTGAAACATAGTTGTCCATCATTTATGATGGATGGAAAGATGCACAAAATCACCCTTTGATAAATGTCATTGCAATAAGCCCCAAGAGGGCAATATTTTTAAAAGTAGTTGATTGTGAAGGATAAGTGAAAGATGTCCAATTCATTGCTAACATTTTGATTGAAGCAATAGAATTTGTGGACTCTCAAAATGTTTCCCAAGTCATAACTGACAATGCCAAAAACTATAGAGCAGCGGGGATGTTGGTGGAGGCAAGGTACGAGCATATATTTTGGACACCTTGTGCTGCCCATTTACTCAACTTAATACTACAAAATTTGGGAAAACAAATTGAATGGATAAAATAAATTTATGCTGAGGCCGAAGACATTCAAATATTTATGACAAACCATCACATGTCGTAAGCTATCTTCAGGAAATTCTCAAAATTGGAGGTCTTAAAGGTAAGAATTTTGTATAATGATGTTTAGTTTATTTTAAATTTTAAAAATATTTTTGTTTTGTTGTTTAATTTTTTTATTTTACTAGGTCACTGAGACTCGATTTGCCTCGCACACAATCATTTTAAGGCGACTTGTGAAAGTGCAAGAGGCATTGCAAAGTATTGTTATTAGTAACCTTTGGAGTGTATGACGGTTGTCAAGCATTGAGAGGGCACAAAAAATAAAGATGTTGATCCTTAATGATGATTGGTGAGGTTGTGTTGATTACTTGCTCAAAATAACTGAGCCTATCATAAGCATGATCCAATTTGTAGATATGGATCAACCATATTTAGGAGAGGTATATGATGGGATCGTCTCAATGATTGAGAAGATCAAAGCCATTATCAATGCAAAAGAGCAAGATCCCCATGAGATATTTTTCAAACAAGTGCAATCATTTGTAATTGAGTGATCAAACAAAATGATGATTCCCTTGCATCTCCTTGCCTTCACATTGAGTCCCAGATTTTATAGTAGTGAAATATTTTCTTTGCCTGGTAGAGTGGCACCATATAGAGATATTGAACTTAGTGAAGGGTACAAGGTAGCATTCAGAAGGCTATATCTTGATCTTGATATTGAGGACATAGTTTTAGCTGAGTTTGCAGACTTCATTTCCTCTACAGGACATAGCCTTAGTGCTTGCCACAAAAAATACAAAAATTATGCTCATATGTGGTGGTATTTGCATGGTCAAACAACCCCAACCTTGAAATATCTTGTGATCAAAATATTATCATAGGTTTATAAATTTTGAACTCTATTTTTATAGGTATAATTTCAAATTTTTATTTTGCATTGGTTTTGAAAAATTTCACTTGTGATTTTTTTAATAGGTTGCAATTTCATCTTCATCTGAGCAGAATTGGAGTAAATACTCCTTTATCCACTCACAAAAGTGCAACAAGCTGGCAACAAAGAAGGTTGAGAAGTTGGTCTACATGTATTCTAACTTGCACCTTTTATCACATATGCAATCGAACTATAGGGAAGGGCCAACAAAGCATTGGGATGTCAAGGTAGAAGATGTTGATTTAGATGCTTCCCACTCCCATGATTTATTACTTGACATAGAGGTTTTGGCTTCGCCAAACCAACTGAGTTGTGTTGGTGCTGGTGCTAGTGCAAGTGGGAGTGGGAGTGCTAGTGCTAGTGTTACTGCTACTGCTTGTGGTTCTAATGAATCACATGTTAATGTTGATGCTTTCGATGAAGACATTGACGATGAATATTAAAATATTTGGTATTTCAATATGTGATAGTGTTGATGTGATTCATTAAAAATGCTAGTATCCCAATTTGATAGTGTTTGTACCAATGTGAAATGCTTAGAAAATGTTGATTTAGTAAATGAAAATATTGATTTAGTAAATTAATATATGATGTTGATTTAGTAAATTAATATATGATTTTTATTAATTTTTGTATGGCCGAACCCAAAATGAATCCAAGACAAAAAATTGTCGTATCGACAAACCGGGTTCTTCTAACCCAAACCCGAACCCAAAACAAACTAGTAATATTGACTTATATTAATGGAGTGACCATCACCTCAATATTGCATTGTATTTTTACCACTTTCTATTTGTAGTATATTTCAGTCATATTGCATAATTATTTTCTCTTATATTTTTTGCATCTTTCTAGGACCTGTGTTAGATCTCTCTTACTGCATATATCCTCGAAAGCTAACAAGTATCATCAAAATTTCTCAATTCCATAGAATACTTGTTAAATGGTTCTCTTCTAAAAGTAACATTTTATTTTCCTAATAATGGGATGGTGGCATATGACCAATCTAGTTGTCTAGATCCACCTACATGTTCAACCCAATGTCTACTCAAAAGCAAGGAGAAGAAAGAGTCTATATCAACAACTACCACATCCAT
This sequence comes from Wollemia nobilis, assembly GCA_028583015.1. Classification (NCBI taxonomy): domain Eukaryota; kingdom Viridiplantae; phylum Streptophyta; class Pinopsida; order Araucariales; family Araucariaceae; genus Wollemia; species Wollemia nobilis. The sequence goes on along the minus strand of JAQPPZ010003047.1, from coordinate 1,055,000 downwards.
CACAATACCTTTCTTTGGATATTGGTCTAAGAATACCAACAAACTAGTTATTATTCCAGCACATGGTATTTGTCTACTGTCCATTACTGAAATAGGAGGAGAGTCTCTTGTATAAATAAGTCCTAGTTGATCTACTATCTGTTTAGGCATAATATTGTATGAAGCACCACCATTAAGCATACAATTGTGGATTACATATTGATCCCCTTATTTTAAATTGTACATGAGGTATAAATAAAAGGACATAACTAAAGAAGGTGTTCTAGTCTCATGGGTTTGTAGTCTAGTAGCATTACATGACTGATTTCCTATCTAGTCTATCAACCCAAATGCTTTGCATACCTGATCTTTATATTTTGAGACTATCATTAATTCACCAAAGGTTATGTTGGTCTTCTATTTGGTTATCTCTGAATCAACATAAAATTCAATTTTCTTGATATCTAATATCTCGATATATTCCTCTTTTTGTAGTTCTTTATTCACTTCAACTACTTCAAGTATACCTTTTCTATTTTTTGACAATATTTATAGCTAATGTTTTTTAGGCCTACCTGTAGACACCAAAATCTAGCCACTTGTCCTCCATCCATGCTTTCCCACCATTTCCACCACCAAAACATAGCCACTTGCCCTCCATCCTAGCTTTCCCACCATTTTTACCTATTATTTATATATATTTATTATATATATATTTAAATAATAATATTTTATATATTATATTTTATATATATTTAATAAATATATATTTATATAAATAAATTAATCCTAACCATCCGATTTCATTTAATCTTATCCATCCATTCACATCAATCCATGCCACACCCTAAATTTAATATCTACCCTTAGATATGCTTTAATCTCAGCCACATGATTAGTGTCATTGAAACCCTAGCATGCCCTAGGTTGGATTATAAATAGGAGCCATTTTGATGGCTCAACCCCTAAGTTTTTGAATTCCTTGATTTCCTAAGTTTTTGAAGCGCCTCAGAAGTCCTATCCAACATCTGTACCCTAGCCCCACTCCATCCACCATATTCCCCATCCCCTCGCTCATCGTCGCCATCATCGCATCCTCCATCATCATCAGATCTACTTTTATAGATCTTATCTGACCTCTTGAGCACCCTACTACTCTCTATGAGCACTCTACCACTCTTTGCCATAACCTTGAGTGCCCTGCCGCTCTCCATGAGCACCCTATTGCTCTTCTTGAGAGCCCTACCACATTTTAAAGTCCTATTCTAATGACAAGCGAGATCTTCGGGTGTCTCTAGGGCACACCTTCACCATCGACCTACAACCAATCCAAGACAACCAACAAGGAGTAAGGTAAATCATTATTTGTTATCATTTCATTTCATGCATTTTCATTTTTGTTCACTTCATTAGTAGTAGATCAGTTAGGGTTTATTATTGCTTATAGAGGGCCTCACATTGTGGAGCCCTCATAGGTATTACTAACTTATTTGTTGTGTCATTGTGTGTATATCTAAAGGTGCTACATAAGCATTGGATAGTTGATTAAGCTGGAGTGGCCTAACATCGGATATGTAAAAGCCCACTCACCCTTGTTGGGAGCAGAACATAATTGAAGACACCACCATTTGTTGTAGCTAGGGTTTTGAAGAACCCTAGAAATATTTGTAATAATTGTATCAAAAGGGATTCTTACATCCACTATTGTAACAATGGAGTTTTTAGGCTCCCCCTATTTAATATAAATCTCATTTGTTGTGCAATATATGGTTATTTGAATTCTATTTATTTAGCATTTGTTTGGTGTCATGTTTTGTCTCTACAAATGGTGATCATGGTGGGACCCCCTAAGGGTTTCATTTTTTGATTTATCTTGAATTCTAACTTGTTGTTTGTTGTCTTATTTTGTAGATTTTTAGAAGCATGAATCATGTATATTTTGCTGGATCTAGGGTTTTTGAAAGTTTGCAGAAGGTTGCAGGAAGTGCATGAATGCTTTGCAGTACTCAAGGATCATCCAGAAATATGTGGATGCATTCCAAAAATGCTCAGCTACATTCTAGAAGTGCCTAGGTACATTTTATGATGATTTGGAGCAAATACGTAGGCTGTCCAGTAAGTCTATTATCTAAAACCCTAGTCTTTCTTTTTACGTATTTTGGGTTCTTTATTGTATTTTTCAGATTCTAAGCATAAAATGAACAATCATTAAGTAATCTGGAAAATAATTCATTCTAGTTTGCATTTTTAGGTTTGCATCCATTCACACATTCTAATTAGGGTTTCTATTTTTAATGTATTCACAAATATAAAATGTTGCATTTTGTTTGCATCTGAATTGAGAAATTGCATAACATAGTATTGCATTTTAGGGTTAGAAACACCTTCTTTTGTTTATCTAAGTAGGAACATCATTAGGGTGCCAAAAGTATCCCTGCCAGTTGGGTGATTCTAGGCAGAGGGGTGGATGAACCCTCTGGTTGTTATTTAGATAGGGGGTCTTAAGCGGTGTACTTCACACCCTTTGGAGAAATTGGCATTCTCTTGTTGGCTTCTAATTTAGATTTATGAAATTAGTTGTTTCTAACATTGTTTGTACACATTAATAAACAGAAACTTTAAAAGGAATTCACACACAACACGTTTCACTCAAAATAGTAGTGGTTGGATTTCATCACCAACCATTGCTTGAGATTTGGTGATGGTGGCATTCATCTCCATCCACCAATCTCTACCCATAGAAACCATAGGATACCCTCAAGAAAACTTGTTGGATTTCATCACCAACAAGAATCTCGTTGCCCTATCTTCACCATAGTTTTTACCTTTGTTTCATTAAGCAATATTAGAACATCAAAACACACAAGACTGACACCTAAAATGAATACACATTAAAAAGGAGATAATCAATGAACAAGGTAAGCCACATTGGTTGAAACTTAGCATTGGTTGTTTGTTTCCTTTTTGCTCTTAAAATATTTTAGTTTTGTGTTACATTTGATATTTTAATTTGTATCTTGATTTATTTTTCTTATGGTATTAACTAGAAATCAAAAGAAATCTATAAGTCAAGATAACTTAATGGAACCTTCATCCACCTTCCCCACCACTTCTATGGTAGATTCCCTGAATGTGACATAGGCAGATTTATCTGTAGGTCCCTCACATTCCTTACCATCCACAACCTATCATATGACCATGCCCCAAGAGGATTCAACCTCCCCTACCATTGACAACCACATTACCCATATAGACATGGCAAGAGTAGAAGCTTTCATGAAGTCTTCTAATTATGTCTTAGAGTCTATTCCCAATTCACCTAGATAGGATTCTACTTTACAACAAGAGCCTATTTATTCCCAACCCCCATCCACCTTTACCTAGGTGTATACTAACCCTCTTTTTGAGGCATCAGTTGCACCTTCATCCCATATATCCATTCCCCAACCTTCATGTGCTCCTAGCACCTCATATACCTCCACTTACACCAACCCCTTGTATGAAGCACATGTCAATGCTGCTTCACAAGTTCTAGCCTCACAAGTTACCATACCTAGTGTAACTTGTACCCAAGCCACATATTCCATACCATCTACCTCCATACCCTTAGCCTCTGATAGAGATATTAGTGAGGCATGGGAACACCTAAAAAAATTGCTTAGACAATATCAAAATGCTCAACAACAAGTACAGGTAAACCCTAAGCCTTTACATAACTCTACTCAGACTATCCTTGTCAACCAGGGTCCATCATGGGCACCACAATCTTCTATGGTTTCTATCCCTATTCCCCCATCAAGCCATACCATCACCCATCCTATTCCCATTGGCCAACCTAGCCATAACCTTCATCCATCAACATCATTCCATAATTCCCCATATTTTCATCAATAATCTCCCATTCATCATATTCCATCTAATTTACCTAGTCATCAATACCAATCTCCTCATCATTTAATCACTCCACAACATTTCTCCACTCCACCACAAACTCATCAGGTAATTCAGGGCTTCCACATTCCTAAGGAAGACCCTCGAATTGAGGCCATGCAAAAATAAATAGATCAATTGATGCAATTTACTCCTAGTTTTTCAAACCAAAAACCAACCTTATGCCAATTGATCAATCAACCAATTCATCCTTCGGTACCATCACCGCCATATCCAATAGACTTTATGATACCCAAGTTTGATAAATTTAAGGGAACTGAGGATCCCAAAGAACATGTGAGCACCTTTGTTCATGCATGCTTTAGAATTCAAGATGATAATGCTCTCATGCTTCAAAATTTTCCTCAAACATTGGGAGGGGATGCCATAGAATGGTACAATCAATTGCCAAGCCATAGTATTTATACTTTTGAGCAATTGATTGATCAATTATTTGATCATTTCATCCTAAATGTTAAAAATAATATCTCATTATCTGATGTCTATGCTTTAAGACAACATGATGATGAATCTATCTATGATTTTAGAAATCGTTGGAGGGTTATCATCACTAAATTGCCATTCACCCTACCAATGGATGAGCTAATTAAGCTATTCACCAAGAGTTGCTTAAAACCTATCTCTTGGATGCTCCAACTACGAACTTATCAATCATTTGAAGAAGCTTTAGCTCAGGCTAGTGTCATTGAGGATATCAAAATCCAAGAAGGCATACTAAAGCCTAAGAAGAAAGAATGGCAAAACAAGGGCCAATACAAAAGCAATTATTTAGGCCAACAAAAATCAACACAGGCTACCCCAACCACCCAATCCAATCAAGTCAATCAAGTGGTCATGAGCCAACCGATAATGGCTCAACAACAACAACCTATGCAACAAACACCACAACAAATTTCATATCATGCGGTCCCCTCAACAACACAAGCTCCAATAGTTCAGAACATAGTGCCAACTATGGAAAACCATCCTCGATGATAGTCTATCCAACAAAATCACCAATACACCCCATTAGCCGAGTCATATGCCTCCCTTTTTAAAAGGTTGTATGAGATAAATAAACTTGCTTTACCCAACATTAGACCAGATGATCCCACCAAACATGGTAAAAATTATCGAGAACACCTATTTTATCCTTATCATAGGTAAAATGGGCATGACATCAACAATTACCATGTGTTTAAAAATGTAGTCCAAGACCTTATTGACTTGGGGGCAATCAAACTTAATAGTCCCCTCACTCAACAAAACCAAAACCTTGGTATATTTCAAACACCACTTCCTCATCATGAGGAGGTGCAACCAAATGTAGGGGGAGCTAACACTAAAACTCCTCCTAATCAAGTCAATCATATTCAACAATACCAAGGGTTTGTAGGGGCCATTCATGTGGTCACTAGAGGTCAAAGGAATAACCAACAAAGGCAACCACCTCAAGAAAGTGTGTCACAACCTTCTACATCACCACCCATCCAAGTTTCCCCTAATCCTTCATCACCTATCCATATCCCTAGCCAATCGAATCCACCAAATCCACCCATCAATCATCCACCTCGACCAGTCATCTCATTGAGTAGCCGACTAACTACAAGTTTGAAAATAGCTTCCACTAAATTATCAATTTATGAGCTAATCCAACAATCTCCTCCACATCATGAGGCATTAATGGATATTTTAAAATCCATCGAATTACAATCACAAGATCCTAATGCCTTCAACAACTTTGTGGGGAGCATCCAAACATGCATGGAGCCTTCCATAACATTCTATGACTTTGAGATTAAGCCAATCTCATCGGAATCAGTAGACCCTCCATTGCATATCATGGCTCTAATTGACAAGAAGCCTTTTAAAAGAGTCCTAATTGATATCAGTTCCTCTATCAACATCATCACCACATCCACTCTTCATCATTTGAACCTTCCTCCATCTCACATCACCAAGTCATCCTTCACCCTCAAAGCATTCAATGATGCTTTGTGTTCCATAGTTGGCACTATTGTTTTGCCCATCGAAGTAGGGGTTAAAATATTGCACACAATGTTCCACATCTTGGAAGGATCCATGGCATACAATGTACTCCTTGGAAGACCTTGGATGAGGGAAATGAGATGTGTCCCTTCAATACTACATCAATGTTTGAAATATGTTCATGAGGGATAAGTACATTGCATACCAGTGGATATCGAGCCATTTAAGTATTACAATTTCATCTCAAATCCTTATGAGTCCATGCTCCCTTCCACTCACCTTTTTCTTTCACCATCATCCAATCCATCCACCACTTCACCAATATCTTCATCAAAGGATCCCATTCCTGAAGAGCTCCCTATCACCAACCCTCATCAAACTTCCATACCCCCATCATCTTCATCATTGACTACATGCACATGTGGTCATAGTCAATCCACATCATCAACATCATTGCCATCCACATCATCATCATCCACTCAATAATCTTCCCAATCCAATCCATCGCCATCACCTAATGTTTCACAAGTCGAATTGATGGATTGTGAGATACCTCCATCTTCACCATTTCCTGATCCATCATCTGACCATAATCCTTCCATGTCATCCCAAGTTAAGGTCCACCTCACTAATCTTGGTATTGGTGAATATGTGGTCGATGACATCACCATCACACCCCTCACCATCCCTAGTGCTAAGGATTTTGGTCACCCACGTGACCCACCTTTAGCAATAGGAGTAGTCTATAACATGGGTTCAACTCCAAATAGCATAAATTTTGTATATGGGGGAATTGATTCTTCATCAAGTCCAGCTCCCATAGAAGAACCCAAAGAACCAAAACTTGCCAATATTCCAAACATGATGGGATTTCCATCTCGATATTTCCACATTGTCAATTGGTAAGGCTATGGCCTAGGATTGCATGAACAAGGAGTGCATCAACCTATCGATGTTCCATATCAAGAGGTGCATGACCATTCAGGTCTAGGCTACCACCCACTCCCTACCACCTCTTCTTTTGAACAAGCCTTCCAAAGGCTTAACCTCAATTCAGGAGAAGAAGCCCTCCATCTCGATAATTTTGATAATGATATCTATGAAGAATTCGAACTTATATCGATAATTTTAGATGAATCTAAAGAAGAATCAGAGCCCATCATTCCCCATTCTGAACAAGATGAGTTTTATCTCAACATGTTCCCCATCCATGAGCCCATATTTCACTTGCTTCTTCCACAAGAGTGAGCCACCCCTACCGGTGAACCACCACCTCCATTCCATTAAGCCATTCCATAAGCCAACCTTGTAACATATGTACATAACACAAAAATAGTGGTTTTCACCACTACCAAAAATAAATAAATAAAAAATCAATCAAAAATAAAAATATTTTATTTCTTTACATTGCATATGTAAATATATCATTTAGAAAAATGCATTTATTTGTGTTGCTTGTTGTTGTTCAGGTTAACCAAGCCCCTAAGCATCGATTCCTAGGTTCCATCCATTCCATCCAACCTTGTCCACCTTGCCCATAAGTCAACATGAATCCTATTGATTTATTCACCCCACTCCGTAATCCATATGATCTGGCTAAGCCAATTCCAATTGACATAAGCCTTATTGATATGGATCAGATTTCCTCACCTCCAACCTTTTTCAAATTTGTCTTGTTCGAGGAATTGTTAAGGGCTTCTACCAACTACATTCCTCCATCCCCTCCACCTTCACCTTCACCTTCACCTTTGGATCCTAAGGTTTTCTAGGTAGAAATAGATGAGGATAAGCTATAAGAGTTTGATGACATCTTAGATGATATTCATTTGATCCCTACGCCCCATCAGCTTGAGGAAGGTTCCCACATGTCTATTGAAGATACTATTGATGTGGACCTTAGTTTAGATAAAGATAATCCCCAAATTGTCAAGCTTGGTAAAAGTTTATCACCCGATGAACAAGAGCAATTTATTGCTCTCCTCAAGAGGAAAAAGGGCATATTTGCATGGTCCTACAAGGACATGCTCGGTCTTGACCCTAGTTTGGTTGTCCACAATCTCACCTTACATCCTGATGCTAAGCCGGTCAAACAAAAACTTAGGAGAATGCATCCTACTATGGCCCTCTTGGTAAAAATAGAGCTTCAAAAACTCTTAGACATGAACTTCATAGTTCCTATCGATTATCTTGAGTGGCTCTCAAACATGGTACCCATTCGTAAGCCTAATGGGGTGATACACGTATGCACTGAATTTTGAGATCTTAACAAAGCATGTCCTAAGGATGACTTCCCTCTCCCAAACATTGATACTCTTGTCGATACCTACGCTGGCCATGAAATGCTTTCACTCATGGATGGTTTTTTAGGATACAACCAAATTTGAATAAATCTTGATGACCAACACAAAACAACATTCACTACACCTTGGGGAAATTTTTGTTACAAGGTGATGCCCTTTGGCCTCAAAAATGTAGGTGCCACTTATCAACGTGCCATGACATACATTTTCCATGACTACATGCATAAGATTATCGAAGACTATGTGGATGATCTCTTGGCTAAATCTAAAACTCGACAAGAACATATTGGTGTATTGGAGAAAGTTTTTGACCGACTCCTAGAGCATAATGTAAGGTTGAATCCCAAGAAATGTGTCTTTGGTGTTACCTCGGGAAAACTTCTAGGATTCATTATCTCCAAAAGAGGCATTGAGGTGGACCCTAACAAGGTCAAGGCTATCTTGGAGATGCCTCCCCCAACTAACTTAAAGGAATTGCATAGTTTACAAGGAAAGATCCAATCAATCCATCATTTTATTGCACAACTTTCTGACAAATGTAGGCCATTCAATCACCTACTACAAAAGGGGTGCCATTCTCTTGGATAGATGAATGTCAAAAAGCCTTCGATGACATTAAGAAATACCTAGCTTCTCCACTAGTCTTAGCTCCTCCTCATCCGGGGGTCCCATTTTATCTTTATATCTTAGCAATGGACTTTGCATTAGGGACAATGCTTGCACAAAATAATGAACAAAATCGAGAGCAAGTTGTCTACTACATTAGTCAAACATTGGTAAGCTATGAAACTAAATACGCTTATGTAGAAAAATTATGCTTAGCAGTGGTTTTTACCACTAAGAAACTTTGACATTACATGCTTAGCCACACAACTTATGTCATAGCTAGAGAAAATCCTCTACGTTACATGATGTCCCACACTTACAATAATACCCGCACCACTAAATGGATAATGCTCCTTACTGAATTTGACTTGGAATTCATTAGCCAAAAATCCATTAAAGGTCAGGTAATAGCCGATCAACTTGTGGAAGCTCCACTACCTAGTGATCATCCTTTGATTATTGAGCTCCTAGATGATTCGGTATTTGCTATCACTGAGCAAGAAGAAGATGTCATTCTAGAGGAAGATATCGATATCACATTATTCTTTGATGGCTCTAAGTGCATGAAAGGTCAAGGTGTTGGAGTCATATTTCACACACCATAAGGGGTACCTATCCCCTTGTCATTCAAACTAGACTTCCAATGCACAAACAACATTGTAGAGTATGAAGCCTTAATCTTAGGTCTTCAATCAGCTATAGCTATGAGCATTAAGCGTATTAGGATATTTGGTGATTCTCAACTTGTCGTCAAGCAAATCAATAGAGAATACCAATGCAAAGAACCTACCATTAAGCTTTATCATGAAGTAGCAATGAAATTGCTCTCTAAGTTTGATTGGTATGAAATCAATAGCTTGCCATGTTCGACTAATAGATTTGTAGATGTGATGGCCTCCCTTGGATCATTGATTCCAAAAGACTCCTTTGGAGAGGTACAACCCCTTATCATTTCAACAGTCTCTAAATCTACAATTTCTCGTGCTGAGTCTAAATATGAAAAGGATGTTTGCTTTATCCAATCAGATTCATATGAGCCTTGGTCAAGCCAAATAGTAGCCTTTCTCAAGTTTGGAACACTCCCATCTGATATGTCTCGAACTACCAAACGCACTTTCAAGAAAAAGGTAGCTCATTTCATTCTCTTGGGGGACGTGTTGTATAAACATGGTTATGATGGAGTCCTCCTTGTTGTCTCGAGGCTAGTGAGGCTCAAAGAGCCATAGCTGAAGCCCATGATGGTACTTGTGGTGGTCATTTTAGTGGAATGGCCATTGCAAAGTGTATTTTATGCATGGGTTATTATTGGCCCACAATGGAACGTGATTGTTGCACATATGTCAAACATTGCAAAAAGTGTCAAGAACATGCTAATTTAACTCATGTACCATCACAAGCTTTATAACCTATTCAAAGCCTTTGGCCCTTTTCACAATGGGGTCTAGATCTAATTGGAAAAATTTCACCTCCTTCTTTGGGACAACATACATTCATTATCATAACCATTGAATACTTCACAAAGTGGGTTGAGGCAATTCCTCTAACTAGTATGATAGGACCTAGAATTGTGGAGTTTATACTTCATCATATCATTTGTCATTTTGGTATCCCCTCAAAAATCATTTCAGACAATGGCAAGTCTTTCAAGAACAAGGATGTTCGAGCACTTTGCGAGAAATATAATATTCAACATAGTTTCTCGACTCCTTATTACCCATAAGCAAATGGATAAGCTGAAGCTTCCAATAAGACCTTAATTGCTATTCTCAAGAAACTTGTCAAATAAAATCATAGAGATTGGCATACACAAATTCCCTTGGCATTATGGGCTTATCGAACAAGCATCCACACGCCTACAGGGGCAACACCATTTTCATTGGTCTATGGAGCTAAAGCAATCATGCCTCTTGAGCTCGAGATCCCTTCCTTGTAAATTTATTTGCAGGAATTCATAGATGATGACACTGCTAGACAAGCACATCTTGACCAACTCACACTTCTTGATGAGAGGTGAGTCAATGCTTTAGAGCATTTACGAGTTTATCAAGACCACCTCAAACGTGCTTACAATGCCAAAGTCCATCTACATGAATTCCAAGTAGGAGATCTTGTCCTTAAAGAGAACCAACAAAATACCAATGCATTACCACATCTTCATGATAAATTCATGGCTAATTGGTTAGGTCCATACATTGTTACACAAAGAGTGGGTAATGGTACTTATAGACTTGCCAGTCTAGAGGGAGAGGAAGAATCTAAACCACTTAATGTTATACACTTGAGAGCATTCTATGCATGATTTTATTATTATATATGTATATATATACATGGCTAATACACAAAAATATTTGCATACACTTCATTCATAACATTGCATTTCACTTGCATTTACATTCCAAAAATAATGCATTCACCCACATTTCATATTGCATTTCACATTTCATAAAATTGCATGTCATACATTGCATTCACATTCACATTTTACATTTCATATAGGGATCATTTATTAAGTTCAAGGTCTTAATTGGTCCAACAAAAGTCATGTTGCCTTAATCAGGGGCACCTTCACAATGTCATCCACACAATTCCACTAAGTCAAATTGCCATTAGCACAAGCCACATTCACAAGTTCCTAGGTGTTTTCGGTCACTCAGCCACTCCTAGTGTTTTAAGCAACCTCCAAAATACATGTCGAGTTCTTTTAGGACCATTGCACATATACACTAAGAAAATCTTGAGTTTTGGGAATTGACTCCAAAACATTCTTGAACCAAACACAATTTCACATCTTAAAAACATCTTGTGTCAAAGAGGGATAACACCATACTTGGTATGAACCTTGAAGTGAAAAGGGTCATCCTTGCTAGTCCCATCATGCAACATAGTCCATAAAAATAGTGGTTCTTACCACTATCACAATTCCAAAAATAAAATAAAGAGTAGGGAAAAATCCCTAACAAAAACTCTAAATATTTTACATCACACACCACTGATCAATTGGGTTGTAAGGATCGTACTACATTTCTAGTCAGACGGTTAGGTAGTCATCCCCAAAACTTAAGAGATCAAAAATAAAATTCATGGACTATGGAGTTAGCCTCCATCGAAGCTATAGACGCTTGACTAGCAGTGGAGTACGCTCATGCATGGTGACATGTCTCTTTTAAAAGAGACCTCTGACCACTCATACGGATAAGCTAGCTTCTTGGTTTCATCCATAATAGGTTTACCCAATTTACTCAAGATGAGTTAATGAACTCACTTGCACACACATTGGTTCTTGATTGTCTCAGGTCATTACCATGCTCTTGATTTGGTAAATGAATTCACTGCACACACATTTGGTCCTAGAAGGATTAGGTAGTTTTAGTGAGTTTGTTTGATGCCACTAGGATGTTTGAGTCTCTGCAAAATAGGTAGTCTTCCATATCAACATCCATATCTTCTTCCATATCAACATCCATATCTTCTTCCATATCAACATCCATGTCTTCTTCCATATCAACATCCATATCTTCTTCCATGTCAACATCCATGTCATTTAAAAAGCCATTCATCCCATATGCCACCAAGTTTGGTGCCCCTGATTAAACAATAATGCTAGAAAATGGTCAAGAAAATATCTAAACTATAAATGATCATTAAATTTATTAATATATATTTCATCTTGCATTAATCATCCATAACATAGCATATGCATTCATCATAAATATAAAATATACATTACACAAAAGCATTCACAAAAAAATATAACACAAAAGGTAAAAGCCATGTATATATATATGTATGTATAAATATCAAATGTATAATGAGTGCCCAAAGGCTACATATAATAGAGCACCAAGGCTCATATACAAAAAGTGCATCTAAGCACTAGCTAATGCCCATGAGTGGACCCCTGTGACCTACTAGGAGCCCTAGACCTAGAACTCTACCTAGACTCAGCTGGCCTAGTCGACTGCATCATCAAGAAATATGGAGGATCTGGAAACATGATATGGTTTGCCATACATAAATCCTCCAAGGAGTGCACATATGCCTCACTCACTTGAAGTCACCACAAGTCCAGTCCATGTCAATATTCCTTGCCTAGAAGCTCTACTTGGAGCCTCATGATCATCTCTCGATCATCTCCACCAGCTCCTCCTATCCCCGCTCTACCTACATCTGAGCTATAGTCACATCCCATGCACTAAGCTCCACTTGTAGCTGTGCTATAGTCTCATCATGAGACTACACCAAAGCCTCTCACTCTACTCATAGCTACTCCATATCTTCCTGTAGCCTCACCACCTCTGATATCTCCCCCATATCATCCTCCTCCTCATCCTCCCCCAACCAACCATAGGAGTTTGCTACCTCGCACCCCTCAACTTCTTCCTTCGATTGCTAGCTTGGAGGGGTCTCGATCACTTTGAAGTCCCATCAGACTCCTCAACATCATCCTCACCATCGATCGCCACCTTAGGTACCCATACTAGTTGGGCACCAAACCATGCCACATACTTGAGGGTCATCCCTACATCATCCACATCAGGGACCTCTAGCTCCTCATCATCCTCAACCTCCACCCTCCATGGCTCTACACATGGAAGCCCCACCTCCTCTCGATACCTCCTATAAAGCATCGACTCCTCTGGTACTCCCTATGGTAAGTTAAACTATCATAACACCCATGAGAACTAGAAGTACTCCACCTCACCCTACCACCTCCCAACTATCCACCTCAGTTGCCTCACCCATCATAATTTCTCCCTATCTCTAGTCCATCTAGTCCCCCACCAAGGCCTCCACATCACTTGGGTGGATGTTAGTCCAGCCCACATATCTTGGTACCACTAGCTCGAGTGCATCGGATGACTCGATTGTACCTCCTTTACTACCACCCATCTCCTAGAAAAGGGTTGCACACCATCCCACTCACTATAGGGTAGACCCTCTAGTCATGCCACCCTAAAATGCTCCCATCCCCAATATTGAAGAAGAAAGCTACACCCTAAGCCCTTCCTCTTCCATCGTGTCACCTCATACAACTCCGGTACACCTGCACCAACAAAGTAGGCGCCCATGCATATGGTTGTGGTATGGTGAGCAAATCACTCACCAATCCCAATAGGTTCCATGGGAACCTACAACTAGTACTATTGGGAACCACTATGTTCACCAACATGAACATCACCAAGGCCAGGAGGGGATCCAACTCCTTGTCCACATACATGGTCAAGTATGGAATCCCTCCACTCTCCACCTTCACCTCCTCCCATCTATCCCCAAACATCCTGCTCATCTAGGCTTTCTTATCATAGCCTACCTCCACCTTCACCCCCTCCACTGGCACCTTGAGAATGTGATACACATCCTCAAGGGTAATGGTCACCTCCCCGATCGATAGCTGGAAGGTCCCCCTATCCGCATCCCATATTTCAGCCAAAGCTGAAAGATACCCCTCATCCACCCTCACTACATCCATTCAGGCCACTCCCTCTATCCCCACCACCCTCAATACACCCCAGTCTACCTTCGACAACAATTTCCTCATCCCAAGAACAAGGGGAGAAAATCGATGTCGGGGCTCCAAAATCTGCAACTGCAAGCAAGCAACACATTTCATTAGTTAAAAAAAAAAAAAAACAACAAAATTTTGCACAACACAAAAAGTTTTCAAAGGCATTACCTTGGAAAACCTTGCCTCCACTCTAGCCATAACACTCATTCCCTCCACCACCATAGCTTCCATGCCAAATTCCCACTACCTCACTTCACTCACTCCTCTGAACGCAACTTCTCAAACTTGCAAATGCACAAATGAGTTACATTTTCCAACCTACAAGCTATTTATAGCTTTTGTAGGTGCATTGAAGCATCATGCAGTGTTTTAGATATGCTTAAGTACACATGGGTGATTTCTAGCATGCACAAGTACGCACGGGCGTTTCCAGGCGCCTTGAAGCATATTAGGCATTTCTGCATCATAGAAACGTGTACGGGCGTTTGACGCATAAATCCATAAAAGGTAAAATTGATCAAATTAGTAGCTTACCTCCTCCAAATTTCACCAAATTTCACCCACACATCAATTCCATCATAACATCAGGTTTTGTGAAAATATAAATCAGTTTGGATGCATAATTTTTGTTTGCGACCACAAGTCATAAAAAGCATAATTCCAATTACAAAACATATCAAACTGGTCCAAATTTTCACAAAATAACCATCTTCATCATCTGCATCATAATTCTCATCATCCCACCAATTTTTATAAAAATATGAGTTGATTTGGCCCAATAAATTAAATTTTATGTCCAAAAATGTAAAATTAACCAATATGCTATCCAATGTTCACCAATCAGTTCTATTTTTCACAAATCATCACATTTCTTCCTCAAAATTTCAAATTTCACCAACATCATACCTCATCATCCATTTCTTTCCACATGTGCCAAATTTTAAGTGAATCTTGTATATAGTGGTTTATTCTATATACTTGGTGATTGCAACGATTTGCATCCATGCAATTTGGTAAGATGAATAGCCTACCATAAGGACACTTGTCCATGATCATCATCACTTATCTCCTTGTTTGAGATCACAATCATATTTGATACTTCACATTTTGAGTGAAACTTTACCAAGAGCAATTTGCATAAATGTTATCATTGATGGCCTAGTCCATGGGGCTTAAAACATGGACAAAAATCACATTTCATCATTTCATAATTCCCTGATAGTCATCACAGAGATAGGCACTAGCTAGGATGATTGGTTCTAATCATAGGAATTATTCAAATAGTCACTAGTAGGCCCTCCAAGGTTGACTCTTTTTATTTTTTTGCATCTTCATATTTGCATATCAATGATGCTGTAAGGTAAAATTTATTCAACATCATGGAATCACCCCAAAATTTGGGGTAACAAAATTTGGTTTTGACTTTCCCACAATGGGATACATCTTACATGATCATGACATCTACACTTGGCAAAAATCCCTTCATCTATTGGGGCAAAAATAGATGCACATTTTTCACACATCCCTTCATCTATTGGGGCAAAAATAAATGCATCATATTACATTATCAACAATCCCCTTCCTACCATTGGGGTAAAAATGGTATCACATTTTACATCATTCATATCATCCACATTACATTTGCATAAATTTTTCAATTGGCTCATGAGATTCATCCGCAAACTCATTCACCAATTGAGGGGGTAAGCTATGCAATAACTCAAATTCTTTATTCTTTTGCCTTCAATTTCATGTTCCACATTCCAACAAGAGAGAGAAGTTGCTTCTATGCCTAGCCCAATCAGGTGTCTCGTATTTTTGCACCATATTGTGTTTCACGCAACATAGTACAAAAAGGGGTATCTGTAGACACCAAAATCTAGCCACTTGTCCTCCATCCATGCTTTCCCACCATTTCCACCACCAAAACATAGTCATTTGTCCTCCATCCTAGCTTTCCCACCATTTTTACCTATTATTTATATATATTTATTATATATATATTTAAATAATAATATTTTATATATATTTAATAAATATATATTTATATAAATAAATTAATCCTAGCCATCCAATTTCATTTAATCTTATCCATCCATCCACATCAATCCATGCCACACCCTAAATTTAATATCTACCCTTAGATATGCTTTAATCTCAACCACACGATTAGTGTCGTTGAAACCCTAGCATGCCCTAGGTTGGATTATAAATAGGAGCCATTTTGATGGCTCAACCCCTAAGTTTTTGAGTTCCCTGAGTTTCTTGAGTTTTTGAAGCACCTTAAAAGTCCTATCCAACATCTATACCCTAGCCCCACTCCATCCATCATATTCCCTCATCCCTTCGCTTGCTTCCACCATTGTCACATCCTCCATCATCATCAGATCTACTTCTATAGATCTGATCTGACCTCCCGAGCTCCCTATCGCTCTCTATGAGCACCTTGCCACTCTTCATCATAACCTCGAGCATCCTGCCACTCTCCACCACAGCCCTGAGTGCCCTGTCGCTCTCCATGAGTGCCTTGCTGCTCTTCTTAAGAGCCCTACCACATTTCAGAGTCCTATTCTAATGACAAGTGAGATCTTCGGGTGTCGCTAGGGCACACCTTCGCCATCGACCTGCAACCAATCCAAGACAACCAACAAGGAGCAAGGTAAATCATTATTTGTTATCATTTCATTTCATGCATTTTCATTTTTGTTCACTTCATTAGCAGTAGATCAATTAGGGTTTATTATTGCTTATAGAGGGCCTCACACTGTGGAGCCCTCATAGGTATTACTAACTTATTTGTTGTGTCATTGTGTGCATATTTGAAGGTGCTACACAAGCATTGGATAGTTGATTAAGCTGGAGTGGCCCGACATCGGATACGCAGAAGCCCACTCACCCCTGTTGGGAGCAGAACACAACTGAAGACACCACCATTTGTTGTAGCTAGGGTTTCAGAGAACCCTAGCAATATTTGTAATAATTGTATCAAAAGGGATTCTTACATCCACTATTGTAACAATGGAGTTTTTAGGCTCCCCCCAATTTAATATAAATCTCATTTGTTGTGCAATATATGGTTATTTGAATTCTATTTATTTAGCATTTTTTTGGTGTCGTGTTTTGTCTCTACACTACCTACCCTTTGTTTTCACTAGTAGATGCCTTATCTACTTTGCCTGGCATTGTTCTATTTCTTAAATTTATAGCATACACTATACCAAAAAAGGCTTTTAAGGATGGATAAAAAATGACAGATCTTTATGATAGTAAAAAACCACCCTAATAGACCTTAAGAAAGTGGTTTAAAACCACCCTTAAAACTCTGCATAAAAAAAAGGCTTTTAGGGCGGCTAAAGATGATGGTTTTTTATGACGGTTTTAAACCACCCTAATAGACCCTGAGAGGGTGGTTTAAAACTACCCTTAAAACATTGCACAAAAAATCCTTTTAAGCATGGCTAAAAGACCCTAAGAGGGTGGTTTAAAACTACCCTTAAAACATTGCACAAAAAAGCCTTTTAGTATAGTTTATAACTGCCCTAATAGACCCTACGAGGGTGGTTTAAAACCACCCTTAAAAATCAACCTTAAAAAAAATATATAAAGGATTCATGGACCTTGTTGTGCGTGAAACTTTTGGGAATGCTCAAGCTCTCTATTCTAAGATTTCCATGGCCTTGACCTTTTCAAACTGGGAATTCTCATACTCATACACAAGTACACATTCCTTTGGAGAGTTCAGTATCAAGGTGATTTTTTACTCATTGGAGAGTTCAAGTGGCATAAGGCTTGGGAGTGCTAAGGTGATGAGAAGCGAGTTGCAGGTAATATTTAGGGTTTTTGGATTTTTTTGCAAATTCTACTAAATATTTACCTTTATGGTCAAATTTGTGTAAGATTTAGTTTTTTTGGAAAATGATTGAAGGTCCAAAGATTTACCTTTTCTTTTTTTTTATAAATGAATTTCAACCTTTTATTTTTTTAAAAATGATTGAAGATCCAAAGATTTACCTAAACAGTAAGCATAGCAATATATGAACCAAAATCATAACTGGTTCTCATTGGAATTCACTATAGCCTAGCTAGATTTAGGGTTTTTGGAAAATGATTTTTTTTTGTGGAAAACATCCCAGAAGGGATGCCACTTTTGGGTAAGACCCAAGGAGACAAGGGTATATCATCCACCAAAATTGACTAGGGCTCGCACTTGGCCTACCACATTTGACATACTCAAGGAGTAAACCTAAAATATCAATGAGTTTACATAGGTTTTTATGAGGGGTCCCGGTCCCCTCATACTAAGTCAGGTTTGAACCCTGGACCTCTCAAAGAGAGGTCAAAACTCTTATCACTACAATAAGCTTGTAGCTATTAAACCTTATGTTAAGGAGAATTATTTCTCGTATCCCCTAGGGGCCAAGACTTTCCGTTCCATGGGGCCTATCCCATCTGGGTATAAGGATTTTTGTATCTGATGCAAGTTTTCAAGCTTGAACGTTGGACCTCCTTTTGAGTATTGAGGTAACTTACCAGTAAGGTACCTGGTGCGGATTGTTTTGGAAAATGATTGAAGGTCCAAAGGTTTACCTTTTATTTTTTTAATAATGAATTTCGAACTTTTATTTTTTAAAAAATGATTGAAGGTCCAAATATTTATCTAAAAAGTATAGCAATATATTAACCAAACTTGTAGTTGGTTCTTGTTGGAATCCACTATAGCCTAGCCAAATTTAAGGTTTTTGAAAAATTATTGAAGGTCCAAAGATTTACCTAAACAATAAGTATAGCAATATATTATTTAAACTTATAGCTAGTTCTCATTGGAATTTACTGTAGCCTGGCCAACAAAGGTGAAATAACCATATAAAAAATGATCTATATTTATTAGTAATACATGTGAGCAATATGGGCTTTGATTTTGACATTTATCAGAGATCCATGGATCTTGAGTTTGAGTTGGTGAGTTGCATACCTCATACTAATGTGCCCACTCATTAAGTTTTGATGGTCTAGAATGGCTTGAAGGTTGCACACTGGTCACTTTATTTTTCCAAAGGATAGAAGTCTCTATGTCAAAGCCAACAATTCACATGATATTCACCTTTAAAATCCATTAATCTAATAACAAATTATTAGAGTGGATAGAAGTTCCAACCATACAAATATGCCAACCTTACAAACATAGTGATACTACTGGTGATCCTATCCTACCCACAATTGATATAGACCCAAATAAAAGAAAATTCCTCATAGCTAGTAAACTGTTTAGAATTTGATCTTGGCTTCATAAGAGATGCAAATTTTGCCCCACAACAACTACCACTTGATCATGCTGCAATTCAAAATAGTTGGTCTTACTATGGGAAGTGGCCTTAAATCAGGATTCAATTGTAGAATCCCCAAGTAGGGGATAATAGAGGAGCTAGAACTCTTATCAAGTCAACCAATTTTGAAAGGGAATCTCCAACTGCCTACTTATGGAAACTTCTTGCATCTTTAGGCCCAAAATTTGTATCTATTACTTGTTAAAAAATAAAAGGACAAGTTACTTTTGTTAAATGTGACAATATCAATTAGAGAGCCATACCACAACCAAATTGGATAGCCACCTCTGTAGAAAGAGCTTCCAACCCCTTATTATGGAAATATTTGACACTGGAAGGGTGATTAAGAAGATAACAATTGAAGAGACAAAAATGCAACACCAAATAACAAAAATATAAAGTAGAACTCAAAGAATAGTATTGCACAATGAATGATATTTATTAATGGGGGGAGCCTCAAAACTCCATTGTTACAATGAGGATATTTGAATCCTTTGATACAAATTTTACAATAGCTAGGGTTCTTCGAAACCTTGGAAAAACAATGTTGGTGGTGTCTTAAAATGCATCTCTTCTCCCAAAAAAAGTGAGTGGGTTTCTAGTTATCCGATGTTGGGCCACTCTAGCTTCACTAGTTGTCCAATGCTAATGTAACAATTCTATATTTTCCCACAATAAAACAACAAATGAGTTAGGAGAAATTGTGAGGGCTCCACAATGTGAGGCCCTCTTAAATAAATACAAAAACCCTAGCTATCTATTGTAAATAACATGAGTAGAAATTAAAATGCATGTAATGAAATACCAAATAGAAATATTTACCTTAATTATTTGTTGTCTTCAGATCTGATGAACTATGTTGCAGTGAACTAGTGTGACGATGCTCTAGTATCGCCTGGAGGCTAGGGAGACTTCAAAAATTATGGCATAAAACATTTGCAGGTGCTTTGCGGTTATAGAAAACACTCGTGTGCACTTGGTAATAGTGGAGGGTGCCCAAGTGTGCTTGGTGATAGAGAAGGAAGTGCCCAGAGGTGCTCAGGAATGATAAGAACACTTAAAGGTGTTTGGTAGCTGAGGGGGAAGTTTGTAGAAGTAGATATGGTTGAGCGAGGGAGGCGATGGTGGTTGCAAGGGCTATGGCAAGTGAGGATGGAAGGGAAGAGCAGTTGGATACTCCAAGGAACTCAGGTATGAATGGTTGAGGATTCCGAACATGGAAAAACTTAGGGATTGCTTCAGATTCAGGGAAGATTCAGGGGTTGAAACATCAAAATAGCTCCTATTAATAATCCAACCTAGGGCATACTTAGGGTTTCAATGACACTAATTATGTGGCTAAGATAAAAGCATATTGAAGGGTGGATATTAAATCTAGGGTGTGGCATGGATTGATGTAGATGAATGGATAGGATTAAGTGAAATTAGATGGTTGGGATTAATTCACTTATAAATATATATAAAATATAAGATATAATATATAAAATATTAATTTTTAAATATATATAAAATAAAAATATATAGATATATATGAATAGTGGGGATAAAAGGTGGGAAAGCATATATGGAGGATAAGTGGCTAGGTTTTGGTGTCTATAGATACACCTTTTTGTACTACGTTACGTGAAACACAATGTAGTGGAAAAAATAAAAGACACCTATTTGGATTAGGTGTGGAAGCAGCTTTCTCTTGGGATGTGAAACACGAGCTTGGAGATAAAAAAATGAAAGAATTTTAATTTTGCGTAGCTTACCCCCTCAATTGGCAAATGAGTTTGTATATGAATCTCACAAGCCAATTGAAAAATATGTGCAAATGAATGATGCAAATGTGATACCATTTTTTCCCCAATGGTATGGAGGGGATTGGTGAAAAATGTGATATGATGCGTCTATTTTTGCCCCAATAGATGAAGGGTTTTGTAAAAATATGTGATGTCAATTTTTGACCCAATAGATGAAGGGAGTTTTGCCAAATGTAGATGCCATGATCATGTAAGATGTATCCCATTGTGGAGAGTCAAAACCAAATGTGGATACCCTAAATTTGGGGTGATTTGATGTTGTTGAAGAATATGCCTTTTGGTGTCATTGATATGCAAAGATGAAAATGCAAAGATAAAAATAGTCAACTTTGGAGGGCCAACTAGTGACTGTTATATAATTCCTATGATCAAAACCAATTACCCTAGCTAAAGCCAGTCACCATGATGACTATCAAGGAAATATGTAATGATGAAGTTTGATTTTATCCATGTGTTAAGCCCCACAAACTAGGCCATCAATGACAACTTTTGTACAAATTGTTCTTTGCAAGGTTTCACTCAATATGTGAAGTACCAAATATGATTGTGATTTTGAACAACGAGATATGAAATGATGAAATTGACCAAGTGTCCTTATGGTAGGATCTTCATCTTACCAAATTGCATGGATGCGAATCGTTGTAATCACCAAGTATATAAAACAACCCACTAGATACAAGGTTCACTCGAATGTTGTCTAAACTTGGAAAGTATGCAAATGATGATATGGAATAATTTTAATGATGATGTATGAATGATTATTTTGATCATTTTGTGAATATTTGGACCATTTTTTAGGTCTTTTGTAACTTGTTAAGCAAATTTGTAATTTGTGGTCACAAACAAGAATTATGCATCCAAATAAATTGGAATCTTCACAAAACTTGATAAAATGATGGAATATATGCATGAATGCAAGATGAAGTGATTTTGTGGGGAACAACCACTATTTTGTAAAAATTTATCCTTTTGTCAAATTTGATGCCAAACACCCGTTGGTGCTTTTGGCCTGCAGAAATGCTTGTCGATGTTTAGACATTCTATAAATACCTGTGGGTGCTTTAGTACACTAGGAAATGCCCATGGGCATCTCAAGGTGTCTAAAGTAGCTATAAATAGCTGCAAGGATAAGAAACTAAGCTCATTTGTGCTTTTGAGAGTTTGAGAAGCTGCATTTGGGAGAGTGGAGTGAAGTGAGGTGAAGTGACTTGGGCGTGAAAGCTATGGTGGTGGAGAGAATGGGTGCAGAGGCTAGGGCTAATTATGGAGTGTGAGCTACTAAGGTACTTCCATTTTTTGTGTATTATGCAAAAATTTTGTGTTTTTGTGATTTTTTTTAATGTGAAAAGTATTTTTATGCTGTGTTGCAACTTAGGATTTTGGAGGCTCGACACCGATTCTTACCTCATTATTGGAATGAGTAGGGTGATATCAGATGAGGGGTGGTAGTTTCTAGAGGATGTAGGGCTAGCAGAGGTAGCCCGAGTTGATGTGGTGAGGGCTAATGAGGGATACCTCTTTGCATTGGTGGAGAGATAGGATGTGGATAGGGGAAATTTTCAGATCCCTATAGGAGAGGTGACTGTGACCTTGAAGGATGTATATCACATCCTCAAGGTGCTGATGGAGGGGATCCGAGTTGATGTTGGGCATGTTTGGAATATGGATATGATGAAGATGTTTGGTGATGGCTGGCAAGGTGTGATGGTGGAGAGTGGAGGTATACCTTACTTATCCATGTATGTGGATAAGGAGTTGGACACCCTTCACACCTTGGTAATGTTCATGTTGGCCAACATCATAGCCCTAAACAACACTGGGTGTAGGTTCCATTGGAACTTGATAGGAGTAGTGAACGATATGCTCATTAGGCAGTAGGTATATGCATGGGCTCCTACCTTGTTGGAGCAAGTATACCGGGAGCTTTATGAGGTGACGATTTAGGGGAGGAAAGGATTGAGGTACAACTTGCTACTGTAATGTTAGGGATGGAATCACATCAGTGTGGCTCAACCAGAGGGCTTATCGATAGTAGGCTTGGGTAGGGAGTAGTACTAATCTAGGAGATGGGTAGTGGTTGATGAGGTACAATCGAGTCAGCCTATGTGGATAAAATAGTGGTACCGATATCTATGGGTTGGATTGACATCTGCCTAAGTGATATGGAAGGATTGCAGGTGGACCAAGGATGTAGAGAACTTGCGATGAGTGTGGTAGGCTAGGTGGGTGTTTGGGCAATATCGGAGTGAGGCTTAGTATTTTAAGTTCTCACGAGTACTTTGATATTTTGACTTGAGGCAAGAGGTCCCAGATGAGCTAGTGCGATATAGGAGGCATCAGAAGGAGACATGGCTACCATGCGTAGAGCTGTAGAGGGTGGCCTATGAGGATGAAGAGGAGATAGATATTCCAAATGTAGATGATACATGAACTACCATGGAGTATGAGGTATGGTTCGCTACATAGCCACCATGGGACCACCTCAAATAGTGGTTGATGGGGATGGTGATGAGGCTAGGGATGAGGGGACCTAGGAAGCTCCCAAGCGATAGCAACACCTTCGATCAGATAGCTAAAGGAGGAGGACTAAGGGTGCGACAAGGTAGGATCCCAAGAGTGGGGGAGATAGTTGAGATAGAGAGGATGTAAAGGAGGCTCCAGATGGACCTCTAAATTAGGGCAAGGAGGATTGGGTATGGTTGGAGTAGCAGATGGCAGAGCAGGATGCGAGGATCATGAGGCTCTAGGCAGAGCTAGTACAGAGGGAGTGCTAGCATAATGTTAACATAGCATGTATTTGCTCTTGGTATAGATATATCAAGGCATTGGAGGATAGGTTGATGGAATATCATATTCCACTTTTGGACCCTCCCAGTTCATCTATATTTAAGGGTGCTAGGCGTGTGTAGCTCTATGTCTAGGGCTCCTACTAGGTCATAGGGGTCCTCTTGGAGGGCATAGCTTAGTGCTTAGATGCACTTTTTGTATATGAACCTTGGTGCTCCATTGTATGTAGCCTTTTGGTATTCATTGTACATGCGATATTTATACATATATATACATGGCTTTTACCTTTTGTGTTATATATGTTTGTGTGAATGCTTTTTATGGAATGCATGTTTATATGGATGATGAATGCATATGATATGTTATGGATGATTAATGTAAGGTAGAATGTATGGATGGTTAATGCAAGGTATGGAATACAAATGTGCTAATAATCATTTATAGTTTAGATCTTGTTTGTCCATTTTATATCATTGTTGTTTAATCAAGGGCACCAAACTTTGTGGGATGTGGGATGAAAGACTCATGAAATGACATGGATGTTGACATGGAAGAAAATATGCATATTGATATGGAAAATTTACTATTTTGTAGAGACTCAGATATACTAGTGGTATCAAAAAAACTCATTAAAACTGCTTAATCCTTCTAGGACAAAATGTGTGTACAATGAATTCATTTACCGAATCAAGAGCATGGTAATGACTTGAGGCAATCAAGAACCATTGTGTGTGCAAGTGAGTTCATTAACTCATCTTGAGTAAATTGGGTAAACATGTTATGGATGAAACTAAGAAGCTAGCTTATCCTTATGTGTAGTCAGAGGTCTCTTTAAAAGAGATATGTCACCATGCATGAGCGTACTCCACTACCAATCAAGAGTCTATAGCTCCGGTGGAGGCTGACTCCATAGTCCACGATTTTGTGTATTTGATCTCTTAAGTTTTGGGGATGACTACTTAATCATCTAACTGGAAATATAGTATGATCCTTACAACCCAATGACAAGTGGTGTATGATATAAAATATTTAGAGTTTTGGGGAATCATATTATCAACCTAAGTATGATGAGAATTGTACCCTATCGTAGCCAATGAAAAATGATGTGATGAAGTATAAACTCCACAATTCTAGGTCCTATCATACTGGTTAGATGAATAACCTCAACCCACTTTGTGAAGTATTCAGTGGTTATGATGATGAATGTATGTTGTCCCAAGGAAGGAGGTAAAATTTTGCCAATTAGATCTAGACCCCATTGTGAAAAGGGCCAAAGGCTTTGAATAGGCTATAAGGCTTGTGATGGTACATGAGTTAAATTAGCATGCTCTTGATACTTTTTATAATATTTAACATATGTGCAACAATCACATTCTATTGTGGGCCAATAATAACTCATGTGTAAAATACGCTTTGCAATAACCATTCCACTAAAATAACCACCACAAGTACCATCATGGGCTTCAACTATGGATCTTTGTGCCTCACTAGACTCGAGACAACGAAGGAGGACTCCATCATAACCATGTTTATACAACACGTCCCCCAAGAGAACAAAACAAGCTACCTTTTGCTTGAAAGTGTGTTTGGTAGTTCGAGAAATGTCATATGGGAGTGTTCCAAACTTGAGAAAGGCTACTATTTGGCTTGACCAAGGCTCATATGGATCTGATTGGATAAAGCAAACATCCTTTTCATATTTAGATTCAACACAAACAATTGCAGATTTAGAGATCGTTGAAATTATAAGGGGTTGTACCTCTCCAGATAAGTCTTTTGGAATCAACGATCCAAGGGAGGCCATCGCATCTGCAAACCTATTATTCGAACATGGAAAACTATTGATTTCATACCAATCAAACTTAGGTAGCAATTTTATTGCTACTTCATGGTAAATATTAATGGTAGGTTATTTGCATTGGTATTTCCCATTGATTTGCTTAAAAATAAGTTGAGAATCACCAAATATCCTAATACACTTAATGCTCATAGCTATAGCTGATTGAATACCTAGGATTAAGGCTTCATACTCTGTGGTGTTGTTTGTGTATTGGAAGTCGAGTTTGAATGATAAGGGGATAGGTACCCCCTGGGGTGTATGAAACATGTCTCCTACACCTTGAACTTCAACACACTTAGAGTCATCAAATAATATTATGATATCGACATCTTCCACTGGAATGACATCTTCTTCTTATTTAGTGACGATAAATATCAAATCATCTGGGAGCTCAATAATCAAAGGATGATCACTAGGTAGTGGATTTTTTGCAAGTTGATCAGCTATTACCTAACCTTTAATCAATTTTTGTCTAATAAATTCAAGGTTGAATTCAGTAAGGAGCATTATCCATTTAGCAGTGCGAGCATTGTTGTAAGTGCAAGACATCATATAACACAGAGGATTTTCTCTAGCTATGACATATGTTGTGTGACTAAGCATGTAATGTTGAAGTTTCTTAGTGGTAAAAACCACTGCTAAGCACAATTTTTCTACATAAGCATATTTAGTTTTGTAGCTTACCAATGTTTGACTAATGTAGTAGACAACTTGCTCTCGATTTTGTTTGTTCTTTTGTGCAAGCATTGTCCCTAATGCAAAGTCCGTTGTTGAGATATAAAGATAGAATGGGATCCCTGGATGAGGAGGAGCTAATATTGGTGGAGAAGCTAGGTATTGCTTAATGTCATTGAAGGTTTTTTGACATTCATCTATCCAAGAGAATGGCACTCCCTTTTGTAGTAGGTGATTGAATGACCTACATTTATCAGAAAGTTGTGCAATAAAACAATGGGTCGATTGGGTCTTTCCTTGTAAACTACGTAATTTGTTTAATTTAGTTGTGGGAGGCATCTATATAATGGCCTTGACCTTGTTAGGGTCCATATCAATGCCTCTTTTAGAGATAATGAATCCTAGAAGTTTGCCCGAGGTAACACCAAAGACACATTTCTTGGGGTTCAACCTTACATTATGCTCTAGGAGTCGATCAAAAACTTTCTTCAATACACGAATGTGCTCTTGTCGAGTTTTAGATTTAGCCAAGAGATCATCCACATAATCTTTGATAATATTATGCATGTAATTATAGAAAATGTATGTCATGGCACGTTGATAAGTGGCACCTGCATTTTTGAGGCCAAAGGGCATCACCTTGTAAGAAAAAAGTTCCCCAAGGTGTAGTGAATGTTGTTTTGTGTTGGTCATAAGGATTTATTCAGATTTGGTTGTGTCCTGAGAAACCGTCCATGAGAGAAAGCATTTCATGGCTAGCACAGGTGTCGACAAGAGTATTGATGTTTGGAAGAGGAAAGTCATCCTTAGGACACACTTTGTTAAGATATAAAAAGTCAGTGTAAACGTGTATCACCCTGTTAGGTTTTTGAATGGGTACCATGTTTGAAAGCCACTCAGGATAGTCTATAGGAACTATGAAGTTCACATCTAAGAGTTTTTGAAGCTTCTTTATTACCAAGAGGGCCATGATATGATGCATTCTCCTAAGTTTTTGTTTGACCGACTTATCATCAAGATGTAAGGTGATATTATGGACAACCAAAATAGGGTCAAGACTAGGCATGTCCTTATAAGACCATGCAAATATGTCCTTCTTCCTCTTGAGGAGAGCAATTAATTTCTCTTGTTCATCGGGTGATAAGATTTTACTAAGCTTGATAATTTGGTGATTGTCTTTGTTTGAACTAAGGTCCACATCAATGGTATCTTCAATGGATATGTGGGAACCTTCCTCAAATTTGTGGGGTGTAGGGATCAGATGAATGTCATCTAAGATGTCATCAAACTCTTTTGGCTTATCCTGATCTATTTCTACCTAGAAAACCTCAAGATTCGAAGGTGAAGGTGAAGGTGAAGGTAGAGGAGATGGAGGAATGTATTTGGCAGAAGCCCTTAACAATTCCTCAAACAATATAAATTTAAAAAAGGATGGAGATGAGGAAATATGATCCATATCTATAAGACTTATGTCAATTATAATTGGTTTAGCCAGATCGTATGGATTACAAAGTAGGGTGAATAAATCAATAGGATTCATGTTGATTTATAGGCAAAGAGGATAAGGTTGGATGGAATGGATGGAATTTAAGAATTGGTGCTAGGAGCTTGGTAAACCTAAATGGCAGCAAGCAACACAAATAAATGCATTTAACTAAATGATATATACATGCAATGCAAAGAAAGAATTTTTTTTTGTTGATTTTTGACTTTTTTATTTTTTTATATTTTTTTTGGTAGAGGTGAAAACCATTTTTTTGTGTTATGTACATATGTTACAAGTTGGCTTATGAAATGGCTTAATGGAATGGAGGTGGTGGCACACCAGTAGGATCAGCTCGCTCTTGTGGAAGAAGCAAGTGAAATATGAGCTCATGGATGGGGAACATGTTGAGATAAAACTCATCTTGTTCGGTATGGGAAATAATAGGCTTTGATTCTTCTTCAGATTCATCCAAAATTATTGACATAAGTTTAAATTCTTCATGGATTTCATCATTAGAATCATTGGGATGGAGGGCTTCTTCTCTTGAATTTAGATTAAACCTTTGTAAGGATTGTTCAAGAGAAGAGGTGGTGGAAAGTGGGTGGTAACCTAGACCTGAATGGTCATGCATTTCTTGATATGGAACATCAATAGGCTAAGACACTCCATGTTCATGCAATCCTAGGCCATAACCTTGCCAACTAACTATGTGAAAATAGCTGGATGGAAATCTCGACATGTTTGGAATATTGGCAAGTGTTGGTTCTTTGGGTTCCTCTAGGGGTGTTGTATTTGATGAAGAATCAATCCCTCCATACACAATATTTATGCTATTTGGAGCTAAACCCATGCCATATACCACTCCTATGGCTAAATTTGGGTCATGTGGGCGATCAAAATCCTTAGCCTTAGGAATGATAAGGGGCATGACAGTTATGTCTTGTACCACATATTCACCAATACCCGGATTAGCAAGGTGGACATTGACTTGGGAAGATATGGAAGGACCTTGGTTAGATGATGGCTCAGGAAGTGGTGAAGATGAAGATGTCTCACAATCCATCAAATCGACTTATGAAACATTACGTGATGGTGATAGATTGGATTGGAAATGTTGTTGAGTGGACAATGATGATGTGGATGGCAAGGATGTTGATGATGTGGATTTATTGTGACCACATGTGCATGTTGTCTAAGATGAATATGAAGGGGGTATGGAATATTAATGGGGAATGGTGATAGGGAGCTCCTCATGAATGGGAGCTTTTGATGAGGAAATTGGTGAAGTGGTAGATGGATTGGCTGATGGTGATAGGAACAAATGAGTGGAAGGAAGCATGGATTCATAAGGATTTGAAATGAAATTACAATACTTGAATGGTTCAGCATCCGTCGGTATGCAATGCACATATCCCTCATGCATGCACTTTAAACATTGGTGTCGTATTTAAGGAACACATCTCATTTCTCTCATCCAAGGTCTTCCAAGGAGTACATAATGTTCTCGATAATGTTTACTACGTTTAGCGAGATCATCTGGTCTAATTTTGGGCAAAGCATGTTTATTTGTCTCATACAACCTTCAAAAAAGGGAAGCATATGACTTGGCTAAAGGGGTGTATTGGCAATTTTTTCAAATAGACTATCATCGGGGATGGTTTTCTATAGTTGGCACTGTGTTTTGTATGGCTTGAGTTATCGAGGGTACCGCATGATAAGAAATTTGTTGCAGTGACTGTTTCACTAATTGTTGTTGAGCCATTATCGACTATCTCATGACCACTTGATTAACGTGATTGGGCTGACTATTTGGGGTAGCTTGTGTTGATTTTGGTTGGCCATAATAGTTACTTTTATATTAACCCTTATTTTACCATTCCTTTTTCTTAGGCTTAAGTATGCCTTCTTGGATTTTTATTTCCTCGATGACACTAGCCTGAGCTAAAGCTTCTTCAAATGAATGATAAGTCTATAGTTGAAGCATCCAAGAGATAGGTTTTAAGCAACTCTTGGTGAATAATTTGATTAGCTCATCCATTGGTAGGGTGAATGGCAACTTTGTAATGACAACCCTCCAACGGTTTCCAAAATCGTAGATAGACTCATCATCATGTTGTCTTAAAGCATAGACATCAGACAATGAGACTTTCTAACATTTAGGATAAGACACTCAAATAATTGGTCAATTAATTGCTCAAAAGTATAAATAATGACTGGATAATTGATCATACCACTCTATGGCACCTCCTCCTAATGTTTGAGGAAATTTTTTGAGCATGAGAGCATTGTCATTTTGAATTCTAAAATAGGCATGCACAAACGTGCTCACATGCTCTTTGGGATCCTCAGTTCCCTTGAACTTGTCAAACTTAGGCACCGTGAAATCTTCTAGATATGACGATGATGGTATCGAAGGATGAATGGGTTGATTGATCAATTGATGTAAAGTTGGCTTTTGGTTTGTCAAACCAGGAGTATATTGTATCAATTGATCTATTTATTTTTGCATGGCCTTAATTTGAGGGTCTTCTTTAGGAATGTGAAAGCCTTAAATTACCTGATGATTTTAAGGTGGGATGGAAAAATGTTGTGGAGTGACTAAATGATGTTGAGATTGGTGATGGTGACTAGGTAATTTTGATGAAAATTGATGAATGGGATATTGATGGTGAAAATATAAAGAATTTTGGAATGAATTTGATGCATGAGGGTTATGGCTAGGTTAGCCAATGGTAATAGGATGGGTATTAGTATGGCTTGGTGGAGGAACAGGGATAGAAACCATAGAAGACTATGGTGTCCATGATGGACCTTGGTTAATGAGGACAGTCTGAGTAGAGTTTGGTAAAGGCTTAGGGTTCACTTGCACTTGTTGTTGAGCATTTTGATACTGCCTAAGCAATTTGTTCAAGTGTTCCCATGCTTCATTAATATCTCTATCAAAAGTGGAAGGTATGGAAGTAGATGGTATGGAAGATGTGGTTGGGGGACAAGTTACACTTGGTATGGTAACTTGTGAGGCTGAAACTTGTGAAGCAACATTTATATGTGCTTCTACAAGGGTTTAGTGTATGTGGATGTGTATGAAGTGCTAGGAGTACATGAGGGTTGGGAAATGGACATATGAGAGGAAGGTACAATTGATGCCTCGAAAAGAGGGTTAGTGTACACCTTGGTAAAGTGTGATGGTGGCTAGGAATAAACAAGCTCCTACTATAAAGTAGGATCCTATCTAGGTGATTTGGGGATTGACTCTAAGATATAGTTAGAAGACTTCATGAGAGCTTCTACTCATGCCATATCTATGTGGGTAATGTGGTGATCAATGGTTGGTGAGGTTGACTCTACTTGGAGAACAACCATATGAAAGGTTGTGGGTGACAAGGAATGTGAGGGACCTACAAACAGATCTGCCTATGTCACATTCAGGGAATCTACCACATGAGTGGTGGGGAAGGTGGATGAAGGTTCATTGAATTATCTTGATTTAATGCTTTCTTTTGTTTTCTTGTTAAGATCATAAAGAAAATAAACCAAAATACAGATTATGTAGTACAATGAAACACAAAATTTAAATTTCACAAGAAAAATAAACAATCAATGCTAATTTTGTTTAACATGTGTGTCTTACCTCATTCATTGATTATCTCATTTTAATGTGCATTCATTTTATTAGATTTTGATCTTGTGTGTTTCAAATGTGCTAATCTGAATTAACCAAATAAAGGTAAAAACTATGGCTAAGCTAGAGCAACGAGATTCTTACTGGTGATGAAATCTAGCAAGTTTGCTTGGGGGTGACCTAAGGTTTCTAAGGGCAGATATTGGTGGATGGAGATGAAATCCACCATCATCGAATCTCAAGCAATGGTTGGTGATGAAATCTAGCCACTACTATTAAATGTGAAGCATGCAGTGTGTGATTCTTTTTTAAAAATTTTGATTTGCTATTGTGTTCATACAATGTTAGAAAGATAACTACTTTTGATAGTCTAAATTAGAAGCCACTACCCAGAATATCAATTTTTCCAAAGGATGTAGAGTACATCACTTAAGACCCACTCTAGACAGCTAGGGGGTTTGTCTACTCCTCCATATGGAATCACCCAAGTACGGGGATACTTTTGGTATATGAATAATGTTCCTACTTAGACCTACAAAAATAGGAATCCCTAACCCTATAATGCAAACTAATTATGCATTTTTTAAATTCACATGAAATCATAATGCAATATTTTTCAATTTGTGAATACAACATAAAACTAGGAACTTCAAATAGAAAGTGTGGATGGATGCAAATGACTAATCTAAAACCTAAGATGCAAGCTAATATGAATGTTTTCCCAGATTAATTAATGATGTTCCTTTTATCTTAGAAACCTAAAAAAAATGTAAGATTGCTAGAATACGTAAATAGAAAAGCTAGGATTTTAATAATAGACTTACAAAATAGCCTACGTTTTTGCTCCAACTCTCTGTAAAATGCCCTTGGACATTTTTGAAATGCACTTGGGTGTTTTTGGATAGCCCTCGAGCGATATCAGGCATTCACGCACCTTTTTCAACTTCCTACAAGTCTTCAAAAACCCTAACCAACAAAAAACGCTTGATTT
The DNA here is from genome assembly GCA_028583015.1 of Wollemia nobilis. Classification (NCBI taxonomy): domain Eukaryota; kingdom Viridiplantae; phylum Streptophyta; class Pinopsida; order Araucariales; family Araucariaceae; genus Wollemia; species Wollemia nobilis. The sequence goes on along the minus strand of JAQPPZ010003047.1, from coordinate 1,022,160 downwards.
GTGCCTCTAAAAATCCAAAAATAAATTAGCAAAGAAAATCAGAAAAAGAAACCCTTAGTGGGTCCCACCGTGATCGCCATTTGTGAAGACAAAAATGCAACACCAAATAACAAGATATAAATTGAACTCAAAATATAATATTGCATAATGAATGATTTTTATTAATGGGGGGAGCCTCAAAACTCCATTGTTATAATGAGGATCTTTGAATCCTTTGATACAAATTTTACAATAGCTAGGGTTCTCTAAAACCCTAGAAAAATAATGTTGGTGGTGTCTCAAAACACGTCTTTGCTCCCAACAAAAGTGAGTGGGCTTCTAGTTATCCGATGCCGAGCCACTCCAGCTTAAGCAGCTATCCAATGCTGATGTAACACTTCCATATATGCACACAATAAAATAGCAAATGAGTTAGTAGCAATTGTGAGGGCTCCACAATGTGAGGCCCTCTACAATCAATACAAAAACCCTATCTATCTATTGTAAATAACATGAATAGAATCTAAAAATGCATGTAATGAAATACCAAATAGAAAGATTTACCTTGTTTGCTATTTTTTGATATGATGAACCCTGTTGTAGTGAACTGGTGCAACGATGACCTAGTGTCACTCGAAGGCTAGGGAGACTTTATAACTTCTAGCGTAAAATGCTTGTAGGTGCTTGGCGGTTGTAGGCAACGCTTGTGGGTGATCGGTAATGGTGGAGGGCATCCAAGGGCACTTTGTAGTGGAGAAGGAAGCACCCAGAGATGCTCAAGAATTATAGGAAGCACCTGAAGGCATTCAATAGCTAAGGGGGAAGTCTTTAGAAGCATATATGGATAAGTGAGGGAGGCGGTGATAGATGCGAAGGCTATGGCGAGTGAGGATGGAAGGGAAGAGCACTTGGATACTCTAAGGAACTTAGGGGCGAATGACTAAGGATTTAGAACCTAGAAAAACTTAGGGATTGCTTTAGATTTAGGGAAGATTCAGGGGTTGAGCCATCAAAATGGCTCTTATTAATAATCCAACCTAGGGCATACTTAGGGTTTCAATGACACTAATCGTGTGGCTGAGATAAAAGCATATCGGAGGGTGGATATTAAATCTAGGGTGTGGCATGGATTGATGTAGATGAATGGATAGGATTAAGTGAAATTAGATGGTTGGGATTAATTCACTTATATAAATATATATTTATTAAATATATAAAAAATATAATATATAAAATATTAATATTTAAATATATATAAAATAAACATATATAAATATATACGAATAGTGGGTGGAAATGGAGGAAAAGCATAAATGGAGGACAAGTGGCTAGGTTTTGGTGTCTACAAAAATAATTGTAAATATTTGACACTGGAAGGGTGATTAAGAAGATAAAAATAATTGTAATTGAGTAAAATTTTTGCTTACAAGGTGATCCCAATTTGAATAGGACAATCCCACCATGATGTTTTGACCTTTAAAATCAACAAAATTGCTTGTTGCTAGTGAAAGTGGGAAAATATAGCAAAGTGGTAAAGTTGCTTATGAAAGTGGAACACTGTATCAAATGTATCAGGGGTCTGTACGTGTGTGAGAATAAACCACAAATGAAAGTGGAACATTGGCTGAAGAGTTTGGCTTGGTCCTTTGATAAGGACACATATCACAAGCATGGAGTTAAAAGTTCCATTCACATATACCTTTAACTTCATTCACATATACATTTTCTCAGTTCTCCTCTCTTTCCTCTTCAACATAGATTGGAAAGACTCAATTTACTACAAGCTTGATCAAAGCTTTAGAAATTTATAACAAATACACATTGAACTACCCAAGTGAAAAATTTCCTTGCTCCTACAAGGGGTCTCACACATACCACATGTGTGGTATCTTGGCTGACCTTTACATTTTTATCTTTATACCAAACACTAGGATGTAATCAAAGTGTATTGGGTCTATGTATATGCTATAAAGCAAACATGAGTATGGAGGAGAAAAATAAAACGAAAGAAATTACCAAAATACCAATATGGCATTGGGGCAGGGTGACCTATGAGGCCTGTGTATTGTTGAACAAAAAAGAGTGGAGAAGGGCTAGGAAAGAAATACAAGTCCAAAACTCCTCTAGTCATCTTGTATATCAAGTAGCTACCTCCATACTCAAAATTCATGCCATTGCTATTGAGGAGCACAACTCCATGAGAAACACCCCCTACCCTCACATCCATATAAAATGGGTGAGACCCATACAAATCCACATAAGTATTCATACTCCCAATGTCCGAATTCCAGAGAGTATAGTTACTTTACTGCACAATCTAAATATAGAACTAGTACTCTCTCCCATTCCATAAAGAACAACACTAGGAGGAAGCACAATAGAGATCTCCAAGTATTGATATTTAAACACCATGTTCCCAAATGGATACCTATTGCCTTGATTGGAATTGAATATAATTTCACCAATGGAATTCCTTGTAACTACAAAGCCAAAGGGTTATTGGTATAGAAAAACCATAGTTCATGCCCTTGGGAATTGTTGATATCAACACTGTTATTATCATATCTGGCCACCACTTCTTTGGGGACTTCCCACTTGGTTTTGTAGCATCAGTGATGTAAACTCTCAAGGTGTCACTAGTATCATACCTTGAAAAATAAATAAATTCATGGTCATAACTATATCAGATTTAAATCTCTAAAAATTATACTAAGGATTGAATATGGGTACCTAACCAACAACAAACATGAATAAAAATTCTAACATGTATGGAGGAGAAAAAGAAAAAGGAAGAAATTACCAAAAGACTAGTATGGCATTGAGTAGGGTGACCAGGCCTGTGTATTACTGAACAAAAAAGAGTGGATAAGGGCTAGAAAAGAAATACAAGTCCAAAACTCCCCCAATCACCCTATATGTCAAGTAGTTGCCTCCATACTCAACATTCATGCCATTGCTATTGAGGAGCACAACTCCATGAGCAACACCCCCTGACCTCACATCCATATAAAATGGGTGAGACCCATACAAATCCACATAAGTATTCATACTCCCAATGTATGAATCCTAGAGGGTATAGTCATTTCCATTGCTATCCATTCTGAATATAGAGCTAGTTCTCTCTCCCATCCCTTAAAGAGCATCTCTAGAAGGAAGCATAATAGAGATATCCAAGTACTGATCTTTAAACACCATGTTCCCAAATGGGTACCCATTGCCTTGACTAGAATTGAACATAATTTCACTAGTGGAATTCCTTGTAACTACAAATCCAAAGGGGCTATTGGTATAGGAAAACCATAGTTCATACCCTTGGGAATTGTTGATATTAGCACTGTTATTATCATATATAGCCACCACTTCTCTGGGGATTTACCACTTGGTTTTATAGCATCAAATATGTAAAATCTCAAGGTGTCACTAGTATCATACCTTGAAAAAATAAATAAATCCATGGTCATAACTATATCATATATAAATATCTAAAAATTTCACTAAGCATTGAATATGGGTACCTAACCAACAACAAACATGAATAAATATTCTAACATGTATGGAGGAGAAAAAGAAAAAGGAATAAATTACCAAAATACTAGTATGGCATTAGGGCAAGGTGACCTATGAGGCATGTGTACTGCTAAACAATAGAGAGTGGAGAAGGGCCAACAAAGAAATACAAGTCCAAAACTCCCCTAGTCACCCTATATGTCAAGTAGCTACCTCCATACTCAACATTCATGCCATTGCTATTGAGGAGCACAACTCCATGAGCAACACCCCCTACCCTCACATCCATATAAAATGGGTGAGACCCATACAAATCCACATAAGTATTCATACTCCCAATGTTCAAATTCTAGAGAGTATAGTTACTTCCACTATTGTTCAATCTAAATCTAGGGCTAGTGCTCTCTCCTATTCCATAAAGAGAAACACTAGGAAGAAGCACAATAGAGATATCCAAATACTGATCTTTAAACACCGTGTTTCGAAATGGGTACCCATTGCCTAGATTGGAATTGAACAAAATTCCACTAGTAAAATTACTTGTAGCTACAAAGCCAAAAGGGTTGTTGGTATAGGAAAATCGTAGTTTATGCCATTGGAAATTGTTGATATTAGCACTATTATTATCATATATGGCCACCACTTCTCTAGGGACTTCCCACTTGGTTTTGCAACATCAGTGATGTAAACTCTCAAGGTGTCACTAGTCTCATACCTTGAAAAAATAAATAAATCCATGGTCATAACTATATCAGATTTAAATCTCTAAAAATTATACTAAGGATTGAATATGGGTACCTAACCAACAAATTAAGTTGTTGGATATCTGGACCATAAAGAGAATTGTTGGCAATAAGTTGTAGTTGGGCTATTAAGGATTTGCCATCCTGTTTTTGGGAGATCAAGGTGAGTGTGTAGCCTGATCCAAGACCTTGGCATACCTCTACTATCAACAATACTGATAAACATGTTATTGACAAAATTGAACAAATTTTTTTTTATACTTTGAATTATGTCTAATTCTCCAACATGTTTTTCATCCTCGATACGAGTAGATATATAGAACAAGTTGGATCTGCCCATGCTTCCTATTGGACCATTGTTCCTCTCTAGAAAAGAGGAAAGAGAAGGCTCAAAAGCAAAGTTCATTTTGAAATCATCGTATTAGGGATAGTTTCAAAAACGCATGATGCACTAAAGCTAATTGCAAAGATTTTACATCAAAATTAAAGATGACATATAGTTTTATTTGGATTATCTTCATAAACAACCTACTTGCCAAGTTTTTATGTTATTAGATTTAGTTTTTGATTCATTCCAAAGCACCTTAAGGTATTTAATGTGACCATTCCATAAAATGGCCCATACATGTACCAAGCTATTGATGGCAATGCATAGCTATGAAAACCAACAATGAGAGCCAAAAGGCTCCATAATAGAGTAAACAAATTTATATGACCTCAAATATGAGCAAAGACTCCATTGTCTAAGATCAATCCATCCACAACCACTCGTGACTTGTTCACAAGCTTGACATCCATACCTTTTCAAAGATCCATATCTTTGATACATATATACTCTATAATGAGAATCACTAAACTAACGAGAGGAAGACTCATAATTACAAACACACATGCAAGACAACTCAAAGTAACCAAGACCAACATAACAATATCTCTTGAATATCACATGATGGAATACTCTGAATAACTAACCATGCACACAAAACCAAAGCACCTTAAGGTATTTAATGTGACCATTCCATAAAATAGCCCATACATGTACCAGGCTATTGATGGCAATGCATAGCTATGAAAACCAACAATGAGAGCTTTAATGGACAATATGTTAAAGCTGAAAGTACATAGATTGCATAACCTAGATTGCATTTAGTTGATTCAAAGACAATTTTAAGAGAGGAGGAAAGATAGTTTTAAGAGAGGAGGAAATCAATTAGAAGAGGTAGAATTAACTAGAAGACTGTCCATTGGACAATTTTCTTTCAAGAAAGCAAAGGACAAAATGTTGTGTACAAGAGCAAAATAGCCATACATTGCTTTCATGGTTCTTTATCATATTCCTGCTCACTATGCTTGATCTTTTGATCAATGTTCTCTCACATTGCCTTATAATCCATAAATTGATAAGTATGAGCAATTGAATTTGAATTTATAACCAAATATTATTGTTTTGCTTATGGATTGGATTGTTGCACTATGTCATTTTATTTTGAAATAGTTGTTGTTTTTCCTTTGTTAGATGTATGAAAAAAGTCATATGAAGCAATTTTAACACTTTATAAAAAATTCATTGACATAGTTTTGTTTCATTGTTGTACCAGATTCCTATCCTTTATTTTAAATTAAGTGTACTGGTTGATTTAGGAATAATTGAATACAATTTTGAATAAAACCCTTGTATTGTTGTTTGTGCCATCTATGTTTGTGTTGTTATTGTTTTGAGTGGAGTTTTCTCCCTTATCTTATTTATACAAGGAGTTGGATATTACAACTGCAACACCTTTCCTTAGTATCTTAAGTTTTCTTATGAGTTTGTACAAAGTACAATTCTTTATTTTATTTTTTCTAAATATAAAAAATATGGATATTATAGTCTTAGTCCTAAGACAATTAGATAGTATGGTGAACCTATTAATCATTAATTTACCTTTAGCTCTAAAATTTAGTACAAACTTCAAAGTGATATGCTAGAAAGGATAAGATTTTGTGATCATAATCTCATCCATTATTTTTTCCATGTGCACTTGCTCTTTCTACGAACATAGTGTAACTTTTTTTTTTTTTTTTTTTTTTTTTTTTTTTTTTTTTTTTTTTTTTTTTTTTTTTTTTTTTTTTTTTTTTTTTTTTTTTTTTTTTTTTTTTTTTGTTTTGTTGTTGACTATTTATTATTTAGTTTCATGGGTATGTCCTTTTGGATGCCTGTGAAGTGGATTTTTTAGAGATTGGGAAAGGTTTAATCCTTTGTGAAACTTTTAATGTGCACACACAAACATATTGTCAAGTTCTATACATAGATTTTTCCAACAAGGTAACTTCATTTTTTAAGTTGCAAAACATATTTTCATGTTGTGGAGTAGCTCTAATCCTTTGTGAAGTTTTGAATATATGTATAGTTGACACTTAAACAAAGTTTTGTTCAACTATCAATGCTTAATTGTTTTTCAAAAGCACTTAGGCAAGGAATAAAAAATCATCTAGTTGCATCTTAGGTTAGATTTTAGGTTTTTTTGGAAAAAATATTTGGGTTATCATCCTATGTGGCAAGCTATGATTACATTTTGGTGAACCCTACATGAACATCACATATCCTTGAAAGATAAAAAAACTAATTCAAACCTGTGTCTATTTTGGTTATATTTTTGTATGCATAGTCTTTCATTGTGGGTTATCTATGTCTATTTTGGTTTTGTGGTGTGTCTATACAATATTCAAAGTGGCAATATGTCCAAAAAATACCAAGAAAGATACCACAGGTAGCTGAGGTTGTCACAATAAATTAGGAGTTAGTAATAGAGGCCTCAGTAGCTGAGGTTATCATAATAAATCAAGAGTTAGTGATAGAGGCCTCGCACGCCAGTAAGTACTTGAAATTTGATAGTGTTGTTCAATAGTGGTTGACTTGGGCATATTATAATTGATCATGGTTTTATCGTTGACTATGGTGTATTGTAGCAACTAGTAGAAGATACCAACTATGGAGTTCCATGAATGAGGAAGATAAGGAGGTGACCCATAACATAAATGAATCCGATGGTGAGAATACTCGAAATGAGGTTGATGATGCTTTGGCTAATGAAGAAGGTACATAGATCACACAAGAAATTTGCTCATGATGTTGGTTACTCATTGTTGTCATACTATATGGCATAATGATGTTTGGATGGTGCCCAATGTATAGGTGTTGATGCCAGGTCATCACACACTTCAAACACTAAATATCGTAGAAAGAGAGGTCCAACAAGATGTGCAGTAGAGTCAAGCAACACAAATAAGATGGATATCATTTACAATCTAAATGGACAACCCATAGGAGAAAATTCTACTAAGTTTACATCTTACTTGGGGGTGATTGTGAGGGATATTGTCCCTATCACCCATACAAACTGGAGAGTAGTCCCAGTGGAAGTTAAAAACCAATTATGGACACTCATTACGGTAACTTTCTAGCCAATGGAGTTCACAGTGTCCATTTTTGAATACTTATATAAATGTTGCATCTAATAAGATACTGGTTTGATGCAACAAAAATATATCATTTTGGATGCAATGAAGAAATGGGTCTTTGTGACCATGGACAAGCAATGGCGTGATCATAAGCATCGACTTGTGAAAAACCACTATGATAAGTATGATAATGATGCAGATAGAATTTCTAATCCCCCACCTCGTGTATCACAAAAATATTGGGAAGCCTTTGTGAATGGTAGGAGTAGTGTTGACTTTAAGGCAAGTACCAACCAATCTGCTATGGTAGTTCATATCATTGTTATGTTCATGTGAATTTTGTGGACCTTGCTCTCCCTAATGAATTTATATACTATTTTATTCGTTGTGTTGTAGGCGGTGAGGCAAAGGAACAAACAAAATAGATCTCACCAATCCATCATGCACACTTGTAGTCAAAGAGGATATGCTCGACTAGAGCATGAAATGGTATTCTATCATACTCATCCATTATATGTGACAAACATAGCTATATTGTTTTGTTGTATGACTTATCCCCATGTCTCTCCAACTATATATCCTATAGAGGAAGAGCCAACCAAATACAAAAACTCCACTACCAAGGGAAACTATGTGGATGGTAGCTCATAAAAATAAGGATGGGGCTCCTGTTTCACTAGAAGTTGCGAAGACAATCGTAAGTGACATTCCCTTGGAAATAGCAATACGTTGAACTTCAAACCATTGTTATATCGATTGTTTTTTTAATATATTCCCAATTAACTATGCATGTGGTGTTGCCAACAAAAATTGGATGATGCAATATCATCTACAAGCTCCATAAATCAATATATTAAGGATGATGCCCTCTCCAAGGTTTTAGGACTTGAAAGACCAGGTTGGGTTCGGGGTGTCGACAAAGGAGTATCACTAACTACTCTATTTTTTGGTGAGGGTTACATATAGAAGTTGTGCCAGATGCAAGAGCATACGGTAGAGAAAGAGAAAAAGTTGGAAGAGAAGCTTGTAGAGAATGAAAAAAATTTGGAAGAGAAGCTTGTAGAGAAAGATAAAAATATTGAAGATATTTTGACACGACTTTCATAGATAGAGGTGTGTTAGTTTTTTCATGATTTCATATTTGAAATGTTTACATGTTGCACCCCTAAAGTTGTAATGATCCCTTGCATATAATTCCATAGGCATCATCACTACATGCTACCCCTACAATTGGACACAATATTGGTGGTGGTGATCAAGGCACAAGCAACTACTCAATACCTTTTAGGCTAGAGTCATCAATGGTATGACTATTATTTCAAATATAAAATGGTTGACTTAGTTTGTATTGTATGCTATGCAGTGAATTTATCTGGGTTGTTAATTTTCCATGTAGGGACTAAAAATGATATTGATCATGCAAACTAAGAGAAGGGAATGCTACTTGACTCAGATCCATAAGGATAACATAGTGGTCGAAGGCACGGTGATCAGTATTGACCCTGAAGACCTTGTACATGGTGAACGTTTGGGTGAAGGTTACTGGAAAGTCAATGTGCATGTCACCCATAAAGAGGAAACAATCTTGTTTAGAAGGAATGATGATATGGCCACAATGAAGGATGTTGTGGGCTCCTTCATTGCCTGGACTATATCAGACATTGTATTTAAGTAGTTATTTGTCATAACTCTATGGATGCTTAGAGAGCTTTGTCATCACTATTTATTTTCCTTGGATGCTTGGACCAATGTTTTTATGTTTTAGGTTGACATCAAAATTATTAGTAACCCTATCATTTGTTTTGCAGGTTAAAAGTAACCCTCAAGCAATAATAAGAGGGTGTTTTTTATATATTTTATAATAAGAGGGCAATAATAAGATGATTTTATCCTCCTTAAAATTCTTGATGAAGGATTATGATTCATGTTGTTGAACCCAGACATCCAGTGCATCTGCATCAATTTTGTATTTAAAAGGAGGAATGTTATGTTAGGATGTGGATATTTCTTACATTTACTATTTATGCATATATAATTATGAGTAAAGGGAAACTTTAGGATATATTGGCCTATTTTATATTCAGGATATGTGAGTAGTTATGTCAATATGTAGACCATGTCACCCCTATAAGATTTGGTGAGGAAATGACAGCATAGACTTTAAAGGCCTCAACCAGTGGACAACATGAATCTCTTCACTGATATTTTCTAGAGTTGGATGTTAGGAGTGTTGTTGGTTGATGCTATGCAAATCATTGCTACATGTTAACTCTTTTAGAACTTCTTTGTATGTCCTTTCTTTTTGGCAACTCTTTGTACTAGTTTCACTTTTTATTTTGATTTTTTTGTATTTTTGCTTCTTTATATTTCTTGTATAGCTCACATTTTTGTATCTATTATTTGTTTATCCAATATTACTCTTTAGGGGTGCATCAGCTGTTACTATCATACACTCTATTCACTATAATTTTGTAGTCCTATTAGCCATCTTGGTAGCTAATGGACATTAATATTTAAATTAAATTAAATATAAGTGGATAAATAATACACTTCACACTTTTTATTTTAGCATATGTATGCAATATGTTTGTGTTTCTGTATATTGTTGTGATTCATAAGCATACATGTGGTTTCCTCTTGTGTTAAACTAGTACTCTAAGGATCTTGTGGCATCTTGCAGGTACAATGGGCAGCCAAGCTAGGAGTGAGGCGAGTAGGTATCTTGAGCATGAGGTTGGCCAGTCAAATATTTATGTATCTAACGAAGTCTTAGGATACCCTCTCACCTCATCTCTAATGGTTGGGGTGGGTAGGGATGTTTAGACATTTGCTCGTTATATGGAGGGCTCAAGTTACCCAAATGAGGATTGAAGCCTTGTATTACATTTCAAAATACCCAAAGTGGCAAGACCACCTTGGCACTAGCCCTATGCAAGGACCTTGTAGTCAAAGGTGAGGATATTTATATCGTATTCATTTTACATTCTCTTAGTGGTACGTGGTATCATGACAATATTTTATATTTGATGGTGTTATATTCAATGTTCAGACCAAGATATATATTCAATACCAGGAGGAGATTTGAGAGGCAACCATGGATATAGACGAGAATATCTCAAAATCGGGTAGCAGCGGTGGCCATCAAAACCAAATGTAAACCATTCAGTCTCTCATAGCTCTAGCTAGGCAGAAGATCAATGAAGGAAACCCATATCAAGCCTTAAATGTTGTAAGTCCCTCTTCGTACCCAATTTTATTTTGGGCTTTCTTGCTTATGGAATAAGGGATCTTTCACTTTATGTAATTTTGTGTTCCAAATTGGATGCCTCTATTGGTGATTTTGAAGATCTCAATCTAGACAACAAGCTTACTGGGGTGATAAGATTCCTTTGTTGCAATGATGGATATTTCACTTTAACTTTTATATTGCTTCAAGTAATATACTTTCTAAGCTATGTTTTCGATCTCAATCTAAATCTCTTTGGTCTAACCAAGGATCTTTTGTCTTACCTCCTTTGTATTTTAGGTCTTTATTAAGCAAGCACACCTACTTTTAGGTCTCAATTTACCTTTGTGTTTATATTAAAGTGGATATCCTATAATTAATCTATTTTAACTCTAATAAGATCATATTTAACAATAGTGATATCATGTTTGTGAGGGTTGAATTTAAGTAAGAAGGAATAACAATTCTAATCACACATATATTAATTTCTTAACATGATTCAGTGGAAGGAGTGAGCTAATCATTTTCAAAGGAATTTGAGTAATTTAAGTAATACATTGGTATGTTCTTATTTCATCGTGTAGTTGTTCATGCTAATAGTTATTAACTAGCTTAATGTGAATGATTTGTCTTAAACAACTTATGGTGCCTATTTTTTAAAAACCCATTGAATAGGTTAGGCTAGGTGCTAATGCATATTATTATTAATCATTCCATATTTGTTGCAAAGGTAAGGTAGTGGTGTGAAAAATGATATTTGGCATTCAAAGTATTTAGAGTTTTATTATGGATGCAGTGAGCCAAGCAGTCATTTTGTATGCAAGTATGATGTTCAGGATTTCTTTTCTAGTGTTAAATAAAATGTTATCCTCATGCACGTGTGTAAATTATTGTGACTATCTACCATGAAATATCCTTGTCTAACAAGTTTTACATTTCCATGGCTCCTAAAATTTCTAAGAACTATAATAGAATTATCGAATTTATTGTGTATAACACATACAAAGAATTTTTCCTTATAAGTGTATTAAATGACTTGTTCTACATGATATCTATTTTGTATGCATTTGCAACACTTGAGACCAGTGGAAATGGTTATTTGAATATTGCAGCTAGTGGTGGGTTAAACCAACAAAAAACTTGAGTAAAGACTTACCACATTTTAGTGAAGTTTGTGATTAATAGAGTTCATGCTCAGGTTATAACTTTATGTATTTGTATGCACCCACCTGCATATTATTAAAATTTATATTATTTTATACTTGGTCAACATTGTATTCAAGTTTTTTTGAATATCATGGAAGGAGCGTATTGCTATGGTAGGTATTGAATCTCAAGAACAAAGATAACCATGTTGTATAGATATTGGAAATGTCACTAAACATGATTTTTGGGTGCTGATTGACATGACTGTTATGCTGAAGTTTATATGAAGATATTTAAATTGATCATATGCATGCTTGTGTACTTATTCTCTTGAATTATAGATATTAGAAATATCATAAACCATGAGTTTTGGGTATTTATTGACATGACTGTTATGCTAAAGTTTATATGAAGATATTTGAATTGATCATATGTATGCTTGTGTACCTATTCTTTTGAATTATAGATATTGGAAATATCATTAAACCATGCATTTTGGGTGTTGATTGACATGGCTATTATGCTAAATTTTATTTTAAGATATTTGAATTGATCATATGTATGCTTGTATACCTATTATTTTGAATTCATATGATTTTCAGAAATTGATAAATGCACGGGTGCTCGTTTCATTATATCCAAACTTATATATGTTAGCATGTAATAAATTTGATATTCCCATGAAACCACCATTGGAAATATTCATATTAAAAAGAAGGGGTGATCCCCCCTCCAATATTTGTGATTGGAAGTGATTCCCTCTCTATAATATCTGATGAATCCAATGAACACATATTGAAAATAATGTTGTATCGTAAGCTTTTTATTTTTTAAAAGTAATAATATTATGATGGTTATAAACCACCCTAATATAACCTAAGAGGGCAGTTATAAACCACCCTAAAATACCTTAAAATGGTGATTATAAACCACCCTAAAATATCCTAAGAGGATGGTTTTTAACCACCCTAATAGACCCTAAGAGGGTAGTTTTTAACCGCCCTCATAGTGATAAACTAAGGCAGTTTTCGAGGCAGTTTTTAACCACCATTGTATGATATAGACTTTTTACGATGCCCTCATAAACGTTGGCTGAATAACCACCCTTAAAGGTCTTTAAGGATGGTTAAAAATTGCCCTTTAAGACCCTTTTTGGTATAGTGATGAATTATTTATAATTCCTCTATTTCTTCTACTATTGGGATTATTTTTCCTTGCTTAATTTTGTCATATTTAGAATATTGTGACTTTTGCATGATGATTTACAACATATAAATCCATATTCTCTTTAATTTGTTTTTCTCTAGATTCATCTTCTTGAGTTCAACAAACATTTATTCTTATATCTTCTTCAGATTCATCATCAAGATTGACATTATTATACAGACTTAAGTAAATTCCATAGTTAGATAAATTATGTGGAGCGTCATAAGAAGAGCAATAAAATAAAAAATATATTGTTACATTTACAAAAGAAATGAGATTTGGGACAACATATACATATTTATCTATTTCTCTCCTTTTATAGTCATTTTTGTTGTTTTCTATTTCTATTACCTTCATCTAACTTATGGTTATTATTACAACCCCTATTGAAATTTTTCTAAATGAAGGTCTGTTATCTACCTACTATTTTTCACCTTGAGAGTGTGAAGATTCACCATTATTTTCTTTACCTCTCTCTATTCTTTCTAATCTATTATTCATTGTATTAAACATCTCAGTCATCTGATTTGCCAATTTTTCCATTGGATCTTTGCTCAATTTTCCTTAACATATTGAATCCTACCTTTTTGGGTTTCTTATCCAACTGATTTAACTCTAAGGAATACAACTTCATCATATTCCTTTCAATTTCAATGGCCTTTTCCATACATAAATCAATAGTAGCAAGCTATTCTTGTCTTAACTCATAATTAAATTCCCCTAGGAAAGCATTCTTATAGAAATATATAGATTGCACATCATTTGGTCTTAACCCAACAGGTATCTTATTTTGAATTTTGATAGATATTCTATTTAAATCACTTACAAAATCATCATCTTTCTTTTTCATGGTGGCCAATTCTTTTAAAAGTGAGTATTCATTTTTTCTTTCACCATATTTCTTAAAAAAGCTATCCATATTCACTTCTAAGCTATCCATAGCATATAAGAAATAGATGATATGGTCTTCCCCACATACGACATTATTTCCTTGGAACTTAGGTAGGTAGCTATCCATAGCATATAAGGGATGCAATACGAGAGGTAAAGCAAACAAGAGATACCTATTGGTTCTCCATTGATGTAAATTGGGTTGTGGGTTGAGGTTGGCCATGTTAACTACAAGGGTAGTTTTAATAGGAATAATAGTAATAATAGCAGGGGGAGTAACAACAAAATTAATATCTATAGGAGTATAATCTAAATTTTCTCTAAAAATGGAACTTCTTGATGAGGGACTAAAATTACGAGTCCAAAATAATACATCTGGGTTTGAAAATTCTAGAAGTAGCTCTCGAGTAGTTCTTCTTGTGGATGCCAAATAAATCAGCTCCTTTCTTTATTTCTAGGTATTAGCCAATTAGAGTCACCAACACAGAACGTGCAAAAATAATAGAGTTCTTTGGTTAAGATTGTTTGACCCTTTCCCTCTCAACCTCACAAGATGTTAAACTCTTGAAGGGATGGGTAATGTGGTAAAAGAAAAGAAAATCAGAATTCAACATAACCCATGACCATGATATTTTAAGATTTTTAAAATAGTATAGGGAAAACCATGAAATATTCAAAAAGAATAAAAACTCTAATCGTCCTTAGTGCCAAAATTGTTGGCTGACTGTTTATCGGTAATTTTTTTTTAATTATTGTTGGGAAGTAGATTCACAGAAATAAAATATTTAATAAAAAAAGAATTATTTCCTCAACAACGATGCCATAATATATTGGAGAAATATATTGTATCCTTAAGAATATGTCATGCTACAAGAATCTTCGAGTCTAATTAGTATTGTAGACTCTAGTGGATCCGCCTCTTTTATTTGGGAAAAGACAAACACATTGAATCTAAACAAACCAAATTTGGTTAGGATAAAAACTATAATATTTTTTATATGTTCATGTTCATCCATATAAAAAATTATAAAAAATATTGTTTTTTGACCAAGATTTGCATCTCTTAATTATACCTTATATCAGATCAGTGCCTTATTTATTGTCCATTGTAGCAATATTTTAAACACATAATGTATTTAAGAAAGAAAGGGAAAGAATATATTGAGTCAATTATGTTTGGTCAAATGATGTAACAAGAATAATTGATTACCAATGAAATAACGCATCAATCACATGTTCAAATAATGTAACATGTAAAAGCGACAAACACACAAAATTGAACACAAAGAATTGATAAGGGAAGAAGCCTGGAATTATATTAGTATTAGTGTTTTTTATAATGAGAGTTGGTTTTACTTGCCATTAATTTCTTTTTAGATCAATACAATAAGAATTCTTTTTCAAATGATGTAACATGAATCCTTCACCCTCCCATTCCAATCTAGTAACAGTTAGGCCTCCAAAACTTTGACTCAATAGTTGGAAATGATCTCAATTCTTGAGTACTTCCCTATAAAAATATTCATAGAAATGGAAAGAATAAGAGATGATAAATAAGAAAGACACAAGAAGGAAATACAATGACAAGATAAGGGCACTCTAGTATACCTCCAGCAAAAAATTGCTATGCAAAAGGATTGATCCTTTTTCTGGATATATCAATCCTTCTTATAGCTTTTGGAAGCTCTGTAGTTATTATAACTACCTTCATCTAGGTCCTCCACCTATCATCATGTTCTGCCCTTGATTGAATATGTGTGCTATATTCCAATAATAGTTGTCTCAAAAATTGGTAATTGGCTACTTATAGATTTTAGGCCTCCAAAATGGGGTACAATTGTATACCACTTAGATCTCATAGCTAGCCTATCCTTGTGTCTTTGTCTTTTTTTTACTCTTTTTTCTTCTCTGTTGTGGATCCCACACTACTTGTTGCTCTTGATGAACCTTGGATGGATTTTTTGATTTTGTCTTTTTTTGCTTGACTCATCCCAATCAAGTCAAAAATTTGCACCCAAGCTTCATCACAAAAGAGCCTATTACAACAATTCTGTCAAGCGTCCTTAATGATTTGTTCTTATGTTCTTTTATTTCAACTTCATTATCTTTGAAAAAATTGATTATTTCTTGAGTTGCTTTTGATAAGGTGATAACCTACTCTAAAAAAATTTCTTCATCTGCATCATCACATTCTAGTTTTTGTATTCTTTTGATAATCATTTTGTCAAATCCTTTTGTACTAAGAAATTTTTTTAAGTTGATACTGACCTATTTTTTTCTCTCATTTATGTTTTCCTCCCAACTTTATAAATCCCTATTTATGCCCTTCAATTAAGTCCTTTCATTCAAAAATGTGGTGACCTTGATAAATTTCTCTTGATAGTTATGAATTTAGCCATTTGATGTAGTTGCTTGCTTAGTACTTATTTGATCATATTCATTCTTACATCTTTCATAGATTGGGATGATGGATGCTACTATTTTGTCTACTTGTTATAGGAGTGGTTTCACTTTCTTATTCCTATTTATTTTCTCTTCAAAATATTTGCAACTCTTATTAATGGTATTGATTTTGGCCTTTAGCTCAACAATGATTTTATCTTTGTATTTCTCGGTGAACAAGGAACTATCAAACTTCTTGCTTGTTTGTGATGTTTTCTTTTGAATATTGTTAATCTCAACTTACATCTTTGCATTTTTTTCTTGCAACTGGTCACTCCTAGCTACATTGTTCCTCGATTCTATAATTTTATTTTCTATAGCCAGTGCAGTTTGTGCTTGTACATAGAGCCCAAAGTTCTTCAAGTTTACTATATCCACTGTGACCTCTACATCCCCTATCGCTATGTTGATCTAAAATCCTTCCATGCCATTCATAGGGATTTTGATCCTTATTGTTGACGTAGGGCCTAAGATTTCTCCCTTATCATCATACTAAGTTTTAATCACCCTCCCTTCTATTATGGCTTGAATATATTCTTCTTCTGAAGGAGTGAACTAAATTGCTTCCCTTTCCATGGTCAAGGTGAAACTTTTGGGAGAATTAGGATCAATTTCTATTCTAATTCTCTTATGTTTTTGGGAGACAAGAGGAATTTTTATTTTGATTTGATGCTCTTTGAGGAGGTTAGCCAATCCCTTGCCCTCTTGTATTCTTTTCAATATTATTGTGGATATTTTTATTTATTTGTTGTTTACTATCAATATAGTGAGAATAACCTTGGGTAAACCCATGGCTAGTTGTTTCCTGTGTTGTGGTAGCATTAACGCTTTGACAAGGTCTTGGTCATTAGGTTGATTTGGTGAGGCTAAAACAACAACTGCTTCCTTAACTTTCCCAATGTCTGCAATATTGTGGGTGGTCTGATCAATAGGGGGATATTCTATTTTTACTACAATGTGACTAACCACTTTTGTTAATACTTCTATTTTCTCTAGCTCTTGGTTAATAGTCTCTAATATGGGATATTGATAGTCTTCTAGAGGTATTATAGAAATTAGTGGGACAACTATCTCAAATGTGGCAGCCCTTAATACTTTCAGCTCTAAAGGGTAGTTGCCCACCATTTCAATCTGAGTATGTGACCTCTTCCCAATGTAATTTTTTCATATGGTATCTAGGGACTGACCATTTATTAAGGCTAGCTAAATGGCCTTTTCAAATAGATCTTTCTGATGAGTCATAGGCTTCCTATCAAGAACATGCTTTTTGTAGTATTCATAGGGATCATATGGTCACCATGTGAGTTTAGGAAAATCGTAGGAGTTAATTTTTTTCAAGGATCCTAACAAACTAAGGTACCATTTATACATATAGTACCCCATATTACATGGGATAGTGACCCATGGGATTCTAGCCTATTTTATTATCACCCTCACTTTGGATATCTCTGCAATTTACCTTATAATTTCTAAAGAAACTTGACATAGGATAAAAACTAAGAAATGCCTTCGGAGGGACTCTAGCCCTATATACTCTGATGTAGGTGAGGTCTTTGGTAAAGAAGTAATATCGTGCATTATTATAATGTAAGAATTTGGCTATCCCTAGGCTCATTTTGTAGGGAACCCTATTACAAAGTGAGTGATATATGGATTGGAGAAGTTTGCTAAAGAATTGAGTATAGATTGATGCACCCTTTTGTATCCAGGGGAGTTTATCTTAAACCAATTATTTATACACTCCTCCTAAGTTAGTGATTTCAATTTTACCTAGGTGTCCCACTATCAAATGTACGAGGAAGGAATAATGTGAAAAGTGAAGTATTATTTCCCTATGCTCTTTTATGGCCTTCGAAAACTCTTTGAGTTTCCTATCTATAATATCACTGATTAAGTTCTCCCACTTATATATTGTAAGCTAAATTTTCTTATTGCATTGGACTATCAAGAACATGACCTCCTTTTCAACCTAGTTTAAATCCTCAACCCCCATCAATATGTTGATTATATTCACATATTCCTTGGACCAGTTACTTAATGAGAATTTATGAATTGGAAATTGAGTTGACACTGGTTCATTATAATCAAATAGCTTGGTATAAAAAGAGGTTCCAATAAAATATTGATCTTGTGAAGTTATTATCTTTTTATCGAAGACCATCATGGATGTTTCTAGCATAAAAAATTTGTTAATAATTTTTGATGTTATTTTGAAAATGACCTAGTTTGTGCTGCTCCTTATTGCTCTGATAATTGGGTCATATGATATTGCTATCCATGACAAGTGGTAGAGGAGTAGTATACCTTAGGGTAAATCAATTTGGCAATGTTGCTTATCCACTTGTTACAATATGTACTTGGGATATGTCGATCTTTGTACAACCTTTGAAAGAAGCCTCTCAATAGATCTAGGTGGCACTGCTAATTCTTTGAGGTCGATTCAAAGTAAAACATTATTGTGTTTTCAATTCCCTATTCCTGATCAGTAGCACTCTTCCTTGGCAACTTCTGATATGGTGAATCTTCCTCTAATTTTTTGACCTTACTCTTGATGATTGGAGTGGCTATTGAGGAAGCCATTTGTCTACAGTAATACTATGAATTTGCAATTCTTACAAAACTTTTTCTCAGTTCAATGTCTTAACTCTCTGTATTCATTGTGATTATTAATGGCAGTTTTAATAAAGCTCCAATGTATTTTTATATCATCTTCTAGTATGTAATGTATTAAATCCATACCAACTACCCTTTCATTTTTTCCATACGTAGATTGACACATCACCTCCCATAACGATTTGACTTGTGGATCTTACTTTCTTTCATTGAATTGTATCAATTGATCGTTCAATTGAGCACCTATTCAAATATGGGCTATAGGTTCCACCACATTGTCTTAAGGTGTGTGCCTAATGTAATCTAAAAAGATATTTATACTTTGGTATGTGTACCTGTAACTCGTTTTGTTGGTTCTCATTTATGTTGCTCGAGTTTCTATTAAAATATGCATCATCATTGCTGTGAGCTTTCTCAAGTAGGGGTTCCACCAAATATTCTCATTAATTATGAGCCAATGGAAGACGATAATTTATGCATGACCTAATTTTTTGGTTAAATTGTTTTGGGTATTTGATCTGGTTTTGGCCAAAACATTCTAGGTTGTTGATCTATTTTTGGCTGAACGTTTTGGGCCACCTGTATACCTTCGACATAAATTTTTTGGTTCATTTATTTTATTTCAGTTGATTCATCATGAGTTGGACATCTCCATTCAGCTAAATAATTTTGGTTGTACATCTCCATTTGATCGAATTATTATCAACCACACATCTTCGTTCATCCAAACAACCTTAGCCACATATATTATATTTTGTAGAAGGATAGTGGATGGGATGTATAACCTTCAAGGTTAGGTATTATATGCTGGTACTCAGTCTTAGGTAAATCAAATAATTTAATGAAAAAGGGGGAGAACGTGGTTGAACCCTCATGAAAATATTTGGCTAAATGATTAAACCTTAGTCAAAAGATAAGGGTTAGACTCATAGTGACCATTATGTTCAAGGAGGAAAGACCTTGAGTACTAACATAATAATTCTATTTTCGGACTTAAGAAAAATAATTTTTTTTAAAAATCACAAGGCACTAGTTAAAGAGGAAAAATAAAAGGGGAAATAAAATTCTATGTGAATTATGCCCTTAAACTTTAGGAAAATATAATGTACCTTGTATTTGAAAATAACATTTGTTTAGATGCCCTTTTTGGTTGAATTATTTTGGGTCATCCATCATATTTCGATTGAATCACCCTAGGCCATCCATCTTGTTTTGGCTGAATTATTCTATGACATCCATCTCTATCAATCAAATGATTTTGAGTCGCACATCCTTTTTTGGCCCAAATATCTTATGCTGTTGATCTATTGAGTGATTTTAAATTGTTGATCTTGTCTTTGGTCAAATATTTCTAGACCATTGATCTATTTTTGATCGCTTTATTACCAACCACACATTTATTTTTAGTTGATTCATTATACATCTTCCATATTCCTTCGATCAAACATTCTTAGTTGTCCATCATGTTTTGACCAAATGTTTCCAAACCGTCCATTTTCTATCAATCAAATTTTTTTGAGCCATCCATATTGTGTCGGGGGAAACCTATGGTGGTGAAAGAAATTTTTTCCATGGTGTTGTATTTAGGTTTTTAGAAATGAAATAAAATGGGGAAGAGAGAACATAAACAATGGTGGAATTAGGAAATGTAGGCTTGGATAAGGTTTAATTTTAATAATGTGCAACTTGGGGCATACACTTTAGGAATATTTTCAACTTTGCAGATGATTAAATTTGAAGACTTAGGGGTACAGGCTTGAACCTTAGAATTATGAATTTTATGATCACATGGAATATTTGAAGGGGGAAGATGATGCATGAACAACCTAAGGTTTATGACTTAGGAATACTTATTTGGTGAACTTAGGCTTAGGGATGAATGGATTTTTCATGGAGCCTTAGACTTAGGGACTTATGAAGGGGAAAATGATGGATGAATGACTTTAGGAAATAAAATGAGGACCTTAGACCTAGGGAAAAATAATAGAAGGTGATGCTATGAAATTTTCTAAAGAAACCTTAGGGACCATGGGGGACAATGGATGAATGATGATATTGAGGATATTTCTGGTGATGGTATTTGCGACTAAAAAATTATCATTTGAATGACTAAGAATCATGATCTTTGCAAAAGAATAAAAACTTGAGGACCTTCTTGAGAACAAACATACTTCGACTCAAACAAGGAGATTCAAAGGACTTCTAGACATGACCATAACAAAGGAACACCTTGAAGTGTCTTTGACTAGCTTTATTTCAAAAACTTGATAGCCATTTTATTTGACTCAACAAAAAATAAACCTATACCTAGGACTTTACAAGACCCTTAAAAATTTAAAGTTAGGGATCACTCTTAAGTTGGATTTTAAGGATACAACATTCACTTGGTAGTTTAACCAACTTAGTGCATGCGCATTTAGATTTCTCTTTCACCCTTCATAAATTTATCCAACACTTCTCCCAAAACTTCTATATACCTTGAGAGGTTCTTGGTTAGAAGGTGCCTTTTTTGTGTAAATTCTCCATGGGATTTCAAAAAATCATCCAGGTTTATTTTACTTTGTGTTTGTCATTCTTCCATTATATGTTCCAATTTTTTGTTGCACTCATCCTAGCTTCCCGAGTTCTCTTCCTTCCTTGGGAGAATGATGTATCTTCCAATTTTTGGTTGCTAGGGTATTTCCTAAATCCTTATTTCCTTGTCTTTGCAATTTAAATTATCCATACATTCAACATTATTTGTCTGGTTTTCCTTTGGTGCTTTGTCTCTTCTGCTTTATGTTTAAATGCTTCTTCGTGTCTCCTTTTATAGATATTACCTAAGTTGGTTATAACTTCCTATTACACAGATGACTACCACCTTAGTGCTTGCATGTACTTTTTATTATTTTGTTCTTCTTACTCACAATCAATATACAAACCATATGGATACATTAACTTGTACCTATATGATTTTACCTGTTGATGTGTTAATTAGATATTTCAAAGATTCATCAACCACAAGGTCATATGGTTTACATTGGATTGATCTATTGTACGACCCCCTATCATATAGTTTTACTCATTTCCTTTTGTACAATTTCTTATTGTACAATTTTTATCATTGCTTATTATACAATTTCCTATTGTATGATTTCCATTATCACCTTGAGTCGTACAATTATCTTCTTCTTGCATTTTATGGTTTTTTGTTATACAATTTCCAAACATGCAATTTTTTGTTGTTGAGAATGTATGATTACCTTCTTTAGGAATCATACAGTCCCCAACCATACGATCGTTTATCTCCACTTGACTAGTTTATTGGTGGGTCATCTAATCACTTAATTTTAGACTTTTTATACATCTTGTCATGTGATTGCTTTGCAAGTATTGAATTGAGTGAGTCCCTGCCACATGATCTTCATTCATGTGACTTCTACTTCTATATCTTTGAACTAAGTCTTCCTCTAAACTTGGTGAGCAAGTCCTTCACCTAACTCTACCACCCTATTTTTAAAATTGTATGTGACCCATTTTGACTAGCTCTCTTCTTCATTGAGTATATCTTATGTGGCCTTGCATTTGTGCTACTACTCTACATTGGATTCTTGGGTGAGTCTCATAAAATTAGAGTAATCCTATTACCACTCCTATTTATTATGGTACCAAGTTATGCACTGGTGGTTGCAACCAACTTCCTTTGTTGGAGAACAATCCCTAAGGTGGTTGAAAAGATCCACCCTAGGAGATGTGTCCCTTATGTGCATTCCTTACTAAGCCAAGAATGATTATTGTAGTGCATTATGTCAAATAGTTCATATAGAGGTAAGAGGTTAATTTATTCCTCTTAAATCACTAGAAATAGGGTATAACTGACTTCTACCTTGGTTAAGTTATCTTAGACCTCCTCGTTGCCTAGTTGCCTCTATAAGGTATTTAGGATACCTTGTTGGCATTCTTGTTGTCTACTTGATTCTCCTCACTCCAAATGAGAGATATTTCAACAAATTATATGTTGGTGAAATGCCCTTCATGATTTTGAGTCCTTGGTGACTGTTATCTTAAGGACCTTATTCTATGATCCCTGCATCACATCGTTGTATCCACCTTATTTTATCAAAAATTCTTTGTGGTTCATAAGTTGCCAAGGCTTTCATATATTATTTTGAAAAATCAGAGTTAGTGCTCGAGTCATTATAACTATCTTATCGTTGCAAGGTCCATCTAGGTGATATCTCCATTAACCTTTGGAGTCTCCTCACCTCCATCTATTTCCATCTTAGTTGTCAATATACTGCTACATAATTTTCTACCTCAAGATAAACTTATGGTTCTTAGGTCCTTCGCAAGAAATCTACACTATTGCTAGAACTATTGTTATTTTTGACCACTAAGGGAACTCCATCATCACTAGAATCTATTTTCCAATTTCTTCTCTGTTTTGGTGATGTGGTATCCTCCTCAATATCTCTCCATAGTATTTTTGCTACTTCGTCTATAATTATTGGATCTTGCATCGAATCTATTGGCTCAACTTGTGACCTTTCATTCCTACTAGTACTTCCTTTCAATCCCTCTTATCTTTCTTGTGCTCTTTCTTGTATTTGTTGTATATCCCCTTATTATTCTTATTGCTCAAGCTCTTATTGCCTTGTAGCCTAATGCTCATCAAGTCTTTATATTGTATAATATAATTCCTAAATTATCTACTTATAGAGTCTTGCATTATGTGCTTGCAATATATCATATTCCTCTTGCAATTACTACGTCTGTTCATGCATATTTTGGTGTATCATTCCTATTTGGGATAAAAGGGTGTGTCTTTTCAAATCCTCATTTGTGAATCCTCCTTCCTTTGGGTTTGGTATCTCCATATCATAGGTTTCCATCCTATCTAGATATCACACCATTAATTGAATCCTCCTTCATCCATCAAAATGTTGAGGTAACTCTTACTACTTTAATTGAGGATATACTATTCTTGTCACCCATTGTGTAAATTCTTCTTGTTCTACCAAATTTACTACTAATGGTTCCTCGTTTTGATTTCTTTCTTCATTTGTATGGACCAACTCATCTTCTTCATGTATTTTTGTTTCGTTTATGAATCTTATATATACCCACAACCTTCTTCTCTCACTAGGGTGAGGTTCCAAATATTATTGTTCTATGATTGACTATATCCTCTCTTTCTAAAAATAGTTGTCTCATCCCAAAATCATCCTCATCTTGTTGAGAACCCTAATTTTTTGGGCCATGTCCCATTGTTCATGAGACTCTTCCTCTTGCCTTCTTATTTGTTCTATCTCACCCATAGAGATAAAAAGCATGGTACCTTGTATGGTTTTTATTTTGATCCATTTATGATTTTAGGAACCATCATCCCATCCAATTTTTGCAATTTTATTGCACCATTGTCCATCCATTCTACTAATTAAAAGGACCAAGCCATAAGGTTTTCAATTTACTTATCTTGATTTCTTTTTTACCATTATACTTCAGGATCAAGTCACATTGTTTCAATTATAACTTTCAAAGGTGCTTGTCATGCCATAACTTCCTTATATTATGGGCTATTTCATTTGTCCATTGTGCCATGATATTTTTTCATCCAACCTAATTAGTAATGCTAGTATTTCCTCTAGGCTCTCTTGATCACCTAAATTTTGTTCAATCGCTATCTACAAACTAGGTACCAAAAATTCTACTAGCACAACTATCTCCTAGCCATACATTATCTAGAATGACATATGGTCTATTGTGGGGTAAAATTTATCCTATATTACCATAGGACTAATGGCAACCTCTCCTCCCAATTTACTCTTTCTACTCCATAGGTTTTGTATAAAGTAGAGTCTAGGATTTTGTTTGTCGCATTCACCTGGCCATTTGATATTAAATAGTATAGGTTCAATAATGAATGTAAACTACTAAAATTTTTTATCAACTTTTTGATAATTTTATTCATAAAGTGACCATCCCTGTCACTTATTAGTTGAAGTAATATTTTGAACCTTGTAATCACCTATTCATATGAGAATCAGGCTATGCTTTTTATCGAATTATCAAGTAGCACCCTTGCTTCTACCCATTTTATAAGGTATCCTATTGATACCATAATATACTAAATTTTTTTACCTCTGGGTTATTCTTAGTGGACCTAAAAAATCCAAACCCCACATCTCAAATAATTCCTAAGGTTGAGAGGTATTTAATGGTATAAAATATTGATATAATGGTTTCCCCACTCTCTATCATGTACCACATGCTTAGACATAATCCTTCACATCATGGTAAAGTTTAAGCCATCATAATATTACCAAGAGCACTATCCTTGTAGTAGCATCTCGTTAGAATTAATGTAATGTGCACTATGCCTTCCTTGAAACTTGTTAGTTTCACTTGACAAGTGTCATGCATTTCATATAGGCTTATGCCTATATATTGTAACCATTTGTATCAATAAATTAATCCCATCAGTTTCAGTCCCATCATTTGGTATCAGAGCAGGATTTCCCTGCCCTGTGAAACCCCTTGAGGGGGGATTTCCCTCATGGAAATCCTCCCTCCCCCTCATTTTTTCCCTATTTTTTAATTTTTAATCGAGGGAGTATGCTCTCCATCATTTGATGGATCAGAAACTAGATGGTCAAAAATATTAAAATTTGGGAGTTTTATTTTTAGTTATTTTTTTTTTATGGTTTTCTGCACAGATTGGTCTTGAATCTCTCGCAAGGATTTGAAGCTCATGATTCTCAGTTTCTGCCCTCACTTCGAATTTGTATCCGGTGGATGTCCAAAAGTATTGCAGAATGAGTTCACCATTTGTGCAGTAGCAGCATGAGCAGTCTACGGTAATATCGCTACAATGAAGAGATCCCCTTCTACGAACCACAAACAATGGGAGGAGGGCAAAATTTTTTTTAAAAGTCATTGTGGAATTTTAACAGTATTGAGAAATTGAGCAACAGTAGCACAGAAGTTTGTGTGCATCTTTGTAATGTATTTGCTAGGTTCTGTCAGCTAAAAATAGAGTGGCCAGTACTATAATTTAAGGTTGGGGAGAGCCCAACCCATCCCTGGACCAGATGTATGAGGGCGACGGCCTCTTGGCCACGGAAAATCTTGTCATCATCCTCCTCGCTAGTGCCACCATGGGCGGCGACTCTTGCATCAACTGGTCCGCCTGCCTGCGTGGGGTCCCTGGTTACCATTACTTCCCACGAAGAGTGTGTCTTCTATTTTCCTAGGGTCATATGGAGCAGGTGGAGGCATCCACGAACCAGGGGGATAATAAGAAGTAGATGCCTGAGTACAATCTGCTCCCCAATATTCTCTGCAAAGTCATTAGGATTTGAATCGGAGAGCGAAGAAAGTGCGCTATCCAGTGCCCCCATTGACAGAATCGAAGACATAAACGTCTTATGCAGTCGCAAAATTCCTTTTTCATGGATGTGAAGTGTCAAGGATGCTTCTCATCCAACTGGTGGAGATCCTACCAGAGTAGAGACACTGTAGCCATTGGTAAACATACTGCTCAGCATCATACAACAAGATTATCCACAAGAAATGGCCTCACTTCACATACTACGAAAGGTTGTTCCTGCTGCCATCAGAACTCTAATGCATGGGAGTCGATTTGTTTACTGTGTGGTTTGCTGTTCAAATCCAACGCTTACTAGATTTAACGAAACGATCTCCCTGGGCAAAAATCATCGCTGTTGCGTTTGCTTCCAAGTAAGAAGGTGAAGAAAATCTTTTCCAAATCCTCGATTTCGAGATCCAGTGCGCTCTCCAAACTAGCAGTGTTCTCTTTTCAAGTCTATCAATGTGTGGGGATGTTCTGGTATGGGATACGGCGATGGGGCCATCCCTAGATGCAGTGTGGCATCATAATTTTCCCTTCAAACCCTAGAAGACAAGGAAAATTTTCTTTACTTTTTTTCTAGAAAATTAGCATAAATTTCTTCTCCTCATGATGTCGCCTGCGTCAAATCGCCATCAGCTAGAGTTCGAAGCTGTCATTATTATCATTCCTGCACCGCTAGATCTAACGAATCACCAATTTGGCTAGGTACGATGCTCCTTTTGCCACACCACCACTAAAAGCAATAAAGCACGATGCCAACTTCACTGTCGTAGCATGCCCCACAGGTGGTCGATGATCCGTTCACCCACCTCTCTGTAGGCCCCACACGTGGCGACGCCGCAAGACACAATGGTAAGGAGAAGTTTAGTTTCAGTCGGCGTTGAAAGCCGCCAACAAGATTTACAATATTATAAGTTTTAAAAGGCCCACAATCATCATTTATTAAAAGCATGTGGGGATTAATATTTACAATGTGGGGGCCATTGCTAAAAAGGGACCATTTTTCAATTGTATGGGGGTTATTTATTTAAAATAATGATGGTGAGCATACTTATTTTAAAAGTAAGAGGGGCATTTATTTTAATTGGGAAGTGTCCATGTGTATTTGCCGCCTAGATGGACTTAGGGGACAATTTTTTTTAATGGGCCAATCATTTGTTTTCACATGGAAGTGGAAGTGGAAGGCCCTCATGGCCTCTTATTGTATTTTTCAGAGAGATGATGGCCCTAATCGTCGATGGTAAATAGGAGTCCCTATGCTGCAACTAAGATACCAGAGGAGTGATTGATCCATTGTGGTAGTCCCGATATACCAGATATAAGTTTTGGCATGCATTACGGATGGTTGTGTCAACTCTAGGAGAATATGGATACTGTGGGACAATGGTACTTTACTGTGATATGGAGCCGAATGCCACAAAAACACTAAAATGCATCGCATGTGGCATTGGGATGGGGGATGCTGATGCCACACGTCTTGAGATATGTCTACAGTGTGGGCAGTGTACAGCCATGCGGCCAAAATAGGGTAGCAACGACTTCTTCGATCATGCAGTTACCTTCAGTCAAGAAATTTTATGGCGTCCATGTGGGAGCCAGAGGCAATGAGGCTCGAACGCGGGTGGAAGTCGATGTAGAAGACGTCGCTCATGTGGCCGCAGAGGGCGACAAGGTGACTGCATGTGTGGGAGTCATGGAGGAGCAGCATGCGGTCATCGAAGGCGGAGACTTTATTTATTTCTCTTTTCTAAAAGAAAGGGAAACATGGACCTTTAAAAAGGCTTCATAAAGATTTCCTTTAAAAGCATGAGGGGATATTATTTTTTTTAACATTGTAAGTCCAAAGTGCATATTATGTTTTTTAAAATAGTAAGCCAAAGTGGAGTGGAAGGGGACCACTTTGTTTTTTTGCTATGGGGAATTTAAGTGCCCGAGATAATATGGCCGACAGTATGGTCTCATTGGCCATTTTTTCCTGAGATTATGTTTTTATTCCGCCTGCGAGTGATGCCGCCATTGAGCGATGCTATTTATTTGCTGCCTAGATAGGCTTGCTATTGTTTTTCCACACGATGAAGGCCCCTTTGATGGAAGAATATAGAGGTATTTATAGTCGTTGGAAACGTATTTCTGCGATGGACACAATGGTGGTGTCATATTGTAATTTTAAGGCTATTTTAATTTAGTTTTTTAGCCTCAAAAGTTTTTCTATCTTGGAGTGCACTTTCGGTAGAACCCGACACTCCCAAGGTAATTTCATATGTGATCCTTGTACCTAGTGATCTTTTCTATACACTTGGTGAATGCAGCGGCTGGTTACCCATGCATTTCGGTGGGATGACATGGTCACCATAAGGACACTTATACTAGGGACTATAGACACAGACACCCTAGACTCTATCCGAGATTTTTTTGGATCTACTTCTGAAGACTACAGACGAAGACACTTCAAAATATTCTCTTCTTCTCTTCTTCTCCTCCATATTTGGCATCTATGGCTCATTTTATTGTATTGAGTGCATTTTCGGTAAATACTGACACTCTTATATGGCTCGTTTTTTCATTTGTATTAAGGTGCATTTTTGGCAGAGACCGACACCTTCTAGATTGAGTTCACCATGAGGAAGGATTTGATATTCGTGGTGAATCTAGTCAGTGACCTACAAGAGGCAACATCCTCTAAGGATGACCTGCAGAGGCAACAGACCTAGAAGTGGCTAACCTTGAGGCACCCATGATGACCCTAAGGCACTTAGATGGCTGACCCAGTGGCAACAAACCCGTGGAAGTGGCTGACCCTGAGGCAATAGACCGAGATGTATACACAGTGAATCTAGCATTATTCACAGTTGGAGATCCAAGCGCAAAGAGCACGAGCCTAGACCAAATCAGCAATAAGAGAGGATGATAGGTTGTTTTTAGAGAAGTCAACATTAAGGGGGAATGTTACCTAATGTTGACTTGTTTTTTTTTAGTTAGGATAGTGCACATTAAGGGGGAATGTTAGAATTAATGTAATGTGCACTATGCCTTACTTGACACTTGTCAGTTTCACTTGACAAGTGTCATGCATTAATCAATAAATTAATCCCATCAGTTTCAGTCCCATCAGCATCAAGTCCTATATGTCCTCCTGCTAGTCCCTTATGAGCTTCTTTTAATGCTATCTTTACCTCTTATTCCATTATGCATCTCTTTAAGATACCATCTAAGCCTATTTTATATTCTAATCCTGTTATTAACTAAAAAGGTATTGAGTTCATTATAACCTTTCTCTTTTCTACTATCATCATTTCTTGGGTTAAATCTCTTGTGGATAAGTATTCCTTGATTAATTTGTACCAAAATGATACAACACTGATTTCAAATAATTGAGTGTAAGGAAAATCATCTGATACTCATGCTCCTATAGGTTATCTTGAGTGAAAGCTTAACAATTGATCCACTATCATGTGTTTCATATTGGGTTTGACCACTATTCGAAATACAAATTCTTGCAAAATGATGAGCCACCTGCTAAATCATCCTTGTATCATTGATTTATTGATCAAGTACAACAAATATTGATGATCAACATAAAAGGAAAATGGGTTAGCCAATAAATAATGCCTAATTTTTTGGACTGCATATACCATTCCCAAGGCTTGGTAGTGGTTGATAAGTTATCCAAGGTTTCACTCTTCATACCAAGGAACATCAAGAATGATGCACTGGTAATAGCAAATAAGTTTTCTAAAGAGATTTTTAGCTTACATAGGTTTCTTGAAATGATCATATTAGATAAGGATTCTAGGTTCACCTTAGAATTCTAGCAGGCTCTTCATCATGTAGTGGGCACTATGTTGAACATCAATTTTGCATATCATATAGAAATAGATTGTCAAACCAAGAGGGTAAACCAAGTTTTAGAGGACACGCTTTGCATGTATTTCATGGACCAAAATTCTAAATGGGAGGATTTTTTGCATCTTGTAGAATTTGCATATAATAAATATTACCATACATCTTTGGGAATATCCCGATTTGAAGCCTTGTATGGCAGGAGATGCAAAACACCTCTATTATGGGATAATCTAGAGGATCGAGTAGTGATCAAACCATACATTATCAAAGATATGGAGTAGCAGCTCAGAACTATTTGGCTTAGGCTCAAGGAAGTGATTTATTTCCAAAAGAGATATGCTGATATGAAGAGATGACCAAGAGAATTATTGGTAGAAGATAAAGTCTTTTTGAGATTTAGACCATTAAAATTACCATAAAGTCAACTAAGTTGGATCCTTGCTATGTTGGGCCCTTTTAAATCACTGATAAGATTAATCCAATAGCCTACAAGCTCACGGTACCACCCAACCTATCGAAGATCCATAATACTTTCCACATATCCCTACTTAGGAAATATGTTGCTAAACCTACTCATGTTTGGAATTTTTCTAAATTATAGTTTGCAGATCCCTCAGCCATTGAGGTAAGGCCAATAAAGGTTCTAGGGTCTCATTCCAATAGGTTAAATAAATAAGTCTAGATCAATGTAAGGTCCAATGGAACCAATATTCTAAAAATTGTGTGACTTGGAAAGATACTAAAGAAATCAAAAAGCAATTCCCATTTTTATTTGAGTAAAAACTTATGTATATATTTTTTCTTATGCAGGAAAATATAGAGGATTGTGTTTAGCCCAAGGGGGAGTATGTAACAGCCCTCCTTGACAAAAAATATTTTTTTGTATGGATGCATGGAAATTTAATGCATAAGATTTATTTTGTGATGTCAATTAATATGGTGGTTGCATTTTATGATGGCCTATTATTTTTGGAATATGGTACTACTAATGTGTTTTTGGTTGTAGGACTAGGTACTCTCACTAGTGGGTTGAAAAGGACAACCGCATGAGAATTAGGGAAAATATGGTGATGACTCATTCATCGACAACTTAGGGTAATAAGATACCCTTCATATAGGTGCATTGCATTGTGCTATCATATGTTCACACCATTGGGTCAAGAATTTTCTTATGCAATGAGTCTCCTTAATAGGTTTGTGGTAGCAATAGACTATCTTTAATAAACATAACCACCTACTTAAGGATAAAATAATGGTGTGTCATATCGATTGATTGAGTGGCATATACTTGTGTGTGTATGGTA
The DNA here is from genome assembly GCA_028583015.1 of Wollemia nobilis. Taxonomy (NCBI): domain Eukaryota; kingdom Viridiplantae; phylum Streptophyta; class Pinopsida; order Araucariales; family Araucariaceae; genus Wollemia; species Wollemia nobilis. The sequence goes on along the minus strand of JAQPPZ010003047.1, from coordinate 990,468 downwards.
AGCATATAAACAATTAGTTAAAGAAGTATTAATGCTATAAGCATCATTAATACTTGAGAATGTTAATATCAAGGTTAATAATTAATATTAACCTTTGATATTAATAAATATTGCAATAATTTATTTAAGAGAAGGTTTAAATGAATTATTATGGCTCTTTAGTTTGATTAAGCTCCCATGATTACTATTTACCATGCTTTGGGTGGGTGCTCTACGTTAAAAGAGAAAGGTGACAATTAATGCAGGTCCTCTTAGTAGCATGTATGCATTACCTAGCCATGCAAGAAGTTAGCATTTGGGCCTATTTGAATTGAGGAGATATGAGTGTTTCGCAGGTTCATTTTTGAAGAAAGGAGAATCTGGCTTGGGAGAAGGATGCATGAGTGTAAATCAAGGACAAGGGACGTCAAATAGCTTGAAGATAGTTTCGATGATCTTGTATTTATTTCTCTTGTGTGAAGCATGGTAGTTTTCAAGTCTTCCTTGCTATTTCATTTGTGTGGTCAAACCCTTGCTTGTTTGTGAAGTGTGGAAGTCTTCTTTGCTGGTTTGTTTGAGTGGTCAAACCTCTGCTTGTTTGTGGAGTGTAGGAGTGCTCTCATTTTATTTGTAATTTTTGTTTTAAGCATAGGTTGGATATCCTTATCTATATTACCAAACTTCCATGCTAGGCAACCATATCGATATCTTGGCTTGTGTTAGTTCATCTCCCCAACTTACTATGATTTTTTCCAGTTGGGAGATATAAGTGGGCCTTTCAGTTGCAGTGTGGCCAGTCCTTTTGTTAGAGATTCATAGATTTTGTTGACTATGTTAGCATACCTTTAGCCTATTATTATGTTGGTTCTTGAACCGCATAGATATCCTTGAGCAATATTGTGTTTTGCTTTGGGATTTCCAATTTTTATGTTTTCAAGGTAGCACCAAAGCATTCCTGAGGTAGTGTTTGTTGTGTTGCCAATCTTTGGATTAGGTTGACACATGTATATTTAGCTGCCTCAATTATTTTATTTATTTCTAATTTTAAATTAAAGGTTGTTAAAATATCTATAAGACTTGAATATATTTTAAGAAGGAAATATTCTAGTTAATCTAAGATAAGGGAATATGTGCTTGAGAAATTGTTACTTTATGTATTGGGAAGTTAAAATAAGATGCTTGATATGTTGTTTCTTTTATTAAAGGAAATGCATATTAAAGAAATAATATTGTTTGGTTGTGCTAAAGGAAACTAGCCTTAAAATTACTTAGATGAATGCTTGCTTTTATTTATAAAAGTATGAGATCAAGATTTATGCTTTAATTATCAAGAAAACAATATTGCTTTGTTATGATAAAGAAAGCTAATGTCATTATAATATTAAAATCCTTCCATAAGATAAGCTGAAATGTATAATGGACCCCTGAGACTTGAGTAGGTAAAGGGGCCATTATAGAGAGAAGTATGATATTCTCTCTTTATTGTGTACATGCATTTTTGGGGCATGTTTAAATTGTTGGTTTTGAAGAATTGTAATGGACCCCTAAGACTTGAGTAGGGAGAATGGTAACTAAGTTGTGGGAAGTCTAAATATGAGTTAAGATAGCTAATTGTGGAGATGATATGGATAATTTAACTCGTAGTACTCATAGCATACCTACATATACTGGCTTATATATGGTATGGAGATGTGTGTACACATTCAATGGACAGAAGGTGATAAGTCTAGCTCATCAAGGATGATGAGATAGATAGACTTATTTGCGGCAAAACATGATATGCCTACATAGATGGGAATTGTGTGAGGGTACCTCATGATATTATATCTCTCCAGGAAAACTTAGGGAAACTAAAAAAATAGGTAAATTTTAGATTGGTTAGGGGTTTATAAATCCCTCTCCTTAGTAGAAAAAAATTAATTTCTTCTTTTTGTGTGTTTTTTCTATTCATTATTTTTGGGTCATTATACTTACCTCTCTTCCTATTTTCAATTAATATAGGCATGTGATTTTTTTGCATCATGGATTTATTCTCAAAAATTCCCGATAATTGATTTTTTTATCCTAATTGCATTATTAGGGGTATAAATTTTTTGTTCAAGATTTTGGTTTGATCCATTCAAGAATCATTGCTAGAGTGAGAACAATAATATTTTCTAGGAAATTGTCATAGACAAATATGTTAACATTTATGGTAAAATGCTCCAGAGGCCCTAAAAAATGCAAAACAAAATACTTACTAAAAATAGTAATGTTCTATTTTTAGATTTTCATAGCCAAAATGCACCTCTAGCTATGTTAAGACATTAGTAGAAGATAAGATACAAAAGGACAAGTCACATGTATATAATTTTTTATTTAATATACACTTTGTATTTCATGGAATATGAATCATCACATTTACTTATAAGTGACCTTCTAACCAAATGAAAGGTGAACCATCACATTTCCATATCGATGACCTTCCATATTTATTATGATGAATTTCCAATAAAACAATTATGATATAAAGAAAGATGCACCCCTAACCGTAAAAATCATGATTAATAGATGCAATGTTATAGCCTTACATCTCTTCACAAAGATTGCTTGCATTGTACTTTGTTTTTTGACCAGTAAAATAATTATGCTATTTAGATTATATACTCTTGTGTTTTGATTTATTAGACGACTATTTTTTAAATGTTCTCTTTCATGCTATTTCTTTACTCAAAATTATAAGTGTCAAAATATTCAAAATTCTATATTTTGGATCAGTGGTAGCCAAGAAATATGTCTCTTGAATGTATGTCCATAAACATGAGATCAATATATCAAAAGTTTGGGTATCAATAATGAGATTTTTTTGATTACATCTTTTTTCATTCCAAATTATCTTAGCTGATAAGTAGAATAAAAAACGTTGAGACAATAAATCCTTTTAGGAAGATGTTGAATGAAGCCCTTGTAAAACAAAGAAATGAAATGATGGATGATTTTGGTCAAATTCCTCATAGAATCCCTACTACAAGTTCCAACCTCCTCTACACAACCTCTCACTACCCTAGCTCTATTCAATGGTATCACATATTTTAAGGTGCAAGTGAATTTTGATATTTCTATTTTTGAAGGAAACTTCGATGCTAATGCCCTAAAAAATTAGTTGGATCAATTATCTTTGTACTTATCTATAAATAAATTCATCAAACGTAAGGAAATCCTTATATACTCTTGAAAGCTTCACTACCTATTCAAATTTGATGAGAAGCATATTATAATAAGGTTAAGAAGAGAATGAAGATGAAATAATATTCACATGGGATAATTTTATGGAGGCTATTAAGAAAAAATATTAGCTTGTGGGAACCTATAAATACCAATACTTGTAATGGAAATAATTACATTAAAGCAAAGGCTAAACTATTCAAGATTATATTGATGATTTCCACTCCATGGTAGTAATTCTAGATATTCAAGATACCAAAATGCATTGAATCCTCAAGTACTATAGTGGGTTGAAATGGTAAATTTGAGAGGACATGGACCTATTTGAATTTAATACATTGAGGCATATAAAATTATTACCAAATTGGAGAAAAGTCATAAAAAAAAAAAATGAGGAGCAAATAAGAAAAACTAAAACAACAAGTATTAGCCAAAGAAAGGCAAGAGTGAATCTCCAAAGAACCAAGATAAAGGGGTCAAACCAAAAATTAGAATTGGATGTAGAAAACAGAACCTTAAGAAAAGAATCCCTTGAAGGCCAAGGGTAGCAAATAGTATGATTATTATAAGAACAATTGGCATTTGAGGGATAAGTGTTAAGTAGTTTAGTCATTATTTGCTAGAGTTACAATGCTATATCCACTACATCATTGCCTCTACATCCATAGACTAAGGATAGAAGGAAGCGAATCATGGAAGCCAAAACAAATGTGACCATTGCCACCACACATGCTACACCAAACGATTCACAAAAGAGGAATGTTTATTTAACTCATATATATGGGTCAAGGGTAATTGATTATATTTCATTATTCATAGTGGGAGTCAAAAGAATCTAATTTCTACTCAGATGGTAAAGGATAGTAATCTTATTATCACATCACACCCACAACCATATAATATTAGATGGTCATAACAAGTAAGATACATTTGTTTCACTTAATAATGTCTCCTATCTTATGCCATTAGGCCATTCAAAGATGAAGTTTTGGACGATGTTGCATCCTTGTCTATTTGTGATGTAATTTTAGATCAACTATTTATGTGGAATATACATATTATATATGATTTTAGTTCCTAAAGTGTCATCATAAATATAAAAAATCAATGCTACAAGATGTTAGAGGTATCTCCTCCTACATATGTTTCCTTAATCAATGCTAAATAATGTACAAATATGATAGCCAAAGTAAGAAAATTCATTCTATTGATGATAAAGACACAAAATAGGAGGATCATTTCTACAAAGTGTGGGCCCTACACAATAGAAACAAATGGACCAAATTGTAGTAAAATGTTATGACTTGTTCAAGTCACCAACTAGGGTCCCATTTCATTATGATGTACAATATTTCATTGATTTAGTTCCCAATTATCCATTGCCTAGTGCTCCTATTTATAGTAAATAAATCCTTAAAAATGATGAAATTGGGAGGTAGATCCAAGAATTGATTCGAAGAGGACATATTAGACCAAATGTTTCACCATGTGGTAGTCCAATTGTATTATCTCCAAAAATAATAGAACATGGAGACTATATATTTTCTATAGATATTTGAATAAAATTATACTAAATAACTCCTACCTAATCCCTCAGATCAATGACTTATTAGACCAACTCCATGGTACAAATTTATTCATCAAAATTGATCTCAAACATGGGTATCAAGTACCCATAGATCCCATTGACATACGAAAGACTGCATTCAAATCCATAGAGGGTTTATTTGAGTGTATGGTTATACATTTTGGATTAACCAATATACTTGAAACATTCATGATTATGATGGATGACATCCTGCATCCCAATACCAATTTATTTATGGTTTTCTACTTATAAGACATTCTCATCTATACTCATACATAGGAGGAACATCTCCAACATGTTTGACAATAATTTTTGATTCTTTAAAGATACAAGATATATGCTAATTTAGAGAAATGCTAATTTAGCATGATGAATATTCAATACCTTTTGTATATTATTGACAAAGAGATAGAGTTCATGTTACTCTTGAGAATATTTAGGCAATTAGATATTAGCATACCCTAAAGACTCTAATAGAGATTCACAATTTTTGGTTCTTGTCATTTTTTATTAAATATTTGTATTAGGTTTCTCACATATTTCTTGGCCACTACACCAAGTGATTAAAGGATGTGCCAAATCCAAGTTCCATTAGGGAGATACACAACAAAGGGAAGTTGAGAGATTCAAGGACCACTTATGTTTAGCTCCTACACTTTCCTTGTCTAATTTACATTAGTTTTTTGCGGTAATAACTAATGAATCAAAGTACATATTAGGAGCTATTTTCACACAACATGGGCATCCAATTACCTATCATAGTGAAACATTCAATAAATAAGTTTAAAAATATCCCACATATAACAAGGATCTCTATGCCATTGTCTAAGCATGCAAAAAATGGAAGCACTACATATTGGAGAAGGAAACCATCATCTACATAGATCATAAACATTTAGAGTTCACTCAAACAAAGTAAGATAAGGAATGAAATAAAGGGAGTGCCAATATAGTAGTAGATGTTTTTATCTGATCTCCAATTATAGCACTCATCACCATTCTTGATTTCTATGGGTACTATACTTCCAATTGGCCCACCTTGTATGAAGTATATTTTGATTTTGTAAATGCATGTAGAGATCTTCATGTGAGTAAACATACTTATTTTATTATTTGCAATATAACCTCCCCTTCCACATGGGACATATTTTCCTACCAGCTAGTGAGCACTCAAAGATGATTTAGGAAGCACACTTTAGCAAAGTAGTTGGTCATTATGAGATGGAAAAATATTTGTAGTACTGTAAAGGTACTTCTATTGGTCCATGATGAGGAATAATGTTAAGAGGTACATCAATTCATGTACCCTCTATGCTATTGCCAAACAAATCAATAAGAAGTAGGGACTATATAAACCATTTCTAGTGTGATCCAAGATTTTGAAATATATCTCCATGGATCTGTTCTCAAGTTTTCCCACATCTAAGAATGTTAATGATTATGTTTTTGTAGTAGTTGATGTTTTTCAAAAAATGGCTATCATGATTCCCTACAAGAAATTATTTTCAACTAAGGATACTACTAAGTTTTATTTTAGACATATGTGGCTCAACTTTAGCTTTCCAAATTCCATTGTATCTAATAGGGATAAGATATTTCTAAGCTTTTTTTGGTCCACCTTATGGAGCATGATGGACATCAAGCCATAAACTTCCATCCTTAGATTGATGACTAGAAAAAATTGTGAATTGATTGATTTTATATTTTCTTTGAATATACAATTACAAGTATCCATGAACATGGTATGAGAGCCTCCCATACATTCAACATGGGTACAATCAAGCTGTACATAGGTCTACCAAACACAACCTATTTCATGTCTACTTTGGTTTCCAACCCTTGACACCCATTGATGTATTTCTCACTCTGAAACCTATGGAATACTCACCTAATGGATAAATTGAAGTAGAAAATTCAACATGGTTTGTATAATAAATTTAGCATATCCAACAAGTCCATGACCTTTTGGAAAAGATAAATAAATAATACAAGTACCATGACTAACAGTGGGTCCCAAATCAATTCAATACTAGAGATAAGGGATGGTTATATCTTCAAAAAGAGAGACTTGTAGGACCCCATAGGAAGATCATATCTCTCCACTATGGATCGTATACCATCATCATGAAGGTGGGAGGAAATACCTATGAATTGAATCTTCCATATTATATTGGTTTGCATCCAATATTCAATATTGAACTTTTTAGGCTCTATCATCCACCTCTAGAAATTGTATCAAAACTATTGGACATTGAACAATTGAATCTAGACAACTTAGAACCAGTAAACAAGGATTATATTATTAACATATTGACTAGGAACACCAAAAGGAAATCTAGTAAAATATATAAATTGGTCAAGGCATGACAACTTGGTCACCAAGTGGAGTGACTCATAAAAAATCAAATAAAGAAATAATTTATATACTTGATGTCAAAATTTTATGTAATGGAGGCCATTGCTTCTCAATTTAGGATGAATGATCAAGGCATGTGACCTTTTTGTTGTATGGGTTTATGCTAAACAATATCTAAAAACTATTTTTATCCTAATCACATTGTTAGGGTCATAACCTTTTGCTTGAGACTCTATTTTGATCCATTCAAGAAGTGTTGTTAAGCTTAGAAAGAGAATGCCAATTTTAGTAGAAAAATTTGCTTTAGACTAATTTGTTAACATGTTTGAAAAACAATGCTCCAAAGGCCCTAAAAATTGTAAAACAAAATACCTACAAAAAATAGTTATTTTTTATTTTTAAATTTTAATAGCCAAAATGCATCTCTAGCTATGTTGACACATCAATAGAAGAATATTATGTTATGATAGCCTATGAAGACCATTACATGCAATGGTAATAATTGCATCAATAAAAAACCAATCTATGCAAGATTATACTAATGCTTTCCACTCCATGGTAGAAAAGCTAGACATCGAATCCTCAAGTACTACAATGAGTTGCAATGGTACATTTTAGATGACATGAACCTATTAAAATTTAATATATTAGGAGATTCATATAAAATTATTATAAAATTGAAGTAGAATCACAAAAAATAAAACAAAAAGGAGAAAATAACAAAAAATGGAATACTAAGTACTAGCCAAAGAAAGCCAAGAGTGACTCTCTAAAGAATAAGGATAAATGGGGTTAGCTCCAAAGTAGAAATTGAAAGTAGAAAAAGTCATAGGAGTTATATTATGGGAAAATTTTCTCAAATTATTCATTGAATCCCTACTATAAGCTCTACAACCTCCTCTACATAGCCTTTCACTACCCTAGCACCATTTAATGCTCTCACACCTTTTAAGGTGTACGTGATTTTTGATATCCCTACTTTTCAAGAAAAAATAATGATGAAGCCCTAAAATATTTTTTGGGTCAACTATCTTCATACTTTTCTATAAATAAATTTTCCAACAAAGATAAAATCATTTACACTCTTGAAAGATTCACTATCTATTCCAAATTGGTGGGAAGCATACTCTAATAGGGTTATAGAAGAGAAGAAAAATGGAGTAGCATTCACATGGGATAAATTCATGGAGGACATCAAGGAATAATATTATGTAATGGGATCCTATGAAGACCATTACATGCAATGGTAATAATTGCATCAATAAAAAAAAAATCTATGTAAAATTATACTAATGCTTTCCACTCCATGGTAGCAAAGCTAGGCATTGAATCCTCAAGTACTACAATGGTACATTTGAGATGACATGAACCTATTAAAATTCAATACATTAAGAGAGGCATATAAAATTATTATCAAATTGAAGTAGAATCACAAAAATAAAAATAAAAATAAAAATAAAAATAAAAATGAGCAAATAACAAAAACTAGTATACTAAGTACTAGTCAAAGAAAGTCAAGAGTGACTCCCAAAACAATAAGTATAAATGGGATCAACACCAAAGTAAAAATTGAAAGTAGAAAAAAGACATAAGAGAAGAATCCTTCAAAGGCTAAGAGTAGTAAATGGTGTGATTATCATAAGAGCAACTGACATTTGTGATGAGGCTAGGAATTGCCTCATCCATGGACTATTTTTGATAGCTTATAAACTCTTTGAAACACCTTATGTTATGTTTTGATGCTGGTTATGGTGATAGAATGCATTATGTATTAGTATTTACATGTTTTAAATGTTGAAGAGCACATATTCTATTTTGAATGTTTTTCTGCATTTCTGACCTGTTTCAGCTAAATTATCTAGCAAATTAGGATTTATTTGAAGTTGTAATAATAGATGTTGATATGTATTCAGTTCTGAAATCATTTCATTTTATTTCATTACCTTTTAAAAAATTGAAATGCTAAAAAGGGCACAAAAACCTGTCTAAATAAAGATGACTGTGCAGAAACAAAATATTGACCATATAAATTCCAATCAGTTGTGCATACACATCATGGCTTGGAATTGGTCATATCCAACATGAGATAATGGTGGAATAGGTCTTTTGAGGATGGCAAGAGAATTTACATGCAATAAAAACCACTTTCCTAAGCATCGAATGCATGGATTAGCACAGGAACTGTTATATTGCCTGATATTTTGGAGCAGCTTCAGAATGAGCGGAGCAGGAACATTTTTGGTCAAAATAAACCACAAAATGGTCAAGAAAATGGAAAATGGTGAGATAAGGTTGGTTCCAGTTGTCTAAGGGGTTATTTTACTCCTTCAATCACCTTTCTCCCAATGGTTGTAGCCCAAAAAATCAAATGGATAAACTATAGCAGAATAAATTCTTGCATATTAGGAAAACAATTCTAAAACAGTTGATGGCATCCCTTAAGAACATCAACAATTCCTATCAGCATTGTAATAGAATAATATAAATAACCTAGCTCCAATTTTGTTGAGGATAAAGGATATAGATATAGAAGAATTCCAAAATAGATAAGTTGTTTTATTGTAGAAGAACAATATTTTGCAGGTATTTTCCTGCACTACTGTAATGCTACTGTAGAATCAATAAAGGTGCAATATTTATATTTTTTTGGCATTATAATTAGATGTGTGTGAGATTTAGATAGTTTATAACAATTATTTCCACCTTATTCTGGTTCAGGGAGAAAGAGCCACTTCCAGGCCTAGGGGAAGGAACAACTTTGAAAGGTTTTCTGCTCATTTCTTACTGCAACAAATTAGCAAGAACCTGATAGTTTCTATTTCACATTTTTAGTTGTGCTATTTTAGATTGCATGTGATAATTTGTAGTGATTATAGAAGTGTGTGCATGTCATATGAACACATAGCATAAATTCTTGCATCCTACATAATTTCTTGATATTCCCTATTTCCAACAATTGTTTTCAAATTTTGGCATTTCCAGTTTGTATCAGTGAACTCCCTGTTGTTTTGGTTCTGCAAAATTTTAATTCCTATCCTTTGAATTATGTTACTGTAAGTAGGTTTAATTTATGCAAGTGTGCATTTCAATTCTGAAAAGTTTATTTTCTGTTATTTCCAATTTTGCAATACTTCATTTTTGTTATTTTAGATTTTGCAAATTTAGATAGTTTCCTTTTTCTGCAATTTCATTTCTGCAAGGGTAAATAGGAGTCAATTTTAGTTTATAGGATTTAGATGTTACATCAACCCCAAAACGCTAACTATTTCACTAATAAAGCCATCTCCTGAATGAACTGATCCTTAAACTACTTACCTTTCCTATCGTATACAACCGTTGGACACCACCTTGGATTGACAAGTATAATTACTAAATGATGAATAATTGATGACACTCATAATTTTTGGCATCATTGTAGGTGATACCTTAGGTGTTGTTAGGAGAAGTATAGCATTCTAGGAACTATCCTGTTACAGGTAACAGTCCTTGAAAACTGAATTCTAGTTTGTTTAGTGGATGAGCATGAATGCATAGGCCAAGAGACGAAGGTTTATCAGAACTGTCTCTTTTCCACCAAGTTATTCTTCCTGATCAGGTGAAGATCTTTCGGTGTATGAACTTCTTGAAATACTTAAATGAGAATCATCTTCTTCATCAACTAAAATTTTAGGATCTTTACAAGAAGAAATCTTAGAGGCACTTGCTTCTAAACATACCCATAGGGCTGATCCATCTGAACCAGTTGAAAAAGTCAAAATTGAGGAAGTTCAAATGGAAGAACAAGGAGAATGTGATAGAGATATTTTTGGTCATGATGCTAACAATCCTCCTATTATAAATTTTGAATACCCTATTCGTTTGAATCCTACTCAGAATGCTCCTATGAAAATAATTTCACCCTCAGTATTGCCAATCTTTAGGGGAATTGTTTATGAAGATCCTGATCAGTTTTTGTTTGAATTCAAAGTTCTGTGTCAGACTTATGACTATGTAAATGACAACCAAAAACTAAAGTTATTTCCCTCTACACTCAAAGACACAGTCTTACGATGGTTTATGAGCCTTGAACCAGATTCAATCCGCACTTGGGATAAAATGAAAACTGTATTTTTGGATAAGTATCAAGAATATTGTAGAGTGAGAAATAGGAAGGATGAGTTATTTCAGATTAGACAAGAAGAGGATGAAAAATTAGAGGATTATCTTGATAGATTTACCTTTATCCAAAAGAGATTTGGTCCTGTGGAAAATAACTTGTTAAAAACTATATTTCTGAGAGGTTTGCAGGATGATTCTAGAGAAGTATTGGATTTAATGGGAAAAGGAGATATAAACCAGCTTGAGATTAATAATATTGTAAAGTTATGCAAAAATTATTCCCACACTAGGAAAAGAAAAAGAAAGCGAAATCCTAGTAATACTGATATAAAAGACTTGATGGAAGAAATGGCTAACAAGAAAACTGATATTCTTGTACAATTAAATTCCACATTAGGGGAAAGGAATTTAAAATCCAATTCTTCACCACCCCTGGCTATCTATTATCCTAGATGCAGAAATAAGCATGCCCTACATGATTGTACTTTGGATAGAACCTCTATCTCAACTATTTGTGGCATATGTTCAAAAGAGCATAAAAATGATAGGTTTCATCTATTGCCTCACCTGAAAACTATTTTGGAAACTCAAACTGAAGAACTTAATGTTATTGGGTAGAGGCCAGGTGGCAAATTTTTACAATACCAAAATACCCCTCATTTTTCTATAGGTTGGGGATAAAATCCTTGGAATATGCCTTGGGGATATTTAGAACCACCTTCAAAACCATGGAATCAATCTTGGTCATCTTACCAAGATTGGTCACATCCTCCCTAGAGTCCTGCTAATCCATCTTGGACATAGAATCAACAATATGGGTAAATATGGGGGCCACAATACCCATCATATCAAGGGTAGCAAAGGTATCAAGGGTAAAATTAAAAATTGTTGCCATCTCCTAATAAGAACTTTCAAGGAAGAATACAACCTTAACAAGCACAACCAGTTAAGCAACCCCCACTTCCAGGTCAGCCTGTGGCTAACCCAAATAATACCAGATAAGCAACCCCTGTTTATGGAGATGAGTCTGAAGACACTATTGTAGTTCATGTACTTGACTATAGTAATATCTAGTTACATTCAGGGAAAGTTTCACCTGACCTTGCCCCACCCACCATTGAAGAAATTGATGGAAAGCAAGAGTCTCCATGTTCAGAACCAGTGCAAACAAAATTAAAAGAAGAGAAACAAAAAAAATGCAAGGGCAAAAGAAACCTTATTCAGAAGTAGTGCCATACCCTGAAAGGTTTGATCATACTATCACTACTCCTGAATCATAATTGGTTACAAAACTTAAAAATATGTCTATCTCCATCCCTTTATTGTAAGCAATAAAGGATGTTCCCTTAATCAAGAAAACCATTCAGGAGTTGTGTATCAAGATACCTAGTAGAAAGAAGAAAGCCTTTCCTAAAACTATGCAAGTAGAAGGGAAGTTGGCTAACCTGCTATCTAGAAAACTAGTGCCTCCTAAATATAGTGATCCAAGAAGTCTAGTAGTCACAATCACTATTGGGTTAATGCAAATTCCAAATGTACTAATTGATCTTGGAGCTGCAATCAATGTAATGACTAAAGAAACAATGCAACAACTGCAGCTTAATAATCTCAGTCCTACCACCACAGTTTTGGAAATAGCAGATAGGTCAGTTGCTAGGCTAGAAGGGATCCTAGAAGATATTGCCATTGAAGTTTATTCCTGAGAATATCCTATAGATTTCTTGGTATTTTAGCCTAGAAATTCAGTTAATGATTATCCCATCATTTTAGGATGACCTTGGCTTGCTACTGCAGATACTTTTATAGACTGCAGGTTAGGAGAAATGACTATTTCAAATGGCATTGATCTTAAGAATATTTCCTTGTATCCACCAACCCAACCTTCAACTAAATTTTTTGGACAGATATGGTATCCTGAGTCTGATGAAGAACAAGAAAATATGCCACTTTGGCCACAATAATAGTGAAGGAACACATTGAGGAAGTCAATTCACTAGAAAGGGAAATTTTTGAAGATGAAATTGTCCTAGTGAACACATTACAAGAAGAAGGAATTAAATATGATCAAATTATTGTCCATCACCTACTATGGAAGGATAAAGAACAAACTTCAGAATATCTATCACCTATTTCCATACAAGAAAGCTCTTTCAAACTACCACATGGATGATATCATCATCTTCTTACCTCTTTCACATGTCCTATGCAGGGAATGATTCCATATGACATCACTTATGAAACATAATCCAGAGTATGTCATACTCTGTAGCCACATCACTGTCCATTAAATTCTTTAATTAGTAAATATGAAGCAGTAAATTCTATTTATCTAGGGATTAAACAAATTGAAATACAACCAGGGCAATTTCTAAATATTAATAGCTGGCTAACTAATGAACAAGAAGCCAAACTATTTGCTGTTATATAGGAACATGTTCAAGATTTTGCCTGGAGTTACAAGGATATGACTAGCATTCATCCCAATGTATGTACACATAGGATATACACTGAAGATGTCAAAATAGTTAGACAACCTCAAAGATGCCTAAATCTTGCTCTGAAAGATATTGTTAAAGAAGAAATTGAAAAACTTTTAGATGTAGAATTCATTTACCCAATTTCAGACAGTAAGTGGATTTCTCCATTGGTCATTGTTCCAAAGAAAAATGGGAAAATAAGAGAGTGTGTGGATTACAGAGAATTAAAAAAAATGACACATAAAGACCATTTTCCATTACCATTTATAGACCAAGAGTTAGATACCCTTTATGGTAAGAAATGTTTCTATTTTCTTGATGGTTTTAGTGGTTATAATCAGATACAGGTTGCACCAGAAGACCAGGAAAATACTACTTTCACCTGCCCTTAGGGAATATTTGCTTACAAAGTTTTACCCTTCGATTGGTGTAATGCTCTAGCAACATTTCAAAGAGTTGTTTTGGCCACATTCTATGATTTGACAAATGAGAGTGTAGAAATTTACATGGATGGTTTCACAGTGTTCGGAGATAGTTTTGAGTATACCTTAGAACAACTTGAAAAAGTTTTAATACGTTGTGAAACATACCATATGTCTCTTAATATTGAGAAATGCTTCTTAATGATGGAGGAAGGGATTGTCCTTGGTCATCATATTTCCTATTATGGGATCAAGGTTAATCCTAAAAAGGTGGAAGTCATTAAAAACCTTCTTCCTCCAAAAACTCAAACTGATATAAGGATTTTCTTGGGACACATTGGTTTCTACCGTAGATTTATTACCAATTTTAGTGCCATAGCCAATCCAATGTTTGCATTACTAACTAAGAATTTTGAATTTACTTGGTCTACTGAGTGTCAAATGTCTTTTGAAGTATTGGAAGAAAAGTTAAAAACTCCCCCTGTATTGAGAGGACCTAATTGGGAACTACCATTCCATTTTTAGACTGATGCTTCCAATACTGCTATTGGAGCTACAGTAGGAAAAATTGAAAATGGGGAGCATTATGCTATTTATTACATCAGTAAAAACTTGACAGGAGCTGAAAAGAACTACACCACCACTGAAAAGGAATTCTTAGTTGTGATATATACTATTAATAAATTCTAACACTATATCACATGATATCAAGTGTTCATCCATATGGATCATGCTGCCATAAAATACTTGATGAATAAACCTTTGGTTAGTGCAAGAATTATTCGCTGGTTAATAATGTTGTAGGAATTTGATATTACCATAGTTAATAAACTAGGGAAAACTAATGTAGTAGCAGATTTTCTATCAAGGTTGCCAAATGCAAATACAAAAGAATTGGTAGAAGATATGTTCTCGAATGAAAAATTGTTTGCTATTTCTGTACAATCTCCATGGTTTGTAGATATAGCTAATTACTTGCCTACATGAAATATTCCTCTCACTTTACTCCTAAGCAAAAAAAATAGTTAATCAAGCAAAGTTCTTCTTTCAAATGGATAGGAGGCTTATTGTTTAAATGCAGTCCTGACCATGTTTTACACAGATGTATCTACAAAGATGAGGTATATGATATCTTACGATCATGTCATGATGAACCATCAGGAGGATATTATTTAGTAAAAAGCACCATTCGAAATATTTTGGGTACTGGTTACTACTAGCCATCTTTACATAAAGATGTGAAAAGATATGTCAGACATTGTGATGCATGCCAAAGGATGGGAAAACCTACCTTCACTAGTGAAATGCCATTACAACCTCAAATAGGAACATAACCATTTGAGATATGGGGGCTAGATTTTGTAGGACCCATTGACCCTCCTTCCCAAGGGAAAGTGCATATCTTGGTATGTACTGACTATGTAATCAAATGGGTAGAAGCTTGTGCTTTTAAGCATGCTCGAGAAGAAAAAGTTACTGATTTCATGTATTCACAGATTTTTTTGTGTTTTGGGGCCCCACAATCCATCACCACAGATCAAGGACCTCAGTTTACCTCAATAGTTGTTGAAACTTTTATTCACTTATATCAAATAAAACACAGGAATCCTCACCTTATCATCCACAAGCCAATGGACAGGTTGAAGTGACTAATAGCTAACTAGAAATAATCTTAACCAAAACCATAGCAGCCCATAGGAGGAATTGGTTGGAAAAACTACCTAAATCAATTTGGACTTACAACACTACTTAGAAATCCACCACTGGATTTACACCATATGAATTGGTTTATGGTAAAAAATCTCTTTTGCCTATTGAATTTGAGTTACTGACTCTTTGAAATGCTTTGGATGTAGGTATTGATTTATCATAGGTACAAATAGACCGAATTCTATAGCTCAATGCATTGGATGAGCTACGAATGGATGCATTGCACCAAACTAAGATGATCCAAGCACAACAAAAATTGTGGCATGACAGTCACATTCAACAACAAAAATTTTAGCAAGGCGATTGGGCTTTGTTGTTTGACTCTCGTTATGAAGACTATCCTGGAAAGTTGCAGACTAGGTGGATTGGACCATATCATATTGAGGAAGTGTTTGAAAATGGGGTTGTTCGTATTTCACCCATTGATGATTCACGATGAAAGTTGGTGGTTAATGGACATCGTCTTGGGATATACCATAAACCACTAACTAAATAAGAGTTTATCAAGCAAGTGGAAAACTTGGATGTACATATTTTGGAACAAAATACTTCTTCCACACCGAACTTAGCAGAGTAACATGAAAAAAATTGAGAAAAAATAATAAAAAAGTGAAAAAAAAGAAAAAAATGATAAAAAAATGAATAATTCAGAAAGTGAAAACCTCTTTGAGGTGCTTCTGAATTAGGCTTGCATAAAAACCAGTCTTCCGGTATGTTTGCCTTGTTGAAATCACAATTTGGACCCATCATAACTATTTTGTCTTTCATCCCAACAATATTTGCAAAAGGATTATGAATCCCTATGGGTCTTCATGGAAGGTGGGTTCATGCCATTTCTAAGCAAGTTCGATGGATACTCTAAGGGGTTGGCAGCTGAGTTCGCTCAAACATTTTGAAATAACCAAGTTCATATTAGCAGCATGACCATCCAAGTAACTCCAGAAATTCTTAGCCATATTACTGAAATGCCTTTGCAAGGAGTTCAGATTGTGAAAACTGGTAAAAATACTTTAGTAGAAATTGTAAACCAGTTTAGGGAAGGAGATAGACCAATTGAATTTTTAATGAATAAGAATGTATACAAAGGGGTTAAACGGTCCAATATACCACCTCCTTGGGATGATGTAGCTATGTGGGTTATTAGGTTTTTAACCTATGATGGACAATTTCCTATTCTGTCTAGGCATCATGTCGGAATTTTGAATCATTTACGACATGACCATTCAAACCCAAAGGTCAAGATAAATATTCCCTTATACCTTCACCAAGAATTGAAAAATATGGCTAGAAAATACGAGGAAGGAAAGGGCACTCCAAAATACTATGGGATTATCAAGCTCATATGAAAACATCACTTTAGGGGAAACCCTAGAAGTTTTGAACGATTTTTCTCTGCATGGAATGAGATGGAAACTGAAGATCCTGAACTTGCATCTGACGAAGAGGTAGAGGATGAAACTCCTGAGGAGGAAAGTCAAGATGAAGAAACCTCTGGCATTAAAATTCCCTCTTCTCTAGAAGGACCTCCATCATCAAGGATCAAAAGACAAAGAAAATCTATAGCCCATCTTAAGAAGAAAAAAAGGAAAGTGAAATTTTTGAAGAATATGTCAGTATTCCAAGTACAATCTACTGAAGAATTTGGGACCTCAAGAAGGCCAGAATAGGTGATAAAAATATCTGAACCAAAGTTTTCTCCAGAATCTCCAAGATCTGTTCCAAAATATATAAAGAAACAAAAACAACCTACTCTAGGGTTACAGAGGTCCTCAAGACTTAGAAAATCTAGTGCCATGGAAGAAGAGGTAAAATAAGGTGTGACAGAGCATATTGATTTGTCTGGTGAAGACACATTGCAGGAAGAGGAATTTGGACATATAAAGGAATTCATGGAGGAATCTAAAAATACAAGTATCCAGAATATATATACAGGTCTAGAAGATGTAGGAGTAGGCACAACAACATATTTGGATATAGAAATGCCTACAATCCAACTAGTTGACTATTATGATTCTACAAATTCTGATTCTAAAGAATACTCTGGTTTTGAAGAAGAGGTTGATATGAAAACCCAGTTACATGCTACCAAAAGTGTCATAAAGACACAAATGGGTTGGATTGAGAAAAATGAGGCCTCCATGAAGGAAAAAGATGAGCATATTGCATAGTTGCAGCAGGAAGTCAAAGAGTTAAAAGCTAGGTTGTCCATTCTGGAACACAAACTATGCAAACTTATTCTGGAGATGAATTGGCTAACATTATGCTAGAATTAGCTAAATAATATAGAGCTATAGCCTTACCTAGAAGGGAATCACCCATAAGGGAAGTGGAAATAGAGGAAATGCCCATTCAAATAGCCCAACATGAGGAAAATAGATCAGAGCATGAAAATTCAGAAGCAATTATACAACATGTCGATGATTTGTAGCAACAGGAGATGCAAGCAGCATTGGATGTTGAGAAGGAAGTCAAAATACAAGAGCAGGTAAATATGCATTCCCCTCAAGTTTATGTTGACTTGATTTCATTTGTTACACCTGAAATAGAAAGAGCAAAAACTAGGATACAAACAGATTTACCCACTGTTGAAACAAAATAAGTAGGCATATAAGTAAATATTATCCCATAGATGCAACCTATAATTAGGCCTTCATATACAATGACATTAACAAAATACAATGAGGATATAGCATACTGGATGGGGTAGTTTCATAAGTTGGAGACACAAATATTGTCTTTAAAACCTCTAAAAGAACAACTAGAATCTAAAAATACATACATCAGTAAGTTGTAGGAGTAGGTACAAGAAACATGCCAAATTACATAGTGTCTAATGCAGTGTAGGAGATCGACAAGATTATATAGTTTGATATTGAAAGAGAAATATCTCTGATGGCAATTAATGAGAATTGCTTCTGGTATTCCTCATAAGCTGGAAACTCCTGGAGAGTTTTTAGAAACATTTTGGCAGAGTTCAGTAGCCCAAAAGAACCTGTTATGTGAGCTATTCGTACATAACTTCTTATTACCAACTGAAGTGTTATTCTTGCCACACATATTTATAGGAGATCTCCAATTGAGGGCTTTTATGTCAACATTGCAAAACCAAATTCATTGGGAACAAGAAAAGAAATTAAGGAGATGGAGTTACAAACAATGTTACTCATCAGACCTGTTCATCTTAACCACATATATTCCACCTACCAGCAATATACTATGATGAGGGATACAAGGGTCAAAAATATGTATATGAGAAATCTTTAGAGGTGTATGACTCATTTTCAAGATTTTGTGCAGAATATTTTGCCGATGCTTTATTAAAATGCAAAATTAGATGGGGATAATTACCCATATAACTACAAAAGAGGGAGCCCATATCTACAAACAACTTGCTGTAGTAAAGACAAAGAGTAGAAAGTATTATCCAGACTATCTTGGAGGTAAACAAATAATGGGTAGGTCTTAGATACAAGTCACCAATAGTCATCACCCTTATCCCTTATTTCTTTGACAATGATCCTCAATCTGATGAATGATTCCAAGAATAGCTTAGAGAAATAAAGGAGCATTGAGGATATTATAATATTGGGGGAAGACTGTGGAAGTATCATGAAAGATATCTTGACATAGATCTCCGTTCCTCTATAGCTACACAGAATGCATGAGGACATGCATTATAACAGGTTGGGGGGAAATGATGAGGCTGGAAATTGCCTCATCCATGGACTATTTTTGATAACTTATAAACTATTTGAAACACATTATGTTATGTTTTTATGATGGTTATGGTGATAGAATGCATTATGTATTAGTATTTACATGTTTTAAATGTTGAAGAGCATAAATTCTATTTTGACTATTTTTTAGTATTTTTGACTTGTTTCAACTGAATTATCTAGCAAATTAGGATTTATTTAAAGTTGTA
Organism: Wollemia nobilis; assembly: GCA_028583015.1. NCBI lineage: Eukaryota > Viridiplantae > Streptophyta > Pinopsida > Araucariales > Araucariaceae > Wollemia > Wollemia nobilis. The sequence goes on along the minus strand of JAQPPZ010003047.1, from coordinate 970,709 downwards.
ATAATAGATGTTGATATTTATTCAGTTTTGAAATCATTCCATTTTATTTCATTACCTTTTAACAAATTCAAATGCTAAAAATGGGGCCAAAACCTGTTCAAATTAAGCTGACTATGCAAAAACATAATATTAACCATATAAATTCTAACCAGCTATGCATACACAACATGGCTTGGAATTGGTCATCTCCAGCATGAGATAATTGTGGAATAGGTTTTATAAGGATGGCAGGAGAATTTTCATGCAGTAAAAACCACTTTCCTATGCATCAGATGCATGGATTAGCACAGGAACTGTTATACTGCCTGATATTTTAGAGCAGATCCAGAATGAGCGGAGCAGGAACAATTTTTGTCAAAATTAGCCACAAAATGGTTAAGACAATGGAAAATGGTGAGATAAGGTTGTTTCTAGTTGTCTAAGGGTTTTTTTTACTCCTTAAAACACCTTTCTCCCAACAGTTGCAACCCAACAAAGCAAATGGATAAACTGTAGCAGAACAAATTCTTGCATGTTAGGAAAACAGTTCTGAAGTAGTTGATGGCATCTCTAAAGAACAACACCAACTCATATCAGAATTGTAATAGAATAATATAAATAACCTAGCTCCCATTCGGTTGAGAATAGAGGATATAGATATAGAAGAATTCTAGAATAGAAAAGTTGTTTTATTATAACAGAACAATATTTTGCAGGCATTTTCCTGCACTACTGTAATGCTACTACAAAATTAATAAAGGTACAATTTTTCCATTCTGTTGGCATTCTGAGTAGATGTGTGTGAGATTTAGATAGTTTAGAATAGTTATTTCCACCTTCTTCTAGTTTATGGAGCAAGGGCCACTTCTAGGCCTAGGGGAAGGAACAACTTTGATAGGTTTTTTTCTCATTTCTTGCTGCAGCAAATTAGCAAAAACATGATAGTTTCTATTTCACATTTTTAGTTGTGCTATTTTAGATTGCATGTGATAATTTGTAGTGATTATAGAAGTGTGTGCATGTCAGATGACCACTTAGCATAGATTATTGCATCCTACAACATTTCCTGATATTCCTTGTTTCCAACAACTGTTTTCAGATTTTGGCATTTCCAGTTTGTATTAGTGAACTCCCTCTTGTTTCGGTTCTGCAACATTTTAATACATGTCATTTGAATTATGTTACTGTAACTATGTTTACTTTATTCAAGTGTGCATTTCAATTATGCAAAGTTTATTTTATGTTATTTCTAGTTTTGCAATACTTCATTTCTATCATTTTAGATTCTGCAAATTTAGATAGTTTCCTTTTTCTGCAAAGTTTCAATTCCTGCAATTTCATTTTTGCAAGGGTAAATAGGAGTCAATTTTAGTTTATAGGATTTATAGGTGATATCAACCCCCAAACGCTAACTGTTTCACCAATAAATCCATCTCTTGAATGAACTGATCCTTAAACTGCTTTCCTTTCCTATCGTATAAAACCATTGGACACTACCTTGGATTGACAAGTATAATGACTAAATGATGAATAATTGATGACAATCATCAATTTGAGGGTGGAGTATCAAGCAATTTAGTCAATTATTTGTTGAGTTGCAACCCTCTACATCCAATGTACCATTGCCTCCACATCCATAGGCTAAGGATAGAGGAAAATGAATCATGGAAGGTAAAATAAATGTGATTATTACCACAACACATGCTACACCAAAGGAGTCACAAGAGGAAAAATGCCTATATCACTCACAAATATGGTTCAATGATAATCCATTATATTTCATTATTGATAGTGGGAGTCAAAAGAATATGATTTATACTCAGATGGTGAAATATTTGAATCTTCTTGTCACAACAAATCCACAATAATTTAATATTGGATGCTTACAATTAGGGATAGACATTCATGTCACAATAATGTGTTCTCTCTTATGCAATCAATCCCTTCAAATAAGAAGTTTGGTATGATGTTTTATTCTTGGATGTTTTATATGTGACTTTAGCCCAATAATTTATGTGGAAGAGGTGTGGTGTATATGAGTTTCGGTCCCAAAAATTCATTATCATTGTCATAAATTAATATTATAGGATCCTAGAGGTATCTCCTCCTACCTTGGTTTCCTTAGTTAATGTTAAATAATGCACAAATATGATAACTAAAATAAGAAAAAATATTTTATTTATAATCAAGCCATAAAGTAGAAAGTGGACTATAGCTACATCAATTGTAGGTCCTACATAACAAAAGAAGATGGACGTGATTATAGTGAAATATGATGACTTGTTCAAGTCACCAACAATGCACCTATTTATTGTAGACCAATACTTGAAAATGATAAAATTAGGAGGAAAATCCAAGAATTGATTCAAAAGGAGCACATAAAACCAAGTGCTTCACCATGTGGTAATCCGATTTCTTTACATCCAAAGAAATATGGAACATGAAGACTCTATATTGATTATATATCTTTGAATAAAATCACTATGAAGAACTGCTATCCACTCTCTTGAATAGATGGCTTGCTAGACTAGCTCTGTAGTACAAATTTCTTCACCAAAATTGATCTCAAATATGGCAATCATCAATTATCCATAGATACCTCTAACGTATAGAAGGCTACATTCAAATACAAGGAGGGTTTATTTGAGTGTTTGGTTATGCTTTTTGGCTTGATCAATAAACTTGTCAAATTTATGTGGATGTTGATGACATCCTATCTCTATACCAGCTTATTTGTGGTTGTCTACTTAGATGTCATTATCATTTATAGTAAGACATTGGAGGAACATTTGCAACATGTTTAATAGGTACTTTAGATTCTTTAAATATACAAGTTATATGCTAATTTGGAGAAGTGCTCATTTGGCATGACAAAGATTCAATACCTTGGATAGAATGTTGAGAAAGAGAGAGTTCAATTTTATCCTAAGAAGATTCAAGTAATTGGATATTGGCCTGGCCCAAAGACTCTAATAGATCTTCATGGTGTTTTGGTTTATTTCAATTTCTATCAAATATTTGTATTGGGGTTCTTACACATTGCTTATCCATTTCACCATTTTAAAGGAGGTTCCAAATCCAAGTTCCATTTAGGAGATATACAATAGAGAAAATTTGAGAGGTATTATGTTTAGTTCCTACACTTTCCATGCGTGATCTATGTCAACATTTTGAGGTAATGATTGATGCATTAGAGCATCCATTGGGAGTTCTCACATAACATGGGCATCCAATTGCCTATCATAGTAAAACATTCGATGAGTAGTTCAAAAATATCCCATATACAACAAAGAGATCTATGTCATTGTCTAAGCATGTAAAAAATAGAAGCACTACATCTTGGGTAAGCCATACACATAGATCATAGATATTTGGATTTCATTCAGACATAGAATAAATTAAGGAATAAAAGAAATCAAAATTGGGCTATATATCTACAATATTTTAATTTAATCATCAAGCATAAAATAGGGAACACTGACATAGCAATATATTATTTGATATGACTTCCAATCATATTAATCACCACCATTCTTGATTCCTATGGGGATGATACTTCCAATTGGTCTACCTTATATGAAAAAGTTTTTTTGTTTACAAATGCATATAGATATCTTTGTGTGGGTCAACATGTTTTTTATTATTATTTGTAAGATAACCTTCTCTACCACATGGTACATATTTGTGTACCAACTAGTGAGTGCTAAATAATGATTTAGAAAGCACACTTTAGTAAAGTAGTAGGTTACTTTGGTATGGATAAAATATTGGTAGTACTTCAAAACTACTTCTATTGGTCCAAGATGATAAACAATGTTGAGAGGTACATCAAATAATGTACCCCAATGCCTTTTTCAAACCAACCAATAAGAAGCAAGGACTATATATACCATTGCCAATGCAATCCAAGACTTGGAAATCTATCTCTATGGAATTTTTCTCAGGTTTACCCACATCCAAGTATGGTAATCATAATTTTTTTGTAGTAGTTGATAATTTTTCAAAATACTACAAGAAATTAATTTTAGTTGAAAATACTACTAAGATTTATTTAGACATAAATGGATCAATTCTAGCTTGCTAAAGTCCATTGTATTTGATGAAGATAATATAGTTTTGAGCATTTTTTGGTTCATCCTATGGAGCATGATGGACACCAAGCTGACCATGTCCATAACCTTCCATCCTTAGACTAATGGCCAAAAAAAAGTTGTGAATTTATTGACTAGACATATTATTTGAATGTACAATTTCAAGCATCCATACACTTAAGATGAGATGCTCTCCTACATTCAACATGGGTACAATTGAGCTCTATATAGCTATACAAAACATAACCTATTTTATGTTTATTTGGGTTCCAACCCTTGACACCCATTGTTATTTATCTCCATGTGAAACCCATCGAGTACTCACTTCATGGATAAAATAACATAGAAAATGTGCCACAACCTATGAAACATATTAATCACATCCAATAATAGGTCCATGACCTCTTGGAAAAGATTATTAAAAAATATAAGTAATGCAATGCTGGAGATAATATATGGTTTCTTCAAAAATAGAGACTTGTAGGACCCCATAGAAAGATCATACCTTTTCACTATGGACCATACACCATCACCAAGAAGGTGGGGAAAAATACCTTTGAATTAACTTCCATATTATCTTGGTTTGCTAGAAACTTAAATGTTGAACTTCTTAGGCCCTATCATCAACCTATGTTGGATATTTATATCGTAGAAAAATAGTTGGACATTGAATAATTCAATTTAGATAACTTAGCACTAGTTTAGGAGGATTAAATTGTTGAAACATGGACCAAGACCACTAGAAGGTAGTCCACTCAAATGTATAGAGTGGTCAAGGCATGACAACTTGGTCAACAAGGAGAATGACAAAAAAAGAAGTTAAAAAATAATTTTTGCACCTATTGTCAAAAGATAATACAATGATGATCATTTCTTTTCAAGTGGGACAAATGATCCAGGTGTGTGACCCTTTTTTAGTATGTATTTATGCTAAAAAATGTCCAAAAATATATTTTAACCCTAATTGTATTGTTAGGGGTATAAATTTTTATTTTTGATCCATTAAAGAAGTGTTAGACATATTAGAGAGAGAACAATAATTTTTATAAGCACATTTATCATAGATAATGTTGATGACATATTTATAAAAATAAATGCTTTAGAGGCCCTCAAAAATGCAAAAAAAAACACTTACTATAAATAGTATTTTTCTATTTCTAGATTTTTGTAGCCAAAGTGCATCTCTAACCATGTTGACACATAAGTAGAAGACAAAACACAAACATACAAGTCAAATGTATGCAATTTTTATTTAATATGTACTTTGTAACTCATGGAAGGTGATTCACCACATTTCCATATGGGTGACCTCCTAACTGATGGAAAGTGACCCACCACATTTCTATATGGGTAATCTTCCATATTAAATATTGTGGATTTATAATACAAAAATTCTTATATAAAGAGAGATGCATACCTACAATAAAAAGCATAAGTAATGGATGTAATGTTATAACCTCACATTTTTTTTCAAAGATTGCTTGCATTGTCTTATGTTTTCTAAGTAGTAAAATCATTATGGCATTTTGATTGTATATTCTTGTGTTTTGATTTGTTAGATTCTATTATTCTTGTATTGAAATCTTTCATGATATTTCTAAAATTGAATTTTAAGTTTTCAAATAGTAAAAATTCTAAGTTTTAGATCATAAGATTTCAATTTGTATCCAAAATCCATCTAGCCTAGGACTGAATTTATTTAGACCCTAACACCTACCTACTACTATTGAAATTCTATTATAAAAAATATAGATCCAAAATAGAAAAAATATATATATAGTTATGGTTTACTTAAAAAGGATGCTCTAAGACCTTTATTATTGCTACTTGTAGGGAATGTTTCCCTATAACCTCACTTTACTCCAAGCTAGACCAATTGGAAGTGAGATAGGCCAAGGCTACATTGTTGAAAGAAACTTCCCACCTTCAGTAAAAAGAAAAGAGCTTCAAGGAAAGACATACAATCTTAGAAGCCACACTAGCCATTAGATCTTCCATCTATGGTTGACATTTATCTTTCACTCTATCTAGCCACATTAAGGGTGCCAAGGCCTATGGACCATTGATTTTTAATCCAATAGCATGCATGATACTTTTGATAGAGGAAAGTGCATATGAGAAGGGGAAGCCCCCAAAAAAGCCATAGTATAATACATGACGACTAGTTGATAGCCTGAGAAAGGAAATCACCAACACTTCATAGAGAAGGCCTGCCATTAGTTGAAGGAGGTTTCACCTAATTTAAGGACACATGAAAGCCATAAACATGAGAAGAATATTAATCACAAGAGCATTTAATAAGACATATCCCAATGGCCACAAAGCTTGAATTTCATGACCAAGTCTATTAAATGCAATAATGCATCAGTTGTGGCAATTGCCCAACATATGCATAAGCCTACCCTATCCACCTACACTAGTTAGGGAGTCCATGTCCACCATGTTAGCAAAGCAAAACATCTTATATTAAATATCATTGAAGAGTAATGGTATAGTCACCCTGACACAAAAAAAGAGTAAAGTTAGATACACTTGATCATCTAAAGTCCTAGAAGCTTTCAAAATTTATGGATCTAGATCCAAAGACCTTGAAGTTGTTGTTACATAAGTTGTAGAATTTATTCTCAGTTGTAGAAATAAGAACGTATTTTTAGACCTTCTAAAAATAACTTTAAAGGTAAAGCACCCTCCTCTTAGCTTATAAATAGGTTTGATTCATCGTAAAAGTGAAGAAAAAAAGCTTATACTAAGAGGGGAAGATGAACAATATAAGAGCACTTTTTACTTTTCTTTCCAAATAAATATTATGCAATATATAGATAGCAATATCAACAATAATATCAAAGCAATGCACAAATCACCACACAAAATAGAGACACAATTTTAACGTGGTTCACCCAAATATGGCTACCTCCATGGAGAAAATATTTCTTCTAAATATTTCTCAAATAATCTCTTGGGAATCCTTACCAATTACAATGTTTATGGACCTCTGTCCAAAGGAGATGCTGATCCCCTAAATCTGGTTTGTGGATCTCTATCCACAGGAGAACTCCTTCTCTGTGCTGGTTGATGATCCTCTAGAAGAATACTGCCTCCACTGCACTGGCTTGTGGATCTCTTTCCATTGAAGACTCTTGTCCCTACTCAGAAGACCTGTCCTCACTGCCCAAGCTGATGGATCTCTATCCACTAGAGACTATTGTCCTCTCTGCTCTGTCACCTCCAAATATTTGTCTCTAATCTGTACTAAACATAGTTCAATTGATCTAGCACAAATATTTTGGCAATTTGAGTTATTTTATGTTGTCATTGATGTCACATGGATCATTGATGTCACATGGATCACATTGAGTTTTGGTGGCAAAAGCACTTCATAAATAATCATTAATGATATTTTGGAGAGCATGGATATATATATAGGGTTTTTTTGAAAACCAAGGTAGGAAAAATAAAAGATTTTATTTAAAACTATGGATGGCATATTTGAAATAGGTTTTTCTTAAAACCCAATTTGGCTTTTTGTTTCATCGAAAAAGTTGCCCCGGTGATGGAGATATTTAATTTTAAATATTTAGTTTAAATTTTAAATTATTTAAAATTAAAAATTAAAAATAGAAGTAATCCGCCGACGTCGTCAAATATGAGGAGAAAACTATATAAAAGGATGCCTAAGGTTCATTAATTCTTAGCTTGCGCTCGTGAATTAATGCGATTGTTGGAAAGCGAAAAGAACTCATGCAAAAGAGGGTTAAGTGATGGAAGCAAAGAATAAATCGAGCGGCGTGTGAAACCCTAGTCACCTTGGGCAGTGTGGTGCATTGGCAATTGGATTTTGGCTAAGGCAAGTGGCAGAATGAACATCAAGGTTTCTAATCCCTTTGGCTGCATTAGAAGGCATAAGAATAAAGAGTGCATAAAGTGCTTTTGGTTTGCGTGAGAGGGAGGAGTGTTTTGAAGCACGTGGTGCCTTTCCCTCACAAACGAGCTTGTAGCTCGTGCAACAGCTTGGCTGCGGTTAAGGCACTAAGCAAGGAGGCATCGAGGGATCGAATCCCATCAAGGACAAAGGCAAGTTAATATTTTTTTTAATATTTTATTTTTCTAAAGTTGCCCTAGGAGAAATAAGGGTTGTGATGCACTTTAAGAAAAAGAGAGATTTATGGTGATTTTATTTTTGGAAGTATATCATATTATATATCGTTGGAAAGCTTATTTCGAGGGATATTTGATTAACTTGATTAGAGGGAGAAATAAGGTGTGTGTAAAGAGATATTTCTGATTTTGTAAAGGGGTTCAAAAGTGAAGGTTGCTTTGTTCTTTTTCAAAGGGGATTAATTCTTTCATGAGGAGACATGGTGTATTTTATTGAGTAGGAGTAGTAAGGTGTTATTTAGATATTATTGTTGTGTTATTAATAAAGATCTCTAACCCCTATTGAAATTTGAAAAATAAATTTTGTTGAGTGTGGCATATTTAGTGGACAACTAATAAGGCATCAAAAAGGTATGAGCAATATTCTCCATTGAATTTGTTTATGGTGGTTGATTTTTGAAATATCATTGAAGATAAAAGGATTGATTGTGGTTTCCTTTTTGAAAGTGGTTGGTTGAATGCTTCAAGGTTTTTTGGTTTGAGAGTTGTGGTTAAACCTTGTTTTATAAGCATTGTTGTTGAAGCCCATTGCTTGTACACAAAACTTGAACTTGAGTTAAAGGAGATCATGAGTATCATTGTTATGTGAGAGTTATTATTGAGTATTGTTGGAAACATTTTGAGTTGATTGATTCATGCTTGAACTAGGGTTTGTGAGAAATTTTTTTTTCCTTAAGGTGATTGGTTGAGTTGATTTGATTGAGCCTATTCAAGTGATCGCGTGAAGTGGTTGTTCAAGTTCCATGAAATAAACTTTTATATTATTATTTGAGTTGATTTTGAGTTGAGAAAGAAATTGAGTTTGTGAATAGAACATATTGAGTCTCTAACAATTCTCTTTATGCTTCTATAATATTGAGCTGAGTTGATATTGATTTGATTTGAGTTGAGTTGAGATTGATTTGAGTTGAGATCATTGTGGATCATTGTTGTCATCCATTGAAGAGTGCATTGCCATTCATTTTTGAGTTCATCATTGATCCTTATATTCATAGATTTGTGGATGAGATTTGTTTTGGCAATTTTGGGTACTTTGGGTACATTGCCTTTGCTCAAGTGTATAAGTTGTCATTTATGTCAAGAATCTCTTGAAGGAATTTGATTTGATGTCAAATAATTTGTTTTGATGAAGGTTACGGCATGACAGTTTCAAAGGTCTTTTGTAAACCCCAAGTTGGGAGGTTTAAATATTACAGGTGGATGCATTAGTTTAATGCATTTGGGTCCAGGAGGAAGTATTTATTTAAATAATTAAAAACCTTATTAAGGTTCCCTTTAATTATTTTTAAATAAATATTAAATTATTGTTTGCAATGGGTTATCCTAACCCATGGCACTATGTTTTAATATTATGGGCACTAGCCATGACCTCCGACGACGTGTTAAACTCCTTGCCGACATCAAGAGCTTATGGTAAAAATGCATATAAATCTCCCTCGATGAAAATCAAGAATTATCCCATCCATATTTTGAAAAGAGTTGCTCGCTGTGAATTCGTGATCTGCTGTTTGATTTCTTCCTCACTATGATTTCATGATCCGTTGTTCGGATTTCTTCTCTGATTGTGTCTTTGTCGTTTTCGTAAACCCGTCGTTCGACTGTCTTCGCCATTTTCATAAACCTGCTATTTGACTGTATCTTCACCGTTTTTGTGAATCCGTTGTTCATTTTCTTGTACTCGTCATTTGTCGTAAATCCATCGTAAGGTTTTCATCTTCGTGTTCGCATCAGAAGAAAGGGAGGCACTATTGTTTTATTTAATCCCTGGCATAGAAGGAACAAGGCTAACAGCGTGAGGTTTAAACCTCACCGGGCGCCTTTGGCGCACCGGTAGCAGCTAGGCTATTGGTACGCTACCCAAACGGGAGGTTTCAAGTTCGAATAATGCGAAAGGGTTTTTCATCGTGAAGTGGACGCAGAGGGTGGTGTTAGAATTCATGCGCAATTTCTCCATAGCATGATTTTTGATGTTGGCCAAGGTATTTTTGAAATGAATTTTTGCTAAGTGTATTTTGTGGATGGAGGAAGTTTATTAGAGGGAAAAACAACTTAGGAGTTATAAGGAGTTTAAAGCTTGTTTTATTTTGATAAAAGATTCTTTTGAAGGTGTTGTTTGAAATATCTTATTGCATTCTTATGAGAGATAAATTTTATTTTTGATAAGACTACAAGGGAGAAATAAGGTGTATAAGGGATACATTTTTCTTGTAATGTTGAGAGTGCTTTTGGTTGATTATGGAAATGAAAGCATGATGTTTTCAGGTTAAAATTGCTTCTTGTGTGAAGTTGTGAAACCTTAAGTGGGCAGCTTTGAGATTGACATTTGCTTTCATTAAATTGGTAATAATCAACCTATTCTTTACTTGGTTAAAGTGTTGGGCTTACTCCTTTGTTGATGATCTGAAAAATTGTGTGTGCTCTTGTTGATTTGAGTTGGTGGATGCTTTTTGTTCAAACAATATTGGAGAGAAAAGGAGTTCTACTTGTTTCCTTTTTCGATGTTGATTGTGAAATGCTTCAAGGTTGTGTTTTGAGTTGAATGGTGTTGATTGAACCTTGTTTGATGAGCATTATTGTTGAAGCCCTAATTTATGGTGAAAAGAACATGAGTATCATTGTTATGTGATTCTTTGCATAGTTGGCAATTGTTGGGGTTTCATGTTCTTGAAAGAAAACATTCTATCCTATCCATTTCATATATTGAGTTGAGATTGAGTTTGAGCTGAGTTGATTTGAGTTGAGTTTTGATATTGGGAGTTGAGTATAGAACATATTGAGTCTCTAAAAATTCTCTTTATGCTTTTATGAGTTTGACAAATCACATTGGGTCTCTAACAATTCAACTTGTGATTTCCTACTAAGAAAGTTTTTTCTTGGTGAGCTTGCTGAGTTTTGGACAGGTTCCGATGGGGACTTATGAGCAATCTTGGACAAGTTTCGGTGGGGACTTGTGAGCAGATTTGGACAGGTCCTAGTAGAGGACTTGTGAGTTGAGTTTGATAGTTCTATCAGAGAACTTGAGGACAAAGGTGCACTGTTTCTTTGAGAAGAACCTGAGGACAAATTTGGCAAGTTTTTGAGAAGACTTATGTGCAAAGGATTGATTTGTTCAAGCTTAAGCGTTGGACAGATCTGACAGACAGAGGAAGACTTATACTAGACCGACTGACTATGTTTGGTACAGGTTGTTGAGCTACTGTGGATGTGATCATAGAAGGTAGAGGTCTCTTAGGCTAAGCATTGAGGACAAGAGGTCTTTGGTGGAAAGGAGTTCCATGTGCTGGCAAGAGGTAGAGGCAGTTGATCTTCTAAGGGATCATTTCTAGAGCAGAGGGGAAGGTATCTCATTTGAGTAGAGGCTCATAAACTCTAATTAGGGGAAGGTATCTCCTTTGGGATGAGGCTCATAAACATTGTAATTGGGAAGGATTCCCAAAGAACTTTGAGATAACTTTTAGAGAAAAGTTTTGTGGACGTAGCCCAACCATTTTGGGTGAACCACGTTAAAATTGGTGTCACTTTGTGGATGATATTGTGCATTTCTTTGATATTGCTTTGGGTATATTGCTTTACTATTTTGAAGTATAAAGGAAAAAATAAAAAGAGGTCTTATACTATTCACCCCCCCTCTCAGTATAAGCTTGTGTTTTTCAATTGGTATCAGAGATGATGCCTTCAGAAAGTTTAATAGCTTGAAGGAAAAGCTAGTAAAGAACACAATGGATCATTCAAGTGGCAATGCAGAACCTATTCTTGATGGGTCGGATTTTGGTCTTTGGAGTGCAAGGATGAAGGTTCATCTAATGGCACTTGGTAATGAGGTTTGGGAAGTGATTGAAGATGAGTACACTATTCCTATACATGGTCCTATTACTAAGGAAGAAAGGCTCCTACATCAACAATTCAAAGGCAATGAATGCAAACCTGAAAGGCTTACAAAAAGCAGATCTCATCAAGGTGATTCACTATAAGACAACTAGTGAAATGTGGAAAAAATTGAAGGTGGTTCATACAGGTGATACAAATGTCAGAAAGGCCAAGTTGAGACACTTCAAAGGTATGTTTGAAAAACTCAAGATGAATGATGATGAAAATATTAGTGACTACATGCTTCGTATGGATGAGGTTGTTAACTCCATGAAAGACTTAGGTCTTGAGCTTGCTGAAAATGATGTGTGTGATAAGATTTTAAGATCTCTTCCTAATAGATTTAGTGAAAATATTTTTTCCATTGAGGAAGCTAAAGATTTGGATAAGTTGAAAAAGGATGAGCTCCATAGTATACTTGCAGCATTTGAGTTGAGAACTCAAGTGAAGGTTGATGTCAAGAAAGAAGTAGCTTTCAAGGCTACCAAGAAATCCAAGGGTAAAAAACTTCAAGATAGTGATGAGTCTTCTAGTGATGAAGAGGCATATTACAGACAGAAAGGCAAGTTCTCTAGAAAGAACAAAAGTATAAAAAATATAAGATGTTTCAATTGTGGAAAGTTTGATCATTATGCTACTGACTGTACTGTTCCCAAGAATGAAAGTGATGAAGATAAACAGGATTTTAAGAGCAAGGATTCTGAAAAGCACAAGAATCACAGGAAGAACAAAGATGAGCACAACAATCAAGGAAAGAGGTATTCTCACAAGCACAAGAAGAGTTTCTACCTAGACAAAGAAAGTAAGTGTTCTATTAGTGATAGTGAAAGTTCTTCAAGTGATGAAGAAAATGAGATGTTTTTCATATCAGAAAAAGAGGAAGAACCGAAACATAGATTCATTATCATGAAATGTCTTAGATGTGGAAACTTTGGTCACCTTGAGGATGATTGCACAAATAATGATTTGGTTTCTAGTATGTATGAGGATGCTTTAGAAAACTATAAGGAAGATGTATGTATGGTTTTTGAAAAGGGTAGCACCTCTAGTGATAAGAAATCTGAAAAAGGCTTTGATGATTCAAAAAGCAAACAAATAGAGGAAGATATAGAGGAAGGTGAAGTAGATCTTGAAGGTGAACTTATTAGTGCTCTTAGTGCTTTGAAAAAGGAAAGAAAGAAGAATGCTAGACTCAAGGATAAGTTAAATGAATGTTGTATGGAGAGAGATGATCTTATAGAAAGTCTTGACTTCTCTATAGCTAAGACACAAGAACTCAAGGATGAGTTAGAGTCTAAGGTTCTTGAGTATAGTGAGTTAGAACAAAAAATGGCTTCTTTGAAAGAGGAAACTAAAGAGTACAAGGATAAGCTTTAGAGGTTTCAAGATAGCTCCAAAAAGGTTAAGTCACTCATCAAAGGTCAAAGAAAGACAACAGATAAAACATGCCTTGGTTTTGTTAAGCCACACAAGGAACAAGTTGGAGAGTCTAGTAAGAGACTCCAAAAGGAAAAGAGTTCTGATGAGGAAAGTATTTCAAAAAAGGAGTCCTTGAATGATAGATGCACAAAAATAAAAAATAGAATTCAGAATGAGAAGTATTCAGGACCCAAGAGGTCAAATAAAGGAAAGTTTCAAGGCAGATGTTTTTCTTGTCATAGGTTTGGTCACATGGCTTCACATTGCATGGCTCAAGTGAAGAAGGTAAATGACAATTTTAGAAGTGCTAGTTTCTTTCAAGGGTATTGCTACTCTTGTCAACAGTTTGGGCATAAGGCAGTTTATTGCAAGGCAAATAACAAGAACAGGTTTGATCAAAACAATTTTGGTCAGAACTGGTGGATTCAAAGATCAGGTTTACCTCAGAGAAACAACATCGTCAAGTGTTTCAAGTGCAACAATGAAGGTCACATAATCAGACAGTGTAGAGCTAAAATTCTAGAATATAGGAATAGGAACAGTGGCATGATTAGGTCCAAGGATCAAGGTATGGACAAGAACAGGGATGAGAACAAGAACAAGAACAGTGACAAGAACAAGAATATGGACAAAGAGTTCAAGAGAAAGCTCGGAAAGGAAGTTATAGACACTGATGATGATCAGTGCCTAATGGGAGTTTTACTCCCACCCCAAAATTAATCACCTCATCAGGAGGTGGGGAGGGACTAAGCTAAGAGGTTCATTCTTAGTCCCGAGCCCCAAAGGTGACCCTTTGCCATTGATGACAAAGGGGGAGAGATATGAGTAAGGGGGGAGCTTCAAATGAAGAGGAGAGCTTCAAGTCAGGGGGAGCAAAACTTCAAAGGAATATTCTCAGTTGTGGGCATAGTTGGTCAGTTGTTAGCACAGTTGGTTTCAGTTTTGGCTCTTGAGAAGTGTTTTCAGTAAAGGTTTGCCATCAATGACAAAGGGGGAGATTGTTGGCAATTTTGGGTACTTTGGGTACATTGCATTTGCTCAAGTGTATAAGTTGTCATTGATGTCAAGAAGCTCTTGAAGGAATTTGATTTGATGTCAATTTTTTTGTTTTGATGATGGTTACGACATGACAGTTTCAAAGGTCTTTTGTAAACCCCAAGTTGGCAGGTTTAAATATTACAGGTGGATGCATTAGTTTAATGCATTTGGGTCCAGGAGGAAGTATTTATTTAAATAATTAAAAACCTTATTAAGGTTCCCTTTAATTATTTTTAAATAAATATTAAATTATTGTTTGCAATGGGTTATCCTAACCCATGGTGCTATGTTTTAAGATTGTGGGCGCTAGCCAAGACCTCTGCCGACGTGTTAAACTCCTCGTCGACGTCAAGAGCTTATGGTAAAAATGCATATAAATCTCCCTCGATGAAAATCAAGAATTATCCCATCCGCATTTTGAAAAGAGTTGCTTGTTGTGAATTCGTGATCTGCTGTTCGATTTCTTCCTCACTGTGATTTTGTGATCTGCTATTCGGATTTCTTCTCCGATTGTGTCTTTGCCATTTTCTTAAACCCATCGTTCAACTGTGTCTTCGCCATTTTCGTAAACTTTCTGTTCGACTATGTCTTCGCCGTTTTCGTGAATCCGCTGTTCATTTTTTTATACTTGTCATTTGTCGTAAATCCACCATAAGGTTTTCATATTCATGTTCACGTCAGAAGAAAGGGAGGCACTATTGTTTTATTTAATCCCTGGCGTAGAAGGAACAAGGCTAACAGTGTGAGGTTTAAACCTCACCGGGCACCTTTGGCGCATCGATAGCGGCTAGGCTGTTGGCGTGCTACCCGAACGAGAGGTTTCACGTTTGAATAACGTGAAAGGGTTTTTCATCATGAAGTGGACACAGCGGGTGGTGTTAGAATTCATGCGCAATTTCTCCATAGCATGATTTTTGATGTTGGCCAAGGTATTTTTGAAATTAATTTTTACTAAGTGTATTTTGCGGATGGAGGAAGTTTATTAGAGGGAAAAACAACTTAGGAGTTATAAGGAGTTTAAAGCTTGTTTTATTTTGATAAAAGATTCTTTTGAAGGTGTTGTTTGAAATATCTTATTGCATTCTTATGAGAGATAAATTTTATTTTTGATAAGACTACAAGGGAGAAATAAGGTGTATAAGGGATAAAATTTTCTTGTAATGTTGAGAGTGCTTTTGGTTGATTATGGAAATGAAAGCATAATGTTTTAAGGTTAAAATTGCTTCTTGTGTGAAGTTGTGAAACCTTAAGTGGGCAGCTTTGAGATTGACATTTGCTTTCATTAAATTGGTAATAATCAACCTATTCTTTACTTGGTTAAAGTGTTGGGCTTACTCCTTTGTTGATGATTTGAAAAATTGTGTGTGCTCTTGTTGATTTGAGTTGGTGGATGCTTTTTGTTCAAAAAATATTGGAAAGAAAAGGAGTTCTACTTGTTTCCTTTTCTGATGTTGATTGTGAAATGCTTCAAGGTTATGTTTTGAGTTGAATGGTGTTGATTGAACCTTGTTTGATGAGCATTGTTGTTGAAGCCCTAATTGATGGTGAAAAGAACATGAGTATCATTGTTATGTGATTCTTTGCATAGTTGGCAATTGTTGGGGTTTCATGTTCTTGAAAGAAAACATTCTATCCTATCCATTTCAGATATTGAGTTGATATTGAGTTTGAGTTGAGTTGATTTGAGTTGAGTTTTGAGATTGGGAGTTGAGTATAGAACATATTGAGTCTCTAACAATTCTCTTTATGCTTCTATGAGTTTGACAAATCACATTGGGTCTCTAACAATTCACCTTGTGATTTCCTACTAAGAAAGTTTTTTCTTGGTGAGCTTGCTGAGTTTTGGACAGATTCCGGTTGGGACTTGTGAGCAGTCTTGGACAGGTTCCGATGGGGACTTATGAGCAGATTTGGACAGGTCCTAGCAGAGGACTTGTGAGCTGAGTTTGATAGTTCTATCAGAGAACTTGAGGACAGAGGTGCACTAGTTCTTTGAGAAGAACCTAAGGACATATTTGGCAAGTCTTTGAGAAGACTTGTGTGCAGAGGATTGATTTGTTCAAGCTTAAGCGTTGGATAGATCTGATAGACAGAGGAAGACTTGTACTAGACCGACTGATTGTGTTTGGTACGAGGTTGTTGAGCTACCGTGGACGTGATCATAGAAGGCGAGGAGGTCTCTTAGGCTAAGCATTGAGGATAGGAGGTCTTCGGTGGAAAGGATTTCCATGTGCTGGAAAGAGGTAGAGGCAGTTGATCTTCTAAGGGATCATTTCTAGAGCAGAGGGGAAGGTATCTCCTTTGAGCAAAGGCTCAAAAATTCTGATTAGGGAAAGGTATCTCCTTTGGGCCGAGGCTCATAAACATTGTAATTGGGAAGGATTCCCAAAGAACTTTGAGATAAATTTTAGAAAAAAGTTTTGTGGATGTAGCCCAGCCATTTTGGGTGAACCACGTTAAAATTGGTGTCACTTTGTGGATGATATTGTGCATTGCTTTGATATTGCTTTGGGTATATTGCTTTACTATTTTGAAGTATAAAGGAAAAAATAAAAAGAGGTCTTATACTGTTCACCCCCCCTCTCAGCATAAGCTTGTGTTCTTCAATTTGAGTGCTACTTGAGAATGCTTGATTGAGCCTTTGATAAGGCTTTTGGAACAAATTTCTAGATAGATTTGAGGCAAATTTTGTGCATGATTTATTGAGCCTTTGAGAAGGATTTTGGGATAGATTTCTAGACAAATTTGAGGCAGCTTTTATGCATGATTTATTGAGCCTTTGAGAAGGCTTTTGGGACATATTTCTAGATAGATTTGAGGCAGCTTTTGTGCATGATTTATTGAGCCTTTAATAAGGGTTTTGGGACAGATTTCTGGACAGATTTGAGGCATATTTTATGCATGATTGATTGATCCTTTGAGAAGGATTTTGGTATAGATTTGTGGACATATTATGGAGTAGATTTGATCAAGTTCTTGGTGATCTTGCTAAGCAAATTTGAGAAAGTTCTTGGCGAGCTTGTTGAAGCAAATTTGAGCAAGTTCTTGGTGAGATTGCTGGAGCAAATTTTGAGCAAGTTCTTGGTGAGCTTGTTGGAGCATATTTGAGCAAGTTCTTGGTGAGCTTGCTAGAGTAGATTTTGAGTAAGTTCTTGGTGAGCTTGCTGGAGCAGTTTTGAGCAAGTTCTTGGTGAGCTTGTTGGAGCATATTTTGAGCAATTTCTTGGTGAGATTGCTGGAGTAGATTTGAGCAAGTTCTTGGTGAGCTTGTTGGAGCAGATTTTGAGCAAGTTCTTGGTGATATTTCTAGAGAAGATTTGAGCAATTTCTTAGTGATCTTGCTAGAGCAAATTTGAGTATGTTCTTGGTGAGCTTGTTGAAGCAGATCAATGAATTTCCTAGATGAGTAGATCATTGGATTACCTTGCTAAGAAGATCAATATATAACCTACCTGAGTAGATCAATATTGCCTAGATGAGAAGATCAATGGAATACCTAGCTAAGCAGATCAGTGGATTTCCAACCCGAGTAGATCAGTGGATAACCTAGCTTTGAGAAGATCAAAGTAATCATTTGTATTGGGATAAGGATCCCTATTTATTTGTGAAATATTATAAATATATTATCTTGTGGACTATCCCACATTGGGGGAACCACATTAAATCTTGTGTCTCAATTGTGTGTGGTGATTTGTTCTCTTGATTACTATTGCTATCTATGTCATTAATGCATACTGCTATATTTGGTTATTGTAATTAAGGACACTAATTGATATTGATTTGGAAAGAAAGTAAAAAGTGGCCGCTATACTGTTCACCCCCCCTCTCAGTATAAGCTTGTGTTATTCAAAATCTACTCAACAAGTCCACTCAAATCTGAACTAAAGATAGTCCAATCGATCTAGCACAAATATTCTCAACAAGTCCACTCAAATATACACTAAACACAATCCAATCGATCTATCACAAATCATATCAACAAGTACACATAGAACTTGCTCAAATATGCTCAACAAGTTCACTTAGAACTTGCTCAAAACTTCTCAATAGGTCCACTTAGAATGTGCTCAAATCTACTCAATAGGTACACTCAAAACCTATTCTAATATACTCAACAGGTCCACTCAGAACCTGTCTAAATTTTCTCAACAGGTCCACTCATAACCTATCCAAATTTGTTCAACAAGCTCACACAGAACTTGTCCCAATATGCTCAACAAGCTCACACAGAACTTTTCCCAATCTGCTCAACAAGATCACATAGAACTTGTCCCAATGTGCTCAATAATTCCTCTCTAGAACTTAAACAAATCTGTATTGTAAGCTTCTACAAAAGCTCACACAAAATTAGTCCACAAGTCTTCTTAAAGACTTGTCTCAAATCTGCTTAACAAGTCCACACATAGAACTTGTCCAATCTCATAGAAGCATAAAGAGAATTGTTAGAGAATCAATATGTTCTACTCTCAATGCATAATCACTTTTATAATTTTCTCAATCTCATAGAAGCATAAAGAGAATTGTTAGAGACTCAATATGTTCTATACTCAATGTACAATCACTTTTAGAATTTTCTCAATCTCATAGAATAAAGAGAATTGTTAGAGACTCAATATGTTCTATACTCAATGCTCAATCACTTTCACTAGTCAAATCAAAATGTAGAATAGTTTGTTTTATGGAACTTGAACAATCACTTCATACAACTACTTGACTAGGCTCAACCAACTCAACTCAATCAATTTCTTAATGAAACTCTTCTTTCTCACAAACCCTAGTCCAATCATATATCAACCAAATCAAAAAAATTTCAACAATACTCAACAACAAATCTCACATAACAATTATACTCATGTTATTTTCAAAAATACTATTTCAAATTCTTCACACAACCAATGGCTTCAACAACTATGCTTATCAAACAAGGTTTTAATCACAACTCTTAATTCCAGAAAACCTTGAAGCATTATCTCAAGAAATTTTGAAAAGGAAACCCTAATAAAATACTTTTCACTCCAAACTTTATTTTTTAGTATGCCAATCAATCAAATCAACCAAGGAAGAATTTTCCCATACCTTTTTTCTTGACAAGGAGTTGATCTCACAAATCTGCCACACTCACAATTAATTATTTGCCAATCTCAATAAGGTTTAGAAGATAATAATTTCGTCAACAAAACACAATACAAAATGATATCAAAATTACACCTTATCACTCCAACTTAAAAATAATATTCACCATAATCTTATTTAATAGAAAAACCCTTATTAAAATAAAATCAATGCTCAATAGTCTTAATTCTCCAATATATCAATATATTAATTAAGACTTTAATAAGAAATTAAAATAAAAACCTCCTTATTACTCATAATAACAATACTCAAATACCACCACTTATCCAATAATTAATCCTTCTAAATTCTCACTTAACAACCCTTATAACTCCAACATAGGCAAATAATCATAAAACATTAAACACCCTTATACCTCCAACTTTAGGGAGATAATAAAAGTTTTAATCAAAAATATTTACCTTACATTCGAGGAGAATCGAACCCTCAACTATGCCCATGACGTATGCCTTAACTGTGGCCTCAAATTCTGCATGAGCTATGTGCTCGTTTGAAACCAATGAAACACCATGTGCTTCAAGTAGTGCTTCCTCTGCCCTTGGAAAAAACAATGTGCACCTTGAGCACCTTTCAATAAACACGATCTCCAATATAGCCACCACATTTCGAATGTAGGCTCACTTGCAAAAAAACATTTTCGCACTTGCCCACTCACCACTAGTCCACGTTGCTCGGTTGGACTTCAAACAATTCCCTTTTTAAACTATTTGCTGTACATAAAAATCGAAATATCATGAGTTCTTCTTCCTTTTCACATGCCAATTAATAATTCGAGCAAGGATAATGTTTATGCCCTTTGGAAAAGGTATTTATATTTTCTTTCTCCACTCCTTGGAGAACATCGGCGCTTCCAAAGACTCTCCTTCCACGATGTTGGTGAAGGTTTAATAATTTTATAAGGTTCTTCGAATGCCTTTGCCTCCAAACCCAAATTTGGGTTTATGAAATATAATTAAACTTTATAAAACCCACTTTGATTTATAAAATATTATAATTAAAATTATAAATATTTTATTTGGGGTTTTCACCATATCACTTTAATATTATAATAACAATTATTATAATATTATATCCTTTTGATGTCTTGGATAAATTGCTTCCTTGGGAGAATTAAACCATATTTTGACCCATTATCTTGGGTGTAAAATATAGATACTTAAACCCATCATGAATTTCATTAAACTTCCACTTGCACTTGAGCTAAGCTATCACCTGGAACCTTGACATCAATGACAACTAATTATGGACATCAATCACAACTGCTCAAAATGTCCAACAAAAAGGTATTGAAAGTTATTTTCTCATGCTTGGTAGCCGACCCTTTTCCTTTCACCCTTATTTCCTATTGTAACAAGGGGAGCCTAAACATTTTTTTTTTATGTCTAGGAAGCATTGAACCATCCAAGCCTCATTTTCTTGTAATCACTTTAAGCATGTTAATAGAAGTCATGACTATTTTTGCTTTGTCATACTCCTTTTGACTTGCCTTGATTCCTAGCAGTGTGGTTGCTTGGTTGTGTTCACTAGCCATAGGAAAATATTTTGGGTTCAATTACCATTTGTTGCAATAAAAAATCAGGGGCCCAAATTCCTTGGCATAATACCCCTATAACTTAGGACTTTAATTTTTTTTCAAACCATTTAATTTCCTATTTTTTACTTTCATAGCAATTATTTTCCCCTGGCCTCAACTCATGGAGGTCACTATGCATCAAGGAATTAGATTTGATGATGATCCACCTTAATTTAAAACCTTTAAGGTCACCCTATAGGAGGTCCCCTGTGCTTGTTGTTTCACTCTACACAAGGTACAAACACATTTTTTATTGTCAGGCCCTCAACCCAGGTTTAAATGGTGCATTTTGAGATGACAATAGTTTATCTAGAATACTCAGTGGGATGAGCTTCTATGTTTACCCCATTAAGATTAAAGTGGTATGACTATGACTTTGATGAAGGTCATAGTATTTCTACTTGAATAGAATCACTTAGTCAATTCACCTAACGACTCGATTTGATGACTCATAATGAAAAAGGTAGACCTTTAAGAAGTCATATGACAAAATATAGATCAATATTCTAATGGGAATATCCATATCAAAAACTTTTTGAAGTAAAATATTCCCCCCTGGCAACTATATTCTCAAAGGAAAGGCCTATAACTAGATCCTTTGTTAGAGCTAATCAATAAGATCTAGTACAACCTCTAAATTGAAGATAAAGAAGGAACCGGTGGCATGACATGGTATCCATGGTTCATAAACCTCCCATTTTATTTTTGATATGTAACAGTAGAGGTTCCTTGATTACACCAATTCCACCAGATATATGGGATTTTATTTTGACCTCAACACTCAAATCCTTACCTTACTTCTTAGGAGAAGATGTTGTTACTATAATAAAACATTTACAACACCTGGTAAGGTTATGCACTATAAAGTTTATTAATAAGCAATATATAGCCCTAAGCCTATTAGTGGGTTGTTTTATAGGGAGAGCTCATGAATGGTACCTCAATCTCATCCCATGATAAATAAAAGATACAAATAATTGGTGGAGCTCTAGGTAAAGTAGTTTAAATAGAAAGTAGATGAAGCATCTTTCCTAGAGCAAATCATAACTATCAAGAGGGTACCTACAGATTCAATGGATAATTTAAATGTTTGAATTCACAAACTTGGCAAAGGATCCTCAAAGATATCCAACTACCTTTGGGTATGACATGTATTTACTATCTAAAATATTTTAGTTCTAATATTGCCATGATGGTCAAGTATAAGGGTGATAATTCATTATCGAAGGCCTATGGGATAGATATACAAGCTAATAAAGACTTAATAAAAATATAAAGGATAACTCCTAGACCACCTTTTCCATTTTCCCCCCCATTCAACACCCCTACTATTACTCTCTAACCATACAACCCACCACCAATATGAATTGTCCTCTTGCATACGTAGAGCAAAATCAAGCTTCTAGTCTCCTAGAAACTAAAATGGATAAAAAATTCAAAACTATGAGGGCCCTCACTAATTATACCATAGCCATAAAAAGATAATCTAACCTCCAAAGTTTTCCCTATCAAAGTTATACAATGTCTTCTTTCCAATAGGGAAAACTAGGACTTTGATTGCTCTCAACTTTGATATCATAAGCTCCCATTTTTTGCCAATAAGAATCTTGGTCATCCCTAGGAACCAACGTAGTATATAGTACCCATGTTGATCACAACCCATCAAGTGTGTACAAACTCAACTAGGAACCTATTCACCACCCATAACAACTATGTTGAATATCTTAGTGGTTGGTACTATTTTGCTCCTAAATATCCTACCTCCATCTATTATGTCGAAACAAAATCTCAAGTTATAAAGACTTCCTCTTTTGACCATAATTATACTCATCCTTAGTCAAAATTCTTGATGCCAATGCCAAGTTAGGAACCTATTACCTAGTCTTTGACCATAACATTAGTTGCTGACTTATCAACATTTGAGTAGAACTTTGTTACCTAAGATGATGTGAAAGTATATACTGTGTCAGATGAAGCAGGTCTCTCAAGTGAAAGACTAGAAGTAAAATCAGAGTATAATACATGGGATAAAATAAGGGCTATTAAATAGCAAGGCACATCTTGCTTGACTAAGAAAACCCCTTGGAGGAGAGAAGTAGATAATTGGAGGGCCCCTCTAGTGCAAGTTGCATCAATGAATTGGGGTTGATTAGTCCTAATAGTGATAAGAAATACCCCTAAACCATAAAAGCAACCTATTATGACTTTTCAAGACCACCTCCAATGACAAAAAGGACCAATTTTTAGATAATATCAACTATTTCAAGATCCCCTTTTGTCGAAACCTTCAACATGGTGGAGCACCTAAGGAATTCTACTATAGCCATACCTCTTTGGGAGGTCCTCTCTATTCTAGAATAGATGAAGAACTTAGAAGAGGCTCTAAAGAGGTAGAAGGATCTTAGTATACAAGGAACACATGATGTATTACAAATTTAGATCTTGATCCCAATAGGCACAAGCCTATGCCATTCTACTTGACCCTAATCTATGAGGATCAATTGATACACAATTGCATAGTTGAATCAGGGTCCAACAAGTTAGTATTGCTAAAAATGTGGTATAAGCACGTGGCCTCCCACTAGAACATTTCAAAAACATGGTGGTGTAGTTATATGGCACTCAGATGCTAGTCTTCGAGCTCATACAAGACCTTCCTTTGGTACTTCAAGCATACGTTGACTTTATAGTTCATAAAGATATAATGGTGATCAGTATCCTAGCCTCATTTAGAATATGCTTTTCAAGATACTTCATAACTAAGATCATAGGATATATGTCACTCAATTGTACCCATATGCTACTACCAACTAGATATAGGACAAGTTTAAAATCCTATAAAACCCCTCCACACATACCATGTAGAGTAAATCCCTTTCAAAAGAGAAGTAAAGGAGTAGACCTACATAATAGAAGAAGAGTTGTCAAATTTTTATTGCTTCATAAATGAGATGCACCCATACATTTTTTGGAATTTATTACATTATTTGGTACATGTCAATGTACCACCTTGGATACATCTCTAGATTAGGAGTTTGTCTTAGATCATGTTTTGAGTAGTTACTTCATGCAATGTAATAAATGCACAAGTGTTAGAATGTTCAATGATGTAAATATGTATGTATTCCATATGTACAAGATTCATGGCCAGATGAAAGGCCAAGGAATATATTTCATTATATATGCCTTTGATAGATGCAATGAAAAGCAATATAGTTAGGAAATATAGTGAGTTGAGTAGGTATAATGTAGATCATGCATAAATTTTGGACTGTTTGAGCCCTCCATTATATTACATTGTACTATTTTTATGAGATTTCATTTATGGATATTTTTTGAGTTATTGTAGAAGTATCTCATATACTTTTCCTGTATATTATACTGCCATTATCATATAGTTAATATTGCTTGGTCATTTTACTATTGTGGTTGCATTTACTTAAATATAGATCATCAAAAGCTAACAATGGTATCAGAGAACAAGGTATATTGATAGGAAATAGAGAGATACACAAGAAATATTGAGAGGAGGTAGGGATAGTTCATTGAAGTTGTAGGAAAAATCGTGAAGACTAGGACTCAACATTGATTCCACTAGATTGACAAATCAACTAGTAAAGATTCATCATCTCTAGATTAATTTTTTTTTCCATTATAGTTTCTCTAATACTTTGTTGCAAAAAAAGGAGATTCAAAGAATTTTAGGAAGCTTCCTACAAGATATAAGAAGAATATCTTCTTTAGAATCAATCCAACATTTGAAGCAACAAGTTGAAGATTGATGATTTTGGAGGCCTTGAGGAAAATATCCCATTGCAATATTTGGAGATTGAATATTGAGAAGAGTGAAAAGGAAAAATGAGCCTTATTGAATATTGAAGGAAGAATATACTCAAGGAAAAGAGTCCTAGAGAATATTGGAGGTTAGCGATCAAGGAGGCCTGAGAAGGAGGTTTCCATAGAGATTGAAAACTGCATATTGTAGATTGAAGTAGAAGAAAGCAACCCAAGAAGGAGGATACCCAAGAGAAATATCCCATTGAAGAACTTTAAAATATAGAATATTGAATATAGAGGACTATCAAAGGTCTTATTACAAATTTTAGAAGCACCATAATTGGGAGATCTAAGAAAGAGATCTCATTGCAAAAATTTCATACTTGAATATTGAAGAGATCAAGGAAGGTCTCATTGAAGTTTTGAGAAGAGAAGCTACAAAATTTAAAGACCCAAGAGAAGAGGTCTCAAGGAAGGATTGAAAGGAGAAAGAAGGAGAAGGCTAGAAAAGCCTCATTGAAGGAGACTTGAATAAGTCCATTGGAGAAGACTTGAGGAGAACTCAAGGGAAAATATTTCTAGCAAGGATAAGTTCTTGATAGAAGGATTTAGGACATTTTTTGCCATCCAAAAATAAACTCAAAAGGAAGAAGGTATTTGGCAAGAAGTTTTCCAAATTTCAGAGATATTTTATGAAGACTTCAAGACATTTATATTCTTGAGAAGAAGGCCACTAAATAGGCCAAGATTAAAGTCAAAATTTAATAAGGAGGTTGAAGGAGAAAGGATATAGAAGAAACAATAAAATATGAGATATTTGAAGATTTTCATTGAAGGCTTGAAGGCTGATTTGGAGGAGTTTGTTGATTTTATAGTAGAAAATTGAAAATTTCTAGAAGATAGGTTTCAGCTATAATTTGGAGGATTTTCCTATCAAATTTGAGAGGAGTAAGGGAAGCATATCAAAGGAGAAATTAGATGTGTTAGAATATTAAGTGCAACAATTTGGTCAGGACTATTAGCTGCAAATTTTAGCATCTTAGAATAACAAGTTGAAGGAAAATAATCAGCATTGGAAGTTGCAATATAGAGAAATTTTAAAGAGCAACTTGGAGGAGAGTTGAAGCCACAAAACTGCATTTTTGGAAAGCAAGTTAGAGGAGTGATAAAGCTAAAAAATAATCAAGTTTAAGGGCAGCAAAGATCAAGGAGTTGAAGCTGCAAAAATAACAAAACTAGGGCAACAAAAAAGTGAACCAAATCACCAAGAACATTTTCTACAAGGAGGTCAAAATAAGGTTTGATAATTGGTGATATTAAATTTTCTTATCTAGTATTATTTAAGTTCCTTTAAAACACCATTTAAGAGCTATTAAAAGTAGAAATAAGGAGGTTGAATTTAAATGTTTTCAAGTTAAGTAAGGAGGTAGCATTATCATATTGAAACCTGCAAAATATATTAACACAAGTTAGTGCTATAAATTTGATTAAAAAAAGTAATAAGGAGGAATTGATAGTGCTTAATACAAGTTATTTTTAAGATCTATTAAAAGTGCATTAAGTATTAAGCAACAAAGAAATATTAGTGTACAAAACAAGGTTAATTTGGAATGTCAAAAGACACCATTAAACATAGGAAAAACTATAGCAAGTTTTGGTGAAGAGAAGCCATCAAAGGAGCATTATAACCACCAAAGAATAGAGAGGGTGTTGCCATACTAAAGTCAAGGAATAAAACTACTAAAAGGAGACTAAAATGTCTAAAAAATATAGGTAAAACTAAGGTATTCTATCTTAGTTTATAATAGATTTATTTCAGGTTTTAATAGCACCATATTTATCTTTTACAAAGTAGCAAAAGGAAGACAAAAATTGAAGTGTCTTAAGACACCAAAGTAGCATAAAGTTGCAGTCATCAAGTGTCAGTTTTTGTCAAGGTTAAAGCAAAAGATATGAATCAAAGGAGAAATATCCACCTAAGGGCTCAAAATCATCTTATCCAAGGTGTTTAAAGACACCAAATTTAGTACCATAGTCTCATGAAGGCAATGCTCACAATGCACAAGGAATCTAGAGCAAGAAGGAGACTAAGTAAGGACAACATAGCACCAATAGATGAAACAACATAAAGAAATAAAAGTGCAAGTTGTAAGAAAGATAACACAAGGATATTAATGTAACACAAGGAGAATAACATCAAAGAGTTACCCAAGTGGAAGAGGAGAGAATCTTGGATGAATAACCACCTAGAAGAAAGCATTGAAATGTCATAGGAGGATCCACCTTCATTGTAGAGGAGCCACCATACATTGGACATCAAGAAAACACGCTAAAAAAGAAGCCAAATAACTTGTAAGGATTTGGAAGAGCATTAAGGAGATAAGGGATGCTCAAGAGCTTGATTACATGCAAAGGAACAAGCCTACACTTGTCACAAGCAAACAAAAGCATCTTATGCTATTTGGCATGAAGGAGGAAGGCACCAACAAGTCTTAGTGATGCCTCAAGAGGAATATTTCTCAAATAGCACTTGCACATGTGCCACCCACTATCTACAAGCTTTGATAATGATCCATACAAGAATGAGAGAATAAAACATCATTAGTCCAACATCCATGGGTAAAGATAATGCTTGAACCACCTAGATCAATGTATCATAAATACTGTAACATCCCTGTACCACCTAAGAAGGATGTCAACATAAATACCATGTGCCATGAAATCCAAAGGGAGATAAAGAGGTATTAATAGCCCTGCTTGAGAAGAGTGTGTATATTGAGCTTCTGCAGGTCAAAATGCATTAAAAGAAGAGAAGAGAACAATCTAATATTGAAGAAAGAATACCATAAAACGTAAAGCATTTAATGCACACTGCCATACCTTGAAGCTAGAGAAGAATACAACACTCAAAAGCTTTGAAAGTGCAGTCAACATAGAATCCAAACAACACATAGCACATCACATTATAAGAAAGGTATATTTACATTGAATTAATATTTGTTTTTCATTAACTGCAAGGAGATATAAGGTGCATTATCTCTAAGGTTAAGTTTATTTGATTATTGCATTGGAGATATAAGAAAATTACAATTTTAGTAGATTAGAAAGTCAATTAAATCAAGGATATTATATCTTTAAGAGCTATTTCGAATTGCATTATTTGAGATTCAAATAGTATCAAAGTATTTGAAAATTATTAAACTAGAAGAAATAAGGATTTCTACATTGAAAATTGAAGCATTATTTTTTGCAAATATTATCATTTTCTAACTTTCTAATAAGGGAGATATAATAAGTTCAACACCAAACTTAGATAATTAATATTTAGAAAATGAACCATTGAGAATTAAAGGCTAATAGAAATTTTCATAGCATTGCTTAAAAGTTGGAAATTGAAATTGAATTTACAAAAGGAATCCAACTATAGAGTCTTGAAAAATAGAAAACATTATCAAATTAAAAGTGCATATATCAATAGGGAGAAATAAGGTGAGAAAGAGGAGTTGGACACTATATTAAAATTATATTCAAAAAATTAGGGATTTAACACAAAAGGTAATCTAAAGAAAGCTATGCATTTTACCAAGACTATAACACACTCAAATACTTGGGAGATATAAGGGGTTATGCAAAACTTGAGAATTAGAAAACTCTTATCAAGCTTGATCACATACTTAAAACTAGTGAGTCATAAGGTTATCAACCTCAAAGTTTTAGAAATTTTAAAATTATATCAAAATTATTTCCATTTAATAAGAAAGATTACTTCAAAATGAACTATGAAAAAACTTATTAAGTATACAGGTTTCAAGGAATCAAAATGGTTCAAAGATATAGTTGATATGCAATTAGAACAGAAGAACTAATATGGTTTAGAAATATTTTTGAAAACTTACAAACTAATAGTTTTTCAAAAGTAAATTATTTAGAATTATCTTCCAATGATATGATAAAAAGGTATTTATGACAACTATATTATCAAAAACCATATTCAAAAGATAGAAAAAAATATTGATTTGATATGTTATACATATTTATGAAATAACTAAATATGGAATAACTTCAATTATACACAAATGGTTTGACTATTTCGTAAAGGAAATTGATGAACTAAATTCACCTGAAAAAAGTCGCAAAGAAGAGAAGAGAACAATCTAATATTGAAGAAAGAATACCATAAAACATAGAGTATTTAATGCACACTACCATACCTTGAATATAGATAAGAATACAACACTCAAAAGCTTTGAAAGTGCAGTCAAGATATAATCCAATCAACACATAGCACATCACATTACAAGAAAGGTATATTTACATTGAATTAATATTTGCTTTCCATTAAGTGCAAGGAGATATAAGGTGCATTATATCTAAGGTTAAGTTTATTTTATTATTGCATTGGATATGTAAGGAAATTACAACCTTAGTAGATTAGAAATTCAATCAAAGCAAGGAGATTATATCTTTAAGAGCTATTTCAAATTGCATTATTTGAGATTCAAATATTATCAAAGTATTTGCAAAATATTAAACTAGGAGATATAAGGATTTCTACATTGAAAATTGAAGCATTATTTTTTGCAAATATTATCATTTTCTAACTTTCTAATCAGGGAGATATAATAATTTCAACACCAAACTTAGATCATTGAAATTTATAAAACGAACCATTGAGAATTAAAGGGTAAAAAGAGTTTTCATAGATTGCTTAAAAGTTGGAAATTGAAATTGAATTTACAAAAGAAATCCAACTATAGAGTCTTGAAAAATAGAGAACACTATCAAATTAAAAGTGCATATATCAATAGGGAGAAATAAGGTGAGAAAGAGGAGTTGGAAACTATATTAAAATTATCTCTAAAACATTAGGGATTTAACTCAAAAGTATATCTAAAGAAAGCTAAGCACTTTATCAAGACTATAGTACACTCAAATACTTGGGAGATATAAGGGGTTCTACAAAACTTGAGAATTAGAAAACTCTTATCAAGTTTGATCACATACTTAAAACTAGGGAGTCATAAGGTAGTCAACCTCAAAGGTTTAGAAATTTTAAAATTCTATCAAAATTATTTCCTTTTAACAAGAAAGATTACTTCAAAAGGAACTATGAAAAAGCTTATTAAGTATATAGGTTTCAAGGAATCAAAATGGTTCAAATACATAGTTGATTTGCAATTAGAAGTGAAGAACCAATATGGTTTAGAAATATTTTTGAAAACTCACAAACTAATAGTTTGTCAAAAGTAAATTCTTTAGAAATATCTTCCAATGATATGATGAAAGGTATTGATGACAACTATATTATCAAAAACCATATTCAAAAGATAGAAAAGAATATTGATCAGAAATATGTTATACAAATTTATGAAAGAAGTAAATATGGAATAGCTTCAATTGTACACAAATGGTTTGACTATTTCATCAATGAAATGGATGAACTTGATTCACCTAAAAAAAGTAACAAAGAAGTTGGGATATCTTCACTATGCACTTATTGCAATAAATTTGGTCATGAGAAAGAAAAATGTTGGAGTTTCCATCCATGTAAATATTGTGGAGGAAAATATCATCCATGGTTCTTATATTACTATAAATACAAGTACTATAAAATATTTGAAGAGAAGTTAATATTCAGATTAGATTGTTTCTTTCAAGTTCTTATTTCATAAGCATCAACTAACAATGAATTCAAGTTTGAATCTTTTGAAGAACAAGGAGATAGGTCATTCAAAAAACCAAAGGAAAGAAAATGGAGAAATTTTGATCCACTTATGACTTGCAAGACTATAATATCTCTAGTTCATCAAGGATCAGGGTTATGCATAAGGGGTCGAACCTGAAATGTACATAAAAAATTGGTGAATCTGTTTCGAAATCCTTGCGAATCTTGGCCAACTTCATGTAGGAGGAAATGGCGAATTACATTATTTTTTCAAAAAAATTATAAAAAATTGCTAAATTTGAAAGTTTTTGGCTAGACCTGGTGGAAAATGAGATTCGGCCATGAGTTGGTGTAAAAAATGATCCTACCTCAAAGAAGATGTAGAAAATAGTCCTAGTCTTGGATTGGCTACAAAAATTGGTTCAGTCTTGGACTGGATGTAGAACATGGTTTGATCTCGGATAGAATGTATAAAATGGTCCAATATTGGATCAAATGTAGAATATGGTTCGATATCAGACTGAATGTAGAATGTGGTTCGGTATCATATTGGATGTAAAATATGGTTTGGTATCGGATCAAATGCAAAAACTAGTCTGGTCTTGGACTGGGTGTAGAATTGGTTTGGAAAAGGACCGGGTACAAAAAATGGTTTGGCTAAGGGCAAAATACAAAATAAGGTTCAAATTTGGACAAGATGTAAATGATGGTTCGACTTCAGACTTCAGAATAAATGCATAACAAGGTCCAGTTTTGGATCGAGTGCAGATCAAGGTCCAACCTTGGATTGAGTGTAGTCAATGGTTTAGTTTTGAATAGGGTGTAAAATAAGGTCCAACTTTGGATCAAATGCAGATCTAACTCTATATTGAACATCTAACTCTAAGGGCCATTATTGAGTTCTAGGCAAGACTGATTCTTCTTGGAAGATCAAAAATTCAAAATTGGGCACTGGACTATATTATTCGCTGTGAGAAGCATGAGAAGTTTGACTAGTGCATGCATATTTTAGATCAGATTAGAGTAGATTTGCATGGCATGCAATTGCAAACTAGCAAGACACAACCCATTGTGGGTAGTGTTAATTATATTTTAGCACTCTATTATGAAAGTTTTCATATTTTTTAAAATACTCCTATAGCCACTGTAGTGCATGCAAAACTACAAACCATTGCCATGACACCCTAGGAATTGAAGGTAATAAGTCTATCTTTGATCATTAAATAGTATTTTATATTTTAGTAAGTTTTCATTTAAAATTTTTATTTTCATCTAAATGTAGAGTAGGGCAGCCACCACAAGGAATAAATAGGATGTTGCCTTGAGGGGTCACAGGCTAGAACAAACTAGTGATTCTAAAGACATTGGATCACAAGTGTCACCATTGCACAAGTAACCTAAAAGTTTTAGGTAAGCTGCTTCTCCTAGGGGTTCTCGTACACCTAGGTTTACATAAAATTTATAGGCTAAATCTATTGCAGCCATCCCCAAACCCATTGGAACCAAAATTCAACAGATTTCATCGTCCTCAAGTAAAAAATGTGTACTTAATTTGAATTAAGATTTAATTTTCTATTTTATTTTTTGAATAATTATAGCAAATTATTTTTGACTATTTTCAGGCACCCCTCAACAAAAACCTATGAAAATTAGAGGCCATATGCCACCACTACTTCCACCATTGCAACGACAACCACCACTTCCACCACAACAATGACATCCTATGCAAATGAGAAGCCAAATATGGGTTGGAGGTGGAAAACAAATTTTTTCACAAAGATTGTGGGGGGCAACACCAATTTTTGGTCATGAGTTCTCATATTTTACACTTAACACAACTTCACAAGTACCAAAAGTTTCATCCATGGGACTGGATAATATTCAACTTGATGATGATTTTTTATTGTAGGGCAATATTTTAGGCTTCAAGGCAATGAATGTGATTCAAAATATATAGTGTGAAACACAAAAAATAGAAGCCCCTGTAATTGAGCAAACATCATTGCCATCTTATGAAGGAATCGACCCTCATCCTAAAACTAAGGATGACATTGTAAATTTTTATGAAGATATTTTAATGGTTGAAAGTATTGAAGCAATCATAAAACAAGTGTTTCTTAGAGATTTGCAAGTGATAAAGAATTGAGAATATTTGGTCAAGGTCCTTATAAAGAAAATTAATGCCTAGTATTAAAATGTTTCAAAAAGAGAATAAGTTATTTCTTTGGTTTAGTATGAACTAGAAAAGCTTGGTAGACTGCTAGATCACACCATATCAGGATCAGTGAAGTGTGATGATGATGTTTTAAATATTATGGTTAGTAGAATAAAGAATAATAATGCCAAAACATAAGATTTATATAACCAATGGGATTTCTATAAGAAAAAAGTTACACTCACTAAGGCTGCAACGAATCTGGCTGAGGTAAGAAAATATTTTTTTATGTTTTAATTTTATTTTGTAATAAAATTTTAATATTTTATTAATATTTTAATTTTAATATTTCATTTTCTTTTTGCAGTCAAATTTTGATTACTTGAAAACACAAGTTAAAAGCATGGAATTTCATATCAAGGTGGCAAATATATTTTTGCAAAAGGCGATGGAAAATTGAAAAAAAAATGTAATAAAAAGTGGTAGATAATAATCATTTAAGAAGATATATTAGGGAAAATCTCAATGAATATTCGGACCTCATACTATTGTAGTAGAAATTGAAAGAAATACTTCCACTAGTACTCAAATATCCAAACCAAGAATAAGTTGCATTGGTAGGGATTATTGATATTGTACGAGATAACCTAGTTAGATTTGGAGCACTGCTAGCATAGGGTTTCAAGGAAGGACATAAAGGAAAATAAAAGGCAACTCCAAGAAAAAATAGGATAGCAAAACCCCAATTAGATATTTAACAAAGTGTAAAATATTTTCAAGTTGACTGCTATCAACAATTTTGTACAATGTAATATATTTCTATTTGAAGTAATGAAAAAGATATTTACTAATTTTATGTTTTCCATCATTCAAAGGTTGTTTGCATTTATATTTTTGTATTTATTTTTTATTTTATGTCTATCCAATATTATTTTCTATGTTCATCTCAAACAACAAAAGAAATATTATTTTTGGTTAATAGTTATTTGTAAAGTAAAAAAAAATAATACCAATATTCATACATTAACAATACTATGATATAGAATATAAAAATTTATCAATGAAGGCAGTTGAGACAATGTGATATAAAACATATAATTTTTACAACGGTGTGATATAAAACATAGAATTTATAAATAATTTTTTTTGAAATATTATAAATATGAAACAATATTATGAAATCTGATAACAAAGAAAGTCAAATTTATCATTGTTGTGAAATCTTGGAATAATTACAATTCAGGTAGTTAAAACAAAAACTTATCAACTTTCTAGAATCGCTATAAAGCATAGCGTATATCTGTCTCAAAAATTTGATCACTAAAAGCATCAGTATCCTCCTTATCATTTGTATTCATGGTACCCCTTCTACCTGCAAGGGAATTCCAATATGCCAATGCTTTTCATAGGAAAATTTGTCCAGCTGATATGATGACACATAAATTCTCAAACAATTTTCTAAACTTTTGTCCAGCATATTGCGAAGCTTAGATTTAACAAAATATGTTAGGAAATTTTTATACCTGCAAGAGGAAACACAATAACAAAAAATACAAACAACAATACAAGTGACACAAAAATTTATGTGGAAACCTACAATGTGCAGGAAAAACCATGGGGCAATGGCAAATTCTCCTTTTATTATTATTTTTAGCAAACTTTACATTCATGTTTATCAATGTTTCAACAACATCACATATGCAAGGGATCACATCCCTTTTATAGAGCAAAAGGAAGACTCAAACTGTTCGTTTCCTCTCCCAACGAAAGCCTCCAAAAATTGTTCATTTTCACTCCCAAGGAAGGTGCCTAAACCTATTTGTCTTCTGTGTGTAGACGTCTATTTGGGAATCTACTTGCTTAGACGTCTAACCAAGATGTATAGTAGCCCAAATGTCTGGTATACTTATTAGATGTCTGGTCAAGATGTCTAGAAACCCAGATATATGACCTATTGCCTAGACATATAGCAGCCCTGCTACCTAGACATCTAGCCTAGACATCTAGTAGATCAGACATATGGCCTGCTACCTAGATGTCTGACCTAGATGTCTAGTAGGTTATATGTCTAGCTTTCTTCCTAGACGTTTGGCCTAGACGTATAGAAGGTCAGACGTCTAACCTAGATATCTAGTAGATCAGAAGTCCAGTCTACTACTAGCCTATTTTTTTCTGAAACTTGGATCTATCTTCACTCCTAACATTCTCCCATTTGAATTCAGTATTCAAGATTTTTTTTTTGCCAAATATTTCCATCTAGTGCCAATCACCCAATGCTACCCTTGTTACTTTTTTAGCAAGCCCAAAGAAGTTCTACACCACTCAAACTTCTCTACCTTGATTGGCTTTATAAGCATATCTACAGGATTCACTTCAGTGTCAATTTTTTATAACAGGATCCTACCTTCTTCCACCACATTTTTGATAAAGTGGTACTTAACATCAATGTGTTTCATACGATCATGGTGTTGGATTCTTCACTAGTTGAATAACACTCTGGCTATCACAATTCAACATGATTTCTTCTACATTACCTTTAAATCACCCAACAATCACTCTAGCCAAATTACCCCTTTTTTAGCATGAGTCACTACAATATATTTAGCTTCAGTGGTTGATAAAGCCATAACAAACTACAACTTAGAAGCCCAACTCACAGCTCCACCAGCAAGAGTGAAGGTATATCCTGTAGTGGAATTTCTCCCATATCTATCTCCACCATAATAATATTCTACAAAATATTTAACTTGCAAATCTATCAATCCAAAGTAAATGGCAACATCTGAAGTGGCTCTTAAATATTTGAATATCCACTTCACTGTATTTTAATGCTCCTTACCAAGATTTTCCATGTATCGACTGACTACTCCTACTGCTTGGGTAATATTCAATCTATTGCTCACCATGGCATACATATGGCTTCCTACTACTGATGAATACGGTACAAGAGACATGCTTGTCTTCTCTGCTTTTGTTATAGGACACTGGTGGGAAGACAAATTTAAGTGTGAAAGAAGTGGGGTACTAATTGGTTTTGCATTCTACATATTGAAGCACTATAGAATCTTATTTATATATGACTTTTGACTTAACCATATATTTCTTCCTTTTCTATCCCTGTGTATCTTCATCCCTAAAATTTGGTTTACTGCTCCTAAATCCTTAATTTCAAATGTCCTAGCCAACTGAGCCTTAATATCAATGATTTTATTCATGTTCGAGCCTGCAAATAGCATATCATAAACATATAACAACAAAATAATAAAACTACCATCATCAAACCTCTTATAGTATGCACAATGGTCAACTTCACTCTTGCTAAAAACTTGGCTCTCGATTAAGGTGTCAAATTTCCTATACCACATCCTTGGTGCCTGTTTCAACCTATACAATGATTTCTCCAGTCTGCAAACCAAATGCTCTTTACCTATTTCTTCATAGCCTTTAGTCTAATCCATATATATCTCTTCCTTGAGATCACCATGCAAGAAAGTAGTCTTTACATCAAGCTACTCCAGTTCTAAATCTTGTGCAACTACAAGTGCAAGTAGAACTCTAATAGTAGTCATATTCACAACTAGAGAGAAAAATTCATTAAATTCAACACCTAAGTTTTGCACATAGCATTTTTCCACCAAGAGAGCTTTATAGCATTCCAACAACCCATCATTGTTCTTCTTCACTTTGTACACCCCCTTGTTTCCAATAGTCTTTCTTCCATCTGGGAGATCCATAAGTTCCTATGTTTTATTCTTGCAAAGTGCCTTGATTTCCTCCTCAATGGATTAACTCCACTTTTTTGCACTTTTAGACTCTCTAGCTTCCTAAAATTAACTAGGTTCACCATCATCAGTTAACAAAGTAAAAGAGGACTGATACACACGAGAATACCATTTAAAACACTTTTGTGGATGTGTAGATCTTCAAACCCAATGATCTATCGATTGTGGCTCTTGGTCTTGTGATCTTTGTGGCTGCTCTACTTGTTGTTCTACTTGCTATTTTTGCATGCTGATAAAAAACTTTAGCATGTTCATCTTCACTCAATTCTACTTCAATAGGTACAACATTAGGATTTTGTTGTACCTCCTTCCTTTGCATGGATTTTTCATCAATAATTACATCTAAGCTAATAATTACCTTGTGGATAGTAGGATCCCATAGTATATACACCTTCACAATATCTCCATAGCCGAGAAAAACATATTTGCTTGACTTCAACTCAAGCTTAGACATTTCTTCTTTGGGTACATGGGAAAACACATCACAACAAAATGTACGCATATGAGAGTAATCAAATGGCTTACAACACCAAACCTCCTCCAAAATTTTTCTATCCAACATAGTTGTAGGTGACTTATTAATAAGATAAACAACTTATTAACAACCTCTACCTATAAATTTTTCTCCAACATGGTTGCACTAAGCATACTTCTTACACATTCCATGATTGTGAGATTCATAAGCTTAGCCACACCATTTTGTTATGGAGTGTATGGTATAGTCTTCTGGTGCTTAATACCTTCCTGAATACAAAATTTATCAAATTCCTTGGAGCAATATTCACCCCATTATCTGAATTGAGACATAAAATTGACTTACCCAAACTCTTCTCTACCTATGCTTTGGAATATTTAAATTTTTGCAAAGCTTCCAACTTCTTCTTCAAAAAATTAACCCACACTCTCCTAGAATAATCATCTATAAAATTTAGAAAACAGATGGCACCATTCAAGGACTGAGTGGGGATTGGTCTAAATATATCTGAATGTATAAGTTACAAAAATTAGAACTCTTACCAAGACTTGCAGTAAACTGAACCTTCTTATGTTTAACAAAAATAAAGTACTCACATAATTCTAAATTACAAGACTTAATCCTAGAAAGCATACCTCTGTCATGCAAAATTTTTATGTCTTTTTCACTCATATGGCCTAGGCGTTGATTCCATAGCATTATTGCATCATAAACAAAAGTTGTTGCTGATGCATGGTTTATCACTGTATTACCGCATAAATAGTATAAGGTCCCATAAGATTCTCTCTTTGCTACTACAAGAGCTTCTCTGGTAATATTGTAGTAGTTGTTACTGAAAATCATAGAATGCCCTAGATTATCCATCATTTTGATTGAGAGTAAATTCTTCCTCAAATCGTGTGCATGTTGCACATCACATCACATCCTTTCTATACTATCTTCCAACCTGATACTTATATCCCCTCTTCCCATAATTTCTAAAGGGTGATCATCACCCAAATAGACCTTTCCACCATAGTATGGTTGATATTTGTCAAACAAGTCTCTTTGGGGAGACATGTGGAAAGATGCACCTGAGTCCAAAACCTAGGTATATAAAATACATCTGTTATTACTGATACAGAAGGCTTCACATGTTGTCATCTCTCCTAAATCTGCTACACTAGCCTCAGTTGATGGTTGATTTTACTTTTCATCATTCTTTAATTGCCAATAGTCCTTCTTGGAGTGTCATGGCTTCCCACAATGCCAACACTTCCCTTTTTTCTTATGTCCTTTAGACTTAGATCTGGACTATTTATTACCTTGTTTACTCCCCTTGAAGGATTGACCTCTCAAAAATAGGGCTTCATTGGTTGAGGGTTCCAGAGATGTTTTTTACCTCAACTCTTCTACCAACAAAGTGGTTGCCACATCATCAAATTTGAGAGTTCCTAATGATGAATTACTTATGGTAATCACCATATGATCCCAAGTGTTCGGGAGGGAAAAAAGTAGGGTGACAACTCTATCTTCATCCTCCATATTCATGTTAACTAAAACCATTTTCCTAATAAGAGTATTAAACTCATTCAAATGATCTACCACGAATGAAATTTCCTTCATCCTCATGATATAAAGCTACTTTTTTAGAAAAAACTTATTTGTTGCTAATTTTGTTTCATACAACTTTTCAAGCTTTTATCAAAGGGTTTCTACGGTCTTCTCTTCAGCTACACTGAACAAGATAGAGTCTTCTAGGAAGAGAACAAATATATAAACCACCTTCTTGTCAAGCGTTGCCCACTCCTCATATTTCATGCTACTCAATTTACTCATGATCCCTTTCAAGGCTTGAGCTTGGTCATTCTAAACCAACAAATCCTCCACCTTCATCTTCCATAGAGCGAAGTTCCTACCATCAAATTTCTCAATATCAAACTTTGTTACACCTCCTATCATTTTTGCAGCTCCCACTCGCACAAAACCTTAGCTCTAATACCAGATGTTAGAAAAATTATTTAGATTTTATACCTGCAAGAGGAAACACAATAACAAAAAACACAAACACAAGTGACACAGAGATTCACGTGGAAACCTGCAATGTGCAGGAAAAACCATGGAGCAATGGCAAATTCTCCTTTTATTATTATTTTTAGTAAACTTTACATTCACATTTATTAATGTTTCAACAACATCACATATGCAAGGGATCACATCCCTTTTATAGATCAGAAAGAAGACTCAAACTATTTATTTCCTCTCCAGAAGAAATCCTCCAAAAATTGTTCATTTTTGCTCCCAAGGAAGGTACCTGAACTTGTTCATATTCCACGTGTAAACACCTATCTAGATGTCTACTTGATTAGATGTCTGACCAAGATGTTTGGTAGCCCAGATGTCTAGTCTTCTACCTAGACATCTGGCCAATATGTCTAGCAGCCCAAAGGTCTGGCCTATTGCCTAGACATCTGGCCTAGACATCTATAAACCTTGCTACCTAGAAATCTAGCCCAAATGTATAGCATGTTAGATATCTGGCTTGCTACCTAGATGTCTGACCTAAACATCTAGTAGGTCATACATCTGGCCTACTGCCTAGAAATCTGGCCTAGACGTCTAGCAGGTTAGACTTCTGGCCCACTGCCTAAACGTTTGACTTAGACATATAGCAGGTCAAACATATAGTCTTCTACTGGCCTATTTTTTTGATGGTTGGATACTATCTTCAATCCTAACAAGATAGTGTATTAAAAACCCTCTCATCTTCTATAGATCCCAAAATCATTGTTTGACATAATTCATATAAAGAAAAGTATTCATTAATCGTATCATGTAAGACACTACTAGGATACAATTTTTACCACAAATGTGCAATTGAACTAGTCTTATGGATGTTACTCAAAAGTGATGTTTTCTCAACCATTGTTCTTATAAAATTAGACGATTATTGTTTTAAAAGATCTTTGTTGAGTATACCTTTGATTTAACACCATTGACCTTTACAATTTTACTGAAATTCTTAATAAGGATGCTCATATATTTAATAAACAACTTATGTGTAGAATTATAGTCAATACAAGGATCCCAAAACAAAGGGTTAACCACACATATGGCCTTAAGCAACTCATCTCTTTGAAATCGATCTCTTATCTCACTTATCAATGATTTTACTATTTTTTTTATCAATTTTGTCTTAGTATTGTGTAAAACAATTCCAAATCTATTTTGTGTTACATGAACTTGTTCAACATCATTCACAACTATACTTTACTGCATTTCATAAAAATATAGAGGTATCATATTTCCATGAACATTAATACAAAGATGATCATTGATGTCAAACTTAAAAAAGCTTTTTGGATCGTTCACGTTTGTCAATGTATTTCAACTATCAAACAAGGGATCTATAAAATATGCTTTGGA
The DNA here is from genome assembly GCA_028583015.1 of Wollemia nobilis. Taxonomy (NCBI): domain Eukaryota; kingdom Viridiplantae; phylum Streptophyta; class Pinopsida; order Araucariales; family Araucariaceae; genus Wollemia; species Wollemia nobilis. The sequence continues at coordinate 930,195 of JAQPPZ010003047.1, read as the reverse complement.
CACGTATAAATTATCAATAATCATATATATTTGCTTTCTCATCCTTATGAAATCAACTATATATATGGATATCTCTTGTGTAAGTTTAATCAATTTGTTTATTTATTGTAACATTGGAAGAATATCACATAATGTTAAAAGGGTTTCCAAGTCAGTCAAATAGAACAACAATTTTTTTTTCTTATCAACTACACTACAATTTGCATACATAAACCCCATTAAATATTGATGTACTATAAAAAATCTCTTTGCAAGTTGATACAATGAAATCCACCTTGTATCCACATATTTTAACAATTTTTTTTCTTCTATAACTCCTAGTGCAAACTATTGAAACTCTCCAAACCTTTTTGGACTACAAGAAAAATAAGAATGTATTTCACAAATGAGGTCTTCGACTCTTGCAACATTTTCAAAAGTTCTCATGATTTTATATGCAAGACTCACTCTATGACCCATGTAATGAATGAGTATCATGTATGGGGTAACTGAGGTTTGAAGTCAAACACAAAGACCATTCTTGTGCCTTTGCATTATAGAAGCACCATTAGCTCCAGCACATATTAAATTTGTGGCTATGTATATATCATTCATTCTCGCAATATCCTTTAAACTATTTATAAAAAACATTATAAATGTTTTATGTATTTGAACATTCCACCATATTATGTAATCCTAGCAAACTAGGTTACCTTATATGATTTTGAAATGTGTACACATGCATGCAAATCTAGGATGTGTTGTCCGCAACCGTCACCTCATCAATAGAAAGTGAAATGAATCTTACAAGTTTTACTTTCTCCCTCATGTCATCCTTATCAACTAATGATCGATATTTTACCATTTTCTAACCACTTCGATCTTATCAATAGCAACTAGAAAGGTTTTGCACATTAGCTAGTTGAAATAGGTGCTTATATTCAATAAAATTGGATATAGATCTACCCATTTTGATAATGCTATATACAACATCAAACTGCAAAATTTTTGAAGGTAAAATTGTCTTATGAATTTTATAAAATTGGGCTTCAATTATTCTACATTTCTCAACAAGAGATTGTTGTTGCTTCAAGTGCTTGTCATATTCTATTGCATATCTAATATGCATACATTTTTATGCATCCTTTCACCTAACTTCTTTATTAATTTTACCATCACTTCTTGTAACTTTTACATAAGTTTTGCCAACATGTTTTTCTATTATATCTATCTTATTTTGCAACATGTGATCTTTACCTAGTTTCCAACTACAAATTTTGCATCTACATACTTTTATATTGACTTTGTTATCCTCAGTCAAGACTGACTCTCTAAAGAGAATTTTTCTACCCATTCAACCTTAAATGACCTTCCAATAGTCCAATTAGATGCCTTTCTATTTTTAGCATTTTTATTTGAATATTCATAAGAAGTTTGTAATGTATTTGATTTATCGTTTTCATTTTCAATTGGCATGTTAGATTGAAGAATATCTTCAAGTATTTGGTGGATGTCATTGTTAAGAGAATTTTTATTAGAAGGCATATATTGGTGACGAATATCTTCAAGTGAAGAGATATTAGGGTCAACAGGGTATTTTGCATAGTAGCATATAATAATATTATTTATCCTTTTTGAATTTAACTAAACAAACTTATAAATAGAAAAAAGATTCATATCATCATGCACATACTGAGAATTAATTGTTTTAGGAAGAAAATATCATTTAAAATAATTACAGAATATACAACTAACTATTTAGAAGTAAACTATTATTTGTACCTTGAATTTGCATGGATGTCGATGGCTCATTGCATTTTGACATATGGCTAAAATATTTGAGGATACTATTTTTAGCAGAAGATTTGACCCCCTTCTTTATGTCACTAGTAGGTGACAATTTACTTGTAAAGAAAGTGTTTTTCATTTCACAAAAATAATAAAATGTTGAAGATATCTTACTTTTGTTAGGCCTCAAGATAATATTGTAACTAGAATAAAAATATGGTTGGTTGGTAGAAAATACATACCTGTTTCCTGCCATGCTTTATTGTGATTTTATCAATTTATGCCACTACTCCATTTTCTGGTGATAGCACTTGTAACTGATAAGAGCACAAAACTAATTAATATATAAATTCAGATCAATTTAAGAAAAATACTTGTGTATGTGAAAAATAATTAGAGAAACATATGTGAAAAAATATCATATTATAGTACAAAATGGACTAGAAATAGAGAATCACAATGTATTTAGAGAAATAGAGCATCACAATGTCTTTAGAGACATAATTTTTTTACCTATTTATAATATTATAATAAAAAAGTAGATCTAAATAGAAATAGAGAATCAAAGAGTTTTAACAAAAAGAGAGAAAATAGAGAACAACATGCAGAATAGGGTAAAATAGAGAAAAACATGGGAAACAAAGCATTGACTGTTGGACATGTTGAGTCCATCAAGTTGTCGTTGATGTCAAGGTATGAAGTTGTCATTTATGTCAAAAGGAATGCAATTGATTGGTTCCAAAAAGTTTCATAATGTCTTATGAAGCATGACCAAAAAGGTTTTTCATTAAAACCTTGATGGAGCAAAATAAAAGGTTTTCCATTAAAATCATTGGAGGAGAAAATAAAAGGTTTTCCATTAAAACCATTGAAGGAGAAAATAAAAGGTTTTCCATTAAAACAATTGAAGGAGAAAATAAAAGGTTTTTCATAAAAACCATTAGAAAATAAAGTATAATAATTTTATTGTACTAAGGAAGCTTAAAGTTAATTATAAATTAATTTATTAGTTAATTTAATTAACTTGAAAAGTTATTTAAATTAATTATTAATTAATTAATTTATTAATTATAAATTAATTAAATAAAGGTTAAAATCCTAAAGTGGGTTTTAGATTTCAAATTTGAAATTCAATTTCGAAAAGCGTTGACGTGAGGAGGAATGTTATATTATGCATATAAGGGGAGCACCTACCACATTAATAAAATCACCATGCCTAAGAGACGAACGTGTGAATCGAAGAATTTAGCGCTGCGACCAAGGGAAACGAAAACATATTTTTTGCATGTGAAAATGAGAAGTGTTGAAGGCATAAGAGAAAGGTATTAATCCTTCCTTCACATGGGCCTTAGTAGCCCACAAGGTGAGTGCCCAAGCACCTAAGCACTTAGGCAAGAGGAGATGGTAGATCAAGTCACGCCAAATCCCCTTTTGGTGGGGAATACAAGGTACGCAAGGTGTTTAATCTTCAAAATTTTCAGAGGTTGGTTGGGCAAGTTAAAAATTAATTTTGCATGTTTATTATTGGTTCTAAGGTTGCAAGGGAGTTATAAGGTTTGGAAAAATTAAATTTTTAATATTATTTTCTCAAATGTTTTATGCATGGAATGAAAAGTGTTTGGTTAATATTCTATAGTGGCGAATATTATTAAGTCCGGTCAATATTCTATAGTGGTGAATATTATTAAGAATGGTTGATATTCTATAGTGGTGAATATTATTAAAGTGGTTAATATCCTATGGTGGTGGATATTATTTTAAGAGTGGTTCATTTATTAGGGTGTTGGTCACTATTCTAATATTGGAGTTGATAAGGTGTTTCCAAGTATTTTGTTATGTATGATTTGTTGAAAGAGAAAGAAATAATGCATTGATTATATCTTGGTGCAAAGAATATTTTTGAGGAAATATTGGAATAATATTTTATATTCTAACCTTCTTGAGTTTGGAAAAGAAGTGTTTTATGGTTGTGGCAGATTTATAAGGTCTATTCCTTATCATCAAGAAAAAGGTATTAGCACATTCTTCCATAGTTAAGTTGATTGGTTGGTTTTCTGAAAAATAAGTTTGAGGTGAAAAGGACTTGATTAGAGTTTCCTTATTGAGTGTGTTTAGTGAATGCTTCAAGGTTTTCTGAAATAAAGAATTGTTGTTAAACCTTGTTTGATAAGCATTGTTGTTGAAACCATTGATGGTGTGAAGAACTTGAACTAGGGTTTGATTATTATTGCTATAAGCATTGTTGTTGAAGTGAGTTGTTGATCAAAGAACTTGAATTAGCATTTGACTATCATTGCTATAAGAATTATTGTTGAAGTGAGTTGTTGAGCAAAGAACATGAACTAGGGTTTGAAAAGATCATGAGTATCATTGTTATGTGAGATTTATTGTTGAGCATTATTGGTAATATTTTGAGTTGGTGTTTACATGGTTAGACTAGGGTTTGTGAGAAAGGAGTGTTTCATTGAGTGATTGGTTGGAGAGAGTTGGTAGAGCCTCATCAAGTGGATGTGTGAAGTAATTATTCAAGTTCCATAAAACAAACTATTCTATATTCTGAATTGAGTTGTGAAAGTAATTGAGCATTGAGTTGAAATTGAAGCATATTGAGTCTCTAAAAATTCCTATTATGTTTCTAAGAGAGTGATTGAAAGCAATTGAGCATTGTGATTAGTATAGAACATATTGATCCTCTAACAATTATCTTTATGTTTCTATGAGATTGGACAAATTCTGTGTGGACTTGTTGAGCAGATTTGAGGTAAGTCTTTGAGGAGACTTGTGGACTGATTTTGTGTGAGCTTTTATGAAATCTTATAATACATATTTAGATAAGTTCTTGAGAGGACTTATTGAGAAGATTTGAGAAAGTTCTAGAGAGGACTTATAGAGCAAATTTGAGCAAGTTCTAGAGAGGACTTGTAGAGCAAATTTAAGCAAGTTCTAGAGAGGACTTGTAGAGTAGATTTAAGCAAGTTCTAGAGAGGACTTGTAGAGCATATTTGAGCAAGTTCTAGAGAGGACTTGTGCAGCAGATTTGAGCAAGTTCTAGAGAGTACCAGTTTGATCAAGTTCTAGAGAGGACTTGTGGACATATTAGTGTGAGATTTTGTGGAATATTACAAGATATATTTGAGACAAGTCTTTGAGAAGACTTGAGATCAGAATTTATTGATTTGTTCAAACCTTGAGTTAAGGTTTAGGGCAGATCTAGAAGAGTTGAGACAAACCTTGAGTTAAGGCTTGAGGACACAGATTGAGAAGATTTGTGCTAGACCAAAGGACTGTGTTTAGTGTAAATTTGAGAATAGATTTTGGTGTAAATTTTAGGACAAGTTTGTACCAGACCAGAGACAAATATTGAGCATATTTGTGCTAGACCGAAGGATTGTTTAGTGTAGTTTTGAGATAGAGCTTTGGAGGTGATAAAGTAGAGAGGACAATAGTCTCTAGTGGATAGAGATCCATTAGCCACGATAGTGAAGATAGGTCTTCTGAGTGGGGACAAGAGTTTTTAGTGGAGAGAGATCCACAAGCCAGTGCAATGGAGGTAATAGTCTTCTAGAGGATCACTATCTAGATCAAATGAGTTCTTCTATGGATAGAGATCCATGAACTTGATTTAGGGGATTGGTGTCTCCTTTGGACAGAGGTCCATAAACATTGTAATAGGGAAGGATTCCCAAGATATTGATTGAGAAAATTTTAGTAAAATATTTTCTTCATGGAGTAGCCCACATTGGGTGAACCACGTAAAATTGGTGTCTCATGTGTGTGTGATGTTTTATGCACTGCTTTAGTTTTTGCTATTGATATTGCCATTGATATATTGCATAATATTTATTGTGATAAGAAAGTAAAAAGTGGTCTTATATTATTCACCCCCCATTTTAGTATAAGCTTGTGTTCTTCATTGACCTATTTTTAATAAATGATAGAAAAAAGTAAAAGAAAAATACATAATTAGCTGATAGTAAAATAAATCTTATTACTAAAACCGCTTCAATTTATATTCAAAATATCTTAAAAAAAAAACATGGTGTAGAACCTGATCTAGCAGTTTGTTCAGATGTAGAAAGGTTTGGTAATTGGTCTGGTAAAAAATAAGGTTCAGATATCTGCTAGGATGCAATACAGGATCTAGATATTAGTATTGTGTAAAACAAAGTCTGGTAGTTCATTTGGATTAAGAATAAGGTTTAGATATTGGTCAGGGTGAAGAACAGGATCTAGATATTGATCTAGTGCAAAACAGGGTCTGGTAGTTCACCTAGATGCATAACAGGGTTTGGATATCATTTAGGATGTAGAAAATGTATCATCTGGTGCAAAATATGATCTACTAGTTAGTCTAGATGTAGAATAGAGTCCAAATTTTATTCAAGGTGTAGAACAATATTTGGATATTTGTCTATTGTATAATAGGATCTGGTAGTCCATTCTAATATAGAACATGGTTTATATATTGATTAGGGTGTAGAACATGATTTAGATATCGATATAGTGCAGAACATGTTTTGGATATTGGTCTGGTGTAGAACATGATCTAGTACTCTGTATGGATGTAAAACAAGATCCAAATATTTGTTAGGATGCATAATAGGGTTTGGAAGTTGGTCAAAGCGCAAAATAGGATCCGATTATTGTTGTGAGTGCAAAGAAAGGTCCAAGAGTCGATCAGGTGCAAAATGGAGTTCGATAGTATGTTTGGTGTAGAAAAGAGTTCAATAGATATGGGTCCAATTTTGGTCTAAGTAGAGTTCTATTCTGGATCAACTGGTTTCTGCACACTACCGACCAAAGTTTGGTGGAATTCTCAAATTTCTAATAGTTTGAATGTTTTAAATGAAAAAGTATCGCTGATGTGTTAATTATATATAGTGGTATAATTGGAAATTTTGGTAGGATAAGTTAAAAATATTATGGCAAAAATGATCCTCGATTTAGGTGGGATTCCTGAAGAATTTAAAATAAAATACTTAATACTATTATCAATGCATGATGAACCGAAACCTAAATTTTTTTTATCCCAAAATTTTTCGGCAAAAGGACCGACATCCAGGGTCCCCCAAATTTGCCAATTTGCATTTTCAAAAATGCAAATATTCACCCAATTTGTGAATATTTTCCACAATGTATAACCCTATAAAGGATACTTAGAATACTTCAAGGACAAATATTCTAGCATACACTTTGAAATACTAAAAAGCAATGGAATGAATAAGATAAGGAAAAATAACATGAAGACTCAAGCAGAAGAAGAAAAAGGACCGGATCAAGTTGAAGAACATCTAAAAGATGAAGACCTTTATTGAAGACAAAAGTCTTCACTACCAAAATAATGTAATACAAGGGGGTGCTAGAATATATTACATTATTTAGCACATACCAATGTACCACCTTGGGTACATCTCTAGATTAGGAGTTTGTCTTAGATTAAGGTTTGAGTAGTTACTTCATACAATGTAATAAATGTACAAGTTTTAGAATATGCAATGATGTAAATGTGCATGCAATCCACATGTATGAGAGTCATGGGTAGATGACTAGATTAGGAGTTTGTCTTATATTAAGGTTTGAGTAGTTACTTCATACAATGTAATAAATGTACAAGTTTTAGAATATGCAATGATGTAAATGTACATGCAGTCCACATGTATGAGAGTCATGGGTAGATGAAGGGCCAAGGGACATATCTCCATATATATATGCCTTTGATATATGCAAAGAGAAACGAGATAGTTATGAAGCATAGTGAGTTTAGTAGGTACAATGTAGATCATGCATAAATTTTAGAGTGTTTAAGTCCTCCATTATATTACATTGTACTATTTTCATGAGATTTCATGATGAGGGCATCAATTTCTACCCACGCATTATTATATTTCTACCTAGGTATTATTATATTTCTATAGTCCTAGGGTATTTTATTATTTGGCTAATAATTGTGAGTTGTCCTCATGTTGATTATATTGTTAGTTGTTATCTATTGTTAGATAATAGTTAGGGATTGATTAGCATATCTATTTGTTAGCTTCCCCCTATTCATGCTCCTTCAATATTTGGGAGTGTATGGTTGTATTTGGAATTTGGGTGCCTATTTAAACACTAGAATTATCAATTAAACTCAATTCAGTTTTAAACCTCTTCATTGGTATCAAAGCACCGATATGGGCTCTTAATTAGTGATTGGCAATTTGATCAAAAAATTTATCATTCCATTTGTCTTGTGCCATTTGGCTTTGATTAGCAATTGGCAATTCGATTGAAATTTTCGTCGTTCCATTTGGATTGTGCCATTTGTCTTAGTGGACTCCGTCTGGTTGGTTTTGCAATTTTGCTGCTCCCAAATTTTATTGGGCAGAGTTTGGGTGATAATTTTAGCGATGAATTATCGATAATTGTTCCCAACAAGTTTTGGTAGAGATATTCTGCTAATCATTTTTCAAAATTTGTTTTAACAAGTTTTGACTAGCAAAATTTGCTGGTGGCCCTCCTTGGCCAAGTTGAAGTTAGAGGATTATAATCTAAGTGGACCTGAATCCTAGGTGGCATGGACCACCACAATCCACCCACATGATGGGATAGCATGATACCTACGCGGATGACTATACCACTAGCTAGAGGACAAAGCGTGATAGGACAAACTATCGATACATAAAGCTATAGGCCTCGACAAACTACACAAGGAGGACAAGCATGTGAGTTAGTGGAGCTATGTGGTAGACCGTATAGATAAGGATAACTCAACATAGGAAAACCTACGTGGATGCAATATGGGGATCATAATGTGGTGGAGTCTAAAGGCTAGGTGTGGATGATGGGTGACTAAACGAACAAAAGGAGATATTGACCACCATATGGTGGTCATTAGGTTAATGGTCTTCTAGTCCTCTTAAACTGTTTAATTAACCCTGCTCCTTGTATGTGGGATAAATTGTTTTCCATGAAGATCGGTAGCATCATGTAGCTGAAAGGTCATTTGTCACAAGCGTTGAATTCCTACCAGTGGAGACTCCATTGTAGCTCAAGTTTCTATCGTAGGAGTTGATCAGAGAAATTTCACCTTGTTTTCATTCACATGTGGATTATGAACAACTTTGTATGCATTCCCTTGGTGCAACATTGAATTTGTTCTCACCAAAAGGTCAAATTGGGGCCTAGATCGATTTATGTGAGGGCCTGTTTCAGTCCATCATTGACATAATCATTGCCATTGTCACACGTTTCCCACAAAGATGCACGATTTTGAACACTTGCATGATGGCCAAGTTTGGAGAGTGCTTGTTGAACCAAACACCACTGTCGACACTGATTTTTGCCAGTTCAAAACAATATTTTTTTGTATAAAGTATTATTTTATTTTAATTAAATTTAAAATTAATTGATTTAATTTATTAAATTAATTAATTATAAATGTTTAATTAATTTAATTGAACATTTTTAAATTGCATTTTTTTTTGCAATTTATTGTAATAGCCTTTAGTCTAGAAATTTTTCTTAGACAACAATAGTCTATTGTAAAAGCCTATCAGGCTCATACTTTTGCAACATTTTACAAATTTTTGCAACTGATTGTAATTTTCCAAGCATTAGGAAAGACTTTGTAATTGCCTAAGAGGAAACAAATTGTAAGCCTTTTGTGGCTTATTGTGCTTGGAAATCATAGCAATCTTGTAATTGCCCTGTGAGGCAATTTTTTTTATCTCTTTTTACAAGTTTTTGTAGCCTCCTGGCTTACACCAGAGGTCATATGGCTACTAAATTGGTGGAACAAGTGGCCGCCATAGCTGAAGTTGTTAGTATCTTGGCTAAAAAGGTTCAAAACATGATTGGGCCTAGTCCACCTAGTCCAAATCATAGTCCACCTAGTCCAAATCATGAACCTCGACCTCAAATAAAATGTGAGGTTAATATTTATAATGGCTTTCAGGATCCAAACATTCTCAATAGCTAGATTCTCAACATGGATACATGGTTTGACTACAACAAAATTAAAAAATATGATAAAGTTGCTTTTGCAAAACTGAAACTTATGGCATTGCTAAAGTTTTGGTACAAAATCCTCAAAGATATCAGGATCCCATAGACACTTGGGATGAATTGGTCAAAGTATTGAAGGATACATTCTATCCTTCCAATTTTGCTAAGGATTTGAACTTCCAATGACTTCGTTTGAGGCAAGGACACAACATGAGTGTTCAATATTACTTGAAACATTCAACAACTTATAGATTATCAATGGAATCCTAGATCCCACTCCTAAACTTATCAACAAATTTAAGAGTGGTTTGCAAGATCAACTCTTTAGAGAGTTGAAATATACACCTTGTGCCACTTTGAATGAAGTGTATAATAAGGCACAACTAGAGGAAGAGAAAATTGCTATGAAGTCAGGTGCCTCATCCAAGGCACCCAAACCAGGGCC